>JBBGZY010000406.1:4487500-5087500 GCA_037952925.1 Lithobates clamitans
CCATGTTTGTTAACATAAGAATCACATCGTCAACAAAAAGACTTATAGTATGCTCTCTGGAACTGATCAAATTAGTAATATTATGTGATCTTATAAAAGCCAATTATATATACTGTATATGAGCTTCTATGAGAAAATAAAAGAACAAGGGACAACCCTGGTGGGTACCATTTGTTATTTGGAAAGGTTTAAGCAGCATGCTGGAGGTGTAGATCTTTGCTGTGGGGCATTTTTCTGGGACATAACAGATAAAATATGATCCAGGAAACCAAATGTCAGAAGTAACTTGGTGAGGTAGGTTCAGTGTATTCTAGCATATGACTTCTCTGCATCCAGGACTAGAAACAAAGAAGGCATCCAAGGCTGTCCAATATGGTGGATAATATCTATGAGTAGGGTGAATGGAGAATTCAACTCAGCTAACTGAAATAGAGATAAACTTGGCAGTTCTATGGAGTTTAAGTATTTTTAAGTGTCGAGAGGATTGAGAAGGATTGTACTACAGAACCATAATTTTAAAGGTTATATATAGAGCCATAGTAGCAACTGAAGGGGTCTACAATATCATGCACATTGTAGGATTTATTGTTACTGCTTGGGTGGTATAAATAGGAAACTTATGTTTTCATACAGGGACCTTGGAGTCATAGGGCTAAAATTTTCCACATTCTATTCCCTGTGGCATAGAAGGACATTTTTTAGACACCTAGTCATTTTCTCAAAGTAAACTAGTAGAATAAGCCTACGCTCATATTTATGGTATGTAAATTTCAAATCCAGCACAGAACTAGGTTGTGATTTATTCTGCAGTTCAAGAACCCTAATCTTAGAGGTAATTAGTTCTATTTGCTGCTGTCTCTTCCTCTTAATCTTACCCAGTTTCATAAAATTCCACATATATGAGGGCTTTCCTCAAGAGTTAAAGGATTGTCAACTGATTTAGAGTTAAAGGATAAGTTGACCTTTGGGAACATGTTACATCTGTCTTTAGGGTGGAACATGTAACATGTTTCTACTCTTGTGGCCTCCCCCCAATCCCCCGCCCCCCCCTTGTGGCTGGAGATCTTCTCCTTGCACCTGCTGTCATGCCCCGTACACACGATCGGAAATTCGGCCAGCAAAAGACCGATGAGAGCTTTTGGTCGGAAAATGCGACAATGTGTATGCTCCATCAGACTTTTGCTGGGGGAATTCCAGCCAGCAAAAGATTTAGAGCATGTTCTCAATTTTTCGGTCGGAAAAAGTTTAGATCGTAGATTCCGATCGTCTGTAACAAATTCCTACGCATGCTCGGAAACAATTCAATGCATGCTCGGAAGCATTGAGCTTCATTTTCTTGGCTCGTTGTAGTGTTGTACGTCACCGCGTTTTTGAAGTTCGAAAGTTCAGCGAACTTTCGTGTGACTGTGTGTATGCAAGCCACGCTTGAGAGGAATTCCATTGGAAAAACCATCCAAGATTTTTCCGACGGAAATTCTGCTCATGTGTACACGGCATTACAGAAAAGAGCGCAATCATGCGGGGCCGCATCATTTATTCACAGAGTTTGGTAAATGAATGCCTACAAGCTCTGTCTCTGGCTCTGGTTAGCTTCCTGTCATTCAGTAAATGCTTGCCCATGCCGGGTTGAGGCAGACAGCTACATTGACAGTCTGCAGGAGCCAGACTGTCAATGTCGTGATCTGTTGATTATGGGTGCAATGTTTTATGGGATACTAAGAATAAAAATAGAAAAAAAAACAAATACACATATTTATCTGCAAAAAAATGTGCATTTATATATTTTTCTTTTAAAGGTGAACTTATCTTGTAAATTGAAATAACTCCCACAGATGACTCTCTAAAGTTGTTCTAGTGGAAGGAGATTTCATCAAGAACTGATTAGTTCTCCATAAGAGGGTAGATGTTGGTGAGAACTAAACTCAAACTTACAAATGGTAGAGGTCTCTATATGAGGTTCTGGGATTACGTTAAAGTACCCACACTTTATATGAGATCATTGTTGCACCTTTTTCACTTTGTACATCAAATTATTCAGAAAGCATAACTGATAAGTGTTGGGTTAGTGGACTGTCACTATGATGTAATGAATAGATTTTAAGTCACATGCCAGGATAATTCAAAAACCTGAAGGTTCAATAAAATTATAATGTAGCTGGAAGGAAACTGTATCTTTGAGTGACCATAACGCCTCTCTTTTTTGCCAGCATGTTAGCTGTAAAAACATTAGGCAAACTCTTGGGATGGGGTCAATAGGTGAAAATGCATTTTTTGGATGCATACTGTAGCATGTCACATTTATTGAGGTGGGCTTCCCTCCAAAGAGATGCATGTGTAGCTGGATAATTATGTCCTTTTGCATTGATAGAAAGAAATTTCAAGCACCTAGATGCATAATATAAGGGTATATGATGTACCAAAGAGGGTATTCAGAGATAATGCTTAGAACATCTCTTTAGGCCCACTTTGTTGATATTCCAATTGAAAGAAACGATACACTGTAGGTGAGGAAAGGTGCAAGGTATTATGACTTAACAGAAAGGAAAATATGGTGGGAACCAAAACAATGTGAACAACTTAGAAAAAGAGTGGATCTATGGCATCTGTGTGCAGTGTATCACTGATCAGAACTGAGAAGAGGTAAGTTCTGTTTGCACGAGGCGCCAATATGACTGAAATATAAGGATTATGGACAGGATCAGAAAGCATTGAACAATGTTTTAGGAGACACTTGTTGCCATTTAGACGCTACTTTGTTAGGATTATGGATTGCTTTGTTAGGAGAAGAAGATTTTGGGATAATGCCCCAGGATTGCAGCAAATGTAGGCTTTTTTTTCTAGAGTATCAAACCAATGGGTATAAATCCCCATTTGTAATTTATTTTATGACTTCTGAAAGATTTTGTGATAGTATTAAGGTTTTTCTCTATTGCATGTTGTGCTACAAAAGGTTGGTGTAAAATTGTAAATTTGTATAGGGAACAGGAGCTTATATTTCACATGGAAGAAATGTATACACATTAAGACATCTCTTGGCCTTTGGTCAGGTAAGTGAAATGGTCCAGGCAAATGAGAAGATCTATCAAAGACCAAATCAGCCACATTTAGATCCAGCAATAAAGTGATGGGAAGGTTACATGTGTATTTATGTTAATCAATTTATTGTACCATCTCAGGTATCTCTCTAATTGTGTCATTATTACACCTAGACCCCTCTTCTAGATCAGCCAGTTTTGCTTTAATCTGATTGTGCTCATCTTTATGCTCATTGTGGGCATCTACAAAAAGAATTTATGGTCTTAGTAAGTTTGTCCATTTTGTTTTCAATATAGTAGACTCTAGCCCCAATAGCTTATACCGCTTTGCTAAATTGCTGCATAAAATGCAATGTGTCTGAAGCAATGTTCCTCTGAGGGAGATCAACATCTCCTTCAATGTAATATCAAGAACTGGCCTATTTAAAGTAAGGAAGGTTACTATAGAATCTGAAAGCTCCCTAGCCTAGAGGAGGATTTAGATTTTGTAGGAATTTCAGAGACTTGGTTCAACAGCTCTCATGATTGTCTGGCAACCATTCAAGGGTATTCCCCATATGATAGGGATAGAAAGGGTAAAAATGGGGAGGGGTATGCCTGTATATAAAAAATGATGTACAAGTGAATGTGAGAGACAACATCATTAATGGAGCAAGGGAGGAGGTGGAATCCTTATGGGTAGAGCTACAAAGGAAGAAAACTAAGAGGAAAGTAATACTGGGCATATGCTATGGGCTCCCTAACCAGAGAGAGGAGGGGGAGGTGGACCTCCTATCACAATTTGGATTAGCAGCAAGGATGGGAAGTGTCATTATTATGGGGGATTTTAATTATCCAGACGAAGACTGGGAGGAAGGAACCGCACATTCATCTAAAGCTAGCCATTTCCTAAATGTCTTGCAGGACAATTTCCTGGGTCAGATGGTAAATGCACCAACAAGAAAAAAAGCATTATTAGACCTACTAATTACCAACAATACAGACTTGATCATGGATGTGGAAATATGGGGCAATTTAGGAAACGATCACAGGTCAATTAGGTTCAGTATAAAATCACACAAATAGGAAACATAAGGGGAATACAATGACACTGAATTTCAAAATAGCCAACTTCCCTAAACTTCGATCCTTGCTAGAAGATACTAAATGGAATAAAATCTTAGGAACAAAGAACACAAAGGAAAAATGGGTATGCTTTAAGAGCATATTAAATAAGGGTATTAGCCAGTGCATCCCAATGGGAAATACATTTAAAAGAGCCAATAAAAGTCCTGGGTTGCTTAACTCCAATGTCAAAATGCATATAAAAGTAAAGAAGAAGGCCTTAAAAAAATACAAGGCTCAGGGACCATCATCAGCATTAAAACTTTACAAAGAATGCAACAAGAAATGTAAGGGTGCAATCAGGGCGGCTAAGATAGAACACAAAAGGCATACAGTGGAGGAGAGTGAAAAAAATCCCAAGAAATTATTTAAGTATATAAATAGTAAGAAAGGCAGGTTAGATCATATTGGTCCCATAAAGAATGATGAAGGGAATCTGGTTACTAAGGATGGAGAGATGGCAAAGGTATTGAATTTATTCCTCTCCTCAGTCTTCACGAGAAACGGGGGGGGCTTCAGTAGCCAAAACTGCAATGTTTATCCTCATGACACGTCACAGGAAGCACCCTCATGGCTAATAGAGGATAGAATTTGAAATAGACTTGAAAAATTTAACATTAACCACTTGCCGACCGCCTCACGCCTATATACGTGAACAGAGCGGCACGGGCGGGCAAAATCACGTACCTGGTACGTGATTGCCTTCCCGCGGGCGGGGGTCCGATCGGACCCCCCCGGTGCCAGCGGCGGTCGGCATTTGGCTGGGAGCGTTGAGAGACGAGGGGGAGGCCATCCGATCGTGGCCCCCCCTCGCGATCGCTCCCAGCCAATGAGAAACATCCCCTGCCTTTGTATAATACACAGAGGCAGAGGATGTGATGTCATCTCTCCTCGGCTCGGCAGTTTCCGTTCCGGCGCCGAGGAAAGAAGACATGTGAGTGAGTGCACAACACTACACAACACAGTAGAACATGCCAGGCACACTAAACAGCCCCGATCCCCCCCCGATTGCCCCCCCGATCACCCCCCAATCACCCCCCCTGTCACAAACTGACAACAAGCAGTTTTTTTTCCTGATTACTGCATTGGTGTCAGTTTGTGACAGTTAGAAGTGGTAGGGCAGTGAGTGTTAGCCCCCTGTAGGTCTAGGGTACCCCCTAACCCCCCTAATAAAGTTTTAACCCCTTGATCACCCCCCGTCACCAGTGTCACTAAGCGATCATTTTTCTGATCGCTGTATTAGTGTCACTGGTTCCGCTAGTTAGGGACGTAAATATTTAGGTTCGCCGTCAGCGTTTTATAGCGACAGGGACCCCCATATACTACCTAATAAATGTTTTAACCCCTTGATTGCCCCCAAGTTAACCCTTTCACCACTGATCACCGTATAACCGTTACGGGTGACGCTGGTTAGTTCATTTATTTTTTATAGTGTCAGGGCACCCGCTGTTTATTACCGAATAAAGGTTTAGCCCCCTGATCGCCCGGCGGTGATATGCGTCGCCCCAGGCAGCGTCAGATTAGCGCCAGTACCGCTAACACCCATGCACGCACCATACACCTCCCTTAGTGGTATAGTATCTGAACGCATCAATATCTGATCCGATCAGATCTATACTGGCGTCCCCAGCAGTTTAGGGTTGCCAAAAACGCAGTGTTAGTGGAATCAGCCCAGATACCTGCTAGCACCTGCGTTTTGCCCCTCCGCCCGGCCCAGCCCAGCCCACCCAAGTGCAGTATCAATCGATCACTGTCACTAACAAAACACTAAACGCATAACTGCAGCGTTCGCGGAGTCAGGCCTGATCCCTGCGATCGCTAAAAGTTTTCTTGGTAGCGTTTTGGTGAACTGGCAAGCACCTGCCCCAGGCAGCGTCAGATTAGCGCCAGTACCGCTAACACCCACGCACGCAGCATACACCTCCCTTAGTGGTATAGTATCTGAACGCATCAATATCTGATCCGATCAGATCTATACTGGCGTCCCCAGCAGTTTAGGGTTCCCAAAAACGCAGTGTTAGCGTGATCAGCCCAGATACCTGCTAGCACCTGCATTTTGCCCCTCCACCGGCCCAGCCCAGCCCACCCAAGTGCAGTATTGATCGATCACTGACACTTACAAAACACTAAACGCATAACTGCAGCGTTCGCAGAGTCAGGCCTGATCCCTGCGATCGCTAACAGTTTTTTTGGTAGCGTTTTGGTGAACTGGCAAGCACCAGCGGCCTAGTACACCCTGGTCGTAGTCAAACCAGCACTGCAGTAACACTTGGTGACGTGGCGAGTCCCATAAGTGCAGTTCAAGCTGGTGAGGTGGCAAGCACAAGTAGTGTCCCACTGCCACCAAAAAGACAAACACAGGCCCGTCGTGCCCATAGTGCCCTTCCTGCTGCATTCCCCATTCCTAATTGGGAACCCACCACTTCTGCAGCGCCCGTAATTCCCCCATTCACATCCCCAACCAAATGCAGTCGGCTGCATGAGAGGCATTTTTATGTCCTCCCGAGTACCCCTACCCAACAAACCCCCCAAAAAAGATGTCGTGTCTGCAGCAAGCACGGATATAGACGTGACACCCGCTATTATTGTCCCTCCTGTCTTGACAATCCTGGTCTTTGCATTGGTGAATGTTTTGAACGCTACCATTCACTAGTTGAGTATTAGCGTAGGGTACAGCATTGCACAGACTAGGACCCACTTTCACAGGGTCTCCCAAGATGCCATCGCATTTTGAGAGACCCGAACCTGGAACCGGTTACAGTTATAAATGTTAGTTACAAAAAAAGTGTAAAAAAAAAAAACACAAACAAAAATAAAAAAAAATAGTTGTCGTTTTATTGTCCTCTCTCTCTCTCTATTCTCTCCCTATTGTTCTGCTCTTTTTTACTGTGTTCTATTCTGCAATGTTTTATTGTTATTATGTTTTATCATGTTTGCTTTTCAGGTATACAATTTTTTATACTTTACTGTTTACTGTGCTTTATTGTTAACCACTTTTTTGTCTTCGGGTACGCCATTCACGACTTTGAGTGGTTATACCAGAATGATGCCTGCAGGTTTAGGTATCATCTTGGTATCATTCTTTTCAGCTAGCGATCAGCTTTCATGTAAAAGCAATCCTAGTGGCTAATTAGCCTCTAGACTGCTTTTACAAGCAGTGGGAGGGAATGCCCCCCACCGTCTTCCGTGTTTTTCTCTGGCTCTCCTGTCTCAACAGGGAACCTGAGAATGCAGCCGGTGATTCAGCCAGCTGACCATAGAGCTGATCAGAGACCAGAGTGGCTCCAAACATCTCTATGGCCTAAGAAACCGGAAGCTACGAGCATTTTATGACTTAGATTTCGCCAGATGTAAACCGCGCCATTGGGAAATTGGGGAAGCATTTTATCACACCGATCTTGGTGTGGTCAGATGCTTTGAGGGCAGAGGAAAGATCTAGGGTCTAATAGACCCCAATTTTTTCAAAAAAAGAGTACCTGTTACTAACTATGGCTATCATAGGGGATATTTACATTCCCTGAGATAAGAATAAAAATGATTTAAAAAAAAAATGAAAGGAACAGTTTAAAAAAAAGATAAAAAAGCAAAAAAATAATAAAGAAAAAAAAAAAAAAAAAAAAGCACCCCTGTCCCCCCTGCTCTCGCGCTAAGGCGAACGCAAGCCTTGGTCTGGCGTCTAATGTAAACAGCAATTGCACCATGCATGTGAGGTATCACCGCGAAGGTCAGATCGAGGGCAGTAATTTTAGCAGTAGACCTCCTCTGTAAATCTAAAGTGGTAACCTGTAAAGGCTTTTAAAGGCTTTTAAAAATGTATTAATTTTGTTGCCACTGCACGTTTGTGCGCAATTTTAAAGCATGTCATGTTTGGTATCCATGTACTCGGCCTAAGATCATCTTTTTTATTTCATCAAACATTTGGGCAATATAGTGTGTTTTAATGCATTCAAATTTAAAAAAGTGTGTTTTTTCCACAAAAAATGCGTTTGAAAAATCGCTGCGCAAATACTGTGTGAAAAAAAAATGAAACACCCACCATTTTAATCTGAAGGGCATTTGCTTTAAAAAAATATATAATGTTTGGGGGTTCAAAGTAATTTTCTTGCAAAAAAAATAATTTTTTCATGTAATCAAAAAGTGTCAGAAAGGGCTTTGTCTTCAAGTGGTTAGAAGAGTGGGTGATGTGTGACATAACCTTTTAAATGTTGTGCATAAAATGCCAGGACAGTTCAAACCCCCCCCAAATGACCCCATTTTGGAAAGTAGACACCCCAAGCTATTTGCTAAGAGGCATGTCGAGTCCATGGAATATTTTATATTGTGACACAAGTTGCAGGAAAGAGACAAATTTTTTTTTTTTGCACAAAGTTGTCACTTAATGATATATTGCTCGAACATGCCATAGGGATATGTGAAGTTACACTCCAAAATACATTCTGATGCTTCTCCTGAGTATGGGGATACCACATGTGTGGGACTTTTTGGGAGCCTAGCCGCGCACGGGACCCCGAAAACCAAGCACCGCCTTCAGGCTTTCTAAGGGCGTACATTTTTGATTTCACTCTTCACTGCCTATCACAGTTTCGGAGGCCATGGAATGCCCAGGTGGCACAAAACCCCCCAAATGATCCCATTTTGGAAAGTAGACACCCCAAGCTATTTGCTGAGAGGTATAGTGAGTATTTTGCAGACCTCACTTTTTGTCACAAAGTTTTGAAAATTAAAAAAAGAAAAAAAAAATTTTTCTGGTCTTTCTTCGTTTTCAAAAACAAATGAGAGCTGAAAAATACTCACCATGCCTCTCAGCAAATAGCTTGGGGTGTCTACTTTCCAAAATGGGGTCATTTGGGGGGGTTTTGTGCCATCTTGGCATTTTATGGCCTTCAAAACTGTGATAGGCAGTGAGGAGTGAAATCAAAAATGTATGCCCTTAGAAATCCTGAAGGCAGTGCTTGGTTTTCGGGGCCCCGTACGCGGCTAGGCTCCCAAAAAGTCCCACACATGTGGTATCCCCGTACTCAAGAGAAGCAGCTGAATGTATTTTGGGGTGCAATTCCACATATGCCCATGGCCTGTGTGAGCAATAAATCATTTAGTGACAACTTTTTGTAATTTTTTTTTTTGTCATTATTCAATCACTTGGTACAAAAAAAAATATTCAATGGGCTCAACATGCCTCTCAGCAATTTCCTTGGGGTGTCTACTTTCCAAAATGGGGTCATTTGGGGGGGTTTTGTACTGCCCTGCCATTTTAGCACCTCAAGAAACGACATAGGCAGTCATAAACTAAAAGCTGTGTAAATTCCAGAAAATGTACCCTAGTTTGTAGACGCTATAACTTTTGCGCAAACCAATAAATATACGCTTATTGACATTTTTTTTACCAAAGACATGTGGCCGAATACATTTTGGCCTAAATGTATGACTAAAATTGAGTTTATTGGATTTTTTTTATAACAAAAAGTAGAAAATATCATTTTTTTTTTAGATTTCTGCCTTTTCCGTTTATAGCGCAAAAAATAAAAATGGCAGAGGTGATCAAATACCATCAAAAGAAAGCTCTATTTATGGGAAGAAAAGGATGCAAATTTCTTTTGGGTACAGCATTGCATGACCACGCAATTAGCAGTTAAAGCGACGCAGTGCCAAATTGTAAAAAGTGCTCTGGTCAGGAAGGGGGTAAATCCTTCCGGGGCTGAAGTGGTTAATAAGTCACCGGGACCAGATGGCTTGCACCCAAGGGTCCCTAAGGAACTCAGTCAAGTAATTACCAGACCATTGTTCCTATATTTTACGAACAGTCTATTGACTGGAATGGTACCAGCAGATTGAAGAAAAGCCAATGTAGCTCCAATATTTAAAAAAGGGCCAAGATACATCCCTGGGAATTACAGACCAGTTAGCCGAACATCAATAGTATGCAAGCTCTTGGAGGGGATGCTAAGGGACTATATACAAGATTTTAGTAATGAAAACGAAATCATTAGCAGTAATCAGAATCTCGTTCTTGCCAAACCAACCTATTATCCTTCTATGAGGATGTGAGCTGCCATTGAGATAAAGGAAGGCCCCTAGACATGGTGTATCTGGATTTTGCAAAGGGATTTGATACAGTTCCCCATAAACGTTTACTCTACAAACTAAGGTCTGTCAGCATGGATCATAGAGTGAGTACATGGATTGAAAACTGGCTACAGGGTCGAATTCAGAGGGTAGTGATAAATGGGAGTACTCGGAATGGCCCAGTGTGGAAAGCAGGGTCCCCCAGGGTTCTGTCCTGGGACCAATCCTAATTAATTTATTCAAAAATGACCTGGAGGATGGGATAAACAACTCAATCTCAGTATTTGCAGATGATACTAAGCTAAGCAGGGCAGTGATTTCTCCGCAGGATGTGGAAACCTTGCAAGAAGATCTGAACAAATTCAAGTGGTGGGCAACTACATGTCAAATGAGGTTTAATGTAGAAAAAATTTAAATAATGCTTTTGGGTGGCAACAATATGAATGCAATTTACTCAATAGGAGAACTTCTGGGGGAATCTAGGTTGGAAAAGGACCTGGGGGTCCTAGTAGGTGACAGGCTCAGCAATGGCATGCAATGCCAAGCTGCTGCAAGCAAAGCAAACAGAACATTGGCATGCATCAAAAAGGGGATTAACTTCAGAGATAAAATTATAATTCTCCTGCTCTACAAGACTGGAGTATGCTGTCCAGTTCTGGGCACTAGTCCTCAGGAAAGATGTGTTGGAAGTGGAGAGAAGTGGAGAGAGCCCAGAGAAGGGCAACAAAGCTAATAAAGTGACTGGAGGACCTTAGTTATGAGGTAAGGTTACGAGCACTGAACATATTCTCTCTGAAGAAGAGACGCTTGAGAGGGGATATGGTTTCAATGTACAAATACCATACTGGTAACCCCACAATAGGGATAAATATATTCTGCAAAAGGGAATTTTAAAAAACACACGGCCACTCACAAAAATTAGAAGAGAAGCGATTTAACCTTAAACTGCGTAGAAGGTTCTTTACTATAAGAGCGGTAAGGATGTGGAATTGTCTTCCCCTGGCAGTGGTTTCAGCAGGGAGCATTGATAATTTCAAAAAACTATTAGATAGGTACCTGAACAACCACAACATACAGGGCTATACAATGTAATTTTGACTTGATGGGTTTGTGCCTTTTTTCAGCCTCACCTACTCTGTAACTATAACTAGTGTCCTCCATAGAATCATGGTTAGAGTTCATTTCATAGTTATGATCTATCTGGTTAGCCATCCTGAACCTGGACTTTGCAGGGCTGCCTGAGACAGGAGTAGAGGCAGGAGGGAAGAATGAGCCCTGTGGGGATTTTTTTTTCTTTTTTTGCAACAGTCGGTATTATCTGGGAGCTTGGTGGAGAGGAGGGAAAGCCAGAGCCAGTTAGTTTGAAAAGCCATTTTCTTGTTTCCTCTTTCTGACCATGTTGCTGTGGTTGGGGGTTTCCCTGTATGTGCAGAAATAAGGTGCCCTGGTGAGCTGCTTTGTGCTATAATCACCTGCTGGCCACCAGAGCTCCAGGACTAAGCTGCCATCCCAATCATGTGCTAGCCACGCCCCCAAAATTTTGCATTTTTTAATGTTTCATTTCAGCCACTACTATAATTACTGCTTTCTGCCAAACAAAATTAATTTTTTTGCCTTGGTACATGTCCCCCAAGGTAGTGTGCAGCCCCCATGCTATTTGTTTGACAATCCTTGCCTATTAGTCTAGATCAGGGGTCTCAAACTGGTGGCCCTCCAGCTGTTGCGAAACTACAAGTTCCATGAGCCATTGCATGGCTAACAGTTACAAGAATGATTCCTACAGGCAGAGAGATGATGGGACTTGTAGTTTTGCAACAGCTGGAGGGCTGCCAGTTTGAGACGCCAGGCCTAGATAGTAAACATTACTATTGTTGATACATTTAGCTCCTATTGACCTCAATGTGGTTTGTATTTGGCATCGGCATCGAAACTTTAATAATACTCACCATATGTCACGTACCTGACTGGAGGCTGAGTTGATGACAGGGCTCTTCTTGTGGCTAAGTGCAGAGTACCCCTGAAGGTGGTGACAGAGGTTGCTATGCCCTAAGATGCACAGGTTGCCTGAAGATGAAGCTGCCTGATATTTCCAGGTGGGAGGACACTCGAGATCAGAGAAGTAGCCAAGATTCTCTGGAAGCACTGGTAGATTTTGACAGATGGGTAGAACATAGAGCAGAAAGCAAAGTCAGATGCCAGGCTGAGGGTCAAACACAGGAGGTAATTCAGGAGCTAAGGCAGAAGCATTGTCGGCATCAAGCCAGGGTCAAACACAGGATGTCAATCAGGAACAAGGCAGGAGCAGGTCCGTGGAGCAAGCCTGGGTCAGAGCCAGGAGAGAAGCCAGAACAAGTCAGGGTTAGTCGGGTCCGTAACTGGCAATCAATCAATGAATTAGCATGGCCATACTGGACATTGGCATATTTGCCAGGTCTTCTCAGACTTCTTCCCTGACACCATACCTACCTTGAACCGAACCAATATATGTTTATCTCATGACTAGGCCTCTCACAAAAAAAATTGCTCTGTCCCAAACTGCAGGCCTGCTGTGGATTTTATTGGGGAACCCTGTGCAAAATTCAAGAAATCTACACCAGGCCCTTTTTTGAGAATGCAGCCTTTAGGAGTAACTCCAAAAAAACATTCCCCCCAGGTGATCTATGTACATTGCAGGTAGGAATGGGTAAACGGTTTGGTCCGAGCATGAGTTTGGGTGGAACATTGGTCATTCGCACATTCGCCAAGCAACCAAATTATCAGGGTGTTCGACCCTTTGTTCGGCCCACTGAATGACCAGAATGCACTGTGCCACTGCAGTGCATTGAAAGCCCTGATTGGCTGAAACAATGAAAGCTTTGCCCAATCAGGGCACAGAGCACTATCAGAACCATGATTGGACGCTGTAATGATGACTCTATCCAATCATGGCTCATTGCTGTTAGTCCCTCCCCACACTATAAAAATATTCTTTCAATAGCAGCCACTTTTAGTGTGATATTGGCATGGAGAGAGATAGAACAGGGCTCTGATCAGTGTTATTAGACTGTTAGTGTGCTATAGTGTACTATTCTGATTCTAAAGTTCCATCCCCAAATCCATCATCGATGGATTTATAGGAGAGTTTTACGACTTAGTTGATCAGGCCTATTACCACAATGTTATCAATAAAAACACCTGGGAATATATAAGAACTAGTTTCCCTACGGAGGCAACATTTTATGCACTCCCAAAAATACATAAAGATACTCAACACCCGCCAAGAAGACCTATTGTCTCAGGCAGAGGCAGTCTTAAAGATAACCTTAGCAAATTTGTTGACAGACTCCTACAACCCCTCGTTGAGGCCCCTTCATCGTACATCAAAGATACAATCCATTTGCTCCAGGTTTTGGATGGCCTCCATGTCGATGGTGACACATATTTAGTCGCCATCGATGTGGAGGCCCTATACAGTTCAATTCCTCATGATTTGGGACTCTCTGTAATGCAGCATGTTCTACTTCTCTCAAATATGTACCCTGACCCCTTGGTGCAATTCACTATAGCATCTGTTGAGTTCATACTCAAACATAATTACTTTTCATTCAATGGCTCCTACTACCTCCGGGTACAGGGCGTTGCCATGGGGACTTGCTGTGCCCCGGCATACGCCAATCTGTACCTGGGGGAGTGGGAGAAATTATTATTATCTGATGATGCCGCTGGTGCCTATTCTGGGCATGTCAAGGTTTGGTACCGTTACATAGATGATGTTATCTTGCTGTGGAGTGGCCCTAGTGCTGCCATTCTTGAGTTGTTGGAATATATGAATGCAACTAATAAATTCAATCTAAAATTTACTATGACTTATGATGTATGCAAAATTTCTTTTTTGGATCTATCAATTACCAAACATCAAGATGGCTCCCTGCAAAGTGAGCTATACAGAAAACCCACAGCTGGGAACACCATTTTGGCAGCTTCCAGTTTCAATCCTAAAAGTTTATCGACATCCATTCCATTCAGACAATATATCAGAGCTAGACACAATTGCTCTAGCGATGATATGTTTGAGATGGAAGCCTATACACTTAGAATGAGACTATGAGCTTGTGGTTACACAAATGGCAGTCTCAAAAAAGCATACAAAAAAGCTAAAAGCAAAACCCGCAATGATTTTCTTTTTCATAAAAAAATGAGCAAAGACTCTGCACTCATTGCACTCATTGTAGTGTGAAACGCGTTAGCTGCTTTTGTACACTTCTGCTGTCAAGTTTTGTGTGTCTTCATGATCCAGCTTTTTAAATAAAGCATTCATCACTATACCGGTGTGCGGCTTCCAGCTTTCCTCGATTTGTCAAGACTCTGCACCTACCAGAATCAGTACTAAATATTGCCAACAACATGGACAGATCAAGGGCATTCTGCAAAAATGTTGGCATTTGCTCAGCATGGACACCACATTAGTGCCATTTGTCTCTACCCAACCACTAATTACTTATCGCAAAGCTTCTTCTTTCTAGGAACCATATTGCCCATAGTCATTATGCTCCTCTCTCTAAAAACAACACCAACGTCAAGGGGACCAGACCTTGTCACAAGTGTGATTTTTGTAGATATATCTACCCATCGCGTAATATTGCTCTCCCTAATGGACAAGTTTATAATCCAAATTTTCTGGCTACTTGCCAATCCATTGGCGTGGTCTATCTAATGATATGCGAGTGCAATGCGTTCTATGTGGGGAAGACTAAACGAAAAAGATGGAGACCCCCATTAGACATCATATAGGTCTATGTCATCAATTTGATGATAAAAAAATGCATTTTTTTGCTCTTGAATACGTCCCCCCAAACGAAAGAGATGGAGACTATGACAGGATCCTGCTGCAACGAGAGACCGGTTGGATTTTTGATTTAAATGCCCTCAAATACCTTGGTTTAAAGCGGGGTTCCACCCAAATTTTGAACAATATCTGTATGTATTCTCTTCCTTGCCTAGATGCTGACATGCTGTTTAAAAAAATTTAAATTGCGTAATTACCTTTTATTTTTCTATTCTTCTTTGCACTTCCTGGTTCTCCTCCCGTGGGAGTAGGCGTGTTTCTAGCCTCTCCCAGACTCCTGGGAGCTAGTCTCAGGCTTCCCAGGATGCCACTGAGCATGTGCGGGAACGAGCTGTGAATGCTGGGAGCACAGCATTCACCACATCCAGGAAATAAATGCTTGTGGGCTTCAAATGCTCACAATGAAGATGGAAACCGCCTGCAGTGAATAATATAAGTTATTCTTTCCGACGAAATCTGACACAGGCGGACATATTACACACAATATGTGAGTATGTAATGCTGAGAAGAAAAGTTTGTGAATGAACTAAAAAAAAACAAATGATAGATAGGTGGACCCCCGCTTTAAATGATGTTTTAAGCTTTAAGCCCTTTCTATAAAAATCTATTTTTTTTTTTTTTTAATTCTTGCCCACCATTTACCCTACACCTAAATATGTTGTGATTAACTATTATTTTCTGATATTGACTATATATCTATTATATATAATTTTTATAACAACTATATAAGTCACTTCTCAATTTTTGTGCCTTTTGCCTTTCCAGCCCTTCCTCCACTGCTTGTGGTATGTACGGACACCCAGGGCTCTCAGCGACTTGGTCTCCAATCAATATTCCAACTGCTTTGTGCCCTTCTATGAGGACCGCCTGGGGCTCATGCACCCTAGCTCCACTATTTTCCAGTCCTCTTTTTTCCCCTCGAAGACTGGGAGGCACCAACGCCCTCCCTTTGTATATCTCCGAGGGCTCTCTCTGTGTCCTGCTCCGGGCACCGGGTTTTCCAAAATGGCCGCCGTTCAATGAACGCTCCTGCATCATTAACGTCGTCGCCATTTTGCAGCCTGGATGCGTGCGTTGTCCTCTTCTTTGGTCCGCAGCGTGACGGCGAGTCAGACGCCGTCACGCTGGAGAGGGGTATATAGCGGGGGTTTTCCCTGCCACCCTCTGTCATTTCCATCTGACGCCAGGCAGATATCGCTGCGGTCCCTCTGGTGGACCACCTCGGTGTCCCTTTCTGCCATCTGTGTCTCCTTCAAGTAAGTCTCCAACTCCGCTCCAGTCATGGATTTGTCATTAGCTTTGTTCCTGTTTAGTACCATCATCTTCCTACTGGTGAAAATTTTTTTTGTTTTTTTAAATCTATAGGTCCCCAGCTATGGGAAGTACAGTGCCTTCTTATGCTGTTTGACCCGCAGGACCCACATGGGGTCATCTTTACATCTTGCAGAGTTGCGCTTGCTTCCCATTGTTTTTAAGGAACCCTTTACCAAGAGGCTATTTGCTTTTAACCATCCTTTGGATGTGACTTTGAAACTTTATTGATTCTACTCACCTGAAGAGGTATTTGCAATCAATATTTTAATCGTTTACTACCCCAGGGTGGTTCACTACAAGTATTTTTTGTAATACTCACTACCTGATGTTTATTTGTTGACACCAATGTATTTGATTCTTTCTCTTCTCACAGAGAGTTTCATCTACTCTACATACCAAGACCTTTTTTGCCCCTCTCTGCATATCTTGCCAGGGAGTCAGGGCTGGAGGGCATCACCTATTTGTGCACAATTTCGAGTTTCCAATACATATCTACAGTTACTTCCAGTTTTTACAATACTGGTAAGGTGGATTGGTTGTGATGGTTGTTTTTTTTTTTTTTGACAATATTATTACTATTATTATTGTTTTCAAATCTATTATCATTCTCTTTTGCAACTCCGTTGACACATTATGTTGCGATATTTATACCCTGCAATGATTTATACCCAAAAATGTATTGTATTGATGTATACCAAATGAATTTAATATGGTTGTTATGTGTATTTTTGGACATGAGTATTTATTGCTTATTTCTCATTCCATAGTTGATCAGATGCCACATTATATCTCCTGAAGAAGCTTAAGAAAGCGAAACATGTTGAGAAAGCGGTATTAAGCTCTGTATCATATTTTTACTAAAATTGTTCTGTAAACATTCATCAGTGTGTTGTCTCATGTCTGTCTTTTTTAAAGATTTATCAATAAAATATATATTTTTTTACTTTGTAAATTTTCACTTTGTCTATTGAGCACCGTAAAAGTCCCTTGGCCTCTCCGTGGCCTCAAGACCCTCTTTTTTCAATTTGTGTATTGGGATGTGGTGTTCTTGTTTGACTCCTCTCCTCTATTCCTATGATCTGCACCTACCAGAATCATTACTAAATATAGCCAACAACATGGACAGATCAAGGGCATTCTGCAAAAATGTTGGCATTTGTTCAGCATGGACACCACATTAGTGTCATTTGTCTCTACCCAACCACTAATTACTTATCGCAAAGCTTCTTCTTTGCGTGATAAATTAGTTTGTAGTGATTACAAAATCACTAAACAGCATAGCACTAAACCAGTAGGGACATTCAGATGTGGCAATTGCAATTACTGCCAATACATGGATATTGGAAAGTACAAAGACCTACCCAATGGGCAAAAATTTAAACCTAGACATTTTGTCAACTGCCGCACTGCGGGGATAGTCTATCTGCTGCAGTGTGAGTGTAATTGCTATTATGTGGGTAAAACTAAATTAGAATTCTGGCAAAGAATTTATAGACACATTGTTAGCATTAAAAAAGGAGACCCCAGCCTCCCCTTAGGCAGATACAGCCACACAGTACATCATGACCGCACTCCCAAGGTGCGATTCTTGGCACTTGATCATATTCCAAACAACCCCGGGGGGGAAGATTTAAATAAGCTACTTTTACAGAGTGAACTTGGGTGGATATTCCGCCTCAATGCAACTGCACCCCCTAGCTTTAATGAAATGTTTCATTTTAAACCACACCTGGAGGGTTTCCAATCAGGTATATGTGAATTATATTTGTGAAAAAATTATTTGTTCCAATTTTCTTTCTATCACTATTTTAACATAGTTTATATAGTCCGATATATTTAGGTATAATCACCTTTATAATACCATAGCTATTGATTAATCTGTTGTGGTACTATATTATTTTGTCATGTCCTGCATTATTTACCAAATTGACATACAATATACTTTGATTATTGTTTTTCAGACAATATGTGTTTTATTATAGGACTTGGGTTGTGTGTGCTTGCGATCTTCATATCACTGACCAGAAGGTGTCACTGTTGTTTCCGGGTCCCCATGCAGCCATTCATCCACTTCCCTATAGGGTCACCTTGAGGCTGTTGCTTTGAGTGGGCTTTTCTAGGTTGGGGGAGTTGACCCACTGCCCGGCGCATGAGAGACCCCGGGGGGACGGTTTGGTTTGCCATGTGTGGCTACCCTCCAGCCTGCACTACTCTGTGTGGACTGGGTCCCTTCCTGTTTGCATCTCAGCTTGAGGTGCGGACGTAAGGGATGTACACGCACCGGTGACATCACAGTGAGGGATGTCGCTCCGCCCCTATGGGCTGGCCAGCACGCCTCATCTGGGACTACGCAAACATGCAGCCACGTCCACTGCATGACACGGCGTGCATGTTACCTGGCCTCCAGCTAATTCTGGTTGCTTATCAGCAATCACAAACAGCTGTATTCATTTGTCCCTATATAACCTGCTCCCTAGCCTGGATGGTCATTATGACCGTACCACACCGCTGGAGTGACATCTATCCAAACAAACTGCTCTAAGGAATGCCACTAATAATTCTTGGACCTACTAAGACCCTAAATTTGTCTGCCTTTTTGTTGGACATTCATTGATCTGGTTACCATAAGCACTGATCTAGTTAATTACTATTGGATTGTATTTGCTAAATTAGCTTATATTTAGTGACTCTACTACTAAGATCCTAGATTTGTCTGTCTCTTTGTTGGACATTCACTAATCTTGTTACCATAAGTCTAGATCTGTCTGTCTTTATATTGGACATTCATTGATCTAGTCACCTACTATTAAATTGTATTAGCTAAATTAGCTTATATTTAGTGTTATATGCCGCACTCATATTACCTTGGCGCTTTCTTTGTGTTTATACTTACAGACTTACATCAGTCAAACGGGGTGTATATATTGTATACTTTATAGTGGCCGGTTAGCTATTGGTGATTTATTTCTCATTGGTTGGGTGCTCTTGCAGTGTCCCTCACTCTCCCATCCCTGGATCGGTGCTGCTCTCACTGGCTATTGTGTCCCCTGGTTCCATCCTGAGGTGGCTCTGGCTGCTTGTGGACCCGTGTGTGGTACAGACGTCAATTCCATCTCCCCTTGTGTCCGGTGTTGATTGATCTGCTCGTGTAAGTCTCTCAACCTGTGGTCCTGTTTCTATGAACTTTTGGTTTAGCGTGCATATCATTGTGTAAAGTGTAATCATAATTAGGCAATCTTTCTATTATCAGTATTGTTGTACTAATTTATATCATATTTATATTATAGAAAAACTAAACGATTGTTATAAGTGACATTAATCCTCTGAAGAAGGACGTCATCATCCAAAACATGTCAGGCGTCATTTCCGACATTGATCTCTGCTAGGCCAGAATTCTTGCACAGGGCAGCTAAGTCTCATGTCTACAATGTCTGTAATGTCCATGTTTTATGACCATTTTTGATACTCGAATCATATATTGTGAATAATAAATATATTTTATAATATACATTTGGTCCATCAAAATCCTGAGGGGTTATAGCGTGCCTTGTGCACTAGGTTGTTCTTTTGTTGCTATATTGAATCAGACACGCACACACTGCCAATCCTTGTCATATTGATTCAGTTTGGTGGTGTAGCGTTTCCTAAATAGGTAGCCAGGGTTGGAAGATCTGCTAAAGCAGGCCAGAAGAGTCTATCCATTTCAGGTGGTCATACACAGCCAGTGCTCAGTCAGCTGAAATTCAGCGGCAATTCCACCTGGCCGTAAACCAACTGATTTGTGACATGCTCACTAGGTGGAACTCAACTTTGGCAATGCTGCAGCAGCTGCACATGCAGCAGAGGACCGTCAATGAGTAAATCTGTGAGTATGGCACAACGACAAGCTCAAGTTGGCTCAACTTTCTTTCCCCACACCAATGGCTGCTCATAAAGGATACAAGCATTGTACTGTCACCATTTGAGAAGGCCAAAAGGATTTTGAGCCATGACAATGCATGCATCAGTGACACAATGCCTGTTGTGTCACTGATGCTTGGCATTATGGACAGGGCACTTGAGGCAGAGCAGCAGGAGGAAGAGGACTTCCTTTCATCTCAAGGCCCACTTTATGCAGACACCATTGTTCCTATGCCAAAGAACACACAAGAAGAGAGGGAGGAGGAGGAGGATTCTGGCAATTTGAGGCATTGAAGCAGAGGAAGACATACGTCAAACAGTAAGAGATGGTTTTTCATCCGTAGAACTCTTGGGAGTATTACATGGCTGAGAGGAGGCAGTTTCAAATACTATAATCCTCAGTGACCCAGAGGAGTCTGCTTCTCATGCCTTCACAAATTTGCGGTGCATGGGCTCATGCTTCAAAGCCTGTGAAAAGACCCAAGAATACATGGCATAAAAGAGAAGG
This sequence comes from Lithobates clamitans, assembly GCA_037952925.1. NCBI lineage: Eukaryota > Metazoa > Chordata > Amphibia > Anura > Ranidae > Lithobates > Lithobates clamitans. The sequence goes on from JBBGZY010000406.1 coordinate 4,508,250, forward strand.
ATCACTATTAACTGGCAACCCTCCTTGACCACTGTTACAAGGGGAAAGTCTCAGAACTCATCCTGTCCTCACAGATAGTGCAGGAGATGAAATCTCTTGAGGACCCCCTAAAGAGAAGTTTATATAATGGTTTTCCTGACTATGATAGGCTACAGTGTCGTGGAAAATGTAGTCTTGAGGCTTCTGTTGGTCAAGAGAGGAGCGAAGGAGAAGGCGGCTGCCTAAGTGATGCATTTCACAATTTTTTTAGTCATTGCCACCCAAGGCTGACGGCTTCCACATTCCATCGGCAGTGTCTGCATCACACGGTGGATGATTATCTAGGGGTAAAAACAGAGCTGGAGAGCTTTCCAGTCAACAATCCAAGGTGCCAATGACACCCAAAGACCATCCCACACCTGTTACTTCTATCCAAAGTCTGCGGAAGAGACACCAGAATTTGTCCAAAAAATCTCTAATCTTGCTCCCAATGAACTACATTGTAGCCTCATCATACAGACTGGCTCCACAGGCTTTATCACAGAAGGGGGGGGGAGGGGCGAAAGCAAGAGGGTATAGATGGTCTGATCAGTCCAATACTGATCAAATCCTGGCCATGCACCTGTGAGGTGTAATTGCTGTAACCGATACAGTTGCATATAATGGCGAGGAAGGGACCAGGGAGCGGGGAGGGGGTTTACGGTATAGGATTACCGGTTGGGAAAAGTGGTTACTCTAGCAATTAATGGTCAGTACATGTAAATGGTATAAAAAGTAACAATTTATTTATGTATAGTAAAACACCTGGGTGAGGTGGACGTACAATTAGGTACTTATTGCACTATGGGATACATAACCATCCTATATGGGTGGCATAAGGGGAACTAACAACACGACAAACAGAACATATACAGAACATATAATGGCATAGACACTGTCCGGACTGATTATATGCTGCTCGGTGGCCAAACGATCAAATTAGGTAGTGGCATGTGTGTGTGTTTCCAATTGGAAAATTTAATGGGATGCGCTGCCGAGAAGCATATTCATGGAGCGGGGGGAGGGGACGGCGGGGGGGGGAGGACCCGGGTCCTGGGATGGAGATCAGGGTGATGTCTGAGCTGATCCTGGCAGTTCAGGGTACCTGGGAGATGGTAACCATACTTGGTACTGAATAGAAGTGAAGCTGTAAGTCTAAATACAGGAAAGTTCACTTGTGCATTGTAGGCAGTGATGATTAACCATGTGGGCAATGGGACTGATTTTGCACTGTGATCAACAAGCTTCAAAGCTATTAATAATTGCTGACAGTGGCTATATCAGGTGCTCCGATACCATGTGGTACTAACAGGACTAGGCTTACATAAAGCTGTATAATGTCCTCAACTGGTTTGTGGATTAGTGGTGCTCGTACCTTCACCTCCACAGAAATCCCTGGAGGTTATTGCTCAGGCTGTGCTGGAAGTGGCTTGCAGGATCCTGGAAGGTTGTTGAGCCGGTATTGTGGCTGCAGCAGTGATCCTGTGTAAGGGATATCTGGTCGGGTCCTGAGGGAGAAAGCCCTTGCTACATGTTGATAGCTTGGGCAGCTTCAGGTGCCGTCAACTAGTGCGGTGGGCTGCCTGGTACTTCCCCGTTGTGTGGTTCCCGGCTCTCCGTCCACTCGATGGACAGCGCTGATGCCGGTGATGACGTCAACACGTTTCGCTGTTGCGTGGTATCGTAGCTTCTTCCTGGACGTTTGATTGGAGAAGCCAGCACACACCTTTTTTATTTTAGGCGAGCTGGCTTCTATGTAGCCAATCAGTTCTGTGATTGGTTTAGTTCAGTTACTGCTTGGTAAAATATAGCACAGGCCGTGTGATTCGTTCATTACCTTGCAGGTATGGTGTTGTAGTTACAGCAATAGAATTTTACGGACGATATCGTCAATTATAGTGGCTTATGACAGTTATGCATCGCAAACATGTAATTATAAAGGGGGGGAAAAACAGCAATATACAATGCTTATTATGGGTTCGCAAAGATACAGGAGGGAAGAGACATAAGGTGGAGACAGGGAGACACACAAAATTCACAATTTATTGAGGGTATTTCGGAAAAAAGTATTTAATGAGGTTTAGTGTCATTTATATAGTAAACACAGTGAGATAAGCTGATAGTTCCACTGAGTTAAGTCGGAGTGAAGATAGAGATAAGGGGCTTAATCTATTTAGTCATATTTACTTTTGCAATTTAAAATTTTTGTATTATTATATTATTATTTTTTAGTAGTATTTTCTATGTTTTCATTTTTTATTATTTTTTGTTTATTATTTTTTTTATTGTTTATTTTTTATTTTTTATTTTTTATTTTTATTTTGTGGGAAATTATGTTGACTGGTTAATGTCGTTTTCCTGCCAGATGTAAATTTCAGGAAATGCATAAATGGCATTCACGTACTTAGAAAAACCTGCAGGTTTAGTTCTGTATTTAGCCCCAAGGGGGCAAGGGACTTCAAACGATACACCCATCGTTTCTCCTTTTGCAAGAGGACACGATCTAAGTCACCACGTCGACTGGAAATCTTCAAGGCATATATGCCCTTTATCAGCATGCCTTTAGTGCTTCTATCGTGCTCTAGTGCAAAGTGTCTAGCTAATGGTTTCTCCGGAATTTTTTCTTTGTCTTTAATTTCTCTTAAATGCTCGCCGATACGTACTTTGAGGGGCCTTTTAGTTTTCCCCACATAAATCTTGGGGCAAGGGCACGTTATCATATATACTACCCTGGTTGTGGAACAATTTATGAGATCTCGTATTTCAAACTGTTCTCTACCAAGGGCGTCTGAGAAGGTGGCTGTCCTATGTATCAGTGGGCAGATCTGGCATTTGTTACAGGGAAACATCCCTTTGCTGCGTGGATAATTAGCTAGCCAGGTCGGGTCAGGATTTTTGGTGAATTCAGACCTGACTAACATGTCGCTCAGATTTCTTGCCCGGCGAGCCACCAGTGAGGGTGACGTGCCAACTATCTTGAGGAGCCCCGGTGAGTTAGTAAGGACTCCCCAGTGTCTCTCTAAAATGGAACAAACTTCCTTCCACTGTGGTCCAAAAGTGGTAATTATCCTGGTACAATCACCACCTTCGGATTTAGAGACAGGGTGGTTAGGTGGGTGCGTCTGTAGTAGACTTTGCCTATCTCTTACCACAGCTTTTTTTCGTGCATTTCTAATTTGTCTATGGGAGTATCCGCGTTTGCGGAACCTCGCATAGAGTTCTGTTGACTCGCGTCTATAGTCACTGGACCTGGTGCAGTTCCTTTTTATTCGCAGGAATTGCCGCACCGGAATGCCATTCATCAGCCATCGTGGATGGTGGCTGCTGGCGTACAGAAGAGTGTTGGCGGACGTTTCCTTGCGAAATGTACTCGTGTACAGTTGGCCATTTTGGAGTGAAATCAGTAGATCCAAAAAGGACAAGCTGGTCCGATCAAAGTTGTACGTCAGACGTATGTTACGCTGGTTGATGTTCAATTGGGTCATGAAGTCATGGAGGTCCTGTGTGGTGCCCGTCCATATCATGAGGACATCGTCGATGTACCGCAGCCAGGTGTGCACGTGGCTGCGGTACATAGGCGAAGGATAAACGTCCTCTTCCTCCCACAATCCCAAGTGTAGGCAGGCATAGGCAGGGACCCAGGCTGCGCCCATGGAGGTACCTCTAATCTGTTGATAATAGGTCGTCAAAAACTGAAAGTAGTTGTTAAGTAGAGCAAACCGTAGTAATTCGACCAAAAAGTTGTTTTGGGGTTTCGACCCTGGGTACCAGTATTGCAGGAATGCCTGTACTGCTTCGATCTCGCATTAATGAGGGATCGAAGTGTACAGGGACTCAACGTCAATCCCTACTAGTATGACGTCATTCAAGTGTGTCAAGTCGCCTAGCTCAGAAATTTTTGCTAGTACATGTCGAGTGTCTTGCACGTAGGACTTTAAGTTAGTGACCATATCTTTCAGTAGGGAGTCCAGGTAGGCATTGTATATTGCTGTTTTTCCCCCCCTTTATAATTACATGTTTGCGATGCATAACTGTCATAAGCCACTATAATTGATGATATCGTCCGTAAAATTCTATTGCTGTAACTACAACACCATACCTGCAAGGTAATGAACGAATCACACGGCCTGTGCTATATTTTACCAAGCAGTAACTGAACTAAACCAATCACAGAGCTGATTGGCTACATAGAAGCCAGCTCGCCTAAAATAAAAAAGGTGTGTGCTGGCTTCTCCAATCAAACGTCCAGGAAGAAGCTACGATACCACGCAACAGCGAAACGCGTTGATGTCATCACCGGCATCAGCGCTGTCCATCGAGCGGACGGAGAGCCGGGAACCACACAACAGGGAAGTACCAGGCAGCCCACCGCACTAGCTGATGGCACCTGAAGCTGCCCAAGCTATCAACATGTAGCAAGGGCTTTCTCCCTCAGGACCCGACCAGATATCCCTTACACAGGATCACTGCTGCAGCCACAATACCGGCTCAACAACCTTCCAGGATCCTGCAAGCCACTTCCAGCACAGCCTGAGCAATAACCTCCAGGGATTTCTGTGGAGGTGAAGGTACGAGTACCACTAATCCACAAACCAGTTGAGGACATTATACAGCTTTATGTAAGCCTAGTCCTGTTAGTACCACATGGTATCGGAGCACCTGATATAGCCACTGTCAGCAATTATTAATAGCTTTGAAGCTTGTTGATCACAGTGCAAAATCAGTCCCATTGCCCACATGGTTAATCATCACTGCCTACAATGCACAAGTGAACTTTCCTGTATTTAGACTTACAGCTTCACTTCTATTCAGTACCAAGTATGGTTACCATCTCCCAGGTACCCTGAACTGCCAGGATCAGCTCAGACATCCCCCTGATCTCCATCCTAGGACCTGGGTCCCCCCCCCCCTGCCGTCCCCTCCCCCCGCTCCATGAATATGCTTCTCGGCAGCGCATCCCATTAAATTTTCCAATTGGAAACACACACACATGCCACTACCTAATTTGATCGTTTGGCCACCGAGCAGCATATAATCAGTCCGGACAGTGTCTATGCCGTTATATGTTCTGTATATGTTCTGTTTGTCGTGTTGTTAGTTCCCCTTATGCCACCCATATAGGATGGTTATGTATCCCATAGTGCAATAAGTACCTAATTGTACGTCCACCTCACCCAGGTGTTTTACTATACATTAATAAATTGTTACTTTTTATACCATTTACATGTACTGACCATTAATTGCTAGAGTAACCACTTTTCCCAACCGGTAATCCTATACCGTATAACCCCTCCCCGCTCTCTGGTCCCTTCCTCGCTGTTATATGGCTCCACAAGCTGTTGCTTACAAAACAAAGAAAGCTTGCAGGGAAAACGTCAATTTTTTTTTGGCTTTATAAATGCAATTATTTCTGCAGCAGCTTCTATACACAGAACAGATGTGCCACTTTACAGGTAGACTAAGCGGGACCCCCCAGGCACTACATTGAAAGGAATTTTTCGTTTTTATGCTTTCACGTTAAGCATCAATAAATTACTGCTCATTTTAAAATGACATTTTTTACAAACCTTTTTCATTGATAAATGTCCTCCAGGGCAGTACCCAGACCCCCATAATCATTGTATGCCCAATTACTTATACTTATAAGCCTTCCAAATGGGCACTTCTGATTTTTCACGATCGGGTCCCATAGACTTCAATGGGGTTCATTATTCGGTTCTGAACTTTTGCGATCTTCAAAAGTTCTGGTGCGAATCGAACTGGAGGTCATTCGGCCCATCCCTAATTGCAAAAATAGCTGTTTGTCTGTGTCCATTTGCTAAGTGAATCTGTATACATATTACCATAGTTAGTAAGGTTGAATAAAGACACCAGTCCATCCACACCAATGGCTGCTCATAAAAGATACAAGCATTGTACTGTCACCATTTGAGGAGACCAAAAGGATTTTGAGCCATGACAATGCATGCATCAGTGACACAATGCCTGTTGTGTCACTGATGCGTGGCATTATGGACAGGGCACTTGAGGCAGAGCAGCAGGAGGAAGAGGACTTCCTTTCCTCTCAAGGCCCACTTTATGCAGACACCATTGTTCCTATGCCACAGAACACCCAAGAAGAGAGGGAGGAGGAGGAGGATTCTGGCAATTTGAGGCATTGAAGCCGAGGAAGACATACGTCAAACAGTAAGAGATGGTTTTTCATCCGTAGAACTCTTGGGAGTATTACATGGCTGGGAGGAGGCAGTTTCAGATACTATAATCCTCAGTGACCCAGAGGAGTCTGCTTCTCATGCCTTCACAAATTTGCGGTGCATGGGCTTATGCTTCAAAGCCTGTGAAAAGACCCAAAAATACGTGGCATAAAAGAGAATAATCACTATTAACTGGCAACCCTCCTTAACCACTGTTACAAGGGGAAAGTCTCAGAACTCACCCTGTCCCCACAGAGAGTGCAGAAGATGAAATCTCTTGAGGACCCCCTAAAGAGAAGTTTATATAATGGTTTTCCTGACTATGATAGGCTACAGTGTCGTGGAAAATGTAGTCTTGAGGCTTCTGTTGGTCAAGAGAGGAGCGGAGGAGAAGGCGGCTGCCTAAGTGATGCATTTCACAATTTTTTAGTCCTTGCCACCCAAGGCTGACGGCTTCCACATTCCATCGGCAGCGTCTGCATCACACGGTGGATGATTATCTAGGGGTAAAAACAGAGCTAGAGAGCTTTCCAGTCGACAATCCATTGGCTTATTGGGTCATGAGAATAGACCACTGTCCAGAACTGCCCTGCATCCAGTGTGCTTTCCGAACAGCATTCAGTGCTGCTGGAGGTTAGGTTACTGGTAATAGAATGCGTCTGTCCGCAGACTCGGAGGACCGTCTGACATTTATCAAAATGAATCAGTCCTGGATTGCCAGCAGCTATGAAGCCCCTGATGCCGATGTCACTGATTAAGTGTTGTTGGGATGTGGAATTTCTGCAGGACTTCTAGGTTGCCTAGCATTGTGGGTGTTCATTTCATCTGGAATAATTTTTTTGGTGTAGGTTTCATGGGTACAATTAACACCCAAGAAAGACCAATTTTTCCGCACCTGTTTGACAGGTGAATATCATTTTAATTTTTGACAGAAAGGCCAATTCTTGCTTTCATCCAGAGTACCTCTATAGGGTTACGGTGTGATGGTGCCAATGACACCCAAAGACCATCCCACACCTGTTACTTCTATCCAAAGTCTGCGGAAGAGACACCAGAATTTGTCCAAAAAATATCTAATCTTGCTCCCAATGAACTACATTGTAGCCTCATCATACAGACTGGCTCCACAAGCTGTTGCTTACAAAACAAAGAAAGCTTGCAGGGAAAACGTCAATTTTTTTTGGCTTTATAAATGCAATTATTTCTGCAGCAGCTTCTATACACAGCACAGATGTGCCACTTTACAGGTAGACTAAGGGGGACCCCCCAGGCACTACATTGAAAGGAATTTTTCGTTTTTATGCTTTCACGTTAAGCATCAATAAATTACTGCTCATTTTAAAATGACATTTTTTACAAACCTTTTGCATTGATAAATGTCCTCCAGGGCAGTACCCGGACCCCCATAATCATTGTATGCCCAATTACTTATACTTATAAGCCTTCCAAATGGGCACTTCTGATTTTTCACGATCGGGTCCCATAGACTTCAATAGGGTTCATTATTCGGTTCTGAACTTTTGCGATCTTCAAAAATTCTGGTGCAATCGAACTGGAGGTCATTCGGCCCATCCCTAATTGCAGGGATCTTAACAACCTTTGTTACAGATTCCTACCTTTTGTTATTCTGAAGAAATAGCTGTTTGTCTGTGTCCATTTGCTAAGTGAATATGTATACACAGTTACATAGTTAGTAAGGTTGAATAAAGACACCAGTCCATCCAGTTCAACCTGAGTAAGTGTGGGTGCGTGTCTACAATTATCCCTATTTATTTTAAGGTACCCATATAGTGCCATCAATTTATGCAGCGCTTAACACATATATCGGTCCCTACCCTCAAGGAGTCCACAATCCAAGGTCCCCAACTCACATTCATATACTAGGGCAAATTTTGGACAGAAGCCAATTAACCTACCAGCATGTCTTTGGAGTGTGGGAGGAAACCGGAGTACCCGGAGTAAAACCCACACAGGCACAGGGAGAACATGCAAACTCCGGGCAGGTAGTGTCGTGGTTGGGATTCAAACCAGCGACCATTTTTACTGCTAGGCGAGAGTGCTACCCACTACACCACTGTGCCGCCCTGTGCCTCCTGTTTGGGAGTGGTTTTATAATTATCAATCATCTGCTGCATCTACAGGGCTCTGATGAGGAAATTGGCAAGGTCTGAATTCCTTTAGACGTGATTTTCTTTTAAGTGCATCTCATCAAAAAGTACATTTCTGTTGCAGGGGATGCTCAAAATCTGAGTTGTATCTCAGTGCTGACTTTGAGAAAAATCAGTAAGCCTATCATACAAGCCAAAAATTACATTTCTGGGGGGTGTTCTGTACACCATCTGTGTACATAACACCTCCAGGTAGCCACATTGCATTGCATTTTACAGAAAATTGCAATGCTGCAGATTCAAAAGGAAAGGTAATTTTTATTAACCACACTTGTTGAAAGTCCTTTATTAAAAAAAAAGAAAAAGTCCCACAATATAAATCTATTGTCAATCATGCCATGCAGATTCTTGTCAATCACAATAAACCACACGTCCCAACTCACCAAAAAAACCCACTGGCCCACCAACATTGTTGTGAATGATAGTTCCCTAGCTAAGAGCATTAAACAAAGAGAAGATGTATACCCTGTGACATTACCAAATATGGACATGTCCATATTTGGTTAATGATGTCACCTGACCATATTTTGCCAGTGACATCATCTGGGATACCCCACCTCTTTGCTTACATTCACATATCAGCTAGCGAGCTGTCATTTGTGGAAAGCAGTCATTGTGATTGGATGTAAGTCAGTGTGTTTTTTTCTTTAGGCAGATTGTTAATCATGATTGGCAGGGTCCTGCATGACTGGATATTGTAATTGACAATTGGACATTTTTTTAAGGTTATTTTAAATAAAGGACAAAGTGTGTGGTGTCTTTTGTACAAGTTACATTTTTCTTTCTTAATCATTCACATTGGAGGGGTGGTTGGTATAGCCTGTATGTGCTTGGACTTTAACTGTAATATCTTTAAACACTAATAAAGAATGGAAATAAGTCCAGTTCATAATTCAGGTTTCCAGGCAAATACCATGAGCTATGGGAAACATGTTCAACATTGACTCAATGTGAACATTGAGTGAAGGGTTTGAGAAGGAGATCATTGCAGCATGGAGGATTAAACGATATTATTTACAGATAACTTGTTATATAAAGGGATATTTGTTGATGAATAATTTTGTGCCATAACAGAATAATTATTTCATCACCTCGTCTATTTTGTCTTATGTTTCTTTGCAGTACATTACTGTAAATTTAATTCAATAAAGGGATGTGAAATGCAGTTGTGTCTCTATGCACCTCTAATAGGCTATTTTATTGCAATATTCTGTTTACAGGGCATACAACCTTAATCCATGGCTATAATGGTTCTAGACAAGTCCCTGAGGAATAAATCAACAACAACTGCACTTACTGGTCTACACACAGAAATTAAAAATTTTGCTGCCAATGGTTTCATAGGTCTTCTGGCCAGTAGGGACTGTGCTAATTGTGAAAAATGAAACTGCATTAGGAAGTAAAAAGGATTCTAAGAATGACAAGCTTTATATTACTTCTTCTATACCCAAGTAAAAATTAAATTGGTTTGCTATTTTAGGAAAGCAATATAAAGTGAGCTGCCAGTATAGGACCGCAATTTCTCCTTAATATGTTAAAACAAGGATTTTACTTTATATTTCATTTTAAAAGTTAGAGAACTGCAAAATGTCAAAGTTCTTATTTCTATTTCTTTCAAAAATCTTCAACAGTTATTTTGGAATCCACTCAAAGTGTAATAGAGATACAGACAGTTTATAGTATATTATATTAGATTGGAAATTCTGCTTCTTTGGGTTAAGCATGGGTTCAAGGCAAATCCAAAATAGTTACAGTTTGTGGAAATGGTGAGCTAATGCAACTGTTCACCACCCCTGCAATCAAATGTAGGGCTTAAAGTCACTTGTCTCATACATTTGATAAAAACCCTTACCGAATGTCCTTTAGGTTGTAAAATGCTGTGTGTCTTAGGCATTTTGGGGGTAGCAGAGGAAAATAGTTTTACTATTAAATGCTGATGTGTGTCCTGCAGCTTCTTTACAGTCTCTAAGCATGCACTGGAGTCATAGGGTTGCATGTGGAAAGGCTGTAAAAAATCTGCAGGACACAGCTGTGCTAGGGCACATGACAGTGGTTTTGGTAAATCTGAAGATAAAACAAGCACATGGTCTTGAGAGCAAATGATTTTACCATCATGTAATGACTGAAATTTGATCGATAAATCGTTCAACTGACATAAATGAATACATTTTTTGTTTGTTTTGTCACATAAGCCCAGTGCAAACTGTTCAGGCTAGAAACACATTGACCTTTCAATTTAACCTTTCAAGTTTTCCAAACATTTCCTCAGATTTTTCGGCTCAAAAACGTCACAAATGTCACAACCGATTTTAGGTTTGTGCCCATTAACTAGACGATAAACAAATGACTTTCAAATGATTTTTAGTCTAATGTATGGGTACCATAAGACTTTGATTTGAAGAACAGAGATTAGCAGGGCTTTTTTTCAGCACCTCCAGAACTGAATATATGTAATGGCAAGAGGTGCTGGGGAATCTGTTGGTGCTGGAGGGAATCTATTGTTGCTGGGTTGGTTTTCTGTTTTTCATGGGGGATCTATTGTTGCTGGGTGGGTCTTATGTTGCTGGGAGGGATTTACTGTGGAAGAAGGGGTCTTTGTTGCTGGCTGTTGAAGGGTCCATTGATGCTGTCTACTGGGGAATCTATTGTTGCTGGAGGAGACCTATTTTTGCAGGGGGTGGGAGTTTATTATTGTTGTGGGGGTCTGTTGTTGCCAGTGGGGGTTGTATTGCTGCTGGGGTGGGGGTCAATAATTGCTGGAGGGATCTACAGTTGGGGGAGGGGGTCTAATATTGCTGGCTGTTGGAGGATCTATTGATGCTGACTGTTGGGAGTCTATTGTCACTGGGGTGTCCATTGTTGCTAGATCCATTTTCCTGCCTTTGTTATCATTAACAAATTTCATACAAAATACTTAGCGCTATAAAATGATACTTGGTTCTGTATTCTCTGGGAATACTGGGAGGTGGAACCAAGGAACAGTGCCCGGAGGTGAGTAAGGGGCAGAGTCAAGGGAGGAGTTCCTGCACCTATTCTCTGAGAAAAAAAGCGCTGCCTATTGGTAAAGGTCAAGTCAGAATAGTCACTTTTCCATAATAGAAAATGCTAAATGTGGTCCCTAGAGAGTGTAGGACTGCAGGATTTAGCCAAGATCCCGTTTGTGTATAAAAAGAAACTATTGTCAAGTGTTATTTCTTGCTAGGCTGCCTTTGATGCCCTATTCATTTTCTTTCCTGTTTTGTAATGTTTTTTGTTTTTTTTTACATGTTCTGCAAACGAATGCATTTTTAATGAACGTTACAGAGTAATGAATACTTCTTTCTAATGTTAAATACTGTATATCTATAAAAATTATAGTTATATCTCTAGCATATGACAAACAATTTTTCATGTCTAATTCAAATTTTATTAGAATATCTGCTTATAATTATATATCTTGATTCTTGAATCATGGTATTATTATACTGTATATTCTGGCCAAAAATATGAGCAGCACAGTGGCTTGGTGTTAGCATCACTGCCTAGCATCACTAGGGTCATGAGTTCCAATCCCAACCATAACATCAGAGTCCCACGTGTTTTCCAAATGTGCATGTGGTGCAAAAAGCTGTGGCTGGTCTAGGTGGGGTATTAGATGTCTCTCAATGTTACATTAAAACAAACTATAGCTTTAACCACTTCAGCCCCGGAAGGATTTATCCCCTTCCTGACCAGAGCACTTTCTACAATTTGGCACTGCGTCGATTTAACTGCTAATTGTGCGGTCATGGAATTCTGTACCCAAACAAAATTTGCGTCCTTTTCTTTCCACAAATAGAGCTTTCTTTTAATGGTATTTGATCACCTCTGCGGTTTTTATTTTTTGCAATATAAAGACCAAAAATTTTGAAAAAAAAATGATATTTTCTACTTTTTGTTATAAAAAGTCATACATTTAGGCCAAAATGTATTCGGCCACATGTCTTTGGTAAAAAAAATGTCAATAAGAGTATATTTATTGGTTTGCGCAAAAGTTATAGCGTCTACAAACTAGGGTACATTTTCTGGAATTTACACAGCTTTTAGTTTATGACTGCCTATGTCATTTCTTGAGGTGCTAAAATGGCAGGGCAGTAACCCCCCCAAATGACCCCATTTTGGAAAGTAGACACCCCAAGGAAATTGCTGAGAGGCATGTTGAGCCCTTTGAATATTAATTTTTTTGTCCCAAGTGATTGAATAATGACAAAAAAAAAAATTACAAAAAGTTGTCACTAAATGATTTATTGCTCACACAGGCCATGGGCATGTGTGGAATTACACCCCAAAATACATTCTGCTGCTTCTCCTGTGTTTGTGGATACCACATCTGTGGGACTTTTTTGGGAGTCTAGCCACGTACGGGGCCCCGAAACCAAGCACCGCCTTCAAGATTTCTAAGGGCGTAAATTTTTGATTTCACTCCTCACTACCTATCACAGTTTTGAAGTCCATAAAATGCCAATATGGCACAACCCCCCCCCCCCAAATGACCCCATTTTGGAAAGTAGACACCCCAAGCTATTTGCTGAGAGGCATGTTGAGTCCATGGAATATTTTATATTTTGACACAAGTTGCTGGAAATTGACATTTTTTTTTTGCACAAAGTTGTCATTAAATGATATATTGCTCAAACATGCCATGGGAATATGTGGAATTACACCCCAAAATACATTCTGCTGCTTCTCCTGAGTATGGGGATACCACATGTGTGGGACTTTTTGGGAGCCTAGCTGCATACGGGGCCCCAAAAACCAATCACCGCCTTCAGGATTTCTAAGGGCATACATTTTTGATTCACTCCTCACTACCTATCACAGTTTCCCATGGCATGTTTGAGCAATATATCATTTAGTGAAATGTCCTGGCATTTGAACTGTCCTGGCATTTTATGCACAACATTTAGAAGCTTATGTCACACACCAAATTAATAAGAGGAACTGGTATGGACCAAAAAATGATGTGAAACTAGAAAAAAAAGTCAATGGTGCATGGTGTGGATCTGTGACTGTGAGTCAACAACGGGGTACAGAACTTCTGTAGCTGTAAACCAACATCTCGATATGGGGCATCAGAATGAAAACATCAGGAAGTAAGATAAGATGGGTACTCTTACCAGATGACGTGGACTCCACTGTCATATGACATGGAGTCAATGGTGCATGGAGCCAAACCTAGGCTGGAAAACGATATCTGGAACGGTGGAACCTCTGTCTCACTTCTCGACTTCTCTGGTGGGGTGAAGAAACATCAGGAAGGGCCGCCAACTGGATATCAGCCAATAGACCTCAAGGATGTGTTCCAAGGAGAAGCTGGGGACAGATTTGATCCAGACCCCGTGATGGAAGTAGGGCTACTGGAAGGCAGTTTCTTGCATCGGGGTAATATGCAAATAAAAAATAAAAAGCTTCTGCATAGTGCAGGTAAACCAGGGATTTTTATTTCTAAAAATACCATACAAAAAATGGATAAAAGTGATCACAATTGAAATAAAATCTAAGCAGCGTAAGGAAGGGGAGATCCTCCGACGCGTTTCAACCAAGGGGGTCTTCCGTCTTTGGTCGAAACGCGTCAGACGATGTTTCTTCACCCCACCAGAGAAGTCGAGAAGTGAGACAGAGGTTCCGCTGTTCCAGATATCGTTTTCCAGCCTAGGTTTGGCTCCATGCACCATTGACTCCATGTCATATGACAGTGGAGTCCACGTCATCTGGTAAGAGTACCCATCTTATCTTACTTCCTGATGTTTTCATTCTGATGCCCCATATCGAGATGTTGGTTTACAGCTACAGAAGTTCTGTACCCCGTTGTTGACTCACAGTCACAGATCCACACCGTGCACCATTGACTATTTTCTAGTTTCACATCATTTTTTGGTCCATACCAGTTCGTCTTATTAATTTGAGTTTGGAATCATCCATTTACCATATGTGGACACTTTATACTGTGTTTGTTCATTTCATTTCACTTATGGTTTTTGCACATATGCTTTACTGTTCAGTACAGCATCTCTTACTTAATTGTTTCACTACACCCTAACTTCCTAATACTTCTTACTTTTTTTCCCATATACCAGTTATTGTTTGTCACAATGTATGCAGCTGCTGGCTCACATATATTTTATTTTTGCTATTAGAGCGCAGTGTTTTCATATTCTATTATGTCACACACCACCCACTCTTCTAACCACTTGAAGACAAAGCCCTTTCTGACACTTTTTGTTTACATGAAAAAGTTATTTTTTTTGCAAGAAAATTACTTTGAACCCCCAAACATTATATATTTTTTTAAGCAAATGCCCTACAGATTTAAATGGTGGGTGTTTCTTTTTTTTTTCACACAGTATTTGCGCAGCAATTTTTCAAACGCATTTTTTTGGGAAAAAACACACTTTTTAAAATTTTAATGCACTAAAACACACTATATTGCCCAAATGTTTGATGAAATAAAAAAGATGATCTTAGGCCAAGTACATGGATACCAAACATGACATGCTTTAAAATTGTGCACAAACGTGCAGTGGTGACAAACTAAATACATTTTTAAAAGCCTTTAAAAGCCTTTACAGGTTACCACTTTAGATTTACAGAGGAGGTCTACTGCTAAAATTACTGCCCTCGATCTGACCTTCGCGGTGATACCTCACATGCATAGTGCAATTGCTGTTTACATTTGACGCCAGACCGATGCTTGCGTTTGCCTTTGCGCGAGAGCAGGGGGGGGAGAGGGGTGCTTTTTTTTTTTTTTCTTTATTATTTTTTTGCTTTTTTATCTTATTTTTAAACTGTTCCTTTCATTTTTTTTAATCATTTTTATTGTTATCTCAGGGAATGTAAATATCCGATATGATAGCAATAGGTAGTGACAGGTACTCTTTTTTTGAAAAAAATTGGGGTCTATTAGACCCTAGATCTCTCCTCTGCCCTCAAAGCATCTGACCACACCAAGATCGGTGTGATAAAATGCTTTCCCAATTTCCCAATGGCGCTGTTTACATCCGGCAAAATCTAAGTCATGAAATGCTCATAGCTTCCGGTTTCTTAGGCCATAGAGATGTTTGGAGCCATTCTGGTCTCTGATTAGCTCTGGTCAGCTGGCTGAATCACCGGCTGCATTCTCAGGTTCCCTGTTGGGACAGGAGAGCCAGAGAAAAACATGGAAGATGGTGGGGGGGCATTCCCTCCCACTGCTTGTAAAAGCAGTCTAGAGGCTAATTAGCTGCTAGGATTGCTTTTACATGAAAGCCGACCGCTGGCTGAAAAGAATGATACCAAGATAATACCTAAACCTGCAGGCATCTTTCTGGTATAACCACTCAAACTCCAGCAACATACCAGTATGTTGCTGGTCCTTGTTGGGCATATATTGTAAACTTTTTTTTCATGCAGCCTGTGGGCTGAACAAAAAAAAAGATATTGATCGGTGGTTATGCCCACCATTAGAATACCTCCCTTCATCCACCCACTTCTAATGATGGGCATACATGCACCGTTTATATATGCCGAAAGAAAGGGGGCATCCTCCCGCAAAAGGTAGAAGCAAATCGCTCCTCCAACCACTGCTGACCCCACGCTTCGGCATATATGCTGAAGTATGTAACTGTGGTGGTGCAATCAGCGCTAGAGTCACGGCTTTATGTATCATGGGAGCAAACGCTGTTGCTGTCAAGATAAATAAATCTGTACTGCAACAGAATTGCCTATCTCCTAAGCAAATGATGGTTAACAATAAAACAAAGTAACATTACAGTATAACAGTAATGCCCCAAACACACGATCGGACATTGATCGGACATTCCAACAACAAAATCCATGGATTTTTTCTGACGGATGTTGGCTCAAACTTGTCTTGCATACACACAAAGTTGTCGGAAAATCCGATCGTTCTGAACGCGGTGACGTAAAACACGTACGTCGGGACTATAAATGGGGCAATAGCCAATAGCTTTCATCTCTTAATTTATTCTGAGCATGCGTGGCACTTTGTGTGTTGGATTTTTGTACACACAATCGGAATTTCTGACAACGGATTTTGTTGTCGGAAAATTTTATAGCAAGCTCTCAAACTTTGTGTGTTGGAAATTCCTATGGAAAATGTGTGATGGAGCCTACACACGGTCGGAATTTCTGACAACAAGGTCCTATCACACATTTTCCATTGGAAAATCCTATCGTGTGTACAGGGCATAAGACTTACCATACCTGCAAAGCAAATACAAAAAAAATAGTAAAAAATAAAACATTTAACGCAACCTGTGCATAAAATATATATATGCCAAAGCATGGGGGCATCCTCCCACAAAAGGTAGGAGCAAATCGCTCCTCCACCCACTGCTGCCCCCATGCTTCAGCATATATGCTGAAGTATGTAACTGTGGTGGTGAAATCACCACCGACAGCGCTGGAGTCGCGGCTTTATGTATCGTGGGAGCAAACTTGCTGTCAAGATAAATAAATCTGCCCTGCAGCTGAATGGCGTACCTGAAAATAAAAAAATGGTTAACAATAAAACACAGTAAACAGTATAGTATAAAAAAATTGCATACCTATAAAGCAAACATGATAAAAACATAATAACAATAAAACATTACAGAATAGAATACAGTAAAAAAGAGCAGAACAATAGAGAGAGAACCAGGTACCAGGTTTGGGTCTCTCAAAATGTGATGGCATCTTGGGAGACCCTGTGAAAGTGTGTCCTAGTCTGTGCAGTGCTGTACCCTATGCTAATACTCAACTAGTGTATGGTAGCATTCAAAACATTCACCAATGCAAAGACCAGGATTGTCAGGACAGGAGGGACAATAATACTGGTTGTCACGCCTATATCTGCGCTTGCTGCAGACACATCTTTTTTGGGGGGCTCGTTGGGTAGGGGTACTCGGGAGGACATAAAGTAAATGCCTTTCATGCAGCCTACTTACTGCATTCGGTTGGGGAAGGTGAGTTGGAGCACCATCTGGAAACAGAAGGGCTCTGATGATCTCTTCCTGGAATTTAAGGAAGGTTCCAGTCTGTCCTGAAGCTCTGTATAGCATATAAGCATTCAGCAAAGCCAAATAAAAATAAATAAATAGACACTTTTTTGTATCAGCGTCTGGCCTTAGGGGCAATTAGGTAAAGTGCCAGCAACTGGTCATTGAGGACCACCCCTCCCATGTTAAGGTTATATTCGTGGACACAACACCAGTCGCCGTAGTAATTTGGACCGTCGTGTCTGCATGAAGGGAGGTAAGAACGAAAACATTTTTATTATCCCTCCACTTCATAGCGAGCAAATTATTACACTGCAAGCAGGCTCTCTCCCCCAGCCTAAGACAGGAATCTACAAGCCGCTGGGGAAAGCCCCGGCGATTAGGTTGCACGGTGCCACATGCTCCAATCTGATGATCAAAAAGGTGACTAAAAAGTGGCACGCTCGTGTAATAATTGTCCACATACAAGTGGTACCCCTTTCCGAATAAGGGTGACACCAAGTCCCACACAATCTTGCCAGCGCTTCCTATGTAGTCAGGGCAGTTTGTCGGCTCTAGGTGACTATCTTTTCCCTCATAAACCATAAAACTACATGTATAGCCTGTGGCCCTGTCACAGAGCTTATACATCTTGACCCCGTATCTGGCACGCTTGCTGGGAAGGTACTGTTTGAATGACAACAGAAAACGTAATCAGGGACTCATCAACGCAGACAACTTGATGGGGAGTAAACAAGTCTGCAAAATGTTGGTTGAAGTGGTTTACGAGGGGCCGAATTTTGTAGAGCCGATCGTATTCAGGGTCTCCACGAGGACGACAGAGTTTATTGTTGTTGAAGTGCATGTACCGCAAAATCTGCTCGTATCGTGCCTTGGCCATTGAAGCAGAGAACACGGGCATATGGTGAATTGGGTCAGTGGACCAATATGACCGCAGCTCACTCTTTTTGATTATGCCAATGAGGAAGGAAAGGCCCAGAAAGATCTTAAATTCGGAAACCGTAATTGGTTTCCAATCTCTGGCAAGGGAGGCCTGGGGAATAGTGGCAATGTGTTGACCAGCATACAAATTTTGGTCCACAATAGATCTATAGAGATCTTCGGTGAAAAACAGCGAATAAAAATCCAGTGACATAAAATCAACTGTTTCCACCTGAATGCCGGGTTGGCCAGTGAATGGGGGAAGTACGGGTGCTGCAGAAGTGGTGGGTTCCCAATTAGGATTGGTGAATGCAGCAGGAAGGGCACTATGGGCACAACGGGTCTGTGTTCATCTTCTTGGTGGCAGCGGGACACTACTTGGGCTTGCCACCTCGCCAGCTTGAACTGCACTTATGGGGCTCGCCACATCATCAAGTGTTACTGCAATGCTGGATGTACGACCAGGGTGTACTAGGCCGCTGGTGCTTGCCAGTTCACCAGAAGGAATAGCGGCGCTAGTATTTCTCTGCTTCATACGAGGGACCTGCGGTTCTTGCACATCAAGGACATAAGAAGAAGTTCGGGGTCTGGTACGGCTGACCTTGGCAGGAACCACGACTCCGTCGTCAGAGCTATCTCTCATGGAGCCACTGTCGTCTACAGGATCGTATTCTGAGCCTGAATCTGACAGATGAGTGACTTCACTATCTGTCATGCTCAGAAACGTGTAGGCCTCTTCACTAGTGTACCTTTGATTTGCCATTTTGAGCTATAATTTAGTGGTACACTAGTGAGACTCACAGGCAAAAAAGCTCCTGACTGTTAGCAACTGTTGGCGTGTATGTATGTTCTAAAAGCAAGTGAACCCCCGTATGATATCCTGTCTAGAGTGTTCCTTCAAACCCATTCAGATCTGGAGATCATTCCGACAAGAAATTATGACACACACAAGGCATGCAATTCAGAATGATCCAATCCTTTACTTCCGTATTTTCACTTATATAACCAACAAGACATCACAACAAAAGTCCAACCCCTTCATTAATATATGCTAAATTTACAGACATACAGGATATTTAACTAAAAAAAATAGAACATAATTTCTTCATACAGAAACTGTCACCAAGAAAAAACTTCATGCGTCATTTCGGGGAAATCATATAATTTACAAGAATTTGAAACTAACTTTTGATAGACGCCACATATACATATTATTCTAAGATGGATACATATTTTTATAGCTAAAATGATGGACAGCAAGCTAAAATATCCCTACAATCCCCTCTTTGATCATAAATGTATGATCTCACTTCCTTATCATGGTGGTATTCTCAGCCTTCTTCTGATGATACACACTGAGATAAGTTTTATTGGGAGATGAGGGATCTGAAATACGAGTGGCTCTATTAATAAGGGACATAAGAAACTTATACACAAGATAAAGGAAAAGGAAAAAGAACACAACAATGATTAAAATTATGGCAATATCCCTTATCCAAGATAATATCCCTCCAAATCCAAAATCAACATTTCCAAAAGGGCTCCAGGTCTGGGCTATGTTGCGAGCCTCTTGTTGCAGCTTGGCCACCTCTTTTCTATGTAGAGCTATCACATCATAATAATCTGGTACCTCTATACTGGTATTGTGTACCCAAGTACAACATTCCAAATCCTCAGTCATTTCACATAATCCTGTAAGGGCTGAACTCATGCTTTCAATGGCTAAATCATGCAATTTTAGTTGTTTTCTAATAGCCCTAGTTTCAACATTAAGTTTAGAAATGTCATCAGAATTCTTTTCCATCATCTCATCCATAATTCCTGAATAATTATTTAACCTTTTCATCAAATCTATTCCCCATCCTGCCCAGGAAGGGAACCATGCCCAGGCCATATCCTTTTCAAGGAATAACTCTCTCTTGTTACGATGTTTTAATGGATACCTTGGGTGTATACTAGCTTCAAGTAAATGACTCCCATCACTATCACCTACCACCCCCATTATGGGCACCAGTGAGGTCAGGTAACACCAGCCCTGGACCTCTTGTGGAATCCAGGGATAACAAGTCTTTCCACAACAAACATAAGTGTGGTTACCAAACGAGAAGGGCGTATTCACAGCAGTCTCTTGATCTACTGCTGTAACTATTGCCAGAACCTGAAACAAATGCTGTACAGGTTTACTATTTTCATCTTCAGAGGCAAGAATCTTTTTTTATTCAAATAACTTTTATTGAAAAGGTTTTTAGTGCAGTTACAAATAAATGCAATCATACAGGAAGAATATGGAACGAATCTGTACTATCTGTACAAAGAACAATCAGAAATAGTAATAGGAACAAATTTTAGTATACACTTTAAATATGTGCGTAGCGATATCAATATATCTTAGATATTATTGCTTTATTGTTATAAAGAGACTGTGGAGTAGGGTTAGTTACTTGTGTCCCATAATGATTTGGATATGTAATAGGAAATACCAAGTATATGTCAAGGGAAAGGGGGATTCCCGGGCACCCCAATGGGAACACACTGTGCTCACACAGGAATCACCCCCCCCCCCCCCCCACTGTGTTATCAATCCAGTAAACATTCCAAAAAAAAAAAATGGTCAGTATGATTCAGGGAACACTTAGACATGTTACTTGTATAGCTTATTGGTTCAGCTAGTTTAAATGGTAAATAAAGGAATTAAAACAGATAATTAGAGGAGAGAAGAAGTTTCCATGGGGACCAGTTAGATTCAAACTTTGAAAAGGTACCATCCCTGTATGCTAGAATTTTTTCATATTCTATTATAGTGTTGAGTTTAGATTTTATATCTTTAATAGTGGGTACATCAACAGATTTCCATCTTTATAATAGTTCCATTCTTGCTGCCAGCAAGACTTGTGTTACTATACATCTTGCCTAGAGGTAAATCTGGTTTGTGGGCGTCTTTTTATCTAGCCATGATTGGCTTGGTCGTCTGCATCAGGAAGAATGATTTGCCAATCCCGCAGGAGGCTGAGGCCATCTTTGATGTTAGAGATCACATGTGGGGTTCCTTCTCTTGTTATCATGAGTTTTGCTGGGTATATCCACCTATAGGTGATATGGTGATTATTCAATGGCTTCGTGATAAAGGCTAGTTGATGCCTCTGTTGCATGGTGAAGGCTGATAGGTCGGTGTAAAAGGAAAGTTCTTGGAACTCCTCTGGAAGGGAATCACGGTTTCTTGTGGCTGCCATAAACTGATCTTTGACATGATAAAAATGTATTCTGACAATAGTGTCCCTGGGAAGGTGGGCGGCTACATGTTTAGGCTTTGGCAGCCTGTGGATACGATCCACCACTAGTTCCTCATGAGGAACTTCTGGGAGGGCAGATTTCAGCATTTGAATAAAGTGAGGTTTCAGATCAGGATTTTTAACTGATTCAGGTATTCCGCGTATTTTAACGTTGTTTCTTCTGGACCTATCTTCTAAATTTAGAATAAAGGAATTATTCCCGCGCTAACATGAAAGAGTCTAATATAATACTACGGACCAGCTGCATGCACTGAATACAGGTGCAAACCAAACCTTAAGTGGACAAAAAATATTGGATAGTGCTGCGCTAATCCTGTGCGCCCTTTTTAAGGGCTTTAAAGTGATGGTAAATAACTAAACAGTGATATAAATAACATTGAAGTGTTGGCAATCGCCATAAAAAAAACCACACTCATCAATAAATATACGCAGTGCTAAAAGCAATAAAACTAAATCAATGTGGATAATACAATGCTAAAAATTCACTCATCATACAGATGCCATTAAGTGAAAACTTAGTCCATAACTGTAATCATGTGTAGAAAACAGTGGTGTCACCTAACATAGAAAACTTTTGTGACTCGAATAAAATGACAAACAAAGTAGCACATAAAGTGACAAGGTGCAAGGTGAAACAAGTAACAATTGTAAACCAGTGCAATGTTCAGATATTGTCCAGGACTATAACAAGCGATAGTGCCAAATACTGTGACTTGGATAATTTAGCATGCACCAGATGTGACAATAGAGCAAGGTCCTTTTTTTAAAAAAAAGAAGAATAATGGTGATAGCGTCCTGACATGCAACGGTCGCTCCGTGGTGCTGGACTTAACTCACACGGTGCTCAACTTCGTGTACAAACACTCATGTGAGAGATGGCCCCTTACCTTAAGGCAAAGGGGTAAACGCATATAACCAGAGGTCTTTACTCAGGGTCCTCCTTGAAGCAATGGAGCGGACGTATATGACCAATACACTTTATAGGGGGTCCTCAAGGATGTAGAGTCCTATCCTCGCGGTCCCAATTCCAGGGGGTGGTTCCCTCGGTAATAGGGGGGGGGGATAAAAGACACGGGGAGCCCCAATAGTGAAATACTGCTAAAACCAGTAACTTTATTAAGGTAAAACTCGGTACTCACATAAAAAACAGCAATAATGTTCCTATCTCCGACGAGCGGCGAGCTCGTAATTACTGACACAGCGTGTAGAGCCTGTCCCGTCCTTACGCGTGACGTCACACCGCACGTGACTTCATCAGAGGATAAGTACAGGCTAAACTTTTGTCTTTAAATAGTCTTATAATGGGCGCTAATGGGCGGCCGTTTTCCCGGAGTCCTATGATTAGTATTACGGCGGCCATTTTCCTAGAGATCGTACGGCGCGGCCATGTTTGGGTGTGCTAGACGCCCGCCCATCCTGTATGTCAGCTGATCTGAGCGGCCAATTAGGTGGAACCTGCCTTCCTACATCTCTCGCACTGTCAGCAAGGAAGGGCAGGGTAACTAATAAACGATCCGTATCTGTCAAGAGAAGTAGAAAGTGACAGATGTATGGGAAGGAAGGTAGCGGACTGTGGGGACATTGGTAGTGTAATAAACAATAAAACGGGGACTGTTAGGCTGTGTTTATCAGGGCAGCAAGCCTAATAAAAACTGGCAGTGTTTGCCATTAGCAAAGGGGGGTTATAAAAAAAGGTGGATACCACATACCTAACTAAAAAACGAAGGAAAAGGAGAAAAAAGCAGGAGGGACAGGCACTCAACACTGTCATAGGTGAATTATAACATATGATCATATGGTTAATATCAGAAACACGAACTTGAACAAATTAAAACCATAGACAATAACTAGATATGGGCATCAATTAAAAATCAAATAAATAGATAAAAAATTAAAACAATAGGACCAAGTAAGAAGTGGGCTGATAAGGTAATGACATAAAAATCCATGAACCTAAAAAATATATGGGACTAGACCCTGATCGGAAAAGGGGGCTAGGTAAGACAATCCTGATATCATACGGATATGACCTGACTGAAAAATGTAAAATTGCATGGGAATAATAATGTAGATAGAAGGTGGTAAATTTAAAAATCGCTAAGGAAGCAGTTGAGGTCGAATTCGATATTTAGGCCATGAGGCCATTTATGTCATTACCTTATCAGCCCACTTCTTACTTGGTCCTATTGTTTTAATTTTTTATCTATTTATTTGATTTTTAATTGATGCCCATATCTAGTTATTGTCTATGGTTTTAATTTGTTCAAGTTCGTGTTTCTGATATTAACCATATGATCATATGTTATAATTCACCTATGACAGTGTTGAGTGCCTGTCCCTCCTGCTTTTTTCTCCTTCTCCTTCGTTTTTTAGTTAGGTATGTGGTATCCACCTTTTTTTATAACCCCCTTTGCTAATGACAAACACTGCCAGTTTTTATTAGGCTTGCTGCCCTGATAAACACAGCCTAGCAGTCCCCGTTTTATTGTTTATTACACTACCAATGTCCCCACAGTCCGCTACCTTCCTTCCCATACATCTGTCACTTTCTACTTCTCTTGACAGATACGGATCGTTTATTAGTTACCCTGCCCTTCCTTGCTGACAGTGCGAGAGATGTAGGAAGGCAGGTTCCACCTAATTGGCCGCTCAGATCAGCTGACATACAGGATGGGCGGGCGTCTAGCACACCCAAACATGGCCGCGCCGTACGATCTCTAGGAAAATGGCCGCCGTAATACTAATCATAGGACTCCGGGAAAATGGCCGCCCATTAGCGCCCATTATAAGACTATTTAAAGACAAAAGTTTAGCCTGTACTTATCCTCTGATGAAGTCACGTGCGGTGTGACGTCACGCGTAAGGACGGGACAGGCTCTACACGCTGTGTCAGTAATTACGAGCTCGCCGCTCGTCGGAGATAGGAACATTATTGCTGTTTTTTATGTGAGTACCGAGTTTTACCTTAATAAAGTTACTGGTTTTAGCAGTATTTCACTATTGGGGCTCCCCGTGTCTTTTATCCCCCCCCCCCATTACCGAGGGAACCACCCCCTGGAATTGGGACCGCGAGGATAGGACTCTACATCCTTGAGGACCCCCTAAAAAGTGTCTTGGTCATATACGTCCGCTCCATTGCTTCAAGGAGGACCCTGAGTTAAGACCTCTGGTTATATGCGTTTACCCCTTTGCCTTAAGGTAAGGGGCCATCTCTCACATGAGTGTTTGTACACGAAGTTGAGCACCGTGTGAGTTAAGTCCAGCACCACGGAGCGACCGTTGCATGTCAGGACGCTATCACCATTATTCTTCTTTTTTTAAAAAAAAGGACCTTGCTCTATTGTCACATCTGGTGCATGCTAAATTATCCAAGTCACAGTATTTGGCACTATCGCTTGTTATAGTCCTGGACAATATCTGAACATTGCACTGGTTTACAATTTTTACTTGTTTCACCTTGCACCTTGTCACTTTATGTGCTACTTTGTTTGTCATTTTATTCGAGTCACAAAAGTTTTCTATGTTAGGTGACACCACTGTTTTCTACACATGATTACAGTTATGGACTAAGTTTTCACTTAATGGCATCTGTATGATGAGTGAATTTTTAGCATTGTATTATCCACATTGATTTAGTTTTATTGCTTTTAGCACTGCGTATATTTATTGATGAGTGTGGTTTTTTTTATGGCGATTGCCAACACTTCAATATTATTTATATCACTGTTTAGTTATTTATCATCACTTTAAAGCCCTTAAAAAGGGCGCACAGGATTAGCGCAGCACTATCCAATATTTTTTATCTTCTAAATTTGCTAATTTTAGTTTCAGTTGCATCATGTCATCATCTCTATCATTGTGGGCATCCACTAGATCATTAAAGGTGCAAGCGAATTCACCCATTTTTGTTTCAACATGCGATATTCTCTTGTTTACTGAAGATATTTCAGACTTAAATTGTCTAGTCAATGATTGAATGTCAGCATGCAATGTGGATCTGAGAGAAATCAGCATGTCTTTAAGTGTGGTGTCCATAATTGGTGTATTGGCGGTAGGGAAGTCAGTTATGGAGTCTTGCAGTTCTCTGGTATCATCCTGAGATGAGTGCAAGCTTACCTCATCATCTTCCTCCTCTGTGTGATCCAACTTCGGCTTGCTTTTGGCTGGGCTGGATGAGGCTGATGGAGGCAGGGAGTACTGCTCAGCGGTAGGTGAAGTGTAGGCTCTGCTTGCTCTTCTCCCCTGTGCAGCGCCATTCTGTGAGTGAGAGCCTCGTGTGCCTTTCCCCTGCTTGCCGCCGCCATCTTGCTCAGGAGACCGCCGCTGCCACATGAAGTAATCAGGCAGCTTATTGGGGTAAATATCCTCTTTTCTTTTCCTGGAAGTCATCTCTGATGTTCCCCCAGCTGAACCGCTTAGGTGGCTGTGAAATTCCTAGGCTGAAAGTCGCTGTTTGAGTGTCTGATGGCCCTTGGCAGAGAGGAGCTCTTTCAGTGAGCGTCCATACACCACGCCGGCTAGCCACGCCCCATTAGGCAAGAATCTTTTTAAAATCAATCCGTACTCTGACCTCATCGTGGTGTGTTTGATATAAAGAACAAGACTTCCCACTAGGGGCATAGCAATTAGAAATGTTCAAAACCGATTAACTACAGGTATGAGCATTTCTAGTAGAATTCCCTACATTAAAACACCAGGTAGGATTATGACTTCTATTGATGATCTGAAAGGAAATGGTGTCATTAGTTCTTCTGCTGATATTCAAAAGGTCAAGGGGAATCTTTCCTTTTAAAAGTGGAGTAATATTTAAAGGTATAGCCATTAGGGGTATCCTAACAGTGCTAAGGTGCAATTTGCCACAAAACCAACATTTCTGAAATCCTGATTTCTGAACATAAGCATATTTAAATTTTAGCAAAAGCATTTTATCAGCAAAATTATCCTCAATGTCTCTCTTGTTTCTAACGTGTATCACTGTAATGTTCTCCTATGTATGTGTTTCCACAAATACTTTTAATGGCACCCAAATCTTCAGGGTGGTAAATACAGTTAGTGAAGATCCAAGTGGGCGGGAACACTATCAGGGTGATCAGGAACAGGAAGCAAAATGTTTTGCCAGAAGTCTGTGGTGAAATAAGCAAGGTCATCTTCTCTGGCTGGACCTGCTTTTCCAGGAACTCCTCCTTCATCTGCTTGGACTTCTGCTTGAGGGCCTCCTGTATTAAGGATCTCCTTCCTGCTCTTGGGGCTTTGGGCAACCTTTTTCACTTGGCTGGCATGGATCCTGGACTAGCAGCTTTCCACCAGGATAGCCGTTCTGATCACTGCAATCACCATAGTAGGAGGTCCAAAGGGATACTCTTGCTTCTTATTTCTGTTCAGCTGTTGGACCACCATGGTGTCTCCCTCCTTGAAGAGGTGAGTAGCTTCCTGTGAAGAAAAAAGAGAGGTGCGGGCAACATTTCTTTGACTGTATCCAATATTTCAACCAGTTTTCTTACACATTCTTCCTGTATTAAGTCTAAATCTCCCTTTTCTACCATTAAATGTGCTCTGGCCTATGGGGTGGGGAAAAATCTCCTCATCAAAACTTTAAAAAAAAAAACTTATTTCTGTCAGGACTGCTGGGAGGACCTTTCTCCAATTGGCAAAGGTTCCTCCTATGGCCTTTCTTATTTTGTCTTTTATTGTTCTATTCATTCTTTCTTCTATTCCTGAACTTGGAGGATGATAGGGAATGTGAAACTTCCATTCTATCTTGAGAGTTTTTACCAAGTCCTGGCAGACCCTGGCTATAAAAGCTGGACCATTTGAGAACATGTCCACAATTATCAAAAGATATTCCTGTCTTTTGCCTAGTTTGGGCCTGTGTGTGAAATCAGCCGTGACTTGTATACCTGCGTGGCCTATTCCGTGGTACTGTGAATGCACTTGCTGTTGGTATACATGGTTTCCCCTCTTTGCAGGGAAGTTCAAACCTTGGATCTCTCTACACACCCTTTCCATTTCAGTCCCTTAACTCATAATTTGATGCATAATCCTGGACATCTGCAAGTGACTGTTCAAAAGGGGATAGGTCAGGTATCAGCATAGCAATTTGGATGTCTGCTGTCTGTGAGATAGCAACTTGTTAAGCAGCAAGGTCAGCCAGACCTGCTCATTTCCCCTGGCTATCTCTGTCTGTTGGCCTGTGTGTGCTCTGCATAGGGATGAGCCGAACACCCCCCGGTTCGGTTCGCACCAGACCCTGCGAACGGACCGAAAGTTCGCACGAACGTTAGAACCCCATTGACATCTATGGGACTCGAACGTTCGAAATCAAAAGTGCTCATTTTAAAGGCTAATTTGCATGGTATTGTCCTAAAAAGGGTTTGGGGACCCGGGTCCTACCCCAGGGGACATGTATCAATGCAAAAAAAACTTTTAAAAACGGACGTTTTTTCGGGAGCAGTGATTTTAATGATGCTTAAAGTAAAAGAAAAAAAGTGAAATATTCCTTTAAATATTGTACCTGGGGGTGTCTATAGCATGCCTGTAAAGCGACGCGTGTTTCCCGTGTTTAGAACAGTCCCTGCACCAAATGTCATTTTTAAAGGAAAAAATCTCATTTAAAACTGCTTGCGGGTTTAATGTAATGTCGGGTCCTGGCAATATGGATGAAAATCAGT
Organism: Lithobates clamitans; assembly: GCA_037952925.1. Classification (NCBI taxonomy): domain Eukaryota; kingdom Metazoa; phylum Chordata; class Amphibia; order Anura; family Ranidae; genus Lithobates; species Lithobates clamitans. The sequence continues at coordinate 4,536,502 of JBBGZY010000406.1, forward strand.
GAGACAAACGGCATGGGTACCCCCCAGTCCATTACCAGGACCTTTGGGTCTTGTATGGATATTAAGGGGAACCCCGCACCCAAATTAAAATAAGGAAAAGTGTGGGGCCACCAGGCCCTATATACTCTGAACAGCAGTATACAGGCGGTGCAAACAAGACAGGGACTGTAGGTTTGTTGTTAAGTAGAATCTCTTTGTAATTTTGAACAGGTACATTTTTAACGTGTTTAGCTCCAGCCAAAAAATCTTTTTTAAGCTTTTTGGAAAACATAGGGAAGGGTTATCACCCCTGTGACATTTGTTTTGTTGTCTTTCCTCCTCTTCAGAAGATTTCACCTCACTTTTTGTCCCAATGAAAAATGTTTTTTGAAAATTTGGGTTTTTTTGTGGAACAAGGATTGGAAAGCATCAGTGGAAAGGAGAAATGTTTTTCCCATATTAACTCTTACAGGAGAGAATTTCCCTTCCTAGGGAGATTTCATCTCACTTCCTGTTGTCTCCTTCCGTTTGCAAGTAGGAGTCGTTTGTAAGTTAGATGTTTGAAAGCAGGGTCCTGCCCTATATACTCAGCAGAAATTTGGGCCTTAGGCTGTAGCCACAACACTGTAAGCCCTTACAGGGCCCTGCTGTGAAATATTAGATCAAGAATTGTAATTACATGCCCCTGTTGAACAGGAGCTGAAAAATTAGGCCTTAGGCACTGGTGCTGGTGCCACAACACTGCAACCCCTCACAGACACTCTAGTTGGAACGCAGGAACATGCCCTGCTGCAAAGTATTGCATCAAAAATTGTAATTACACGCCCCTGTTAAACAGGGGCAGAAAAAATGGGCCTTAGGCACTGGTGCTGGTGCCACAACACTGCAACCCCTCACACAGACACTCTAGCTGGAATGCAGGAACGAGCCCTGCTGCAAAGTATTACATCAAAAATTGTAATTACACGCCCCTGTTAAACAGGGGCTGAAAAATTGTGCCTTAGGCACTGGTGGTGGCACCCAGAACCAAAAATGTTCTTACAAGCTATCAGCGTGATGATTGAGGAAGAGGATAATTACTCAGGGTTAGTCACTCAGCATCAGCATAGGCAGTCTTTGAAGGGATCTGAGATTTCAAAAAAAAATATTCGGTTACATCAGCATCAGGTGCTTGGTAGCTGGTGGTGATCCAAGACTGATTCATTTTTATGAAGGTTAGTCGATCGACTGTGTCAGTGACAGACGCACCCTGTGATCGGTTACCACGCCTCCAGCAGCACTGAATGTGCGTTCCGAAAGAACGCTGGATGCAGGACAGGCCAGTAGCTCAATTGCATACTGTGCAAGCTCTGGCCAGTGATCCATCCTCAAGACCCAGTAACCCAGAGGATTTTCGGTGGGAAAGGTGTCCAAGTCTGATCTTGCCCCTAGGTATTCCTGCACCATGTAAAACAGACGCTGGCGATGGTTGCTGGAACCGATCATACCTTGGGGCTGCGGACCAAAAAATTGTCTGAACACATCGGTCAGACGGCCACCTTCTCCACCCATCCTTCTTTGACTGACCGAAGCCTCAGCAACACGTTGTCTAGAAACAGGAGTTTGTAACCTCCCAGTCTCTGGGAACGCGTTGCACAGACCTTTCTGCAAGGCCTCCCGAAGATGTTTCATCCTCTGCTCCCTCTGCGATGGCAAGATAAGGTCTGCAACCTTACCCTTGTAACGTGAATCAAGGAGGGATGCCAGCCAGTATTGGTCCTTCTCCTTGAAACCACGAATACGAGGATCCTTCCGCAGGCTTTGCAGGATCAGGGAGGCCATGCAGCGTAGGTTTGCTGAGGCATTCGGTCCGGAGTCCTCTGGGTCACTAAGGACGACATGGTCCGCAGCCACCTCCTCCCAGCCACGTACAAGTCCATGTGTTTCTTGGGACTGATCCCTTAAAGACTGCTGCTGATGCTGAGTGCCAGGCTCCACCTCCATACTGACACAATCTTCCTCCTCCTCCTCCTCCTCCTCGTCCTCTTCCTGTGTGATCGGCGGGCACGCAGGAACACTGTCTGGATAAAGGGGGCCTTGAGAGCTAAGGAAGTCCTCCTCTTCCTGCCTCTGTTCTGCCTCAAGTGCCCTGTCCATTATTCCACGCAGCGTGTGCTCCAACAGGTGGACAAGGGGGACAGTGTCACTGATGCATGCACTGTCACTGCTCACCATCCTCGTGGCCTCCTCAAATGGTGACAGGACAGTGCATGCATCCCTGATCATGGCCCACTGGCATGGGGAAAAAAAATCAAGCTCCCCTGACCCTGTCCTGGTGCCATAGTCGCACAGGTACTCATTGATGACCCTCTGCTGCGTGTGCAGCCACTGCAGCATGGCCAACGTTGAGTTCCACCTGGTGGGCATGTCACAGATTAGGCGGTTCTTGGGCAGGTTAAACTCCTTTTGGAGGTCCGTCAGCAGAGCACTGGCATTATATGACCGGCAGAAATGCACACAGACTTTCCTGGCCTGCCTCAGGACATCCTGTAAGCCCGGGTACCTGCCCAAGAACCGCTGCACCACCAAGTTAAGGACGTGAGCCAAACAGGGCACATGGGTTATTTGTCCCTGTCGGAGGGCAGAGAGGAGGTTGGTGCCATTGTCGCAAACCACCATTATTGCCTTAAGTTGGCGTGGCGTCAACCACCTCTGAACCTGCCCCTGCAGAGCTGACAGAACCTCTGCCCCAGTGTGGCTCCTGTCCCCCAAGCACACCAGCTCAAGCACCGCATGGCATCTTTTGGCCTGCGTACTTGCGTAGCCCCTTGAACGAATACGGAGCACCGCTGGTTCCGAGGAAGAGGCCATGGAGGAAGAAGAAGAGGAGGGGGTGGAGGAGAGAGGTGTGTCACAATCATTAGCATTTTGGAGGCATGGTGGCGGAACAACCTCCAACACTACTGCACCTTGTCCTGCATCCTTCCCAGCTGCCAGCAGAGTCACCCAATGCGCCGTGAAACTTAAGTAACGTCCCTTTCCATGCCTGCTGGACCATGAGTCAGCGGTAATATGCACCTTACCGCTGACCGCCATGTCCAGCGAGGCATGGACATTGCCTTCCACATGCCGGTAGAGAGCCGGAATCGCCTTCCGTGAGAAAAAGTGGCGTTTGGGTACCTGCCACTGAGGAACCGCACATTCCACAAACTAATGGAAGGGGGCAGAGTCTACCAACTGAAAAGGCAGCAGTTGAAGTGCTAGCTATTTTGCCAAGCTAGCATTCAACCGCTGGGCATGTGGATGGCTGGGAGCAAACTTCTTTCGGCGGTGCAGCAGCTGGGGCAGGGAAATTTGCCTGGTACAATCTGACGTCGGTGTACCAAAAGCAGATTGCCCACAAGTACTTAGCTGTGACACACCTAATTCTACACCTTCATTCCTCTCAGTGCAGGTCTCAGAGAGGACTGAAGGTCTAGTGGGGTTGGAAATCTCAGCTGATGAGGAGCAAGGAGAGGTCCTCTTTGTTCTTTGGTGTGGGTCTTTTAGATACGCTTGCCAACGAACTGCATGGCATGTCAACATATGTCTGGTCAAGCATGTGGTACCCAAGCGGGAGATGTTTTGGCCACGTGAGATATGCTTGAGACATATGTTGCAAATAGCAGCGGTGCGATCTGATGCACTCATCTCAAAAAAGGCCCACACCAAAGAACTTTTTGAATAACGCGCAGAGACTGCAGCGCCCTGCACATGTGAAGCTTTGGGGTGTGATGCAGTCAATGTGCTGCCCTTAGGCTGGCCCCTGGAGGGCATCCTGCCTCGTTGGTGATGTGCCGCCTCCTCCTCTTCCTCCTCCTCCTCCTCCTCTCTCCTATCAGGCACCCACGTTGAGTCAGTGACCTCATCATCCCCTCCCTCCTCATCACTGGAGCAAACCTGGCAGTATGCTGCAGCAGGGGGAGCATGACTGCCAGATTGCTGTCCTTCTTGGGCACCCCCTCTGTCCGTGCTCATGTTACTGCCTTCATCGAGCTCAGTATCATCATCAGAGCCTTCCAAATGCTGGGCATCCTCCTGGAGCATGTACCCAACACTATGGTCAAACAGTTCGAGGGACTCCTCAGGAGGACATGGTGGGGCTAGGGAAGGAGTCACTGATGACATTGAGCCGAGGGAAGAGGCCGCTGCTTTGCCAGACAAAGTACCCTGGGCATGGGTGAGAGAGGATGAGGAGGATGAAGACAGCTTGGTCATCCACTCGACCAAGTCTTCCGCATGTTGCGGCTCAACATGGCCAGCTGCCGAAAAAAAGGCCAAGCGTGTCCCATGGCCACGTGCTGATGAGGATGCACCATCTCCACGACCAGCACTAGACACAGAGCCTGCTTGCCCTCTCTTATTGGCTTGTGACTGTCTGCCTCTCCTTCTTGGCCTTCCAGACATACTAATGGCCTGTAGCTGCACTAAGCTGGGATATATATATATATATATATATATATATATATATATATATATATATGCACTGATACTGCAGATAGCAAAATCAACTGCCTGCCTGTAGTATGAGAACACCACCAACCTTCTACAGGTAGCTTTAGCTGAACACTGTGAGGTGGACGCACCCCACTAACTTGTAGGTTTAGCAGAACACTGTGAGCAGGACGCACCCCACTAACTTGTAGGTTTAGCAGAACACTGTGAGCAGGACGCACTGCACTAACTGTAAATAGTCTAGCTGCCTGACTGTGGTACTAATAGGATCAAAAGAACACCAGCAATTTTCTTCAGGTAGCTGTATTTACTGTAACAAGACAAGCCTGCCTGTCAGTAAGAAGATAACAGAAACGGATCTAGCTGAACACTGTGAGCAGGACGCACCCCACTAGCTTGTAGGTTTAGCTGAACACTGTGAGCAGGACGCACTGCACTAAATGTAAATAGTCTAGCTGCCTGACTGTGGTACTAATAGGATCAAAAGAACACCAGTAATTTTCTTCAAAATACTGTAACAAGACAAGCCTGTCTGTCAGTAAGAAGATAACAGGAACAGATCTAGCTGAACACTGTGAGCAGGACACACTGCACTAAATGTAAATAGTCTAGCTGCCTGACTGTGGTACTAATAGGATCAAAAGAACACCAGCAATTTTCTTCAGGTAGCTTTATGTACTGTAACAAGACAAGCCTGCCTGTCAGTAGGAAAATAACAGGAACGGATCTAGCTGACCACTGTGAGCAGGACGCACTGCACTAAATGTAAATAGTCTAGCTGCCTGACTGTGGTACTAATAGGATCAAAAGAACACCAGTAATTTTCTTCAAAATACTGTAACAAGACAAGCCTGCCTGTCAGTAAGAACATAACAGGAACGGATCTAGCTGAACACTGTGAGCAGGATGCACTGCACTAAATGTAAATAGTCTAGCTGCCTGACTGTGGTACTAATAGGATCAAAAGAACACCAGCAATTTTCTTCAGGTAGCTTTATATACTGTAACAAGACAAGCCTGCCTGTCAGTAAGAAGATAACAGGAACGGATCTAGCTGAACAGTGTGAGCAGGACGCACTGCACTAAATGTAAATAGTCTAGCTGCCTGACTGTGGTACTAATAGGATCAAAAGAACACCAGTAATTTTCTTCAAAATACTGTAACAAGACAAGCCTGCCTGTCAGTAGGAAGATAACAGGAACGGATCTAGCTGAACACTGTGAGCAGGACGCACTGTACTAAATGTAAATAGTCTAGCTGCCTGACTGTGGTACTAATAGGATCAAAAGAACACCAGCAATTTTCTTCAGGTAGCTTTATATACTGTAACAAGACAAGCCTGCCTGTCAGTAGGAAAATAACAGGAACGGATCTAGCTGAACACTGTGAGCAGGACGCACTGCACTAAATGTAAATAGTCTAGCTGCCTGACTGTGGTACTAATAGGATCAAAAGAACACCAGTAATTTTCTTCAAAATACTGTAACAAGACAAGCCTGCCTGTCAGTAAGAAGATAACAGGAACGGATCTAGCTGAACACTGTGAGCAGGATGCACTGCACTAAATGTAAATAGTCTAGCTGCCTGACTGTGGTACTAATAGGATCAAAAGAACACCAGCAATTTTCTTCAGGTAGCTTTATATACTGTAACAAGACAAGCCTGCCTGTCAGTAAGAAGATAACAGGAACGGATCTAGCTGAACACCGTGAGCAGGACGCACTGCACTAAATGTAAATAGTCTAGCTGCCTGACTGTGGTACTAATAGGATCAAAAGAACACCAGTAATTTTCTTCAAAATACTGTAACAAGACAAGCCTGCCTGTCAGTAGGAAGATAACAGGAACGGATCTAGCTGAACACTGTGAGCAGGACGCACTGTACTAAATGTAAATAGTCTAGCTGCCTGACTGTGGTACTAATAGGATCAAAAGAACACCAGCAATTTTCTTCAGGTAGCTTTATATACTGTAACAAGACAAGCCTGCCTGTCAGTAGGAAAATAACAGGAACGGATCTAGCTGAACACTGTGAGCAGGACGCACTGCACTAAATGTAAATAGTCTAGCTGCCTGACTGTGGTACTAATAGGATCAAAAGAACACCAGTAATTTTCTTCAAAATTCTGTAACAAGACAAGCCTGCCTGTCAGTAAGAAGATAACAGGAACGGATCTAGCTGAACACTGTGAGCAGGACGCACTGCACTAAATGTAAATAGTCTAGCTGCCTGACTGTGGTACTAATAGGATCAAAAGAACACCAGTAATTTTCTTCAGGTAGCTTTATATACTGTAACAAGACAAGCCTGCCTGTCAGTAAGAAGATAACAGGAACGGATCTAGCTGAACACCGTGAGCAGGACGCACTGCACTAAATGTAAATACTAAGTTAACCACCACTGCGCCTCGGAAAATCAGTCTAGATGATGATTGTCAGCATCCCTGGTGGTGGGCAAAGTGCCACATGTGAGATCTGATCCCGGCGTGTCAAAGCAGACCTGTGATTGGATTGTGAGATCGAATCCCGGGCTTGACTTAATTACTCTAAGGAATACTTTGTTGGACCAAGCTACATTTGTAATCAGCTGGGGTTTGCGCTCACAGGGACACTCTGACTGCGCAGGCGCGGGGTACACAGGACGCGCATGCGCACTGTGATTCCCCTAGTGAAATAGAGAGAAGAGGAGGTATAAAGGTAGACTGACACTCTGAGCGGCCTATCCCATGAATAAGCTACAGTTGTAGCGAAACATGTCGGGAGCAAGGCCGAGCGAAGGATAAACACCATATACTTTGTGACAGAAGGAAGCAAGCTCTATGGTTCGCTTATCAGGGGAGACGGTGGGACCATTGGACGAGCGGGCGAGGAGAGGGTGAGATAGACTCCTTACACGCCATCAGTGGCAAGGTCCGCCGTGACTGCATACCCCATAGGAAAGCTTACCCAGGTTGCTGTGTTGAGATTACAGTGTACAGATTGCCGTGGATTTTTGCTGTGCTTTTATAGTGTTTACACAATGTGAGTGGATCTTTTGAAGTGTATTTTGAAGTGTGCATTATTAAAAGTTTTTACGTTATCACACTATTGGGAGTTCTTTTTCATTTGCATATGGAACGAGTCCCTGGATGGAATATACTTAACCCCTACTGGTAGCCTGGAAACTCTTATGCTTGATAGCCTCATACGAAAGTGGAGGCATAGAGAGCGGGTGAGAGACTGTCTATTGGGAGAGGGAGCATTGAACACATAGGTGTGGTGGAAGGTTCAAGTAGACTTCAGGAACTATAAGGATTTGCTGTGGCACAGTTGATTTTTATCATCATCACGGACTTTTTTTTCACACATATGTGCACTTGTTTTGGACTTTAATTATCATTTATTAAGTCACGTAGTCTATGTTTAAATATGTATATTGTGTTTTGGGTGTAATGCTATACACTTGTTTATAGGAGTGACACATATGAGGTTTTTTTTTAGTAGTGTCAGCACTGAGTCACTTCAGGTATTGTATTTAATTTGGTGTTTTTGTTTTCATTTGGTTTATTTATTTATTAATATTTTTTTCTTTCATTGACATTTTTATTATACACCTTTAAAATGTGTTCATCAGATTAGGATATTCACTGTAAATATTGACACCACATAGAGTGTGTTTGGGATAGCGCCACATTTTTAATTCTTCACGTGGGTTGTAGTACACCATTGTCACGTCACAAGATTTGAAAATATTGTTTACACACTAAATGTAAATAGTCTAGCTGCCTGACTGTGGTACTAATAGGATCAAAAGAACACCAGTAGTTTTCTTCAAAATACTGTAACAAGACAAGCCTGCCTGTCAGTAGGAAGATAACAGGAACGGATCTAGCTGAACACTGTGAGCAGGATGCACTGCACTAAATGTAAATAGTCTAGAAGATAACAGGAACGGATCTAGCTAAACTGAATACAGTGTATATATATATATATATGCAACACCTGGGATGCATATATATATACACAATACACTTTAAGTGCAGCTAACTGACTGACTGTCCTGCCTAATCTAGCTAACTCAAATGAAATGACACTGTCTCTCTCTCTCTATTTTTTAGCACACCGGAACACACTGCACAGGGCCGCCGTGCAGGCGGCCTTATATAGTGTGGGGCGTGTACTAAATCCCCTGAGCCATAATTGGCCAAAGCCTCCTTGGCTTTGGCCAATTACGGCTCTCTGTTAAGGCGGCGCTGTGATTGGCCAAGCATGAGGGTCATAGTGCATACTTGGCCAATCATCAGCAAGCAATGCACTGCGATGCCGCAGTGAATTATGGGCCGTGACGCGCCACACGAATTTGGCGCGAACGGCCCATATCTTTCGCAATTCGGCGAACGACCGAACAGCCGATGTTCGAGTCGAACATGGGTTCGACTCGAACACGAAGCTCATCCCTAGCTCTGCAGTAGGGATGAGCTTCGAGTTCGAGTCGAAGTCATGTTCGACTCGAACATTGGCTGTTCGCAAATTCGCCGAACAGCGAACAATTTGGGGTGTTCGCGGCAAATTCGAATGCCGCGGAACACCCTTTAAAAGTCTATGGGAGAAATCAAAAGTGCTAATTTTAAAGGCTAATATGCATGGTATTGTCATAAAAAGTGTTTGGGGACCTGGGTCCTGCCCCAGGGGACATGGATCAATGCAAAAAAAAGTTCTAAAAACGGTTGTTTTTTCAGGAGCAGTGATTTTAATAATGCTTAAAGTCAAACAATAAAAGTGTAATATCCCTTTAAATTTCGTAACTGGGGGGTGTCTATAGTATGCCTGTAAAGGGGCACATGTTTCCTGTGTTTAGAACAGTCTGACAGCAAAATGACATTTTGAAGGAAAAAACCCATTTAAAACTACCCGCGGCTATTGCATTGCTGACAATACACATAGAAGTTCATTGATAAAAACGACATGGGAATTCCCCAAAGGGGAACCCCGAACCAAAATTTAAAAAAAAAATGACGTGGGAGTCCCCCTAAATTCCATACCAGGCCCTTCAGGTATGGTATGGATATTAAGGGGAACCCAGGACAAAATTTAAAAAAAAAATGACGTGGGGTTCCCCCTAAATTCCATACCAGACCCTTCAGGTCTGGTATGGATTTTAAGGGGAACCCCGCGCCAAAAAAAAAAAAAAAAACAGCGTGGGGTCCCCCCAAAAATCCATACCAGACCCTTATCCGAAGAACGCAACCTGGCAGGCAGCAGGAAAAGAGGGGGGGACGAGAGTGCGCCCCCCCCTCCTGAACCGTCCCAGGCCACATGCCCTCAACATTGGGAGGGTGCTTTGGGGTAGCCCCCCAAAACACCTTGTCCCCATGTTGATGAGGACAAGGGCCTCATCCCCACAACCCTGGCCGGTGGTTGTGGGGGTCTGCGGGCGGTGGGCTTATCGGAATCTGGAAGCCCCCTTTAACAAGGGGACCCCCAGATCCCGGCCCCCCCCTGTGTGAAATGGTAAGGGGGTACTTACCCCTACCATTTCACTAAAAAACTGTCAAAAATGTTAAAAATGACAAGAGACAGTTTTTGACAATTTCTTTATTTAAATGCTTCTTCTTTCTTCTATCTTCCTTCATCTTCTGGTTCTTCTGGTTCTTCTGGCTCTTCTGGTCCTTCCTTTGGCGTTCTCGTCCAGCATCTCCTCCGCGGCGTCTTCTATCTTCTTCTCCTCGGGCCGCTCCACACCCATGGCATGGGGGGGAAGCTCCCGCTCTTCTCTTCTTCTCTTCTTCATTTTCTTCTCCGGGCCGCACCGCACCCATGCTGGCATGGAGGGAGGCTCCCGCTGTGTGACGGCGCTCCTCGTCTGACAGTTCTTAAATAACGGGGGACGGGGCCACCCGGTGACCCCGTCCCCCTCTGACGCACGGGACATGATGGGAATTCCCTGTGGCTTTACCCGTGGCTTCACAGGGAAGTCCCGTCAAGTCACTGTGTGTCAGAGGGGGGCGCCCCCCATTATTTAAGAACTGTCAGACGAGGAGCGCCGTCACACAGCGGGAGCCTCCCTCCATGCCAGCATGGGTGCGGAGCGGCCCGGAGAAGAAAATGAAGAAGAGAAGAAAAGAAGAAGAGAAGAGCGGGAGCCTCCCCCCATGCCATGGGTGCGGAGCGGCCTGAGGAGAAGAGGATAGAAGATGCCACGGAGGAGATGCTGGACAAGAATGCCGGAGGAAGAACCAGAAGAACCAGAAGAACCAGAAGATGAAGGAAGATAGAAGAAAGAAGAAGCATTTAAATAAAGGAATTGTCAAAAACTGTCTCTTGTCATTTTTAACATTTTTGACAGTTTTTTAGTGAAATGGTAGGGGTAAGTACCCCCTTACCATTTCACACAGGGGGGCCGGGATCTGGGGGTCCCCTTGTTAAAGGGGGCTTCCAGATTCCGATAAGCCCCCCGCCCGCAGACCCCCACAACCACCGGCCAGGGTTGTGGGGATGAGGCCCTTGTCCTCATCAACATGGGGACAAGGTGTTTTGGGGGGCTACTCCAAAGCACCCTCCCAATGTTGAGGGCATGTGGCCTGGTACGGTTCAGGGGGGGGGGCGCACTCTCGTCCCCCCCTCTTTTCCTGCGGCCTGCCAGATTGCGTGCTCGTATAAGGGTCTGGTATGGATTTTGGGGGGGACCCCAAGCCGTTTTTTTTTTTTTTTTGCGCTGGGTTCCCCTTAAAATCCATACCAGACCTGAAGGGTCTGGTATGGAATTTAGGGGGAACCCCACGTCATTTTTTTTTTACATTTTGGCCGGGGTTCCCCTTAATATCCATACCAGACCTGAAGGGCCTGGTATGGAATTTAGGGGGACCCTCCCACATCATGACTCCCACTTCATTTTTTTTTTTTTTAATTTTGGTTCGGGGTTTCCCTGTGGGGAATTCCCATGCCGTTTTTATCAATGAACTTCTATGTGTATTGTCGGCAATGCAATAGCCGGGGGTAGTTTTAAATGGGTTTTTTCCTTCAAAATGTCATTTTGCTGTCAGACTGTTCTAAACACAGGAAACATGCGCCCCTTTACAGGCATACTATAGACACCCCCCAGGTACGAAATTTAAAGGGATATTACACTTTTATTGTTTGACTTTAAGCATTATTAAAATCACTGCTCCTGAAAAAACGGCCGTTTTTAAAACTTTTTTTTGCATTGATCCATGTCCCCTGGGGCAGGACCCAGGTCCCCAAACACTTTTTATGAAAATAACTTGCATATTAGCCTTTAAAATTAGCACTTTTGATTATTCATGTTCGTGTCCCATAGACTTTAACGGTGTTCGCGTGTTCGAACAAACTTTTTTCCTGTTCGCATGTTCTGGTGCGAACCGAACAGGGGGGTGTTCGGCTCATCCCTACTCTGCAGTGTACTATAACCTAGAGCAAAAACCATCCACAAAAACATTCTGTGTGTCTGGTAGTGCTGTGGAAGATAAATCAGACCTGGGTGATGTGTCTTGGTGAATGAGGTTTATGCAGTCATGTTATGGCACAACCTCATCCTGTTCTCCTTTTTAATCCTAAAAGGGCATTTAAAATGGGTGCTAGGCCTGCAATGAGAGAAGCATATTTGATGTGCAATTTTGGATTGGACAGCAAAATCACCTCATATCCGCTCAACCTCTGAGCAGACATGTGCTGTGTATGTACATTTTTCAACAAGATTGACACATTGTAAGTGATGTGAAGTGTAGTGTCGTGTCCCAGAGTGAAAGAAGTGACCATCTCAACCACCATGGCACAGGACGCTTGAGCGCACCGGGACCATCTTTGAGAAAAAACTACAGGGCACAGTCTCCCACTATATTCCTGGGCCAGAACTCCCGCCATGGTTCTGCAATTTTCCCTGGCAAACAAGTGAAACATTTTGCCATATTCAAGGAGGCCGAGGCTTGGGCTGGTAACCATTACACATTTCAACATGGCAAAACATGGCAAAACATTTAACATTTCATCAGACCATTTTACAGTATCAGACATTTCAGAGACATTGCTTCAAAGACATTGCTTGTCTCAATATATTGTCATTGAAAGAGCAGTCAGGTATCCATTGGCGGCAGTAACCAATCATACCTAGGAAGGTGAGCATGTCCTTCCTGTTAAGTGGGCAGGGCAGACCCATTCAGAGCCACAGCTCTTTTGTGACTGACTCTTCTTTCTCCTTTTGTGAGCACAAATACTCAACTGTTTTTTTTTTTGTTTGTTTGTTTTTTTTCTTTTGACAACATTATAACTTTTTCTTAAACATTTTGTAACCACATACATTTAACCATTTCAATAAAGATAGGCTATCAGCTCGGCAGTCCTCCTCTGAAAAACTACAAATCAAAAAATCACCAACATACTGCAACAGTACAGAACCATGAGGGGCAGTCCAGGGCCCAAGGGTAACTTGGAGTACAGTGGCCATGTCTCCTCGTCTACAGGGATGAAAAAAAACATTCTTTAAATCAATCACAGTAAAATACTCTGCATCGCATGGTAAGGCGGTAAGTATTGATGGCACATCAGGCACTACTTGGGCAATTGGTACCACTAGGCTATTGATGTCCCTTAGGTCTTGTACAAACCTATAGTCACCATTTGCCTTTTTTACTGTGAGTATTGTAAGGCGAGACAATTTCTCTTAAGATTCCTTTCTTTAAGAAATCCTCTTTCTCTGTATGTAACTCCCTCTTTGTCCTTTCCCCCTTTCCTCTTTTTATAAAAGTTTCCCCTTTGATTTCAACATTTTTTTTTTGTTTTTTTTTGTCATTCATACTCTTTGTAGCCCAGTCTGATATCTGTAAGTGCATATTTAGGGACAAGGTTACTGAGATAAGTCTGTATTAAAAGACTGTGCATTTCACCTTAAGTGTTAAATCCGGCGCCTTGTGTAATGAAAGGAAACCTACAGCATTAACTAACTGCGTAGTTACTTCCTCTTTTTTTCCTCCGTGCTTTCTGCTTGTTTTAAAACTGTGTGTTTTGTATTCTGACTTTCTACAGCGTGTGCAGCCTCTGCAGCTTTCAACTTCTGCGTTGTGGTATGTAAGATGGAGGTGGCGGGACACAGGAAACTAAGGCAGGATTTGATTTAACCCTTAATTTACCATCCCATGACTCTGCTAAACCCATCATAAACAATGTATGGGCTAGGATACTATAGGGAGCCTCGGTCCAGCTGATCTCCACAACATATATATTTATTTTTTCTTTCTAAACATTCTAATTAGATACTGAGTCTCTTTTTTCCTTTTTGCAGTATGCCAACAGGTTCAAACAGTGCCTTCAATTGCGGTAGTACTAATGCCGAAAACAATTCCCCACTATCTATTACAGTCAGTGAGATATTAGTACTTGAACCCTGTTGGCAAAAAGCCAAATGTCCAAATTTTGCACCTGACTTACCCTTTGTAAGAGATGTCAGTAGCAAAAAGAATTATTCAAATAGCATGTTTTAATCAAAAGTTAGCCTCACCAATTTATGTATTACCTTAAAAAAAGTGTTAACGCTCTACCCATATTTTAGATGGTAAAAACGTCCCTAATGTCACAATACTTCAAAGACCGGGGACAGACTTGATAAGTCTCCCCTGCTCTTCCAATAAGTGACATTACTCCCTTCACTGTCAATCCTTCTTGAAACACAAATTTCTGTAAACCAGCAATACAATCAGGACACTTTTGAAACTTTTTTTTTTTTTTACTGTCCCTAAGATGACACTGAACGTCTGATTACAGCAAGGCAAAGAAAATATTTTTACTCAATATATATATATATATATATATATATATGTATATCTTATACTTTAGAGTCAAAGCATTTATATATAAATCATTAAAGGTCAGCATCAATACATCACCAAATATTGTAACATCACTCTATGTTTCATTATAATACAATGATAATACAATGCAGTGAAAAGGTATCATCTTACCTTATGACACTTGACAAATTCCACACAGACAAACAGATTACCCTATTTTATCTACTTATTTTATCTCTAAGCAACAGAAAGGCAAGAAAAGAGGTTTGGGTTTTTCTGGCACACTCTATCAGATATCTTTATCAAACTTCTTACAGTACTGTATTTTATTACTTTGGGTTTCTCAGAACCCCTTGGACTATCTCAGAGTCCTTCTTTTTGGAACTATCTCAGAGTTCCTTTGGACTTCTCAGAGCCCTTGGACTACTCAGAGCCCTTTCTTCCGTCACCCAAACGGACTTCTACCGAGGTTCATACATTTGCATAAATGTTTTTAACACTACACCTTCTGTTAATCCCATATAGGGAAACGGTCTTTTAAACTAAAGTCACGGCAAGAGAAATAATATTAATTAAATAAGACTCACCGGACTTAAATAATGACCATCCCACTTCTGACACCAAGCTGTTGGTGTGTATGTATGTTCTAAAAGCAAGTGAACCCCCGTATGATATCCTGATTAGAGTGATCCTTCAAACCAATTCAGATCTGGAGATCATTCCGACAAGAAATTATGGCACACACAAGGCATGCAATTCAGAATGATCCAATCCTTTACTTCCGTATTTTCACTTATATAACCAACATGACATCACAACAAAAGTCCAACCCCTTCATTAATATATGCTAAATTTACAGACATACAGGATATTTAACTAACCAAAAATAGAACATAATTTCTTCATACAGAAACTGTCAACAAGAGAAAACGTCATGCGTCATTTCGGGGAAATCATATAATTTACAAGAATTTGAAACTAACTTTTGATAGACGTCACATATACATATTATTCTAAGATGGATACATATTTTTATAGCTAAAATGTAAACAGCAAGCTAAAATATCCCTACAGCGACTGTATCAAAACGCTACCAACAAAAACTGTTAGCGATCGCAGGGATCAGGCCTGACTCTGCGAACGCTGCAGTTATGTGTGTTTAGTATTTTGTAAGTGACAGTGATTGATCGATACTGCACTTGGGTGGGCTGGGCAGGGCTGGGCCGAGGGGCAAAACGCAAATGCTAGCAGGTATCTGGGCTGATCCCGCTAACGCTGCGTTTTTGGGAACCCTAAACTGCTGGGGACACTAGTATAGATCTGATCGGATCAGATATTGATCCGTTCAGATACTATTCCACTAAGTGAGGTGTATGGTGCGTGCATGGGTGTTAGCGGTACTGGCACTAACCTGACACTGCCTGGGGCGACGCAGACCTTATCTGACCCTAAAACTTAACTTATATCACTGCCGGGCGATTAGGGGGTTAAACCTTTATAAGGTAATAAACGGCAGGTGCCCTGAAACTATAATAAACAAACTAACTAACCAGCGTCACCCATAACAGTTATACGGTGATCACTGGTGAAAGAGTTAACTAGGGGGCAATGAAGGGGTTAAAACCTTTATTAGGTAGTATATGGGGGTCCCTGTCGCTATAAAACACTGATGGCGAACCTATATACTTACCTCCCTAACTAGCGTCACCTGTGACACTAATACAGCGATCAGAAAAATGATCACTTAGTGACACTGGCGATGGGGGGTGATCAAGGGGTTAAAACTTTATTTGGGGGGGTTAGGGGGGTACCCTAGACCTAAAGGGTTCTAACCCTAACTGCCCTACCACTTATAACTGTCACAAACTGACACCAATGCAAAAAAAAACTGCTATTGGTGTCACTGTGACAGGGGGTACAGGGTGTGATCGGGGGGTGATGGGGGGTGAAAAGTGTGCCTAGTGTGTTCTACTGTAAGTGTAGTGTTGGTGCAACTCACATTGATGTCTTCTCTCCTTGGCGCCCGAACGAAAAGAACGGCTCAAGGAGAGATTACAGCACTTCCTCTGCTGCTGTTTACATTACAGCACTTCCTCTGCTGCTGTTTACATTACAGCAGCAGAGGAAGATCTTCATTCGTTGGGGGCGATCGCAAGGGGGTGGCCACGAATGAGTGGCCTCCCCCTCAGCCAGGATCGCTCCCCTAATGAAGCTGACCGCGTCGGGCACCAGGGGGGGCGCAATGCCCCCCGCGCCCGCGGGAGGCAGATCACGTACCAGGTACGTGATTTTGCCTGCCTGTGCCATTCTCCGCAGTAAATCTGCGTTAGGCGGTCGGCAAGTGGTTAACCACATATCTCTTATCTTAACAGAAATTTCCCCTACCCCACTTCATTTGCCCAGCCTGTCTCTTGTGTGAGCATTTTAGTTTGCTCATTTTCAGCTGCCTACAGCTGCTGTAGTGTGCCTTAGCCCAAGCAAATTACCTATGTTCTTATGTGTCAGCATATGGCTAGTGTGGCGAGGATTAAAGAGGAGTTCTGCCAGGGAAAAAAAAAGTCAGCAGCTACAGTACTACTGCTGACTTTTAATATATGGACACTTGTCCAGGGAGCCTGCGATGTCGGCACCCCAGACAATTTTCAGATCGGCTATCAGGTGCTGCTGGTAAGGGAAACTGGCCCTAGTGCACAAAGCACGCTGCACTTTCTAATTAGCCCAGTGGCCGATGAAGGGGGCCGAACTTCAGAGGGACGGCGCCGTGGCACTATCTTCTGGAAGTGGGGACAGGGACCTGTCAAAAACAGGTCCCCGTTCCTCTTCCCCCCTGAAAAGTGCCAAATGTGGCACCAGAGGGGGGAGGAAGCAAATAAGTGGAGGATCCATATATAAATGTACAAAAGACTTATGCCGCGTACACACGATCGGACTTTCCGACAACAAATGTTCAATGGGAGCTTGTTGTCAGAAATTCCGACTGTGTGTAGGCTCCATCAGACATTTTTCGTCTGTATTTCTGACAAACAAAATTTGAGATCTGGATCTCAAATTTTCCTAAAACAAAATCCGTTATTGGAAATTCCGATCGTGTGTACACAATTCTGACGCACAAAATTACACGCATGCTTGGAATCAAGCAGAAGAGCCGCACTGGCTATTGAACTTAATTTTTCTCGGCTCGTCGTATGTGTTGTTTGTCATCGTGTTCTTGATGTTTGGAATTTCCGACAAGATTTGTGTGACCGTGTGTATGCAAGACAAGTTTGAGCCAACATCTATCATAAAAAAAACATGGATTTTGTTGTCGGCAAATCCAATTGTGTGTACGCGGCATTAAAGTTTTTTTTAATGAAATATATTTTCAATTTAGGTAACATACTTTCATCCGAGTAGTCCAGAGTCACCACAGTAACACTGTACTACTCTGGGTGGGGGGAGTCCATTTTTTTCTTATGTTAACATTTTGATTGGTGATACAATGAAAATCTTTTTACCAGCAATACTTTGAAATGTAATGCATGAGTTTCATTTATGACAGTTGTAATTACTACTGATCTGTGATTGGCTAAAGTTAATAACATGGTACAGGGTGATGTGATAGGCCCAGGTACCGTGTGATAGCTGTGGACCAATCACAGCTCACTAGTATAGGAAGCAAAGCTGTTATAAATGAGATTCATAACAGCTTTGTAGACATAGTGATCACATAAGCAAGGGCCGCTCAAAGCGGAACAGTACCATGAGGCACAATCTGTTTTGTTCGATGGATACAGCAGTTGCGAAGGGCATGCTGCACACCTCAGAAGACATGTATCGACCCCCTTAGCCCCAGAAGGCACCATAACATATATGTACATGATTGTGGCTGCATGTGCCACCCTGCCACAGTATATGTACTCCGGCGGGAGATCGTGCCTATATACATACACTATATATATCTACAAATTCAGGAAGTCTAATGTACATATACATACAGGAAGTGAATGTGTGCTGATCACTAAACACAGAAAACACCCCCCCCAAAAAAAAACCCTAACTACCACATCCCCCAAACACTAGTACATCTCCCACACTTACCTGCAAATCAGCACAACTCCTCCTTCCTAAACAGGAACCTTGCCATGTTCGCTCGGATCAATTCCAAAAGCAGCAGTAGCACCTCTGCAAATGTAATGGTGCGTTTCACATATGAATTACACAGGTTCTGAGGCTAATTAAATGCAGGTAAGGCAACATGTGAGTTTAATTACCAGCTTAATCAGCCACAGAACCTGTGTAATTAATATGTGTTCGGGTTTAAAGGTATGAGGTGGCAACCAGAGTTTCCAATCCGGCAGCCGGTCCTGAGACGAGGCAAAATTTATTTACGATTACGCTTAAAACACAGAGATGGGAATATATTTTCTTTTGTGTGCAATAGATTTATTCAGGAACTATTTGACTTTATTTACAAATTGATTGGTGTTCCTGGGATTGTAACTGGTGATTTCAAAAACAAAGGCCCAAGTGTACATGCTGAACACTCACCTATCCACCAGCTGAATTCAAAGTTCCAATAATTTCAGCTTTGGGGTTGTTAGAGATTTTTTTTTTTTTGGGGGGGGGGGGTGGTAATTTAATGCCTTTCATGTGTGCAGAGTAAAATGTTAATTTTTTAGACTACTATAGGTTTATCTATTTGTATGGGTGTTAACAATACATTCCACTTGAGGAAATAAAAAGGTTTATTGATCCAACAAATACGTAAATAGTTCAATATTCTACATTTATTTGGACAGCAGCAATACAATTAGGTACATTCATTTACTTGTGCAAAAAGAAACAGTATTTATGGTGCTACATTACAACAGGCTTAGAAGGGCCCTGCTCATAAGAGCTAAAATCTAAAAAGGGATCGCGACTTAACTTTCACAGTGGACAGCAGGGAACAAAAGGCTAATATTAACCAGGCAAACACATTTTAAGGTACAACAACTCTCACCTATCCACCCATCCCCATCAATTTGTTGTTAGATGCAAGATTCTCTAAAACAAAATGGGTAAAAAATGCAGCATACCAAAAACTACATTTATGGTAAGCAGGAAGCTGCATTTCTGTGTACATAATTAACCACTTACAGACCGCCCGCCACAGTTTTACATCGGCTGTTTAAAGGAAGATATTGTTGTTATGGTAGCAGCTAGGTATGGTAGCAGCCATAACCCTGGTATCCTCTTCTTCAGTAGGCAGTCTGCTACAAGATAGAAGTGG
The DNA here is from genome assembly GCA_037952925.1 of Lithobates clamitans. Lineage (NCBI taxonomy): Eukaryota > Metazoa > Chordata > Amphibia > Anura > Ranidae > Lithobates > Lithobates clamitans. Next base: position 4,555,985 of record JBBGZY010000406.1, read on the forward strand.
TCTCTGCGGCGGATTACTGTGAGATCACTTTTATCGGCGACGGGAGGGGGCCCCCTCCTGTCTCGCTCTGGTGCCTCCACTTACTGGAGCCATCGGCAGCGGCAGAGGCAATCGTGTGTTGTCTCCTATAAGGTATGGAGATGAGTGAGGGGAAGATGGCCCCCACCCATCTCCATACAATTGTTGGGTGGAAGTGACGTCAAAAAGTCACTTCCACCCACAGCTCTTAAATGGCAATTTTTTTTAAATGATTTTTTTAAATGACAATTTTTTTTTATTGCATTTTAGTGTAAATATGAGATCTGAGGTCTTTTTGACCCCAGATCTCATATTTAAGAGGTTCTGTCATGCTTTACTAAACATCATAGGATGTTTACATTCCTTGTAATAGGAATAAAAGTGACAATTTTTATTTTTTTTTTAAAAACAGTGTAAAAATGCAAAATAAAAGGTAAAATAAATAAGAAAAAAAAAAATTTAAACGCTCCCCGTCCCAACGAGCTCACGTGCAGAAGCGAACATATACGTGAGTAGCGACTGCATATATAAACGGTGCTCAAACCACACGTGTGAGGTATCACCATGATCAGTAGAGTGGGAGCAATAATTATAGCCCTAGACCTCCTCTGTAACTCAAAACATGCAACCTGTAGAATTTTTTAAACATCACCTATGGAGATTTTTAAGGGTATAAGTTTGTCACCAGGGGGGCGTGGCCTGACCTGGCATAAAGATGGCTGCTTAATTCCACAGCTCCTGCCATCACACGACCTGCACTCAGGGCCCATCGCAGCATACATCCCAGAGCACCACAGCACTAGTCACCCGATGACACCGCCATGCTAAAATGAACCACATGTTGTCCAGCCCTACATGGATGATCGTTCCAGGACCCACCTGCTGCAGTCACATACCGCATCTACTTGTTCAAACCGGGATGATCAGCTGACAGTCTACGGACCCCCCAACACTGATGATCGGACATGCAGCCACCTCTGGACTTAGCATCGAAGCCGACACATAAACCATTGAGGTTCTACAGGCGACAGGAGAAGCTGACACTGCATGGGGTGAACTATATCAATGTCATTAATATCTAGCAGATATCTGCAATAGATCTCCTCTTACAGGTACACCCCTAGGGTATTTCTCCGTATGCGTTACTATTTTATATTGACTTTCTCCAGTAAGTCATGGTTTACCAAAAGTTTCTTGAAGTTATGTTTAGCTATGTATAGATATGTTAAGTATATCTGCTCAGGTCGTAGGATTCAAGTTCATTTTAATTATTAACTGGGCTACATAAGACTTTACAACCCGCACCCTGGAGTCTCTGCCACATCTTTACACAGACATTGCGGTGACTCCAGTAGTCTGAATTTGCCTCATGCAGAGTCTGATACTAAGGAATACATTCATATTGTACTTACTTACGTGGGCAGTCACTTAGGTTATAGGTGTGACATCATCTCTACCTTTTCTCTCACATTTACTGACCCCAGACTTGCACATATGCCCTGCGGGCTCGTACTGCACCCCTCCTATCATTCATCTCCATGGTAACGGGATGGCAGGACTTACACCTCTTACACACATTCGCCAACCCTCTTGTGTAAGGTTTACACCAACCCCCACACAGTAACGGTGTAGTGTACTAGCCTGTATATCACGGGCTACGCGCTACCCCTACGTTGTAAACTACCGATTCTTTTTCTAGACTTGAGAAAACGGGATAATTAATTATCCCTGTTGACTCTTCGGTTGCCCTTTTGTGTTTTTTTTTGTGTCTTGTGCCTTTCCCGACCCTGACGGAGGTCATGGACCCTAATCGCAAATCAAAAGATGAGATGCAATCTCCCGCCTCTCTAAATCTCAAATCCATCAATGTACGCGGACTAAACACGCCCAAAAAAATGCTCTCTCTTACTCTCCTCGCTACATAAGTCCAAGACCCATATTGCACTGATCCAGGAAACACATTTCAGAACAGACGCAATCCCCAAACTGCAAGACAAACAATTCCCGACAATATACCACGCGTCCAATAATGACGCTAAATCAAAAGGAGTTTGCATTCTCGTTTCAAAGAACTGCCCATTTATAGTATCTGATATCCACAGTGACCCACTCGGACGATTCATATTCATAAAAGGCACCCTACATGAGAAACGAATCCCTATTGCCAACCTCTACGCCCCAAACTTGCGACAAGTCTCCTTTTTCCGCACCACGCTTCAATTACTCACGACTTTCAGTTCCGGTACATTGATAATCGGAGGCGACTTCAATGCTCCTTTAAACCCTACACTCAATACCTCCGTGCCATAAAAACGCAACTCAGTGACCTACTGGTACATGACACCTGGCGTACATTGCACCCTAATGGTAAGGATTTCACCTTTTACTCTCCGCTACACTCTAAATATTCACAAATCTATTACTTCTTTATATCCCGAGACGATTTACCATTAATAAAAAAAACTACTATCGAACCGATGGTCCTATCAGATCACAACCCCATAACCTTAACCCCACATCTGCCTACCAGGAGGGTATGCTCTCCAATATGGCGATTAGATAACTCCCTTCTTACCGATACTGCTATCTCAAACACGATTTCCCAACAACTCCCCAATTATTTCACAGAAAATGGAGTGGGTGACACCTCGCCAGACATAATCTGGGCTGCACATAAATGCGTTATAAGAGGCACACTCATCTCTATGGCTGCACAACGAAACAGACTTAGAAAAGCTAAAATGGAAGAACTGACTACACGTATCTCCAAACTGGAACAAAAACACAAAAAAATCCTTAGCCTCCGAGGCACTCACAGAACTTACACAAGCTAGAAACGAACTATTGGAGGAATTACATAAAAAGATTAAACGCAAATACACATTGCAGCAAAAATGCTTCTATGAATTTGGCAACAAGTCAGGGAAGCTTTTAGCTAGAGCTCTGCAGGCCAAGCGAGCAGCCCATACCATACACACAATCAAAGACCCTACAGGTAAATCCTTTGTTGCTTCAGAAGACATAGTGAAACAATTCGTTCACTATTTCACAGACCTATACAACTTACGCTCCCCTCAACAGACCAACACCTTAGAAGACAGACAGGAGGCAATTAAAACATTCCTCTCCCAATATGCTCCTACCCCCCTCACGACAGAATAATCCGATTCACTGTATTCCCCTTTTGACGTCGGAAGAACTCACACTAGCTCTGAAACAGATGAAACCAGGCAAAAGTCCTGGCCCTGACGGACTTATAGTTGGGTATTACAAATCCTTTTCTGACATACTTATCCCCCCCCTAGTCAAGGCGTTTAACAGCTTCTCACCTTCAAGTATAGCGTCCAAAGATGTATTAGAAGCACACATCACCCTTATCCCTAAACCAGGTAAGGATGCTACTATGGTCTCCAACTATCGTACAATCTCTTTACTTAATGTAGACGTTAAAATGTACGCTAAAGCTATTGCCAACCGTCTATTACCACTAATCCCCAAATTAATCTCTACAGAGCAGGTCATTTTTGTTCCCGGAAGGGAAGCCCGGGACAACACCACTAAAGCCTTAGACATCCACCATTGGCTAACTACCTCTGATACCCGCGGCTTCTTCCTGTCCCTGGATGCGGAGAAGGCGTTTGACAGGGTGGCCTGGGACTTTATGGAAGCAACATTACACTCTATAGGCCTACCATTACAATTAATCCGAATGATTATGGCTTTATATTCCTCGCCCACAGCTAAAATAAGAGTGAATGGTCACCTGTCGGACGCCTTCTCCGTAGCCAATGGTACACGACAGGGTTGTCCCCTGTCCCCTTTGATTTTTATTCTCACTATGGAACCCTTACTCCGTAAACTTAGAGAAAACCCAAACATTAAAGGTATGGATATTAACAATAAACAATTTAAAGTAGCAGCCTATGCAGACGATATCCTACTATTTCTCACGGACCCAATTATTACCATCCCCAACCTTCTTAAAGACTTTGCAACCTTCAAATCCCTCTCGAACTTACAAATAAACTTCTCTAAATCCAAAGCCCTTAACATTTCTTCACCTACCGAGACAGTCACACATTGCAAACAAAACTTTCCATTTGGTTGCGAACCCCATGCAATCACATATTTAGGCATTAAAATACCCTCCAAATTGACAGATATCTATTGACTAAACTTCTTACCTATCCTACAAATTATCCAGACAGACTTACACAAACGGACTTCGGGGCCGTTCTCTTGATTTGGTAGGTCAGCTATTTTAAAAATGAATGTGCTACCCAGACAGCTTTATTTATTCCAAACTATACCCATACAAATAGCCCTAGCCTTCTTCTCAACACTCAAGAGGCTGTGTAGGAATTTCATTTGGTCCTCCAAACAACCTAGACTAAATTGGAACAGATTAACGAATCCCAAGCTACAGGGGGGAATACACATACCAGACATGCAAAAATACTACTGGGTCTGCCACCTCTCCAGAATTGAAGACTGGCATGTTAATAGCAAAAACAAAGACTGGATACATATCGAAAACGCATTCACCCCGATACCGATAAAACTCCTACCATGGATCAATCAAAAAAAAAATACCAAAGAAAGCCACACTAAACCCACTCATCAACTCCACATTAACGAACTTCAAGGCAGCATGCAAACCGCTCAAGCTGAAACCCACGCCTGGTCCCATGACACCTCTGGAAAATAATCCAGACTTTGTCCCAAGAGTACACTTCCTCCACCCTCTGATAGACCCAAACAGACCCCGACTCAAGTTGCAACAAATGTTCCACCAAGGAACTCTCATGACGTTCCAGGCCCTGACATGCAAATTTCCAGACTACCACATACCCTTCCACAACTACCTGCAGATACGTCATTTCATATACAGTCTCAAATCCACGGCAGACTTGCACAGGGAACTCACGCCTTTTGAATCCTTATGCAACAGTTCGGAACCCCAAAGACACCTTATCTCATCCATATATGCTCTCCTAGTTTCAACTTACGAAATCAAAAATGACAACTTAGTTAGACAGTGGGAACAAGATTTGAATATAGATCTCACCGCCGAAGAGTGGAAACATGTTCACAATCATATACATAAAGGTTCACTCAATATCTCTACTCAGGAAAATAGATATAAAATCTTTACCAAATGGTATAGGACCCCGGATAAAATTCACAAATTCCATCCAAACCTTCCTCCACTCTGTTGGCGTTGCAATGCATCAAGAGGTACACTACTACATATATGGTGGGAATGCCCTCTCATTCAAAATTATTGGATTGAAATTCACTGCTTAAATACACAGATAACGACATACACCCCAGACTTCACTCCCGCCCAATACCTACTTCACCACACCTCACTACCACAGCATACGTACAAGAAATCCCTGGTTCTACACCTCATTAATGCAGCAAGTTTATGTGTCCCTGTACACTGGAGAACCACATCTCCCCCCATGATTCTAGAATGGATTCAGAAGGTCGATAGAGTGGCTGAAATGGAAAACCTCATCCATCAAGCTTCGGACACTCCATCCAAATACAAGAATATCTGGGCATTTTGGTCACATTTTAAATCCTCTCAAGCTCCGACCAGTTCCACCAATTCCCCACTCACTGGTCCAGAGGAGAACACAAGCTCATAAATACTTGAATAATTACTTAAACAAGCACGTAGCAGACCAGAAACCTCGTCCCCCTCCCCCCATTTCTTTTCACTTTCTCCTCATCACTACATTCCCTACAACCTGAAAGGAAAACTAAAGACCATTCCGTAGTACTGGGAGTCACCTCAGAAATTTTAATAATTTGCATGGCCAAAACCGACATGCTACAGACCTGACTTTTCTTACACTCCCCCACTGGGCACAGACAGTTCCCTATCGGGGTGCCCGGGGGTGGGAGTAGAGCTTGTAAGGCCGGTAAGAATTATAAAATTCAAAATACATACTTATGCAGTAGTAATCCTACCGTAGTAGGAATCAGTAAATCCTTTTTCATGATAAACCAGATTTAGCACCGTACACCACAGGATTCACTTTGAAATTCTCACTCAAGACCTTCCAACTATTCTCCTTTATCTATTGGTGATAACAAGCAAGAAATATACCCGTTATTTCTGTTATTAAAATTGTGCTATATAAAGTACTACTTAATCCTTTAAGATTTACCTGTTAACTTTATTTCTTGTTACTCTGGGACATATGCCTTTGTTTCACTTGATGTACTTTGTGAAAAGTTAATAAAATATATTTAAAAAAAAACACTCCTAAAGGAGAAAATAATACATTAAGCTTAAAAAAAAAAAAAAGTTTGTCGCCATTCCACGTGCTGGCGCAATTTTGAAGCGTGATATGTTGGGTATCAATTTACTCGGTGTAACATTATCTCTGTTATTACAGGGATAATGTATCATTACAGGGCTCTGTAGCTCTCATCCAGCCACATCTCTGCCCAGACCAGCCTGCTTAATTCAGCTGTCTGCTCCTTGTGCGTTTTTTCTCCCAAAAACAGCACCCGCAATCCATACTATGACCAGTACCTTTTTTGGATGGAGGGGAGAATTTTTTCCTGGTGTAACTGCTCACGGGCTAGCGCTTCCTTCCAGAGTTCGCAGCGGATAGAATCAAACCATTCCAGCAGGACCTGCTCTGATACTGGTCCTCTGTGCTGTATCTGCATCTCTCGCAACCTCCTTCTGAATTCCTCTTCCATGGTGGCTGGTATCTGTACCTCTCCTATCCTCTCCTGCTATCTGGACCTTGGATCCAGGTGTAAGTTTGGATGTCCCTGTCACGAACGTTCGTACCGTTCCAGAAGGCATGCTTTGGCGCCCAATAGCCTTTAAAAGATGCTCAATGGTGCTGCCCCTTGCGGTTTTATCTGCTTTCGTTCCCTGTGTTCCCGAATGTACCAGTACTCTGTTCCTGTGTTTGACCCGGCTTCCTGACCCTGCTTATGTCTCCAATCCTGACTTTGGCTAGTTTGACCCGGCTCTGTTACCTGCCTGATTGCCTGTTGCCAAGACCCAGCCTGGACTCTGACTATTCTCTGCCTGCCGTTTCTGCTGTATTCCCTGATGTGTATGACCCGCTCATCTGACTCCGCTTCTGTCTGCTAACCTGCATCCGCTGCTCTGCAAACCTGCATCTGCTAACCTGCATCCGCTGCTCTGCGAACCTGCATCTGCTGACCTGCATCCGCTGCTCTGCGAACCTGCATCTGCTGACCTGCATCCACTCTGCTGCTAACCTGCATCTGCTGAGCTGCAACTACCACTCCAGCAGGGTGACTTAGACATAAGAGGTGCATGGGGAGCTGAAACATGGGTTTCCCAACCTTTCCAAGGGATTCTTGGTTCCACGGGCCCTCCCATCACACATCCCTCCCCTTTCTTTCCTAATGTCTTTTCCTACCTCCCCTCTTCTCCCCTTCTCATCTCAGCTCTACATTCAAACATTAGACCTTTTCACTTTAGAACTCATAGATATTCAGTACATTACTCCACGATCCCCACACTATGGCATCCGCCTTAGAGTTTAAGATATCCTTGCTAAATTGTTGAGGATTTAATACACCTGAAAAACGCAGACAGATATTACATCATTTCTACAAAGCCAAAATGCAGATACTATTATTACAGGAAACTCATTTTCACTCGGACACAGTCCCATCACTTCCAGACAAACACTTTACAACATGGTTTCATAGCACTAATCCCATATCTAGAATGCAAGGGGTTTTAGTGGCCTTCCACAGCTCCTTTACCCCAGAAGTGCTTGATACTGACATAGATCCGAAGGGCAGATTTTTGTTTTCGAAATTACAATATTTACAGACTGTTTTTACAATTGCCAATATTTATCTTCCAAATCAGGAACAGTTCCACTTCCTTTCCTTTGTGACAGCCCGCATGAAACCTTTGGGTTTTCCCAATTTAATCTTAGGGGGTGACTACAATGTCCCCCTCATCCTGAGATTGGACTCGTTCACTGGTAAGTCACACATCACACCTTACTCATTAGGTGTGATACGTACCACCCTAATGGAGTTGTCCCTAGTTGACAGATGGCGACTTTTACACCCTGCTGAGAGAGACTACACATATTACTCCCCTGCACATAAATCCTACAGTAGGATAGACTACATTTTTTTTCACAAACATTATTGGACCTAGACCTTAGTTGAAATTGCCTAAAATTGTGGTCACACCACGCTCCAGTGCACACAACCCTTGGTAGATTACCATAACCACAACGTTATTCACCCTAGACAACAGAGACAAAACATCCCCCACATTGTTTCCCCATCCAAACAAAACACATATAAGAACTCCAAAATTGTTTTCGAATGTAAGGATTTCTATTCCTCGCTCTACAACCTCCCCCCCTCCCCCTCTACACTCTGGAACAACCCATAACCTCCTCCGACTTTATGCTCACGATCAAATGTCTTAAGAATGGCAAGAGCCCAGGCCCAGATGGATATACCCCCCAGTTTTATAAAATGTTTGCGCAACCACTAGCTCCAATCATGGCACGAGCATTTGAGGAAGTGGACGAGACACATCCAATACCATCAAAACTCCCCCAGGCCCAGACAGTGGTACTACCCAAAGCCGGAAAATACCATTCACAGTGCAGCAATTTTAGACCCATATCTATATTGAACATCGATCTCAAGTACTTCTCCAAAATTATAGCCACATGTCTCGCCCCCCTACTTCCTTCCATAGTCCATAGTGATCAAGTAGGATTTATTCCGGGCCAGGAAGCTAGGGACAACTCCACGAAAACCCTACACCTCATATCATATGCTAAACACCACAACATCCCCACCTGCTCACTAACATGTGACGCCGAGAAAGCATTCGATAGAGTGAGCAGGCCCTTCTTACAGGCATCCCTACATAAAATAGGCCTAGGTCCATGGATATTGATCAAAATAATGTTACAATACTCCAATCCCTCTGCAAAACTAGCAGCCAATGGTGAGTCCTCAGAGGCCTTCAGGATAAGAAATGGTACAAGACAGGGATGCCCGTTATCGCCGTTATTGTTTGAGCTCACTGTTGAACATCTGACCCAAGCCATTCACAGAAATGACTCTATTTACGGGATCCCTACACCCTCAGCCCCCGCAAATTATCGGTTTACGCAGATTATTTGCTCCTCTATGTCACTCAGCCACAAGTTAGCATTCCTGCCATTCTACTGGAGCTTGATCGCTTCGGAGGACATAGCAACTTCAAATTAAACAGAAGCCCTGAATATCTCTCTTACACCAAAAGACGTAGCCCTTATTCAGGGAAAATTTCCATTCCACTGGCAATCACACTCGGTTAAGTATTTAGGGATAGAGATCCCTAAAGACCTACAAGACATATACGCCTTAAATTATAGTCCTTTGTTGACCAAGATTCAACGTTCCCTAGAATCCTGGCATCACCTCAAGCTTACATGGTGGGGGCGAATGAATGTCCTCAAAATGGACATTCTCCCTAAATTGCTCTATTTATTTCAAACATTACCCATACTTCTACCCAAGGCATTCTTCCTCTCGCTTCGCTGCCTAGTGGTCAAGTTCATATGGCAACACCACCCTTCCAGACTTAAGCATAAAATATTATGTACCCCCAAAATTCGTGGAGGAATTGGCCTTCCGGACTTTCAATTGTACCATACCTCTGCCATAATCTCGAGACTCTTGAATGGTTTCCAAGACCCTTAACCAAACCATCTACGATCATAGAGCAAGACACAGCACAAGTAGACCTCCGGGCCCTTCTATGGGGATATAACGTTAAATTTTGCACAATAGCTGGAATTTCCCCCATGACAACAGCAGCGCTCACCTTATGGTATAGCAAACATAACAAAATCGCCCTATCCACTGACCCTAGCCCTCTCCCCTCTCTATTTGACAACCCATTACTCCCGACTTATATCTCCAGAGGGCAATGTGGCCCATACATACGGGAACAGTGGCCTACAGCCAGACAGTTCCTTCACCCCTCCACAGGTCAATTCCAAATGCCACCAGACAGTCAGTCATCCATTCTGATCGATTGGCTTTCCATAATACCTCTGACTCAAAACAACAGGACTCTGCATCTTAAGGTTTTCAGTATTTACAATGATGTATATGCGGTCTCTTTAACCCCATCCCCTTTAGCGGTTCTTCTATCCATCCTCCCAGAACCAGTCCAATCACACAAGAAGAATCTCCTCAGATTCTTCCTATCCACAGCCCATCATGTCATCTCTCTGTACTGGAAAACGGACACCATTCCCTCTATTACCAGATAAATAGACATCCTCAATGACATAATGCTCATGGCAGAGTTACAGGCAAAGATGGATGATACTTATGAAAAATTCAAACTACTGTGGTCCTTCTGGCTTCACCACTCCTCATCGGACCTCCTCATCAACAGAATCTCTGCATGAGGACTAGGCCCTATACTACACAATGTTAGAGGGAGGTGACGTCTTTATTGTTATTGTTATTGTTTTTTTGTGATCAAATGAAAATGGTTCTGACAACTTCCTATAGCACAATATATAGGTAACTTAGACACTGCAAGTCCTACACCGCTGAGTACCCCCCCTTTTTTTTTTCCTCCCTTGTTCTCCTATCTCCTGTTTTGCCCTGCTCCCCATACCCTCCCCCCACATGACAGTTTGATTGTATGTAACAAGTTCCGGGCAGTGTCCTGAAAAAGATAACACTGCACGGAGAGATATTTTATTATGAAAGCACTTATATATATATGAAGTTATACTATTTTGTACTATAGGGGGAAGGTGTGGACCGCCTCCCCCATCCTACCCCCCCTTCCTCTTTCTTCATTCTGTACCCTCACCCCCTTAATACTGGTTTTCTTATGTTGTTATTTTCTTGAAAAAAATTCAATAAAAATGATATTCAACCTTAAAAGACCCACATCAAAGAACAAGGTGGACCTCTCCTTGCTCCTCTTTAGCTGGGACCTCCAACCCCACTATACATCCAGTCCTCTCAGAAACCTGCACTGAGAGGAATGAAGGTATAGAAATAGGTGTCCCAAGTACTTTCGGCCAATCTGCTAGTGGTACACCAACATCCAATTTTAGCAGGCAAATTTCCCTACCCCAGTTGCTAAATCAAAAGAATTTCAGTCCCAGCCATCCATATGCTGAACGTTTGAATGCTAGCTTGGCCAAATTGCTAGCACTGCAACTGCTGCCTTTTCAGCTGGTAGACTCTGTCCCTTTCATGAATTTTTGGAATGTGTGGTAACTCAGTGGCAGGTTCCCAAAAGCCATTTCTTTTCATGGAAGGCCATTCCAGCCCTCTACCAGCATGTGGAAGGCAATGTCTTGGCCTCGTTGGACAGGGCAGTCAGCAGTAAGGTGCATATATTACCGCTGACTCATGGTCCAGCAGGCATGGACATGGACATTACTTTTCTTTCATGGCGCACTGGGTAACTCTGCTGGCCGCTGGGAAGGATGCAGGATAGGGTTCAGTATTGTTGGAGCTTGTTCAGCCACCACGCCTCCAAAATGCTAGTAGTTGTGATTCTGCAGCAGCTCTCTCCTCTACCCCCTTCTTCTTCCTCTATGGCCTCTTAATCTGCATATTTGTCCTCTGAACCAGCAGTGCTCCATAGGCGTTCAAGGGGCTACGCAAGCACTCAGGCAAAAAGATGCCATGCGGTGCTTGAGTTGGTCTGCTTAGGGGATAGGAGCCACACTGGGGCAGAGATTCTAGCAGCTCTGCAGGGGCAGGTTCAGAGGTAGTTGATGCTACACCAGCTTCAGCCAGGAATGGTTGTATGTGACAATGGCACCAACTTCCTCTCCGCCCTCTGACAGGAACACTTGACCCATGTTCCCTGTTTGGCTCACATCCTGAATTTGGTGGTGCAGCGGTTCTTGAGCAGGTACCCGGGCTTACAGGATCTCCTGAGGCAGACCAGAAAAGTCTGTGGTCATTTCCACCAGTCATATAATGCCAGTGCTCAGCTGGCATTCAAAGAGAATGCAACCTGCCCAAGAACCACCTCATTTGTGACATGCCCACCAGGGGCGACTCAACGTTGGCAATACTGCAGTGGCTGCACATGCAGCAGAGGGCCATCAATGAGTACCTGTGTGAGTATGGCAACAGGACAGGGTCAGGGGAGAATGCCTTTTTTTGCCACACCAGGGGTTACTGATTAAGGATGCATGCACTGTCCTGTCACCATTTGAGGAGGCCACGAGGATGGTGAGCAGTGACAGTGCATGCATCAGTGATACTGTCCCTTTTGTCTTCCTGTTGGAGCACACACTTTGTGGAATAATGGACAGGGCACTTGAGGCAGAACAGCGGGAAGAAGAGGAGGACTTCCTTACCTCTCAAGGCCCCTTTATCCAGATAGTATTCCTGTGGGCCTGCCGATCACACAGGAAGAAGAAGAGGAGGAGGAGGAGGATTGTGCCAGCATGGAGGTGGAGGATAACACTCAGCATCAGCATCAGTTTTCAAGGGATCGTTTTCAGTCCCCAGAAACCCATGGAGTTGTACGTGGCTGGGAGGAGGTGGTTGAGGATCATGTGATCCTTAGTGACCCAGAGGACTCAGGATCGAATGCCTCTGCAAACTAACATTGAATGGCCTCCCTGATCTTGCAAAGCCTGCGAAAGGACCCTAGGATTCGTGGTATCAAGCTATTACTGGCTGGCAACCCTTCTTTAACCATGTTACAAGAGTAAGGTTGCAGAACTTATCCAGCCTTTGCAGAGGGAGCAGAGGATGAAACATCTTCAGCAGGCCTTGCAGAAAGGTTTGTGCAATGCATTTTCAGAGCCTGGGAGGTTACAATTTCCTGGTGCTGGACAACATGTTGCTGAGGCTTTGTTCAGTCACAGAAAGAGCGGTGGAGAAGGTGGCCGGCTGACCAATGCCTTCAGACAATTCTTCAGTCCTCAGCGCCAAGGACTGATCAGTTACAGCAACCATCGCCAGCGTCTGAATTACATGGTGCAGGAATATCTAGGGGCAAGATCAGACTTGGAGACCTTTCCAACAGAACATCCACTGGGTTACTGGGTCTTGAGGATGGACCACTGCCCAGAGCTTGCTCAATATGCAATTGAGCTACTGTCCTGTCCTGCATCCAGTAGTCTTTCTGAACACACATTCAGTGCTGCTGGAGGCTTTGTAACTGATCACAGAGTGTGCCTGTCCACAGACTCTGTTGATCTGCTCACATTCATAATCAGTCTTGAATCACCAGCTACCAAGCATCTGATGCTGATGTAACCAATTGATTTTTCTATAGATGTGGGATTCCTTGAAGACTGCATATGCTGAGTGACTATCCTATTATGCTGGGTGACTATCCTATTCCTCCTCAATCTTCATGATGATAGCTTCTAAGAACATTTCTGGTTCAGGGCACCACCACCACTGCCTAAGGCCCAATTTTTCTGCCCCAGTTTAACAGGGGCATGTAATTACAATTTTTTTTTCCTCAATACATTTTTATTGAAAAGTGTTTAGGTGATACAAAGTTAAAGAAACATGTTCAACATTATTTTTACAGGAAATTTAGTCATTGTTATGAGACTTTGGTACAATATGAGACAATGGTACATCTTGTCTAGTAGTAAATAAGTAAAGAAATAACGTTGCGGCATACACAAGGATATATATGGTAATATAATTGGTTATACAATTCTACAAGTGTAAGGAACATTGCTAGATAATCGACTATGAACTTAGCCTGGGGGGGTTGTAGGGCGACAGTTCCACCCGGACACCCCGCAAGGGTGCTAGACTGTGTCCGTGAAGAACTGTCCTCCCCTCCCCTATATGTTAACCTCTGACTTCATCCGTCCGAGTGTATAACCAACGAGAGTAACATGTCATAGATTTAATATAAATTGAGTTCTAAAGAGTAGATTGGGTGGATTATATAATTAAGAGTTATGAGCGTCAGATAGGGTATTTCCGTCAAATTTAAGGTTAAAAATTTTGATAACTGCCGGAGATCTAGTCCAATCAGTCCACGGTTGCCACATGTGGATAATTTTCATTTTGTCATGGAGTAATGCTAGGGTTATTTCGTGTGTGAAGTGGACATGGGTAGTGTGGACTACATCTTTTAATGTGGGAGGATCTGGATCTTTCCATTTCCTGGATATACTAAGTCTGGCTGCTAGGAGTACGTGTGTTATGATATTCCTCATCAGATTGGGGTACTGTTCTATGTCTAATGAAAGTAAAGCCAGGGATGGCCTACTTCTAATGGTTAGGTGTGTAATTTCTGATAGTAGTTGAAAAATGGAGCTCCAATATTATGTGAGCTTGGGGCAATCCCAAAATGTATGTAGTAAATCCCCTTTAATTCCGAATTTCCTCCAGTAAGTGTTGTCAAGATCTTTGCTAAATTTAGAGATTCTATCAGGGGTCATATACCAACGATATGTCAGTTTATATGCTAGTTCCCAAAGGGTGGAGCAGCAGGTAGCCTTATAAATAGATTTACAAGCTTTTTCCCATTTGTCTATTGTGAATGATTGTCCTAGATCTCTTTCCCATCTGAGTATCTGTGTTGATGCAGTGAATGTGGTCTTGTGGTGAAGCAGGTTATAAAATAACGATATACCCTTACGGTGTGTTATAGGAGATCTAAAGTAGATCCATGCTTCTTGGGGAAGAGTACATTTCCAGGTTGTGAACTATGTAAGGCAGTGATGGGTGTGGATGTACAGGAACATGTCAGAGGACGGGAGGTGAAATTCTTTTTGTAGTGAGAAAAATGATTTGGGTTTATCATTGTCTATCAAATCAGACAGGTGAATGATGCCCTTTTCTTTCCATCTTAAGTAGGAAGTCGATATTATTAGATGGTGTAGAGATTATATAGGGATGTGTACATTGGAGGGTATAGAGTGAGTCAAAGATGTCTGTTGGAGTCTGAGCCAAGCTCTAATAGTCGCCAATATCGTCAGCGAGATGTGGGAAGGGACCTTCACTCCTAGCATAATGGCAAATAACCAAGAAGGTATATTACCACCGGGGATTGCAGATGATTCTATTTTGCCCCCGCAATGTGGGGAGGGGGGTAGGAACCATTCTCTAGATTGGGTGAGAATAGAAGCTATGTAATAGTCTAAGAAATCTACATACCCTGTTCCTCCCACTAGCCTGTGTTTAATTAGTTGAGAATGTCTGCATCTTGTTTTCTTACCCTGCCAGATAAAGTTTGATAAGAGCTTTTGTTAGGATTTGAAATAGCTAAGGGGTATGGGGAGGGGTATAGTATGAAAAAGATAGAGTACTTGGGGTCGATGAAACATTTTGAACGCCACTAAGCATCCCAGCCTTGAGCATTCAATTGACGCTAGCTTGGTAAGATCATTTTGAAGTTTGGTTCTGAGCGGTAGGTAGTTCATAGTATATAATAATTTCATTGATTTGGTCAGTTGTATTCCCAGGTACGATATGCTGTTGTCTTCCCATATGTATGGGAATTGTTTTTTGAGTCTAGTTGAGTTGTCTATACCCAAATTTAGTATATAAGATTTAGTTTCCTTGATTTTGTAGTATGAGACATCACTGAACCAGGTGAGCGTCTTTTGTATCTCAGGCAAGGATCATTCAGGATCAGTGATCATTAAGATCACATCGCCTGCGAACAGACTAATTTTGTGTTCTATGGTTGCTAAGGAGATTTCAGTTATTTTGTTGTTAGATCTAATGTTCTCGGCCATGGGTTTCATGATAGGGTTGAATATTAGTGGCGATAATGGGCATCCTTGTCTTGTACTGTTCGATATTTGGAAAGGTACAGATAGGGTATCTGCAGAGAACACCCGAGCAGAGGGGTTAGAGTATAAGGCCATTATTGCATTGTGTATTTGTCCCATAAGGCCGAACTTATTCATCACTGCAGATAAGTATCCCCAGTGGACCCTATCAAATGCCTTTTCGGCATCAAGAGAAAGGAGGAGGGAGGGCATTTTAGAGGATTCTACATGGTGGATTATGTTAATCATTCGCCTAGTGGCATCTGAAGCTTGACGACCTTTGGTGAAGCCGGATTGATCTTGGTGTATTAGAGAGGGGAGTATATCTTCGAGTCTGTTGGCAATGATTTTAGCATAGATATTTACATCCAAATTAAGCAATGAGATGGGCCTAAAATTTTTTGGGGTTGTAGGTTCCTTGCCGGGTTTAGGTAAAGTGACTACTATTGCACTAAGCATTTCGGTAGGAAAGGAGGCGGACTGCACATTTGAGTTGAAGGTATGGCATAGGATGGGAGCTAGAATATGTTGGAAATGCTTATAGTACAGTATTCCCCTGTGAAGCCATCTGGGCCAGGGGATTTGAAATTAGGGAGATTGTTAATCACTTTTATAATTTCAACAGTCGTGAACGGGTCATTTAGTTTAGAGAGTTGCTGCTGGCTTATAGATGGAAGCTGTATATTATCTAAGAAGGTCTGTATCATTTCTGGGGAGGGTTGGTTGGTGGTCGGGTCATTTTTAAGATTATAAAAATCTTCGTAATATGTGCTAAATGCGTTTGCTATAGAGTGTGGTTTAAGAAGTTTTTCTGTGGAGTGGGGGTGGTAAATGAAAGGAATTTTTGTTTTGTTTCTGTGCCCCTTGACTCGTAAGGACATTGCCTTACCTTCTTTGTTGTTTGTGGTATATGATGTAGATTTGAGTATTTTGTATGATTTTTAATATTTTTCAAGAAGGTGGGACCTCAATTCGTGTCGGAGAGTGAAGAGTTTGGATTTTAGGACAGGAGATGGGTTTGTTTTGTTTAGGGATTTAGTCGTGGATATGTCAGCGGTTAATTTATCTAGTTTCTGAGTCATTTGTTTCTTAGCTCTAGCACCCATTTGAAGGAAAACACCTCTTATTACAGCTTTGCGAGCGTTCCATACCACCAGCGGGTCAGATACTGACATTTGGTTAAGCTTGAAGAATTCTTCTAGTTGTGTTTTAAATAGGTGTTAAATAACATGGTGTGTTAAGAAGGTGGTTATTAACTTTCCAAATATAGGAATTGGGTTGGGGCGTATTGTCCTCAATGGTAATACTAACGGGAACGTGATCTGACCAGGTGGTGGTATGGATTGCAGATTTCGATATTCTCTGTAGTAGCCATTTGTCAGCTAGAAAGAGATCGATTCGTGAGTAGGTATTGTGACGCACCGAAAGGAAGTCTCTCTCGCTCGCATGACAACACCTCCACACGTCATATAAATCATTAGTTGTGATAAAACTTTCTAAAGGAGATGCATGACCTTTGAGTACTGCAGTGGAGTCCATTTTGTTGTTTGGGACTAGGTTGAAGTCCCCACATATCAGTAAATGACCTTGTTGGAATTTCCGTGCTAAACGCAGTGTCTTCCTGAAAAAGGTCATTTGTTCGTGGTTGGGGGCATAAAGAGAGATTAGAGTGTATGGGATATTATTGATCGAGCAAGACAAAAAAATGTATCTTCCTTCCGGGTCTGTGACACATTTATGAAGCTGAAAATTCACAGTGTCCCTAATGGCGATCAGAACTCCTCGTTGTTTTTTCGGAAATGAAGTTTGGAAGATATGTGGGAATTGACGGTGATGACATTTGGGGGAGGCATCAAGAGCAAAATGTGTCTCCTGGACGCATAGGATGTCGCAGTTGTGGGCAAGTGCTGTTTTCCATAAGGAGGAACGTTGTGCTGGGTGATTTAACCCTTTCGCGTTGAGGGAAAGAATGGTGATTCCCATGGTAGGTGGTTGTGCGGTGTATCAGGGAAGTCAAAAACTTACAGTTATTGGGCGTTGGATTGTTCCTTAGAGGTCCGGATGATGTTGGAGGAGAAGGCTGTAGTTGATGTCTATCCGTTCAGGCGAAAGTAGGCGTAGACAGATTTTCCATGTGTGCCTTAGGGTTCTAATTACCTAGGCTTGATGACCATAAAAAGTAAAAGAAAAACAAAAAAGAGAAGAACAAAAAGGTGTAATTAAATAACAAAACAAGCTCAAACACACCTTTTGTTGGACAAACAGGTTATTCAGAAATAGGCAGCTCAGGTGAGCAATTGGCCAACTTTGGGGGGAAAGTTCAGCAAGCAAGGATAAAGGCACATTTTCAGACCAGACTTTAGAAGTTGCTCAGTATAGTAGCTGGGCTAAGTAATCAATGACGTTTGTCTTTAAATTTCCCTCGATCCATCCCAAAGGAGAAAGGGTTTGGTTTTCCAGTAGGATCCGGTAGGTTGCTGGGGGGTTCTGTTATGATTCCCCATGTATGAAGAAGTTTCATAACGCCTTCTAGAATTGAAATGGTGTGGGGTATGCCGTTATGAGTGACCAGAATTGTGGCTGAATGGCGCCATTTGTAAGTGATTTTATGGTTATTTATGGCTTTGGT
Organism: Lithobates clamitans; assembly: GCA_037952925.1. Lineage (NCBI taxonomy): Eukaryota > Metazoa > Chordata > Amphibia > Anura > Ranidae > Lithobates > Lithobates clamitans. The sequence continues at coordinate 4,574,426 of JBBGZY010000406.1, forward strand.
GATGGTTTTTAGTTGCCTCTGCATTTGGAAAGTATATTGTGATAGGTCAGCGTACAGTTGGATGTCTGAGTATGGCGCTGGAAGTGGGGATATCTCCCTTGATTTCATGAGAATTTGTTTTTTTGCTTGGAAAAAATGGATTCACAGAAGTACATCCCTGGGCACATCCGCTTCTAGGTGGCGGGGTTTGGGCAGTCTATGCATGCGATCTATAGTGAGCTCAATTGGGGATAATTCAGGAAGCATACTGGAGAACATGGTGCTAGTGAAATTTTGTAGATCTCTAGGTTGGATGGATTCTGGTATGCCCCTAATATATTAGGGATGACAAGTTAGACATGAGGGATGATTGTAAGGATAGAAGCATATCCTTCATGGTGGTGTCCAGCTGGCCTGTGGTGGGGAACTGTGCTATAGAGTCATTGTGCAGGCCTGTACTTACTGCGTCTGAGGCCTGGTCATGGAGATCCAGCCGCATCCTCGATTTTGCTGGGCTCTGTAGTGCAGGCGATGCGTCAGATGGTAGATGGGACATCATTTCAGGGAGTGGGACCTGTGAGGAGGCTCCGGACCTCCTCACAGGTCCAGAGCCTCAGGGAGTAGTGTGGTGAGTGTCCTGCTGGCGCCATCTTGGGATCCATGTTGCATGCGGTGGGGCTGGAAGGAGAAGGATTCTAGCCTTCTTGGCTCCTTCTCCTGGTTCCTTTTGCGGGACATTGTGGCTGTGGGGCTCAGAAGAAGTGGTCGTGTCACTTTGGAGCTGGATGCTGCGTTATTTGTGCCCGTTCGTCGCTGTTTACCAGTCTGTCTGACGAAGCTCATAGCTCAAGCCTCCATCTCAGTGCGCGTGCAAGCCACGCCCCCGTAATTACAATTTTTGATCAAATATTTAACAACAGGGCTTGTTCCTGCGCTCAACAAGAGTATCTGTGAAGCTTTACAGTGTTGTGCCACCACCACCGCCTAAGGCCCAATTTTTCTGCCCCGTTTAACATGGGGAATGTAATTACAATTTTTGCTCTATCATTTCACAGCAGGGCCTGTTCCTGCGCTCAACAAGAGAATCTGCGAGGGGTTACAGTGTTGTGCCACCACCACTGCCTAAGGCTTAATATTTCTGCCCCTTTTTTAACAGGGGCACATAATTACAATTTTTGATCTACTATTTTACAGTGGGGCATGTTCCTGCGCTCAACAAAAGTATCTGTGAGGCTTTACAGTGTTGTGCCACCACCACCACCTAAGGCCCAATTTTCCACAAAGTGTATAGGGCAGGCCATATTGTATATACAGGCAGTCCCCTATTTTCAAACATCCGACTTACAAACCACTCCTACTTACAAATGGGGGAGACAACAGGAAGTGAGAGGAAATCTACCCCTAGGAAGGGAAAATTGTCTCCTGTAAGAGTTAATATGGGAAAAAGGTGTCTCCACTGATGCTTTATCACCAATCCTAGTTTCCCTAATAACCCAAAATTTTCAAAATCCAATTGTCATTGGGACAGAAAGTGAGGTGAAATCTCTGAAAACAGGGGCACAGACAGCAAAACAAATGTTACATGGGTGATAACCCTTCCCTATGTTATCCAAAAAGCTTAAAATAGATTATTTGCCTGGAGCTACACTTTAAAAATGTACCTGTTCCAAATTACAAACAGATTCAACTTAAGAACAAACCTACAGTCCCTATCTTGTTTGTAACCGGGGGACCGCCTGTGTACTGCTGTTCAGAGTATATAGGGCTTGGGGGTCCCACACCTTTTTTTTGTAATTTGGGTGCGGGGTTCCCCTTAATATCCATACCAGACCCAAAGGGCCTGGCAATGGGCTGGGGGGGGGACCCATGCCATTTTTCTCAATGATTTTCATCTATATTGCCAGGACCCGACATTACATTACAGCCGCAAGCAGTTTTAAGTGACTTTTATTCCTTTAGAAATGTCATTTTGTACAGGGACTGTTCTAAACACGGGAAAAATGTGCCACTTCATAGGCATATTATAGTCACCCCCCAGGCACAATATTTAAAGGAATATTTCACTTTTATTGTTTCAATTTAAGCATTATTAAAATCACTGCTCTCGAAAAAACGGCCATTTTAAAACCTTTTTTTGCATTGATACATGTCCCCTGGGGCAAGACCCAGGTCCACAAACACCTTTTATGACAATAACTTGCATATTAGCCTTTAAAATTAGCACTTTTGATTTTTCATGTTCGAGTCCCATAGACTTCAACGGTGTGTTCGCATAAATTTTTTGCCTGTTTGCATGTTCTGCTGCGAACCGAACTGGGGGGTGTTCCGCTCATCCCTACTCGGGAGGCATAACAGAATGTCTTTGGGGTGTAATTGTAAGTATGCCCATGCTGTGTCTGAGAAATAACCTGTTAAAATGACAACTTTGTGGAAAAAAATGTATTTAATTTCTTAAATTTTCAAAAAATTGTGATGAAAAATTACAACTTCAAAAAACTCACTGTCATGAACCTTGGAATACTGGATTGTCATGAAGCTTGGAATACTGAAGTATTTCTCCTTTGATTCTATTACACAGTGGGGGGTCTTCTGCCCTGTCTTAAGGCTAACCCCCTCCAGATGGCTCCATGATCTGGAAGGAAGGCATTGTTCTGTGTTTGACCATTTGTTTATGTACTTTAATTACTCCCTGGGGCTTCTCTGTGTCATTACACATATCAGTCCTCCTATTCAAGCTATCGGACCAATCTCTGCTGACCCTGTTTCAAGTCCTCATTTGCATGGACAAGAGGACCTGAGTGAAGACTAGAGTGTACTTTACAATTGACCAATAGGAAAGTGGTTGTTGGGGGCGGGGTGTTCAAACTGCTGTGTATAAAAGTGTGCATCAATAAAAGGGAGATTCCTGTTTGAACTTACATACAGCCTGCCTGGTGTTTGTTCTGAGCTATCACAACTGGATTTGAATGGCACATAGCTGTAGTTCGATTCCTGGAGCATCGGATGACCGAACCATCAGATGTTGCAATCTAATTCAATAGCCACAGAGGAGTGTCGGGAGAGTGGAACCGAGCAAGCAGGGGCTCGTTACACTCACAATGCCACTTATTAAATACCATGGACTGTCTACTTTCCAAAAAGGGGTCATTTGGGGGGTTTTGTACAGTCCGTTTTAGGGCCTCAAGAATTGAGATAGGCAGTACATTAGGACTGATCAATTTTCAAATATACAGTATATACCATAGTTTGTAGGCTCTATAACTTTCACTAAATATACACTGATCTGGGTTATTTTTACCAAAGAAATGTAACAGTATACATTTTGGCCTAAATTTATGAAGAAAGTCATTATTTGCAAAATTTTAAAACAAAACTTTTGGCACAAAATAAAAAACCCAGTGGTGATTAAATACCACCAAAAAAAAGCTCTATCTGTCTCAAAAATGATAATAAAAAATCATTTGGGTACAGTGTTGCATGATTGAGTGATTTTGATTCAAAGTGTGAGGGCGCTGAAAGCTGAAAATTGGCCTGGGCAGGAAGGGTGTGAAAGTGTCCAGCATAAACAGGTTAGGCATATTATCCCTGATTAAAGCTGTCCTGCTGCTGGACAGATTTACACTCATGTATCCCCTACATTATCTTTACTTTTCTGTACCAGCTTCTTTATTCTTCAGGGCTAGTGTTTGGCTTTTGGTACTATCAAAGGTTTTTTTTTCTGTCCTTTCTATCTACTTTCAGAGACTAATGGCTTTTCACCTCCTGACTGAGAAGACCTAATTGGGTTCTCTCTGTGCTTCAGAAATTACTTTTTTAACATGAGAGGTCAAATGTCTTCCATGACTCAGCTTAACACAAACGTGCATTTCTCCATGAAGGACAAAACAACAGGTTAGCTTTTATAATTTAACCAGTTGCATAGAGTTTATAGGCTGCCTATTGATTTGTCTATTTATTAGCAACAGGAAGCTCATGGATGACTATGCAACAAGCTAACACTTGATCAGCCTGCATTCTGATGGGTAGTGCTGCAAAGTAGTGGTGAGCTGAGCTGCATTGGGTTCAGTTCAGCAGGGGTTCATTAATTTCAAAGAAACCTGGATGCTGAACCTGAACCCCATTGAAATTAATGAGAGACAAATCTGTCAAATAAAAAAGCCAATTTTCTGGACTAATAAGCAAGGCAGTGCAAAAAAATAGCATTAGGGGAGGGCAGGCACTACCTTTGGGAACATTCACCAATGCAAATAAAAAAGGTTTTAAAACTTCATGCATTTAGGTAGGGATGAGCCGAACACCCCCCGGTTCGGTTTGCAGCAGAACATGCGAACAGGAAAACATTTGTTCGAACACGCAAACACCATTAAAGTCTATGGGACACGAACATGAAAAATCAAAAGTGCTAATTTTAAAGTCTTATATGCAAGTTATTGTCATAAAAAGTGTTTAGGGACCTGGGTCCTGCCCCAGGGGACATGTATTAATGCAAAAAAAAGTTTTAAAAATCGGACGTTTTTTTCAGGAGCAGTGATTTTAATAATGCTTAAAGTGAAACAATAAAAGTGTAATATTGCTTTAAATTTCATGCCTGGGGGTGTCTATAGTATGCCTGTAAAGGTGGCCCATGTTTCCCATGTTTACAACTGTCCGAGAGCAAAATTATATTTCTAAAGGAAAACAAGTCATTTAAAAGTACTGGCAATACACATAAAAGTTCATTGATAAAAACGGCATGGGATTCCCCCACAGGGGAACCCCGAATCAAAATTTAAAAAAAAATGCGTGGGAGTCCCCCCAAATTCCATACCAGGCCCTTCACGTCTGGTATGGTTATTAAGGGAACCCCGGTGCCAAATTTTTTTTTTAAATTGTGTGGGTGTCCCCCTAAAAATCCATACCAGACCATTATCCGAGCACGCAACCTGGCAGGCCGCAGGAAAAGAGGGGGGATGAGAGAGCGCCCCCCTCCTGAACCGTACCAGGCCACATGCCCTCAACATGGGAAGGGTGCTTTGGGGTAGTGTGAAGTCCCCCTAAAATCACCTACTAGACCCTTAATGTAAGCATGCAGGCCGACAGGCTAGGAAATGGGGAAGAAGACCATGTGCCCCCCATCCTGAACCATACCAGGCCACATGCCCTTAACATTGGGGTGCCTTTGCAAAGCACCTTGTCCCTATGTTTCCCAGTGGTTGTGGAGGTCTGCGGGTGGGGGCTTATCAGAATCTTGAAGCCCCATTTAATTTATAAGGGAGCCCACAGATAACCCACACCCCACACGTGAATGAGTAGGGGTAAAAAGTACCTCTACTCATTCACAAAAGAACAAAATGTCACCTAGAAATAAAGACACCCAAACATTTGACAAGTCCTTCATTTGAAAAAATGTAAATATAAATCCCCAAAAAGTCCCTTGTTGTAAATCTATTGTCAGCTGCCAAACAAAAACTCTGATGACCCATCGCATAGCCGAATGATAGCTCCCCAAGTTGGCATCTGCTATATAAACCAAGAGGCAGGGATATTGATAATGTCATTGCTCAAATATGGCCATGTGGCCAAACTAGACAATGATGTAATGCTTCATTTCCTACCCATTTGTTTACATGTCCTTGGATTCCTGGCAATGTAAGTGGATAGGCCAGGTAATGTCAGTGTTTGGCAAGGATGCAGTGGATGCAAACAGCTGCTGCTTCCTTAAGAACCATTGACAGCCAGAATAGTGGTGACCTCAATGGCCAAATATGGCCATGTGGGCATATTTAGACAATGATGTAACCCGCTCCCCACTCCGTTGCTTACATGGCTAGGGATTCCAGGCTATGTAAGTGAATTGGCCGGATGATGTCAGGGGTTGGTAAGGTTGCAGCTGTTGCTTGCTTGGCAACTATTGACAGCCAAAAGCTATCACATTCGTCCACACCAAATGCTTTAAACATGTGCACTTTCTATGTGTTTAGGATACTTTGCTAAATGTGTATAGAAATCTAACATAGCAATTAGGATGTTCATTAAGTTTAGAGAATGAAGTGAAATTAAATGTCTAATCATGTGCAGGGGAATTAAAAAACAGTATTGTGCCTTGCACATGAGTGGATGATTAAAGTAAGTACAGTGAATCTCTTTTAGGGGTTAATCTCCCAAAGGGGCTTGGCTGGTGGCTCTTGATGTACAACTCTATCCCCATGATTGGGAGGTATGGGTTGTGGAGACCTTTTTGTCAGAGCGTAGTACTACAGCAGGCCCGTATAACCAATTCATCTTGGTATTGTTACGATTCATTTTGGTGAACAATGTATTTCTGTTCAATCGCTCCCACTACCTCCAGGTGCAGGGGGTTGTGATGGGGACTCGTTGTGGAAGAGATTCATTGATGATATTTTTTTTCATTTGGTTGGGTTCCTTAAATGACCTAGAAGACTTCTTGGAAGTCTTAAAAACAATGACTATAATCTCAGGTTCACTTCCACCTTCCATCAAACAACGGTGAGCTTTTTTGACATTGAGATCTTTCGAAATGAGGATGGGAGCCTAGGCTCCACTTTATATAGAAAACCATCCTCAGGTAACACCATTCTCAGCGCCAAAAGCTCACATCCTCATCCTTTAATTTCAAGCATACTGTACAGTCAGTACCTTCGCTTGAAGAGCAATTGTTTCAAACAGGAAGACTTCATAAAAGAGTCCAGGGCATTACAACAGCGGCTCAAGATGAGAGGATACAGTAAGAACCTTTTGAAGAGGGCTTATCAGTGGGCCAATGGGCAGGATAGAAACTCCTTGATACATGGACCCAAATTAAAAACAAAACAAAATACCGTGAGACTAATTATGTGCTACTCAGGGCAGCAAAGCCATGTTCGTAAAATAATGGATAAATTCTGGTATCTATTAAGGGCAGATGAAAAAATCCCAAAACATATAAAAGAATACCCAGAGATTACTTTGAGGAAATCAGAATCCTTAAGCGATAAACTGATCCATAGTAGGGATGAGCTTTCTGTTCGGGTCAAACATTAGCTGTCCGACCGTTCGTCGAAGACCGAACATTAGGAGTCGTTTGCGGCAAATTTGAGCGGCGCGTAACGGCCCATAATGCGGGAGTGCAGTGCATTGCTGTATGATGATTGACCAGAGCATGCACCATCACCTGCATGCTTTGGCCAATCACAGCGCTCTCAGCTAGGAGAGCCATAATTGGCCAAAGGCAGGGTGCGGAGAGAGAGCGTCATTTAGATTGAGCAGGCAGGCAGGTTATTCAGTTAGCTGCAGTGTGTTTAATATATATATATATAGATATATCCACTGTATCCAGTTTAGCTAGATCTGACTGCACTCCTACACTCCGTTCCTGGTGTACTGTTTGTAATATACTTCAGCCAGGCAGGTGATTCAGTTAGCTGCAGTGTATTTAATATATATATATATATATATATATATATATATATATATATATATATATACAGTCAGTCTTGTATATATATATACCTTATTTATCAGCGTATAACACGCACCGGCGTATAACACGCACCCCAATTTAGGAGGGAATTTTAAGGAAAAAAAAACTTTCAGGAGGGAAGTTGAAGGGAAAAAAAACTTACATTTAAATGCCCATCATTGCAGCCTTCTCAGTGCAGCCATGTCAGTGCAGCCTTGTCAGTGCAGCCTTGTCAGTGCAGCCTTCCCCAGTGCAGCCTTGTCAGTGCAGCCTTGTCAGTGCAGACTTCCCCAGTGCAGCCTTGTCAGTGCAGACTTCCCCAGTGCAGCCTTGTCAGTGCAGACTTCCCCAGTGCAGCCTTGTCAGTGCAGCCTTGTCAGTGCAGACTTCCCCAGTGCAGCCTTGTCAGTGCAGACGTCCCCAGTGCAGCCTTGTCAGTGCAGCCTTCCCCAGTGCAGCCTTGTCAATGCAGACTTTCCCAGTGCAGCCTTCCCCAGTGCAGCCTTCCCCAGTGCAGCCTTGCCCCAGTGATCCCAGCCATTCTGGGCTTCAAAATCGCCAATCGCAATTTGAAAATGGCGCCGCCGGCGCCGAAATACACAGAGCCGGTCCTCGGCTCTTTCCGGCGGCTCTCGTTCACTTTCGGGCTCCACTCGTATTCCCTAGCGGAGCTATCCGAACCTAGCCGTGTAGGTTCGGATAGCTCCGCTCGGGACTACGAGTGGAGCCGAAAGTGAACGAGAGCCGCCGGGAAGAGCCGAGGACCGGCTCTGTGTATTTCGGCGCCGGCGGCGCCATTTTCAAATCGCGGTCGGTGATTTTGAAAATGTGACAGGTCGGGATCGCAGGGGATCGGCGTATAACATGCACCTGCGATTTTCCCCTGGTTTTAAGGGGAAAAAAGTGCGTGTTATACGCCGATAAATACGGTATATATCAACTGTATCCAGTTTAGCTAGATCTGACTGGAGTCCATTCCTGGTGTACTCTTTCTAATATACTTCTGGCAGGCAGGTGATTCAGTTAGCTGCAGTGTATTTTACCACCTCAATACAGGGCACTTTCACCCCCTTCCTGCTCAAGCCATTTTTCAGCTTTCAGCACTGCCGCACTTTGAATGACAATTGCATAGTCATGCAACACTGCACCCTATTGAAATTTTTATCATTTTTTCCCCACAAATAGAGCTTTCTTTTGGTAGTATTTGATCACCTCTGCTGTTTTTATTTATTGCACTATAAACAAAAGAAGAGAGACAAGTTTGAAAAAACACAATATTTTTTACTTTTTGCTATAATAAATATCCAATTTTTTTTTTAAAACAAATTTTTTCCTCAGTTTAGGCAGATATGTATTCTTCTACATATTTTTGATTAAAAAATCACAATAAGCTTATATTGATTGGTTTACGCAAAAGTTATAGCGTCTACAAAATAGGGGATAGATTTATAGCATTTTTTTTTTACTAGTCATGGCGGCGATCTGCGATTTTTATTGTGACTGCGATATTGAGGCGGACATATCGGACACTTTTGACACATTTTTGGAACCATTCACATTTATACAGCGATCCATGCTATAAAAATGCATTCATTACTGTTTAAATGTGACTGGCAGGGAAGGGGTTAACACTAGGGAGTGATTGAGGGGTTAAATGTGTGTCCTAGGGAGGTGATTCTAACTGTGGGGAGAGGGGACTGACTGGGGGAGGTGACCCTACAAGGGACACACCATCGGTCTCCTCTCCTCTGACAGGACGTGGATCTGTGTGTTTACACACACAGATCCACGGTCCTGCTCAGTTACCGGGCAATCGCAGGTGCCCGGCGGACATCGCGGCCGCCGGGCACGCACATCAGGTCTCCAGTGACGCGGCAGGCGCACCCCCTAGTGGCTCAGGAAGGCGATCACGTCATATGACGTCCGACCAGAACGAGAGCTGCCTCGTCCCACCGTCATATGACAGTGGGCGGGCGGCTAGTGGTTAATATATATAAATATATATATATATATATATATATATACACAGTCAGTCTCGTATATATTTATATATCCACTGCATACAGTTTAGCTATATCTCACTGCAGGCCATTCCTGGTGTACTCTTTCTAATAAACTTCTGGCAGGCAGGTGATTCAGTTAACTGCAGTGTATTTAATATATATATATATACAGATCGTCTTGTATATATATATATATGTATATACACTGCATACAGTTTAGCTATATCTCACTGCATGCTGTTCCTGGTGTATTCTTTCTAATATACTTCTGGCAAGCAAGTGATTCAGTTAGCTGCAGTGTATTTAATATATATATATATATATATATATATATATATATATATATATATATATATATATATATATATATATATATATATATATATATATAGTCTTGTATACATATATCCACTGCATACAGTTTAGCTATATCTCACTGCAGGCCATTTCTGGTGTGTTCTTTCTAATATACTTCTGGCAGGCAGGTGATTCAGTTAGCTGCGGTGTATTTAATATATATATATATATATATATATATATATATATATATATATCTATATATATATATATCTATATAGATATATATATATATCTATATAGATATATAGATATATATATATAGATATATATACAGATAGTCTCGTATATATCTATATATATATAGATATATACTGCATACAGTTTAGCTATATCTCACTGCAGGCCGTTCCTGGTGTACTCTTTCTAATATACTTCTGGCAGGCAGGTGATTCAGTTAGCTGCAGTGTATTTAATATATATATATATATATATATATATATATATATATATATATATATATATACAGATAGTCTCATGTATATATATATATATATATATATATATATATATATATATATATATAGATAAACTTCAGGTGGGTTACCTTCTTTTGTTTATTCCTTGTTCGATCACAGCACCATCAAGGTGGACTCCCAACTTTCCACCATAAATTAATAAAGAAAAACGTGGATCGATGCTTGATGCAAAAGTGTCCTTTACTTGAAATTTTCAATCATATAAACATTTAAAGTGCAGACGTGCAAGCCACTGTACAGTATAGAGCGCGAGTCGCTCTTCATCAGGCTTCTCTGGCTGTGTGTGGAAAGCCTAACATCATCACCTTCTCTTATCCACACCCAGCATACCATCACACATGTGTTAAATCAAACAATTAACAATACTAATTACCCACATTTAGATGATTAACCCATACTCTATAGACATGTCTGGTGTACAACCTTATACTTCCATGCTCAAGAATATTTACACCTACTAACATCCTATCATAAATCATCTTCCACTAGTTTAGTGTCAAAGAGTATATAACCTCTTTCCTTACTATCATACTTCTACCTATATCCTATTCAATAATCATCATAAATTCAATGCCATTCTTAACAGTGTCTCAGATTTCATAATACGTTCCAGCTGATATTCCTGTTACTTTATATTCCCAACGGGAGTTCATTCCAATGGTCCTAAAAAGATTATAATATATGCAAATCACAAATATAATCATTATACTACCCAGTATCCAAATCCTATACAAACAAATATAAATCATAATCCTTATTCATTCCATCAGGATACAAAGATTGTAGTCTGTTAATCCACCAAACTTCACGTTTTCTCAGTTTTAAAATCCTATCCCCCCCTCTTTTATCACGAGGGATTTCCTCCAATACCATAAATCGTAAATCGGTATCCTTGTGTCCCATCTCTGAAATGTGACGTGATACAGGGAGACCTGACTGAGGATGCCGGATCGTACTGTGATGTTGTGCAATGCGATCCTTTATTTTCTGGGTAGTCTCACCTACATAAAAGAGATTGCACGGGCACATGAGAATGTAGATTACATATGACGACTGACATGTATAGAAGCCATTCACTGTTATTCTATTCTTAGTTATGGGATGGATAAAGTGATTTCCCTTAAGCATTAGGTTACATTGGATACAATTTAAACATGGATAGCAACCCTTTCTTTTCTTACTGAGAAAAGTTGTTTTTTTCTCTTCCTGGGTATCAGGTCTAAATTCAGATCGCACCAAAGAGTTGCGCAAAGTTTTATTGCGTCGATAAGCTTTCATGGGGGTTTGCTGAAACTCCTCTATCTGTGGGTATAATCGTCTCAAAATAGACCAATGCTTCCTCACTAAATTGAAAATCTTTTCACTGTAACTATTAAATTGAAAAACAAATGCGATCCTAGGTTTTTTAGATCGATATTTTTTATGATTACAAATGCTGATTGGCTTCAAAATTTTATTCAGTTCCTTGCAACACATTTCATCCAATCTTCTGTCCCTTATTGTGGTATCACTCACAATCCGCATTACTCTAAGAAGTTGACTTCTAATAATGGAGCCAAATACATGGGGGGGATGATAACTATCAAACCTTAACAGCTGGTTCCTATCTGTGGGCTTCGTATATATATCTGTTTCAATCCGTCCCTGTTTCGTGTACGCTCGTACATCCAAAAAGGGAACCGAATCACCACCAATTTGCATTTTAAATTGAATGTTAGGAGAGAAGCTATTAATACTCTCATCAAAGGCTTTAAGTGATTCAATGTTGCCCCGCCATATAGCAAAAATGTCATCAATATAGCGCCACAGGGTGGTGCAATGCTTCCGAAAACTTTAATTGACAAAAATATACTTTTGTTCAAAATCATGCATGAATGAACATGCATATGGCGGGGCAACATTGGAGCCCATAGCAACTCCAGTCAATTGTACATAGTACTGATCCCTGAAAAGAAAATAGTTGTTATGCAAAACCAAATTAAATAATCTTTCAAAAAAGGAGATCTGGGCTTCCGAGTACTCATGACAGTCTCTAATTAGATTGATCGCTGCTTCAACACCAGCTTTATGTGGAATTGATGTGTATAGGCTTGTTACATCCCAAGTGACAAGGATGAAATCCTCATGAATTTGTGGTAGATCCCTAATTTTAGATAGAAAGTCACCAGATTCCTTGATGTAGGATGGGGTATTTCTCACCAAAGGTGACTTTATCCAATAATTTAGCCGTAGGAACAAAAATCGAATCTCTCCCCGATACAATTGGGCGTCCTGGTGGGGAATGTTTATCCTTGTGGATCTTTGGTAGTATATATTCTCATTCTCATACGCCTGGGGGTCCATAATCACCACCGAACCCCCTTTATCAGCAGGTTTACAAATAATGTCATTCCGTTTAGTTAATTCCCTTAAGGCTATTCTTTCTTGAGGGGACAAATTATTAGGTACATGATCTTTGAAATCCACTTGTTGTATCAAACGTTTTACATCTCGGGTAACCTCCTGCACAAACATCTCAACCGGTACATAAGTGGTGGGGGGGAACAGATTTAGACATTGTCAACCCCAATGCTTTACTATTCAAACTCCCCTCAATTGTTTCATTCTGGGCAAACGGTTTATGAAGGAAATGAACCTTCCATCTGATATTGCGGAATAGGCGATATAAATCTTGATCTAACTGAAATGGATCTAGTTGACTTTTAGGACAAAATGATAAACCACGGTTAAAAAGTCCTACCTCCTCAGATGACAAGACCCGTCTGGAGATATTGTGTACTAGATCTCCCTTGATCGGCCACGACTGCCTCGTGCGTTGCGGTATCTGTCTTGACTCCCATCTCTGTTGTAGCGAGACCTGGTTTGCATCCGAGTAGTGGACAGCTCTCTCCGATCTGCTTGTAAAAAATTAGATGAGGAATCGGTGTCTGTATTAGCCGAAGAATTGTCAGACATCTCTCTCCTGTGGTTCCGATATTCCATGCGACCTCGTCGATTGTAGGGACGTGGCCATCGGTATACCTGATTCCTTTCATAATCCTCGATGTCCCGATCGAATTTATTACATTTTCTGGTCTCCAATTCACAATGGTACTTATTTATGCTTTCATCAGCCAACTCTTTACACTTATTGAACTCCTCCGAGGTCATTGCGGATCGTAGATCCAGTTCAATTTTGGTGAGCTGTTTCGATAATGAGGCCAATTCTTTATGTATGAATGAAATGGTTATAGTCATTAGATCAAATGAACATTTGTTCAAGATCTGCATGAATGTGTTTTTAAATTCATCATTATCACTGAATAAAGTCGGGGCCAATCTCACACTCAAACCTCTGGGAATCCATTGTACCCGATGGTATTCAGCTAGGGTAAGTCCATGTAATTCTAAAGATGTATGTTTCCTTCTCAATTTCTCCCATGTACGAGAGTTGTAAACTGGAGTGTTTCCCATTAGGAAATTCCTGGATCCTGAAATCTGAGACATAATTTGTGTGGTCTCTTCCTGGGTGTAAGAAAATGTAGATCCATTCGTATCCATCTTAATGAAGGTAACTTACTCACTAGGAGTATAATAAATAAACTTCAGGTGGGTTACCTTCTTTTCTTTATTCCTTGTTCGATCACAGCACCATCAAGGTGGACTCCCAACTTTCCACCATAAATTAATAAAGAAAAACGTGGATCGATGCTTGATGCAAAAGTGTCCTTTACTTGAAATTTTCAATCATATAAACATTTAAGTGCAGACGTGCAAGCCACTGTACAGTATCGAGCGTGAGTCGCTCTTCATCAGGCTTCTCTGGCTGGTTGTGGAAAGCCTAACATCATCACCTTCTCTTATCCACACCCAGCATACCATCACACATGTGTTAAATCAAACAATAACAATACTAATTACCCACATTTAGATGATTAACCCATACTCTATAGACATGTCTGGTGTACAACCTTATACTTCCATGCTCAAGAATATTTACACCTACTAACATCCTATCATATATCATCTTCCACTAGTTTAGTGTCAAAGAGTATATAACCTCTCTCCTTACTATCATACTTCTATCTATATCCTATTCAATAATCATCATGAATTCAATGCCATTCTTAACAGTGTCTAAGATTTCATAATACGTTCCAGCTGATATTCCTGTTACTTTATATTCCCAATGGGAGTTCATTCCAATGGATCTAAAAAGAATATAATATATGCAAATCACAAATAGAATCCGGAGGGTTTGATTAGACAGGAACTGAATAAAATTTTGAAGCCAATCAGCATTTGTAATCATAAAAAATATCGATCTGATAAACCTAGGATCCCATTTGTTTTTCAATTCAATAGCTACAGTGACAAGATTTTCAATTTAGTGAGGAAGCATTGGTCTATTTTGAGACGATCATACCCACAGATAGAGGAGTTTCAGCAAACCCCCATGAAAGCTTATTGACGCAATAAAACTTTGCGTGACTCTTTGGTGCAATCTGAATTTAGACCTGATACCCAGGAAGAGAAAAAAACAACTTTTCTCGGTAAGAAAAGAAAAGGTTGCTATCCATGTTTAAATTGTATCCAATGTAACCTAATGCTTAAGGGAAATCACTTTATCCATCCCATAACTAAGAATAGAAAAACAGTGAATGGCTTCTATACATGTCAGTCGTCATATGTAATCTACATTTTCATGTGCCCGTGCAATCTCCTTTATGTAGGTGAGACTACCCAGAAAATAAAGCATCGCATTGCACAACATCGCAGTATGATCCGACATCCTCAGTCAGGTCTCCCTGTATCACGTCACTTTTCAGAGATGGGACACAAGGATACCGATTTACGATTTATGGTATTGGAGGAAATCCCTCGTAATAAAAGAGGGGGGGGGGGGGATTTTAAAACTGAGAAAACATGAAGTTTGGTGGATTAACAGACTACAATCTTTGTATCCTGATGGAATGAATAAGGATTATGATTTATATTTTTTGTATAGGATTTGGATACTGGGTAGTATAATGATTCTATTTGTAATTTGCATATATTATATTCTTTTTAGAACCATTGGAATGAACTCCTGTTGGGAATATAAAGTAACAGGAATATCAGCTGGAACGTATTATGAAATCTGAGACACTGTTAAGAATGGCATTGAATTCATGATGATTATTGAAAAGGATATAGGTAGAAGTATGATAGTAAGGAGAGAGGTTATATACTCTTTGACACTAAACTAGTGGAAGATGATATATGATAGGATGTTAGTAGGTGTAAATATTCTTGAGCATGGAAGTATAAGGTTGTACACCAGACATGTCTATAGAGTATGGGTTAATCATCTAAATGTGGGTAATTATTATTGTTAATTGTTTGATTTAACACATGTGTGATGGTATGCTGGGTGTGGATAAGAGAAGGTGATGATGTTAGGCTTTCCACACACAGCCAGATTAGCCTGATGAAGAGCGACTCGCGCTCGATACTGTACAGTGGCTTGCACGTCTGCACTTTAAATGTTTATATGATTGAAAATTTCAAGTAAAGGACACTTTTGCATCAAGCAACGTTTTTCTTTATATATATATATATATATATATATATATATATATATATATATATATATATATATATATATATATATATATATATATATATATATATATCCACTGTATACAGTTTAGCTATATCTCACTGTAGGCCATTCCTGGTGTACTCTTTACTCTTTCTAATATACTTCTGGCAGGCAGGTGATTCAGTTAGCTCCAGTGTATTTTATATATATATATATATATATATATATATATATATATATATATATATATATATATATATATATATATATATATATATATATATATATATATATATATATATATATATATATATATATATATATATACAGATAGTCTCATATATATATATATATATATATATATATCTCCACTGCATACAGTTTAGATATATCTTACTGCAGGCCGTTACTGGTGTACTGTTTCTAATATACTTCAGGCAGTGTACACAGTACACAGTACCGTGCACCCATAGTGCAGTTGCTACTACTTTTCTGGTGGTGTACACAGTACACAATACATACAGTGCACCCATTGTTGCTATTAGACTTCTGGTGGTGTACACAGTACCGTGCACCCATAGTACAGTTGCTACTACTTTTCTGGTGGTGTACACAGTACACAATACATACAGTGCACCCATAGTTGCTATTAGACTTCTGGTGGTGTACACAATACTGTGCACCCATAGTGCAGTTGCTACTACTTTTCTGGTGGTGTACACAATACAGTACACCCATAGTTGTTGTTACACTTCTGCTGCTGTACACAGTACCGTGTACCCATAGTGCAGTTGCTACTACTTTTCTGGTGGTGTACACAGTACACAATACATACAGTGCACCCATTGTTGCTATTAGACTTCTGGTGGTGTACACAGTACCGTGCACCCATAGTACAGTTGCTACTACTTTTCTGGTGGTGAACACAAAACACAATACATACCTGTACAGTGCACCCATAGTTTCTATTATACTTCTGGTGGTGTACACAATACCGTTCACCCATAGTGCAGTTGCTACTATTTTTCTGGTGGTGTACACAGTACACAATACAGTGTAGTGTGGTGTTGCAAAACAAAATCCCCATCATGTCTGGAAGGCCAACAAGGAGAGGCAGACGCTCACAGGCCACTAAAAGAGGGCAAGCAGACTCTGTGTCTACAGTCCACAGTGCTGGTCATGGACATGGTACATCTTCTGCAGGTGGCCATGGGGCACGCTTGTCCTTTTTTTCTGCTGCTGGGACAGGGGCAGAAAAATTGGGCCTTTGGTGGTGGTAGTGCCACAACACTGTAACCCCTCACAGATACTCTTGTTGGGCGCAGGAACGGGCCCTGCTGTGAAATATTAGATGAGAAATTGTAATTACATGCCCCTGTTAAAAAGGGACAGAAAAATTGGGCCTTAGGTAGTGGTGGTGGTGGCCTAAACCAAAAATATTGTTGGAAGCTGGCATTATCAAGATTGAGGAGGAATAGGATAGCCACTCAGCATAGGCAGTCTTCAAGGGATCCCACATTCATAAAAAAAATCAATCAGTTACAGCAGCATCAGCTGCTTGATAGATGTTGCTGATCCAAAACGGATTAATTTTTATGAATGTGAGCCTATCAAGGGAGTCTGTGATCAGGCGCACTTTATGATCCATTACAAACCCTCCAGCAGCACTGAATGTGCGTTCAGAAAGAATGCTGGATGCAGGACAGGCCAATAGATCAATTGCATATTGAGCAAGTTCTGGCCAGTGGTCCATCCTCAAAACCCAGTAACCCAGTGGATGCTCTGTTGGAAAGGTCTCCAAGTCTGCTCTTGCCCCTAGATATTCCTGCACCATGTAATGCAGACGCTGGTGATGGTTGCTTGAACCGATCAGATCTTGTTGCTGAGGACTGAAGAATTGTCTAAAGGCATCGGTCAGCTGGCCACCTTCTCCACTGCTCTTCCTCTGATTGAACAAAGCTGTCATGCTTATGTAGTAATTTTTATCTGTCAGCTTACCTCTCCTCCATGTGTTCACCTTTAGAGGCCAGCCACTCTCACCTGGCTACTTAAATAATGTCTCCTCAAAGCATGGCTCCACCCCAGCCCCTATCAGGGAACTCTATATTAGCGCGTGCACTGCAAGCCTACCTTGCTGATCAACCTTTGTGTGTTTAGCTTCCGTGTGCATCTTGCTGTGTCTTCTACGTCTGATTCCAGTTACCGATCTTGGCTTGTTCTCGACTATCCCTGCCTGCTTGTGACCCTGACCTTTGGCGTGTTCTATGTTTATCCTTGTCTGCTAGTCACCCCGACCTTTGGCTTATTCCCTTACTATCTCTGTCCTCCTGTAACCTACTGTGGGCGTGAGCTGGGAGACCCTTGGGGTCACGACCTGGAACCAGTTGCAGCCAAGTCCATCCTCACCACTAGAGCTCTGGTGAACAACTGCTGGCTCTTAGACTCTTCGCCCTGGGGAATCTTACGCTCTAGCCCCTGTGGGATCTGTGTTGGTGTTCCAGCGGACCTGCCTTCCTTAACCACCTAAACTCCCATCCGCAGCAGTCAGCCATAGGGTCCACTATCTTTGCAGTGCACTCCTGACCCCAACAGTGTGCATGTGTCACCTGGCCTCAGGTGACCTGACAGAAACCTCAGCAACATGTTGTCCAGCACCAGGAAATTGTAACCTCGCAGGGTCTGGAAATGCACTGCATAAACCTTTCTTCAAGGCCTCCTGAAGATGTTTCATCCTCTGCTCTCTCTGTGAAGGCAGGATCAGCAATGATTCCTTCTCTTTGATACCACGAATCCTAGGGTCCTTTCCAGAGGCATTTGATTCTGAGTCCTCTGGGTCACTAAGGATCACATGATCCTTAACAACCTTCTCCCAGCCACGTAAAACTCCTTGGGTTTCTGGGGACTGAAAACCATCCCTTGAAGACTGCTGCTGAGTTTTATCCTCCACGTTTATGCTGACACAATCCTCCTCCTCCTCCTTCTCCTCCTCCTCTTCTTCCTGTGTGTTTGGTGGGCCTGCAGGAATAATATCTGGATAAAGGGGGCCTTGAGAGGTAAGGAAGTCCTCCTCTTCCTCTGCCTCAAGTGCCCTGTCCATTATTCCATGAAGCGTGTGCTCCAACAGGAAGACAAGAGGGACAGTATCACTGATGCATGCATTGTCGCTGCTCACCATCCTCATGGCCTCATCAAATGGTGACAGGACAGTGCATGCATCCTTGATCAGTAGCCACTGGCGTGGCAAAAAGAAGCCAAGCTCCATTGACCCTGTCCTGGTGCCATACTCACACAGGTACTCATTCATGGCCCTCTGCTGCATGTACAGCTGCTGCAGCATTGCCAACGTTGACTTCCACCTGGTGGACATGTCACAAATGAAGCGGTTAGTGGGCAGGTTGCATTCCATTTGAATGTCAGCCAGCTGAGCACTGACATTGTATGACCATTGAAAATGACCACAGACTTTTCTGGACTGCCTCAGGAGTAGGGATGAGCCGAACACCCCCCTGTTCGGTTCGCACCAGAACATACGAACAGGAAAAAAATTCGTTTGAACACGCAAACACCATTAAAGTCTATGGGACACGAACATGAATAATCAAAAGTGCTAATTTTAAAGGCTTATATGTAAGTTATTGTCATAAAAAGTTTTGGGGACCTGGGTCCTGCCCCAGGGGACATGGATCAATGCAAAAAAAGTTTTAAAAATGGCCGTTTTTTCAGGAGCAGTGATTTTAATAATGCTTAAAGTCAAAAGTGTAATATCCCTTTAAATTTCATAGCTGGGGGGTGTCTATAGTATGCCCGTAAAGGGGCGCATGTTTCCCGTGTTTAGAACAGTCTGACAGCAAAATTACATTTTGAAGGAAAAAACCCATTTAAAACTACTCGCGGCTATTGCATTGCCGACAATACACATAGAAGTTCATTGATAAAAACGGCATGGGAATTCCCCACAGGGGAACCCCGAACCAAAATTGAAAAAAAAAATGACGTGGGGTTCCCCCTAAATTCCATACCAGACCCTTATCCGAGCACGCATCCTGGCAGGCCGCAGGAAAAGAGGCGGGGACGAGAGTGCACCCCCCCTCCTGAACCGTACTAGGCCACATGCCCTCAACATTGGGAGGGTGCTTTGGGGTAGCCCCCCAAAACACCTTGTCCCCATGTTGATGAGGACAAGGGCCTCATCCCCACAACCCTGGCCGGTGGTTGTGGGGGTCTGCGGGCGGGGGGCTTATCGGAATCTGGAAGCCCCCTTTAACAAGGGGACCCCCAGATTCCGGCCCCCCCTGTGTGAAATGGTAAGGGGGTACTTACCCCTACCATTTCACTAAAAAACTGTCAAAAATGTTAAAAATGACAAGAGACAGTTTTTGACAATTCCTTTATTTAAATGCTTCTTCTTTCTTCTATCTTCCTTCATCTTCTTCTTCTGGTTCTTCTGGCTCTTCTGGTTCTTCCTCCGGCATTCTCGTCCAGCATCTCCTCCATGGCATCTTCTATCTTCTTCTCCTCGGGCCGCTCCACACCCATGGCATGGGGGGAGGCTCCCGCTCTTCTCTTCCCGCTCTTCTCTTCATCTTCTTCTTCTCTTCTTCCTTCTTTTCTCCTTCTTCCTTCTTTTTTCCTTCTCTTCTTCTCTTCTTCATTTTCTTCTCCGGGCCGCTCCGCACCCATGCTGGCATGGATGGAGGCTCCCGCTGTGTGATGGCGTCTCCTCATCTGACGGTTCTTAAATAACGGGGGGCGGGGCCACGAGAACACCGGAGGAAGAACCAGAAGAGCCAGAAGAACCAGAAGAAGAAGATGAAGGAAGATAGAAGAAAGAAGAAGCATTTAAATAAAGGAATTGTCAAAAACTGTCTCTTGTCATTTTTAACATTTTTGACAGTTTTTTAGTGAAATGGTAGGGGTAAGTACCCCCTTACCATTTCACACAGGGGGGGGGGTGGAATCTGGGGGTCCCCTTGTTAAAGGGGGCTTCCAGATTCCGATAAGCCCCCCCACCTGCAGACCCCCACAACCACCGGCCAGGGTTGTGGGGATGAGGCCCTTGTCCTCATCAACATGGGGACAAGGTGTTTTGGGGGGCTACCCCAAAGCACCCTCCCAATGTTGAGGGCATGTGGCCTGGTACGGTTCAGGAGGGGGGATGCACTCTCGTCCCCCCTCTTTTCCTGCGGCCTGCCAGGTTGCGTGCTCGGATAAGGGTCTGGTATGGAATTTAGGGGGAACCCCACGTCATTTTTTTAAAAAATTTTGGCCGGGGTTCCCCCTTAATATCCATACCAGACCTGAAGGGCCTGGCATGGAATTTAGGGGGACTCCCACGTCATTTTTTTTTTTAAATTTTGGTTCGGGGTTCCCCTGTGGGGAATTACCATGCCGTTTTTATCAATGAACTGCTATGTGTATTGTCGGCAATGCAATAGCCGCGGGTAGTTTTAAATGGTTTTTTTCCTTCGAAATGTAATTTTGCTGTCAGACTGTTCTAAACACGGGAAACATGCGCCCCTTTACAGGCATACTATAGACACCCCTCAGCTATGAAATTTAAAGGGATATTACACTTTTATTGTTTGACTTTAAGCACTATTAAAATCACTGCTCCTGAAAAAACGGCCGTTTTTAAAACTTTTTTTGCATTGATCCATGTCCCCTGGGGCAGGACCCCGTCCCCAAACACTTTTTATGACAATAACTTGCATATAAGCCTTTAAAATTAGCACTTTTGATTTCTCCCATAGACTTTTAAAGGGTGTTCCGTGGCATTCGAATTTGCCGCGAACACCCCAAATTGTTCGCTGTTCGGCGAACTTGCGAACAGCCAATGTTCGAGTCCAACATGAGTTCGACTCGAACTCGAAGCTCATCCCTACTCAGGAGATCTTGTAAACCTGGGTACCTGCTCCAGAACCGCTGAACCACCAAATTCCGGATGGGTGCCAAACATGGAACATGGGTCAAGTGTTCCTGTCGGAGGGTGGAGAGAAGGTTGGTACCATTGTCGTATACAACCATTCCTAGCTGAAGGTGGTGTGGCGCCAACCACCTCTGAGCCTGCCCCTTGCAGAGCTGAAAGAATCACTGCCCCAGTGTGGCTCCTGTCCCCTGAGCAGTGGTTTAATCTTAAACTACGTAGAGGGTTCTTTACTGTAAGAGCAGCAAGGATGTGGAATTCCATTCCACAGGCAGTGGTCTCAGTGGGGGCATTGATAGTTTCAAGAAACTATTAGATAAGCACCTGAACGACAGCAACATATATACAATGTAATACTGACATATAATCACACACACATAGGTTGGACTTGATGGACTTGTGCTTTTTTTCAACCTCACCTACTATGTAACTATGTAACTCATGCACCGCATGGCATCTTTTTGCCTGAATGCTTGTGTAGCCCCTTGAACGTTTACAGAATACTGCTGGTTCAGAGAACAAATCTGCAGAAGAGGCCATAGAGGAAGAAGAAGAGGAGGGGGTGGAGGAGAGAGCTGTGACAGAATCACTGCTAGCATTTTGGAGGCATGGTGGTGGAACAAGCACCAACAATACTGAACCCTGTCCTGCATCCTTCCCAGCTGACAGCAGAGTTACCCAGTGCGCCGTGAAGGAAAGGTAACATCCCTGCCCATGCCTGCTAGACCATGAGTCTGCGATAATATACACCTTACTACTGTTCGTCCTGTCCAACAAGACAAAAACATTGCCTTCCACATGCGGGTAGAGAGCTGGAATGGCCTTCCATGAAAAGAAATGGCGTTTTGGAACCTGCAACTGAGGTACAGCACATTCTAGAAATTCACGAAAGGGGGCAGAGTCTACCAGCTGAAAAGGCAGTAGTTACAGTGCTAGCAATTTGGCCAAGCTGGCATTCAAGCTAGCATTCAGACTGTGAGCATGTGGATGGCTGGGACCGAATTTCTTTTTACGGTTTAGCTACTGGGGTAGGAAAATTTGCCTGCTAAAATCAGATGGTGGTGTACTGCTAGCAGATTGGCTGCAAGTACTTGGGACACCTATTTCTATACCTTTATTCCTCTCAGGGAAGGTTTTCGAGAGGACTGGAGCAGGGTTGGAGATCTCAGATGAGGAGCAAGGAGAAGTCTGCCTTTTTCTTTAAAGTGGGTCTTGTTGCCTTATGAGTTTATGTGAAATCTACATTAATAGCTGTAAAATATTGGAATTATGAATATATTTAATTTATATTTAATTTATATTTAATTATTTATATTTATATATTTTATATTTAATTTATATTTAATTTATTTATATTTAATGAATATATTTAATTTAGCTTTTATGTAGGGCAGAACATATTATCTTCACAGAAATCTCTGGTAGACCATACAATGCCTAGGCTTGTGTATACAAACAATGGGATCCAAAACCTCATTGTTTTACACATACTCACTTTAAATGATCCCATACTGGGATATGCAATGAAGGGAGGCCAATCCTTAATCAATACTTAACTTCCCAGGAAAATTCAAGTTAAGCTCCTGGTCAGAATAGTCACAAGGATTTGCATTAAAGGGGACTGACTTATGCAAAGTACAGGGATTGGAGATGTAGCCAGTCCTTAACCAGAAATAGGGAAACTCACCAATAGGGATGAGCCGAACACCCCCCTGTTCGGTTTGCACCAGAACACGCGAACAGGCAAAAAATTTGTTCAAACACGTGAACACCGTTAAAGTCTATGGGACATGAACATGAATAAACAAAAGTGCTAATTTTAAAGGCTTATATGCAAGTTATTGTCGTAAGAAGTGTTTGGGGACCTGGGTCCTGCCCCAGGGGACATGGATCAATGCAAAAAAAGTTTTAAAAAACTGCAGTTTTTTCAGAAGCAGTGATTTTAATAATGCTTCAAGTGAAACAATTAAAGTGTGATATTCCTTTAAATTTCATACCTGGGGGGTGTCTATAGTATGCCTGTAAAGGGGCGCATGCTTCCTGTGTTTAGAACAGTCTGACAGCAAAATGACATTTCAAAGGAAAAAAAGTCATTTAAAACTACTCAGCTATTAATGAATTGCCAGTCCGACAATTCACATAATAGTTCACTGGTAAAAACGGCATGGGAATTCCCCACGGGGGAACCCCGAACCAAAATTTAAAAAAAAAAAATGACATGGAGGGTCCCCCTAAATTCCATACCAGGCCCTTCAGGTCTGGTATGGATATTAAGGGGAACCCCGCACCAAAATTAAAATCAAAATGGCGTGGGGTCCCTCCAAAAATCCATAGCAGACCCTTATCCGAGCACGCAACCTGGCATGCCACAGGAAAAAAGGGGGGATGAGAGAGCGCCCCCCCTCCTGAACCGTACCAGGCCACATGCCCTCAACATTGGGAGGGTGCTTTGGGGTAGCCCCCCAAAACACCTTGTCCCCATGTTGATGGGGACAAGGGCCTCATCCCCACAACCCTTGCCCTGTGGTTGTGGGGGTCTGCGGGCGGGGGGCTTATCAGAATCTGATACCGGCCCTCCCCCCTGTGTGAAATGGTAAAGGTGTCCTACCATTTCACAAAAAAAGTGTCAAAAATGTTAAAAATGACAAGAGACAGTTTTTGACAATGCCTTTATTTAAATGCTTTTTCTATCTTCTTTCTTCTATCTTCTATCTTCCTTCGGTTTCTTTCTCCATCTTCTTCTTCTTCTGGTTCTTCCTCCGGTGTTCTCGTCCGGCATCTTCCTCCGCGGCGTCTTCTTCCCTTCGTCTTCTGGACCGTTCCGCATCCAGCATGATGGGAGGCTCCTGCTGTGTGACGCTTCTCTTCTGACGGTTCTTAAATAACGAAGCGATGGCCACCCGGCGACCCGCCATCCTCTGACGCACGGGGACTTGACGGGGACTTCCCTGTGGCATTCCCCGTGATGTCAGAGGGGGCGGGGTCACCGGGTGGCCCCGCCCTCCATTATTTAAGAACCGTCAGAAGAGGAGAAGCGTCACACAGCGGGAGCCTCCCATCATGCTGGATGCGGAGCGGCCCAGAAGACAAAAGGCAGAAGACGCCGTGGAGGAAGATGCCGGACGAGAACACCGGAGGAAGAACCAGAAGAACCAGAAGAAGAAGAAGATGGAGGAAGAAACCGAAGAAAGATAGCAGATGGAAGAAAGAAGATAGAAGATAGAAGAAGCATTTAAATAAAGGAATTGTCAAAAATTGTCTCTTGTCATTTTTAACATTTTCTTTTGTGAAATGGTAGGGGTACTTTTGTACCCCCTTACCATTTCACACAGGGGGGAGGGCCGGCATCTGGGGGTCCCCTTCCAGATTCCGATAAGCCCCCGCCCACAGACCTCCACAACCACCGGGCAAGGGTTATAGGGATGAGGCCCTTGTCCCCATCAACATGGGCATGTGGCCTGGTACCGTTCAGGAGGGGGAGCGCTCTCTCGTCCCCCCCCCTTTTCCTGCGGCCTGCCAGGTTGCGTGCTCGGATAAGGGGCTGGTATGGATTTTTGGGGAGACCACACACAATTTTTTTTTATTTTGGCGTGGGGTTCCCCTTAAAATCCATATCAGACCTGAAGGGCCTGGTATGGAATTTAGGGGGACCCCCACGTAATTTTTTTTTTTTAATTTTGGTTTGGGGTTCCCCTGTGGGGAATTCCCATGCCGTTTTTATCAATGAACTTTTATGTGTATTGTCAGACCGGCAATTCATTATTAGCCGCGAGTAGTTTTATATGACTTTTTTTCCTTTGAAATGTCACTTTGCTGTCAGACTGTTCTAAACACGGGAAACATGCACCCCTTTACAGACATACTATAGACATCCCCTCGGCTATGAAATTTAAAGGAATATTACACTTTTATTGTTTCACTTTAAGCATTATTAAAATCACTGCTCCTGAAAAAAAGGCTGTTTTTAAAACTTTTTTTGCATTGATCCATGTCCCCTGGGGCAGGACCCAGGTCCCCAAACACTTTTTATGACAATACCATGCATATAAGCCGTAAAATTAGCACTTTTGATTTCTTCCATAGACTTTTAAAGGGTGTTCCGCGGCTTTCGAATTAGCCGCGAACACCCCAATTTGTTCGCTGTTCGGAGAACTGGCGAACAGCCAATGTTCGAGTCGAACATGAGTTCGACTAGAACTCGAAGCTCATCCCTACTCACCAATAGGGATGAGCTTCGTGTTCGAGTCGAACCCATGTTCGACTCGAACATCGGCTGTTCGCCCGTTCGCCAAATTGCGAACGATATGGGCCGTTCGCGCCAAATTCGTGTGGCGCGTCACGGCCCATAATTCACTGCGGCATCGCAGTGCATTGCTGGCTGATGATTGGCTTGGCCAATCACAGCGCCGTCAGTAGAGAGAGCTGTAATTGGCCAAAGCCAGGGTGGCTTTGGCCAATTATGGCTCAGGGGATTTAGTACACGCCCCACACTATATAAGGCCGCCTGCACGGCGGCCCTGTGTAGTGTGTGTTCCGGTGTGCTAAGAGATAGAGAGAGAGAGAGACAGTGTCATTTGATTTGAGTTAGATAGATTAGGCAGAACAGTCAGTCAGTTAGCTGCACTTACAGTGTATTGTGTATATATATGCATCCCAGGTGTTGCATATATATATATACACTGTATTTAGTTTAGCTAGATCCGTTCCTGTTATCTTCTATCTAGACTATTTACATTTAGTGCAGTGCGTCCTGCTCACAGTGTTCAGCTAGATCCGTTCCTGCTATTTACATTTAGTGCAGTGCATCCTGCTCACAGTGTTCAGCTAGATCTGTTCCTGCTATTTACATTTAGTGCAGTGCGTCCTGCTCACAGTGTTCAGCTAGATCCGTTCCTGCTATTTACATTTAGTGCAGTGCGTCCTGCTCACAGTGTTCAGCTAGATCCGTTCCTGCTATTTACATTTAGTGCAGTGCGTCCTGCTCACAGTGTTCAGCTAGATCCGTTCCTGCTATTTACATTTAGTGCAGTGCGTCCTGCTCACAGTGTTCAGCTAGATCCGTTCCTGCTATTTACATTTAGTGCAGTGCGTCCTGCTCACAGTGTTCAGCTAGATCCGTTCCTGCTATTTACATTTAGTGCAGTGCGTCCTGCTCACAGTGTTCAGCTAGATCCGTTCCTGTTATCTTCTAGACTATTTACATTTAGTGCAGTGCGTCCTGCTCACAGTGTTCAGCTATATCCGTTCCTGTTATTTACATTTAGTGCAGTGCGTCCTGCTCACAGTGTTCCGCTAGATCCGTTCCTGCTATTTACATTTAGTGCAGTGCGTCCTGCTCACAGTGTTCAGCTAGATCCGTTCCTGCTATTTACATTTAGTGCAGTGCGTCCTGCTCACAGTGTTCAGCTAGATCCGTTCCTGTTATCTTCTAGACTATTTACATTTAGTGCAGTGCGTCCTGCTCACAGTGTTCAGCTATATCCGTTCCTGTTATTTACATTTAGTGCAGTGCGTCCTGCTCACAGTGTTCAGCTAGATCCGTTCCTGCTATTTACATTTAGTGCAGTGCGTCCTGCTCACAGTGTTCAGCTAGATCCGTTCCTGCTATTTACATTTAGTGCAGTGCGTCCTGCTCACAGTGTTCAGCTAGATCCGTTCCTGCTATTTACATTTAGTGCAGTGCGTCCTGCTCACAGTGTTCAGCTAGATCCGTTCCTGTTATCTTCAAGACTATTTACATTTAGTGCAGTGCGTCCTGCTCAAAGTGTTCCAACTAGAGTGTCTGTGAGGGGTTGCAGTGTTGTGGCACCAGCACCAGTGCCTAAGGCCTATTTTTTCAGCTCCTGTTCAACAGGGGCATGTAATTACAATTCTTGATCTAATATTTCACAGCAGGGATCCTGTGAGGGCTTACAGTGTTGTGGCCACAGCAACACCTAAGGCCCAAATTTCTGCTGAGTATATAGGGCAGGACCCTACTTTCAAACATCTAACTTACAAACGACTCCTACTTGCAAACGGAAGGAGACAACAGGAAGTGAGATGAAATCTACCCCTAGGAAGGGAAATTCTCTCCTGTAAGAGTTAATATGGGAAAACAATTTCTCCTTTCCACTGATGCTTTCCAATCCTTGTTCCACAAAAACCCAAATTTTCAAAAAACATTTTTCATTGGGACCAAAAAGTGAGGTGAAATCTTCTGAAGAGGAGGAAAGACAGCAAAACAAATGTCACAGGGGTGATAACCCTTCCCTATGTTTTCCAAAAAGCTTAAAAAAGATTTTTTGGCTGGAGCTAAACACGTTAAAAATGTACCCGTTCAAAATTACAAACAGATTCTACTTAACAACAAACCTACAGTCCCTGTCTTGTTTGCACCGCCTGTATACTGCTGTTCAGAGTATATAGGGCCTGGTGGCCCCACACCTTTCCTTATTTTAATTTGGGTGCGGGGTTCCCCTTAATATCCATGCAAGACCCAAAGGGCCTGGTAATGGACTGGGGGGTACCCATGCCGTTTGTCTCACTGATTTTCATCCATATTGCCATGACCCGACATGACATTAAACCCGCAAGCAGTTTTAAATGAGATTTTTTCCTTTAAAAATGACATTTGGTGCAGGGACTGTTCTAAACATGGAAAACACGCGTCACTTTACAGGCATACTATAGACACCCCCCAGGTACGATATTTAAAGGAATATTTCACTTTTTTTTTTTTACTTTAAGCATCATTAAAATCACTGCTCCCGAAAAAACGGCCGTTTTTAAAAGTTTTTTTTGCATTGATACATGTCCCCTGGGGTAGGACCCGGATCCCCAAACCCTTTTTAGGACAATACCATGCAAATTAGCCTTTAAAATGAGCACTTTTGATTTCGAACGTTCGAGTCCCATAGACGTCAATGGGGTTCTAACGTTCGTGCGAACTTTCGGTAAGTTCGCGGGTTCTGGTGCGAACCGAATCGGGGGTGTTCGGCTCATCCCTACTCACCAATAAGAGCCACCCTATGCCAACCAATGAGGTATCAGCATGTAATGATATACACAGACTAAATGGGAGGGAAACACACTTTTATGGGAAAGCAACCATTAAAATGGAACCTTGGTGCAAAGGGTAATTATGGGAAAGGTCTGCATATTACTTGTAACTAAATATGTTTGCAGATTAATGTTTTCAGGAATATACTCTGTATTCCTTCATGTAATTCTCTTATTTTAACCTAATATTTTCTTCCTTGGTGTAGACTATAGATAGATGGTTGTGTATTAGATAGACTTTCAAATACTCACCAATAAATGTTATTGTGTTAAAGCTTTCACTCATGGTCAAAGAACTCTCATTTAACCCAAATCATACCTGAGAGATATTAAATCCTAAATATAGTATAAGGGAAAAAGACTGCATGGGAGGTCGTCATATGTCTGGTCAAGCATGTGGTGCCCAAGCGGCTGCTGCTGTGGCCACGCTTGATCCGCTTCAGACATAGGTTGCAAACAGCAATGGTGCGAGCTGCTGCACACGTGTCCAAAAAGGCCCACACCAAGGAACTTTTCAAAATCAGCGGGCAGTCAGCAGCACCCTGCACCTGCAGAGCTCTGCGGTGTGATGCAGTAGGGTGGCTGCTCTTAAGCTGCCCCCTAGAGGACATCCTGCCTCATTGGAGTTGTGCCTCCTCCTCCTCCTCTATTCTATCAGGCACCCAAGTAGAGTCAGTGACCTCATCATTCCCTCCCTCCTCGTCACTGGAGCAAACTTGGCACTATGCTGCAGCTGGGGGAACATGATTGCCAGTTTCTTGTCCTTCTTGGGCACCCCCTCTCTCTAGGCTCACGTTACTCCCTTCCTCAAACTGGGAACCAACATTGGAGCCTTCAAATTGCTGAGCATCCTCCAGCAGCATGTACCTGACACTATGGTCGAATAGTTTGGGGCACTCCTCCATGCATGATGGTTGGGCTACGGAAGGAGTGACTGTGGACAAGGAGCTGGTGGAAAACTACTCTGAGCCTGGGTGACAGAGGATTAGGAGGATGAGGATGGCTTTGTTATCCACTCCACCAACTCTTCTGCATGTTCTGGCTCAATAACACAGCCAGCAGCAGAAAAAAAGACAAGCGTGCCCCATGCCCACCGGCAGAGGATGCACCATGTCCATGAACAGCACTGTTGACTGTAGACAAAGAGCCTGCTTGCCCTATTTTAGTGGCCTGTGAGCGTCTGCCTCTCCTTGGTGGCCTTCTGAACATGATATATATTTTGTTTTGCAACACTGCACTACACTGTATTGTGTACTGTGTACACCACCAGAAAAGTAGTAGCAACTGCACTATGGGTGCACTGTATTGTAATTACAATTTTTGATCTAATATTTCACAGCAGGGCCCATTCCTGCACTCAACAAGAGTATATGTGAGGCTTTACAGTGTTGTGCCACCACCACCACCACCACTGCCACCTAAGGCCCAATTTTCTGCCCCTGCTTAACAGGGGCATTTAATTACAATTTTTGATCTAATATTTCACAGCAGGGCCTGTTCCTGCGCTCAACAAAAGTATCTGTGAGGCTTTACAGTGTTATGCCACCACCACCTAAGGCCCAAATTTTTTGCCCCTGTTTAACAGGGGCATGTAATTACAATTCTTGATATAATATTACACAGCAGGGCCCGTTCCAGCGCCCACCAAGAGTAATTGTGAGGGCTTACAGTGTTCTGGTACCACCAACACCTAAGGCCCAATTTTCTGCAGAGTGTATAGGGCAGGCCGCATAGTATATACAGGCGGTCCCCTATTTTCAAACATCAGACAAACGACTCCTACTTACAAACGGATGGAGACAACAGGAAGTGAGAGGAAATCTACCCCTAGGAAGGGAAATTATCTCCTGTAATGCCCCGTACACATGGTCGGACATTGATCGGACATTCCGACAACAAAATCCTAGGATTTTTTCCGACGGATGTTGGCTCAAACTTGTTTTGTCTACACACGGTCGCACAAAGTTGTCGGAAAATCCGATCGTTCTAAACGCGGTGATGTAAAACACGTACGTCGGGACTATAAACGGGGCAGTGGCCAATAGCTTTCATCTCTTTATTTATTCTGAGCATGCGTGGCACTTTGTAAGTCGGATTGGCGTACACACGATCGGAATTTCCGACAACGGATTTTGTCGTCGGAAAATTTTATCTCCTGCTCTCCAACTTTGTGTGTCGGAAAAACCGATGGAAAATGTCCCATGGAGCCCACACACGGTCGGAATTTCCGACAACACGCTCCGATCGGACATTTTCCATCGGAAAATCCAACCGTGTGTATGGGGCATTAGAGTTAATATGGGAAAAAGGTCTCCACTGATGCTTTATCACCAATCCTTGTTTCCCTAATAACCCAAAATTTTCTAAATCCAGTTGTCATTGGGACAGAAAGTGAGGTGAAATGTTCTAAACAGGGGCACAGACAGCAAAAAAATGTGACAGGGGTGATGATAACCCTGCCCTATATTGTCCAAAAAGCTTAAAAATAGATTTTTGGGCTGGAGCTACACTTTAAAAATGTACATGTTGCAAATTACAAACAGATTCACCCTAACAACAAACCTACAGTCCCTATCTTGTTTGTAACCCGGGGACCGCCTGTATACTGCTGTTCAGAGTATGTAAGGCAGGGGTCTCAAAGTGGTGGCCCTCCAGTTGTTGTGGAACTACAAGACCCATCATGCCTCTGCCCATGGGAGACCTGCTTGTAACTAACAGCCTTGCAATGCCTCATGGGAATTGTAGTTCTGCAACAGCTGGAGGGCCACCAGTTTGAGGCCCCTGATGTAGGGCCTGGGTGCCCCACACCTTTTTTTTATTTGGGTGCGGGGTTCTCCTTAATATCCATACCAGACCCAAAGGGCCCGGTAATGGACTGGGGGGGCAACATTACATTACAGCTGCAAGCAGTTTTAAATTACCGTATTTATCGGCGTATAACACGCACTTTTTTCCCCTTAAAATCAGGGGGAAATTGCGGGTGCGTGTTATACGCCGATCCCCTGCGATCCAGAGCAGCCAGATCTTCAAAATCGCCGACCGCGATTTGAAAATGGCGCCGCCGGCGCCGAAATACACAGAGCCGGTCCTCGGCTCTTCTCGGCCACTTTCGTCTTCACTCGAGCGCCGCTCGGCTAGGTTCGGATAGCTCCGCTCATAGTCACGCCCATCCTGGGCGGGACTACGAGTGGAGCCGAAAGTGAACGAGAGCCGCCTAGAAGAGCCGAGGAACGGCTCTGTGTCTTTTGGCGCCATTTTCAAATCGCGGTCGGCAATTTTGAAGGACAGGATGGCAGGGGTCCGGGATCACAGGATGCAAGGCTGCACTGGGGAAGGCTGCACTGACAAGGCTGCACTGGGGAAGGCTGCACTGACAAGGCTGCACTGGGGAAGGCTGCACTGACAATGCTGCACTGGGGAAGGCTGCACTGACAAGGCTGCACTGGGGAAGGCTGCACTGACAAGGCTGCACTGACAAGGCTGCACTGGGGAAGGCTGCACTGACAAGGCTGCACTGACATGGCTGCCCTGACATGGCTGCACTGACATGGCTGCACTGGGGAAGGCTGCACTGACAAGGCTGCACTGACAAGGCTGCACTGGGGAAGGCTGCACTGACAAGGCTGCACTGGGGAAGGCTGCACTGACAAGGCTGCACTGACATGGCTGCACTGAGAAGGCTGCAATGATGGGCATTTAAATGTAAGTTTTTTTTTCCTTCAACTTCCCCCCTAAAAGTTTTTTTTTCCTTAAAATTCCATCCTAAATTGGGGTGCGTGTTATACGCCGGTGCGTGTTATATGCCGATAAATACGGTACTTTTTTCCTTTAGAAATGTCATTTTGTGCAGGGATTGTTCTAAACATGAGAAAAATGCACCACTTTACAGGCATACTATAGACACCCCCCAGGCACGATATTTAAAGGAATATTACACTTTTATTGTTTCACTTTAAGCATTATTACAATCACTGCATTGATACATGTCCCCTGGGGCAGAACCCGGGTCCCTAAACACTTTTTATGACAATAACTTGCATATTAGCCTTTAAAATTAACACTTTTTATTTTCACGTTTGAGTCCATTAGACTTTAACGGGGTTTGCGCGTTCGCGTAAATTTTTGGTCTGTTCGCATGTTCTGCCCTGAACCGGGGGGGTGTTTGGCTCATCTCTAATCCACAGTCACCATACACATTCCAAGGAACGAGAACCTCTTAGGGCAGTTGGTACCGGCAAGTGTGTCAGGAACATGTCAAATTGGTCAATGCAAAGAAATATGAAAGTCCAATCAGTTGCCACATGGGACTATATGACCACTTTGATGTCACCAAGATGAGGTTCTTTGCCTTGGAATGCATCCCCTTGAATGAGAGAGGGGGTGACGTGGATAGGCTGTTGCTACAGTGAGAAACTAAATGGATCTTTTATTTATCTGCTACTAAATATCCAGGGCTCAATGATGCATTGAGCTTCATGCCATTTCTCTAGGATAGAGCTGTTCACTTGGGGATGATGTATGTTATTTTGTTTCCTCTTTGAGTGCCTTCTATTTCTTATTCTAAATATAGGGGGGTCAAATTTAAAATGCAAGGTTTGTCACGTTTCCATTGCACAAAAAAATATCTGTTTTCTTCTTTTTCAATTATTGTTAATTTAAATGTTTGTAAAGTTCATCTGATTGGTTGATAGTCTAGTCCTTGATGTGATCAGGTTCCCAGGTGCCAATTCCTTAGCCTGTTTTGACTAAGAGGAGTGTATGCTTTTTACCTCTATGAGGGTTGACCATGTTAAATAAATGGTTTCATGTTAGGGATGAGCGCTCCCAATTTGGGGCTCATGTCCATACTAAAACAGCCCCAAAAAGTATATTTTTTGCAGTTTGGAAGTTTTTTGCCTTATTTGTCCTGTAATGAGGCCTTCTACATAGGTTTCATTATTTGATTCTGTACCTGGGTAGGGGTAACAAATTTGAAATAGTTAAGCACCTTTATTCAATAGTGAGATTTGTAGGATATTCAATAGTTCCCTTGGTCAGTTGCCTACGGGAACATTCATTCTTCCTAAATATCCGGTCTAGTTGTCTGAATAACACACTACATATTGTTCTGTTTTTGCCCCCTTTTTTATTCCCCAAGAAAGCCAGTAAATTCTGAGGTATCTGGTATTACTGTTTTCCCTGTTACTCTTGCATCAAGGAGAGAGGGTCTATTCAAGACGGCCACGCAAGCGCGAAGCACTGTGGTCATTGTGGATGAGTGTGGGACTACAAAGATGGCCACGGCGGCTTTGCGCATGCGCGGCATGGCGCCATTCGCCAAATAGGATTTTTAGGTTTCAAGCCAGCTTCTGCTTGCCTGTGGTGGTGGTGACCATTATGGGGGACATCCAGGGCTTACTTGGGTGACAAATTTGGACCTAGTGGTCTGGTAATCTTTATAGTAGCCAAGTAAGGGCAAAGAGAACTTCAAAGATGGCCGTGACATGCGTGGTAGGGTGCCGTGAATGGCCCCACACACACCAGTCATGGATCACTATTAGATTGCTCCCTCCCAGCAGTGATGTCAGATGCAGCTGGGATTGGTAGATTATATAACAGTATTTCTTGATGTGACTCATTGCCACTCATCCTGCTATCAGTGAGGCTTTAATACCTGTTTAAAAGTAAGTGACTGTTCTATCTCACTCAAGCAGTAAGATCTCTGCTATCTGAGGGTGATAAATGATTATTTCATATACTTTTGTCATCTCTTTTAGGGGTTAATCCCTTGGGATGGATCGCACAAGTTCTCTGAAATTTGCCGTCACTGTGTGAAGCTTGCATTAGGAAAAAGGATGTGAATATCGATCCATCAAATTTGTCAGGCCTTTACAGAGATAACAGGTCAGGCATATATTGTAATTGGATTGGATTTCAGATGATCTAGGCAACATTAGCAATGACCAATTCTATTTATATGAATTTGCAGTTTTAACTATGGGGCAAATGTTCTTCCCTCACATTTTTTGGCACAGACATCCTCCATCAGACCTTTTGGAGGGTTTTGGGGTTTATTTGGAACCCTGATCATTATTAAAGGGTGAGAGTGTATCCATCAGATGAGCTATATGTGTTGACAATTATGTAAATATTTTCGTTAATAGCGACCCTACAGGTCCTTATGTGTATGTATTTGTGTTCAATAAATTGTGAAATTGATTTTCTTTCTTTCTCTGTTTTAGTGAAATTTTATTAAAAAAAGTCATACAAAAGCTCCAGAAGAAGCCATGTTTGTGGTGAAACATGTAGAGGCAACCATTCTTTTGTATTGTGACCACAGGGCTGACTCTGCCCTAATGTTTTAAGTAGTTTTGTAGTATCTATATAATAAATTCATTTTCTATTTTTGGTTAATTTAATGTTGATTGAAACTTTTTTTGCACCTTAAAACACCATGTATTGCTCTTTGGGTATTTCTTGTTATATTTAAAGGAGGTGGTGAGTATATCAAAATCATAAGTTCCAATACCAATACATTGTTAAGTACAGTGAATAGTCACTTTGCTAAGGGAACTTTTTCTACTTCTCAATATTATTATCTCAGCAGCTGATTAGGGCAGCCAACTAGGTGTATTTAAATGCAGATGGATATTCATGTATACTTTTATCTAAATATGGTACAGTGGGCATATACAACATGAAAGTTTTATTTAAAAAATTACTTAAAAAATAATCACTACAACAATATGTCAGCATTTTCTGCTGTTTCCCATCAATTCAGTATGGACACACAGTAAAATACTCTTGCATACTACTATGTGAAGCTAATTTGTGATGTTTTATCTGACATACTGTAAATTCCTTGTGAATGTGAAACAGTGAAATAAGATATACCTGGGCATGCTCACTTTCTAAAATCTCTTTAACAATCTCTCCACGATTGTTTATGTTAATGATATAATAGTATAACTATGATGGATAATGTGTTCTAACATTTGCTAATCTGTTGCAGGGCATTACAATTACAAATTCCTTCCTATCTGGTAAAGAAAAATCTAATTAGCTATGCACCTGTTCCAAGTCAAATGAGAAAACTCCCTAAAATAATGTATTTTCACTATGAGCTATTTAGTTCAGGGTGGGGTTTTGTTAACATGATTCTAAAACTAAAACAGACTTTTCCAGTAAACGTATAAAGCCATTTATTTCCCTTTAGCTTTTTATTTCACTTATAATGTCCTTCATAGGGTTAAATGAGAATATCTGCAAATAATTTAATTAAAATTCTTTAAACTACTAGAAGTCACATTCAACTGGGCTTGTTTAGTAAAATTATAGACATCCCCCACTCATCTGAGTGGCTTCCTTGGTTCAAATAAGTTTTGAGAAAGTGAAAAATTTTCAAACAAACACCATCATTTTTCTTTCCTGATGGACTCCATGGCAGCATACCTTTGGGGTAGCACTGCCCTCGCTCCTAACCTATAGGACCCCACTCCCAAAATATTTGAGGCTTTGCCAGAGTCCACATTCCATAACTAATATACTCACGACACTGGGATGGGGACTCATGCTGCCATGGAGTCCATCAGGAAAGAAAAATTATGGTTGATAGGAGATTTTCCATTTTCCTGACAGACTCCATGATAGCATACATTTGGGAACTAACTAGCCAAAAGAACAAAGGTTGGAATGTAAGCTTTTAATCATAGCACATAGCCAACAGAAACCTTATGGACAAAAAAAAATAATCGTACAAGGAAGCTAACTGCACACCACAGTGAGCCAAAACAGCCATAGTGGTAGACATATCACCCCCTACAAATATTCCTGGAGCCCGTTCACAGGGAGCCCACAATGTCTACACCATCCTGGTTGAGTGCATTGTCACTTCTTCTGTAGGAACCAAGCCCTAAAACCCAGTTGGCTAGCTGGAATGACCTATCCAGCGATGATTCTGGATGATATCTCCATCCTGCTGGTTCTGCTAGAGAGAGTGACAAAGAGATGTCCTATAACTCTAAGCAAAGCTGTAGCTTGTGAGCATTATTGAAAGTGTCCCAATATCCATGGTATGTAACTAGTTATCCTTAGTGTTTCTGCATATGGGGAGAACAAATCCTTTTTTCCCATAGGATGCTGAAGCCACCTTGGATTGCAGCCTAGTAAGGGTATAAATACTACCCATACTAGGAAGAATGCCAACAAGGATTCCTCATAGCCTAAGACCCAGATCCTGGCAAAAACCTTCTGGCTGATGAGATAGCCCTTAGAGAGCTATCAGTCTTTACCCAAGCTAGGCTCAAAAGAGATCTCATCTGGAAATGGCAATGAGTAAGGGATAGTAAGGGATAGCTTACCCAGGAAGACATTGGATATGAGAAGGACTGCGGAGATCTGCCCTCCAATGCAGTGTACACACGAGCAGACTTTTCAATCGGACTGGTCCAACGGACCGAGTCCGGCGGACAATCCGATCGTGTGCGGGCTTCATCAGACCTTCAGCTGACTTTTCTAGTCTAAAATCTGACGGACTTTAGATTTGAAACATGCTTCACATCTTTATGTCGTAACTCAGCCGGACCCAGTTCCTATCGAGAAATGCTGTATGCTAGTCCGACGGACAAAAAACGACGCATGCTCTGAAGCAGGTACGAAAAGGAAGCGCTCGGTCTGGTAAAACTAGTGTTCGTATTGTAGGTAGCACATTCCTCACGCTGCAAATTCTGTGTTCGTTTTATGCAGCGCATTATTGTCTTCTTTATAATGATAGAAGAACGACGTTGTTTTGCTGTTCATATTCACACAGAGTTCTCATAAACTTATATCTGGATTATTTCTCTTGATCTCCTGAATGATATTGTATTTTTTAAAAACCATATCTCCATACTAATGTTTACACAATTGTTTTTTGGAGTCATCTTTTATTATTTTTTATTTCATTAAGATCATTTTTTAGGATTGTTATAAAATTATTTTATATTTATCTCCATATATCTTTTTATTTTCAGTGTAAAGTTACCACAAAGAACCTTATTTTTGTATATATATATTTTTTTTAAGTTACCAGAAGAACATTATATAATTTTTTTTGTAACCTCAAGGAGGTTGTTGTCCCTTGTTAATTAGACATTGTCTGTAAAATATTGATGTTAATAAAAACACATAGGCAAGTATTTTCATAAAATATCCCTTTATTATGGTTAACAAAATAAAGATGAAGTCAACGCTGGAGAAATTTTTTGAATTTGTGAAGACTTTTGGCCCCAGGGCACACATCAAGTCTGTGTAACAGAAAATTGGGATCTTGAGGAGTCCATATAATAGGGAGCACAATCTGGTCCAGGAATCCCAGAGATCAAGATCAGCAGCAGATGACATATATGTCCCCAGGCTGTGGTACTACACCAGCCTGCGTCATCTGTAAGACCAGACTGAAGCCAGGTCAGCACTTTCTTCTCTTCATTCCAGCCTTCCCTCCACGCTGGCCTGCACCCTTCCCTGCAGCCTTCCCTGTAGCCTTCCTTGTAGGCTTGGGCTCTGGTGGTTGACTTGTGACAGGAAGAGGAGGAGGAGGGCCTTGCTCATTTATTTGAGTGTTGACAGTTAACTCACCCTTCAGCCCCTTGTGAAGGACATCAGAAAATAGTTTTTCACACAGGAGGCATTGTCCCTTCTCCATTTCAAGCAACCTGCTGGCTATATAGGAGCCATAGGCCTCTTCAGCTTCAGGGGGGCTCTTAAAGAAATTTGTTTCTTCTCTCATGAGGCGCAGTGATGCCTCCTCTGTCACCGTCTCCTTTCTGGGTCTTTTTGTATGAAGGCGGAGGGGAGGAACCTGCGATTGTGTGAGGCTCCTACTGGGCCCAGCCACCTCCTTGGCTGACACTAACCCCTGCCTCCTCCTGGATGACACTGGGCCTGGCTTCCTCCTGGATGACACTGGGCCCAGCCTCCTCCTAGATGACACTGGGCCCGGCCTCCACCTGGATGACACTTTCCACACCTTCTTCCTGGCTGATCTCATCCTGTGTATAAAAAAGGGACATAGTTTGAGTTTTTGGTTCATCAATGACACACATTTTTCAGCTCATGACTTGCAAATTCAATGTTAATACATATAAAATAGTATCAATCTGACACCAGCATTTTTTAAAGCTGGTGACAAACATTTTTGGCCACTACTGTCAATTGATATTTATACATCATTTTTGCTAAAAAAAAACCTTTAATAGGTCATCAATTCTAACATGTAGTTAACATCCTTAATATTAGGACACTAAATATGTCTAAAAATAATATACCTGGCTCCAGATGCTCACATCTGGTTCTTCCAGGATGGAAGGCCCAGCTTGCTCCTCATCAGCTTTTGCTGGGGTGGAGGGAAGGGTTGAAAGTGATGCCCTGGCTTCAGTCTGGTCATCAAGAAAACATAGTTTATCGTAGTACCACAGCCTGGGTACATACAAATCATCTGCTGATGCTCCTGATCTCAGGGAAATCTGGATCTTGTTATGTTCTTTCCTATACATATTTCGCAAGATCCCAATTTTTTTCCCACAAACTTAAAGGTTGCTTCTGGGATGAAAGTCTGCACAAATGCAACAAGTTTCTCCAGCGTTGACTTCCTTATTGTTTTAATATAATATGCAGGGTGTTTGACCTCCCATAGATTCCTCATCTTTCTGTACTTCTCAATAAATTGAGTCAGAAATTCAAGGTCCTTAAACTTATTATTCATGTTTTCTGTCAAAGATAATACACAAGACAAAAACACTAATGTTAGGCTAAACTCTCATAATCTTACTTATCCCAACATAGGCCTCAATCTTTAAGCAGTATAGGCTGATACAAAGTTAATAAAATTATTTACCTTTGTTGCAGATGCTTGGAAATTCGGTTCCTCTATCCTCCGCGCACAGAAGTTACGTACGGCACATGCGTGATAGCTTTGTATACACACTGCGCATGCGTGAAACTCCACCTGCGTCGCTCGCCCCTGACGTTCTTTTTTTTTTTTTAATTCTTTATTTATACATTTTTTCCTTACAAAAAAAAAAGGTAATTCACAAATTATTACCAACCCATGAATTCCAAAACCTTATCATAAGAAAAAAAAATACAAAAACCTCCCAACATTTTTATTACCCTCCCACCTCTTCTTCATCTTTAATTGATCTGATACAACTTTTTCAATGAGTTAGCCAGTTTAATTCCTAAGTAATTAATTTCCTTCCTCCACGGGAATGAAAAGGAATTTGACAAACTCTCTGCTTCATTTTTACCCACATTAATATTAAGAACCTCTGATTTGCTCGGATTAATTTTGAAGCCAGAGACCTCACCATATCTCTTCAATATTCCAAGCAAATTAGGGATCGTAATCATGGGGTTCGTTATAAAAAAATTACATCGTCAGCAAATGCCGCTAATTTGTGTTCATCTTGTCCTATCATCACCCCTCTGCAGTCTATGTTCTTTTGTATGGTTGCCAAAAGCGGTTCTAGGGACAGAACAAACAGTAATGGGGACAGAGGACACCCCTGCCTCGTTCCATTCTCCATCCTAAATGAACTGGAGAGAACCCTATTTACCCTCACGGAGGCTGATGGATGGTTATATAAGATTTTCACCCAGGCTATGAACCTGGGGCCTATCCCCATTGCTTCCATAGTTTTAACCATGAACCCCCAGTCTACCCTGTCAAATGCTTTTTCAGCGTCCATTGACTGGAATAGAGCTGGGGGTCCCTCTAATTTGATGGATTCCAATAAGAGCAAAGCTCGTACTCTGTTGTCCCTACCCTGTCGACCCGGGACAAAACTGACTTGATCTGGGTGTACCAAGAAACTCATTTTGTCCCTAAGTCTATTGGCCAGTACCTTTGCATAAAGTTTCACATCAGCATTTAACAAGGCAATAGGTCTATAGCTTGAACAGAGCATATTATTTTTCCCCTCTTTTGCAATTAATGAAATGGTAGCTAAGAGGGCCTCATCCCCCATTAGATAATCAGGACCTAGTTTATTCCAAAAATAGCAGAGTTTAGGTACCAAGATGTGTTTAAATTTTTTCAGGTACATATTGGTAAAACCATTGGGACCGGGGCTCTTCGCCAACGGTAAG
The DNA here is from genome assembly GCA_037952925.1 of Lithobates clamitans. NCBI lineage: Eukaryota > Metazoa > Chordata > Amphibia > Anura > Ranidae > Lithobates > Lithobates clamitans. Next base: position 4,615,314 of record JBBGZY010000406.1, read on the forward strand.
TTGTTCAAAGCAGAATATATTTCCTCTTCAGTTATAGGATCATCTAAAACTGATTTTTCCTCCTCTGAGAGCCCTTTCAGCCCAGCTGCCTTCAAAAATTCCTCTGTCTTCAAACTATTTGGATGGTCACCCCCTCCCCTTTGTCCAATGGTGTACAGGGCTTCAAAGAACTTCCTGAACTCTTCTGCTATCTCTTTAGTGGGCGCCACTGTTTCTCCTTTTTTATTTTGTATTTTCTCAATGAAATTCCGGTCTCTTTTCTTCCTCAAAATCCTTGCTAGGTGTTTGCTTGATTTATTGCCACTGTAATATCTCTCTCTTGTTATTTTAGTAAATACCCTCCTAGCGTCCTGCTCCATGCTGTCTCTTAACTCCTCCCTTTTAGCCACTAAGAGGCGGTAGCTGTCCTGCGCTTGTCCCTTAGATTCTTTATGGGTCAGTTCTAACGCTGCGATTTCCTCCAATAATTTTACCCTTTTTTCTTTTCTCTTTTTTTTCTCCCCTGCCCCGATGGAGATAAGTAGTCCCCTAACATATGCTTTATGCGTTTCTCATAAAGTAAATGGGGAAATATCCCCTGTCAATATCCCCAATCAATTTCTCCCTGCAGCTTATTGAAAACATGGGGAACTTTAAGAAGATTTTCGTTTAGTTTCCAAGAAAATGGTTGTCTTTGCACTTCAGGAAACCTGATCTCCATCGTGACCGGGGAGTGATCAGATATCGATATAATCTCAATTCTAGACTCCACTAGCTGGTCCAATAAGCTGTGATTTATCATAATGTAGTCCAGTCTTGTGTACGTCCCATGCACAGGGGAGAAGAAGGTATAATCTTTTACTTTTGGATGCTGTAACCGCCATACATCCATAAGATGGCATTGGTGCAGCCTTTTCCAAATCCTTCCTAACTGAACCTTTCTTGTCCCCTGTGCCTGGGACGTACTATCTACTGAGGGTTCTAGGCAAAAATTAAAGTCTCCCGCCAGCACCACCTCCCCCTCCTTAAATTCCGTCAGTTTCGCCAGGACCTGTTCCAAAAAGACAGTCGGGTTTCTGTTTGGACAGTACACATTTGCTACCGTATTTTATTCCCCAAGTTGCCCTTAAGGAAGAGAAAACGCCCTTCTGGGTCCATTACCCTGTCAACCAAGGAAAATTTAGAAGTTTTGGAAAAACCGATTTCTACTCCCTTGGCTCTCCTAATAGGAGTATCGCTGTAAAACCAAAGGGGCAAATTTGGGGAGTAAAGCCTAACATTTGAGTCTTGAGTCAAGTGGGTCTCCTGAAGAAATACTATATCTGCTTGATAATCTTGTAGTTCTTTCAAGATTTTGTGTCTTTTGCTCGGCGAGTTCAGGCCCTTCACATTGTAAGATATAAACTTTAGATCTAACATTATAATTCTGCTAACAGTTAACCATGTTCATTGGTCAGCCAGTCAGCAGCTGTTACTTCCCCTGCAGGTTTAACTCCCCCCCTTATCCCTCCCTTCCCCCACCCTCCCCCCCAGCCATACTACAGCCTTAAGCCCGCAAATCTGGGACATAACGATTCCCGACTGCGAACTTTTAGTTTATTTTATGGGGGTGAGGCTCCGAAGGCAGCCACAAATGTCCCGCTTACCTCCAAAAACGGGGGCAGTAGGGACGGGAGTACCGGAGGCTGACCTCCCCACCCTATGTTACACCCCCCCTGCTCCCCAACTCAGGGGGTGAAGCCCCCTTACATTATACCTAACTATCAGCACCCCCCATCCCCCCCACCGCACCCTTTTTATTATCAACAAATACACCTTCCAATAAAAACTCTTCATTCCTGAGAGACAGGAAAAGGGGAGGGAGAAAAAAAAAACAACAACAACCCCCCCGTCCCTCATCTCATTTAATGAACACAGTCCTTCATTGTCCTCTTGGAAGGTTCCTAATCTAATGCAATGTCTGGTGTGGGGATACCCAGCTTATCGCAAAAGTCCTTTGTCTCCTTTGGAAACCTCATCCTCAGGGATCTGCCCTCCTTCGTCACTAGTAGGGATGTTGGGAACCCCCAGCTGTATTTGATATTGGCCCCTCTAAGTTGTTCAAGCAGCGGTCTAAGTTGCCTTCTCCGTGCCAAAGTACCCGCCGAGAGATCTGTGAAGATCTGGAGATCTTTGTCTTCGAATCGCACTGAGGGGGTACCCCGTAAGTTATTCCATATCTTCTCTTTGACTTCAAATGAGTGGAATTTTACAATCACATCACGGGGAATATCTGCCCTTAAGTTAGGAGGTTTTCTGATCCTATGCACCCTATCAATCCTTAGGATCGTTTCCTCATCCAGGCCCAATATAGGGTTGAAAATGTTTTTCATCTTAGACAGCAAGTCCTCATTTTGTTGTTCAGGAAGCGACCTAATACGCAAATTCTGACGGCGGCTTTGGTTCTCCAGTTCTTCCAGCTTATATGCCAGTATGCGATAATTGCTTTTCACTGTACTCAGCTGCGATTTAAGCTCCAAGATCTCTTTAGCATGTTTACCCGTTGACTCCTTCACCGCCTCTACTCTTCACAACAGATCACCCAAATCCGTTCTCACATTTGATATCTCTGACTTGATAGCGGTTTCAAGATTTGAAAACATCTCCATCATTTCTACCATGGTGGGCAATGGGTCCGTATTTCTTTGACCCTCCATCCTACAGGTACTTGGACCACCTTCACACTCCAAATCTTCTCTAAGCCTCTCCCCCTGCACCCCCTTTTGCTTCAATTGATCTTTCTTTTTGTCCTTCGTTCCCCCTTGTTTCGTATCTGTACGGGGGCTTTTTGCGCTCATTTCCTTGAGATATTTTTGAATCGAACTTGAGTTTAGACTCTTCCTTGGGGTCTTGGGTTCAGCAGCTTTTTGGGTGCTACTTCTCATACTTATCTCAGTATCTTATTTCCTGCGACTTGCAGAATGCCTGATTCCTGTTGCCTTCTAAGATGGCTCCAAGGGCCTGATAACTTCTGGGGTTTTTTTTAAATTTTATACTTCAATGTATTATGGTTAGCTTATAGTCCTGTTTTCATCACTCCCACTTAAGAGGGTATCCAGGGCCTTGGCGTGACTATCCTGTCGCTTTCCCGTCGCCGATGCTCCTGGACCTCGCGCTGCAGGCCGTACTTTAGGGCCCTCAGACTATACACCAGAAAAGGGGTCATACAAACTCTCCTTCAGGTTCAAAGCCCCTTCAGCTTTATCTTCTCTTCCTTCCTTCCCCTATTAACCACCTTCTTAATGTTATAGTCCTTACAGTCCTTACAACATCCTCATGCAAATCTTCTAATGCAAACAGAAAGAGATAACAAGAATATGGAGATGGCTTATACCTGTTAAGAGCGTATTCTTATTGCTCTATGATAAGCTGAACAGGTCACCTGCAGTCCTGAGCCATTGTTTTCCTGTTTCTCTGGGCTCCATTCTCCTGCTGAGATCTGTTGCTGAATAGGGGAAATCGCTGGGGGGAAGACACCTGACACCGAAGGGGAGGGGGGTGTAACAGATGCTCACCCTGTGCCCCAAGGAGCTCGAATTATCACTCCATGCCGCTAGCCAGGAGCCGGCGTGTCAGTATGCAGCGGGGTTTCTCTCCTTCTTTACTCTCTCCCAGGCTTCAGTCTGCTCAGCTGGCTCACGTCACCACCTTAGGAGGAGGGGGGGCTCCTGCTCGGTTACAGCTGGGTACGAAAGGGGGAACCCTGGGCGTCCTTTAAGCATCTAACTCTGGGGCAGCATTGGGCTCGCGCCGTACACCGCTCCTCGGTTTCCCGGGCGTCCAGCCTGCCTCCTCTCCCTCACACCTGTGCTGCCGACAGGCCCCTCCCCCCGCTCCTACATCTCACGTCCACATCGTGAGCCCTGACGTTCTTTTTTAACGAATATTCTCCGCCCTTTCTCTCTACGATGCGCACTAGGAGTAACAATGGCGGAGACACAGCAGGTGTGTATTAACTCCAGTAATGAGGAAAGCCTGGAGCCCGAAATGTCCCGATCCAGGAAGAGGAGATTTAAGGCCTCCAATATGGACTTTGAAGAGATGGTGGAGATGGTATCAATTTTGAAAAAAAAAAGATTACGATGGGAAGCATGGACCGTACGCCCAGCCTAATTTAAGAAAGGCAAAAATAATGACGAAAGTGGTGAAGAGCCTGCATCATAAATTTGGGGTACGATGCTCTAAAGATCAGCTGAGGAAACGATAGTCCGACCTCAAACTCAGGGAGCCAGATCAGTACAGACGAATCCAGAAAGTGCTGAAAAAAAGTAAGTACTTGTCGTGTATTCATATTGTGATTATTACCTTGCATGCTGCTCCATGTGGTTATCTTTACTGTACAAGTTTTACTCGTTAAACGTCTGTAGGAAACATCGTTCTCAGTAAACATCGTTATAAAAATTATATACGATGTATTTAGTTGATACAGGATTGAAACAACATTTTGGTCTTGGTAGTTTGTCTTATTAAAAGAAGTTTATGACATTGTTGTCTAGATGTCTTTTGAAACTAGAATGAATAGCAAACTTCAGTATAATGTTAGGATAGGACACTCAGCAGCTGTTTACATATCTGGACAGAGGAGCACTAGTGTGGGACACCAGAATACTTTTTTTAGGTTAACCCACACAGGTGCTCCAGTGGATACTTGTTGGGGTGTCCTTATTTGTGAAACGTGGCCAAAAAAGGTAAGTATTCCAGCTTGTTTGCAAGGGAATTTTAATTATGTCTTCAACTTGGATCTCTGCCTAAAAAGACAACTGTACACCACTTCAATGCAATATTTCATATTCCTATTCCTGGACTCAAATATGTGTGTGCTAAGTATACCTTTTGTTTCATTCTCATAGTGGAGAAAAGACTCAGACAACCTGAACCCAGGGACCCCCGACCTCACCAGCCCATTTGGAAAATCAGCCCAAACCCTACGGAGGATGTTGAGGAAGGAGAGGTGGGCGACATGTGCACCCCACCAGGTGAGTGTCTGACACCCCAGCTTATGTTAATCTATGTATGCCTGCATATTTCTAAATACATCTTTTTTGCATCAATTTTAGGTGATGTGGTTGTGGAAGGGGAAGAAGCGGTGGAAGCAGGTCCAAGTGCCAGTGCCCCCCCCAAGGATGTGTATGAAGGGGAGGTGGAGGAAGTGGGCAACCTGAACCCAGGGACCCCAACCTCACCAGCCCGTTTGGGAAATCAGCCCAAGCCCCACGGAGGATGTTGAGGAAAGAGAGGTGGGTGACATGTGCACCCCACCAGATGAGTGTCTGACACCCCAGCTTATAGTAATCTATGTATGCCTGCATATTTCTAAATACATTTTTTTCATTAATTTTAGGTGATGTAGAAGGGGAACCATTTACCACCGACAGTGCCCAAAGACTATTTGGGCAGATCATGGCCTAGAATTGGGATATAGATGCCATGCCCACTAGCCTTGACCTAATGAGTAATCGGCTGGGCAATATGCAGCAGGGAATGAAGAACATGATCAATGTTTTGGGGAGTCCCTAAAAAACTTTTTCACAAAAAAAACATTGATCATGATCTTCATTTCCCGTTTTGCTGACCCCATTCTGGGCTATGACGTTTAAAGATTTTAGGCCTGTTTATAAAAAAATTTTGCAAAAACAAAAATAAAAAATATATAGAGGCCTGGTTGTTGCAAAAAAAAAAAAAATAGAGGCCTGTTTGTTAGAAAAAAAATATATAGAAGCCTGTTTTTTTTTAAAAAATACAAAAAAATAAAAAATATAAAGGCCTGTTTGTTAAAAAAAAAAAAAAAAAAAATATATATATATATATATATATATATATATATATATATATATATATATATATATATATATATATATATATATAGAGGCCTGTTTGTTAAAAAAATACAAAAAATTAAAAAATAGAGGCCTGTTTGTTAAAAAATAAAAATAAATATTGAGGCCTGGTTGTTATAAGAATTTTCTAAACAAAAAATAATTTTTATAAAAATAAAAATTAGATTGCTTGAACAAAAAATTATATCTATTTTAAATCATAACATTTTCACAAACGCACATGTGAATGTGCACAGATTAAAACATCTGTAATTAAACAACAAGATGTGTGGCTTCTTCTTTCAATGCTCAATATCAGTTTTGGAAGTTATTTGGTGTTTACAGTGACAATGGGGCTTATTTACTAAAGGAAAATAAACTTGGCACTACAAGTGCATTAGGATAACCTAGGAGACAGCCAAAAAGAAAGGCAAGCAATAAATACAATTCTAGATTTTATCTTATCATTATTTTTTATTCAAAAAAATTAGAGATTGTCTGGCATTGCAATGGCCCCCTACCCATAAAATAATCAACATATTGATCCCGAACTTGATGGGCACTTTGGGGGGCAAAGCCAGTACGGCCAGTATCCAGGCCCATCAAAGGATTCTCTATAAGTCCTGCCTCAGGCCCAAGTGATGCAATATAATTGCTGGAATGTTTGTTTAAATAATTGTGCAGGATGCAGCACGCTAGGACAAGGTGAATTAGTTTGTATTCCGCCATGTGGATAGCTGTCTGAAACAGGCGGAACCGGCTGGCCATGCTCCCGAAGGCATTCTCCACAACTCTTCTCGCTCTGGCCAGCCGGAAGTTAAATACCCTCCTCTCCGGGGTGAGGGTCCTTTGGGGGAATGGCCTCATCATGTGCTCGCCCAGACCGAAGGCTTCATCTGCAATGAAGACAAAGGGGAGTCCTTCTACGTTATCCACATCAGGTGGCAATCCCAGGCCACCACTCTGGAGACGCTGGTAGAACGCCATCTGGGTGAAGACTCCTCCATCCAACATCCAGCCATTCACATACATTAAGACAATACTATGGAACCACTTAAAATGAAAATAGTATGACCCCGAATGGGCACGATGTGGACGTGTTTCCCATCTATAGCCCCTCCACAGTTGGGAAAGTCCCAACGGGTGACAAAATGTAATGCCACAGTCTGCATTCCTGTGGCATTGAAGGAAACTGGGGAGTCAAACAAGAAAAAAAATATAAGTACTTTTGCACATAACATTACAAGCACATTACACAAAAAACATTCTTGCCGAGCATCAGTATAACATTAATTGTAATAAGTATTATTTAAAGACTAAAATATAAGGCCCACTTATCAGATTCATCACCCGCTCTGATGGCACATTGCTAAATTTTAGGGAGGGGGCGTATTGTAAATCAATTTAAAGACACACAGACCATTTGCTGACATTTTTTGGGGGGGGATTGTAAATCAATTTGAGGGCACACAGACCATTTGCTGACATTTGGGGGGATTGTAAATCAATTTAAGGAAACACAGACCATTTGCTGACATTTTAGGGGGGTTGTAAATCAATTTAAGGACACACTGACCATTTGCTGACATTTTGGGGGGGAGGGGATTGTAAATCAATTTAAGGACACACAGACCATTTGCTGATATTTTAGGGGGGAGGGGATTGTAAATGAATTTAAGGACAAACAAACCATTTGCTGACATTTTAGGGGGGGAGGGGATTGTAAATCAATTTAAGGAAACACAGACCATTTGCTGACATTTTAGGGTAAAGCAATACAATGGAGCTGACAAAATACATTGTTAAAGTGACTACACTAGGTGGATATGGGCCCAGCATATGAAAATTAAAGCAAATAATAGCAAATTATAGCAAATTAAAAAATAGAAGATTCGGTCATAGTGTAGACAAGCTGTTAGTAATTGCTTAAAAAGCATCTAAGATCAAACTCTTTGTTCAATCCACTAGGTGACAATGAGCCAAGCTGAAGTATCCACCAATATTCACTCTTGCTTATTTCTCTAATATAATTAGAGCCCCTCCAATGATGCTTCGGCGCCTCTATACCCCAAAATTAGATCCCTAACGTGCTCTGGTGATGAACCTCTTTGAAATGTATGGATAGATAATGCTTATCAAATCCCTCTGTATGTTTCTAACATGTTCTTCCATCTGGTCTTTGAGAGCTCTTATAGTGCGACCGACATAAAATAAATTGCAGGGACATTTAACCACATAAACAACCCCTACAGTATCAAAAGAGATAAAATCCCTGATAGTATGCATCTGACTGGTGTGAGGGTTATAGAATTATTTTACTTTCTTAATGTTGGTTGGAACTCTTATGCAGCTATAGCATCTTTCACACCCATTGAAACCCCTTAGGTCCCAAAACATCTTGGGTTTGGGAGGGGGTGGTTCCACGACATTATGCACCAGTCTGTCTCGTAAATTAGGTGCTCTTTTATAAACAATTTTTGACTTTTCCAATAAGCAACTCCTAAATGTGGATATCTTGTTTCAATACATTCCAGTATTTATGTATGATTTTTTCCACCTCTTTACTTTTCAGACTGTAATCTAGTACTATACATGTACCACTATCATCATTGGTTCCTCTGGTCTCAACTTTTTCCTTCAAAAAATCTTCTATATTTAGATTCCTGATCTTAGTTCTTTCATTTTCAAGAAACTCTTTGTGATATCCTTTATCCATAAACATCTTACTTAACATGTCAGACTGAGTCTCAAAATATTCATCCAGTGTGCAGTTTTTTCGCATTCTCATAAATTGACCTCGAGGTATGTTATCCAGCCATGGCCTGAAGTTACAACTTGTAATGGGGATGTACGAGTTGCAATCAGTTGTCTTAAAGAAAGATTTAGTTTCAATACCTTATGTGGTATTACGTATCTCTAGGTCTAGAAAATGTATTTTATCTTTACAGATGTTCCAAGTTAGAGAAATATTCCGATCACTATTATTCATAGACTCCAATAACTCCGTCAAAGATTCCATACTGCCAATCCAGATTATCAATAAATCTTCTATACAACATGATACCTGGGTGATTTTCACTCAGAATACCCTCTGCCTCCCACTTGGCCATATAAAGGTACACCACACTTGGGGCAAATTTTGTGCCCATAGCATCACCTTTTACTTGTAAATAAAAATTGTTATCATACCAAAAGAAGTTATGTTGTAAACAAAATTCCAAATACTTTAAAATAAATATACGTAAATTCTCCTCAATACCATTGTCACTAGTTTCTAAGGCCCATCTAACAGCATCCATGGCTCCCTCATGGTCAATATTGGTGTAAAGCGAAGCTACACCACCTGTAGCCATAATCACATTGTCGTTTACTGTACATTCCCTTAATAGTTGTAAAGTATGCTTAGTATCTTTGAGAAAGGCCTGCGTGTTTCTAACTAAGGGCTGCAAATGAAGGTCAATGTATTCTCCCAGTCTGCATGTTAATGACTCAATCCCACTCACTATTGGTCTTCCCGGGGAATTACTGCTGTTCTTGTGAATCTTCGGTAAATAATAAATCACCTGAATTTTACTAACTGTAGGAACCAAATATTTTGCTTCATGCTTTTTGAGTAATTTGTTATCTGCACCTAACCGTATAATTGACTCTAATTCATTCTTAAAAAGCTTAGAGGGGTTTGAGTTTAGCAATTGATATGTATCTCTGTCATCCAATATTCTTTTCATTTCCCCCTTATATAGGTTCAAGGATAATACAACATTACCCCCCCCTTTATCCGCCGGCCGGATCACTATGTCAGTTCTACTCTCCAATGCTTTAAGACCTTTTTTCAGATCCTTATGTTCATATACCCTCTTAATGGGCAACTGTTCCAACTCAGTGGTCACCAATTTCTTAAACAAGTCTACATGTTTATTACTAACTACGTGGGGATTGAACACTGAATTGTTTCTTAAACTTGTAAAATTATTTTCCATTGCTGTCCTCTCAACTGGATTAAGGGCGTAATACTTTTTTATATTCAATTTTCTAATGAATTTCTGTACTCCAATGTAAGTTTCAAATTTGTTGAGTCCCTTTTTAAGTGCAAATTTTATACCCTTATCCAGGGTTAGTATTTCCTCCCTCAACAATTCGATGCCACTCAGGTTGTAGATACCTTCTCCTAATCTTCCCGTCTTCTTTTTTTGCTGTAACCTTCATCCAGCTCTTCCTCCTCTTTTTCTAGATTTCTTATTCCCTGGGTGGGCTCCACCCAGCCTTTCTCTAAAAAAGACCCATTATATTTTTGATCCCCAATATCCTACAATGGTTGATAGCTATTATGAACGGGTCCCCCATATTGATCATGTGGTGGTCTATCGCATCTTACTCGTTGAGGTTTGGGTGAATAATAAGCTCTATCCCCTCGAATATCCTCATTTCGATAGGGAGGATTACCCTGGTATGGATATCTAGCTTGAGGGGGACCCCTGTAAGGTTGACGTGGGCCCTCCCCATGCGGAGTTCTGTGCTGGTATCCATGATTCTGTTGATGACCATAAGAATATTGGCCATTGTGCTGCCTTCCCCTCTGGTGTGTCGCATTATTATAACCTCTCCAATATTGATTGCCACCCAGGTGGCCTCTATTATCATTGCCCTGATTATAAGATGCTCCATAATTCCAATTGCTATGGTTTGGTGGTGGACCATAGTAAGAGGGGCGACCACCTATTTGTTCTTTGTTAAGTTGTTGGTCATAATAAGGTTTCCCTGATGATTGCCAATATGGCGCATCCGGTTGTTTTTCCAAATGATGATTCAAAGGATATCCCCTATTTAGCTGTTTATTACCTTGTTGCTGATGATATTGCTGCCTTTGAGGTTGTGGGATTTTGGCACCCCTATTACGATCCATCGTAGAATGTTCTTGGGAATTTCCAGTATTGCCAGTAGTCAGCGTTGCCTGCCAACGAAAAACTTGTTTTTTCTCGTAGTCTTCAAGATCCCTTAAGTACTTCTTTTTCTTAGTATTCCTATTCTCCAAATCCTTTTTCTGCATTTTTTTGGAGTTCTCCCATAAGTTTAGTATATTCCGATGTATACTTAAATGGATTGATTTTTTTCTCTAATCTCTTTAATTTGGATTTCTAATAACTTCAATTTACGTTGCTTCCTCTTTATTAGGAAATCCATAACTTCTCTGCCTTTTCCATTAAAAAAATCATACCATTCTTCAATATCATCTTCCCCCATCAGACCATCATTAATGGGAATATCCCATCTCACCATATTGTCCTTTGAATACTTTTCCATAGTGGATTGGTCCCACCAAATATTACTCTTTTTATCCATACAGTGTCCTAATTTCTTAAACCAGTTATATAATTTTCCTTACTGGTGTTATCTGAGATCAGATCTTCTAGATCTAGTTCCCTATTATCAAAAAAGGCTTCAAATGGATTCATAGGGCTACTAACAGGTATATGGGATAAATATAAACAAAATAGAAAAAATCCTGTGAGCCACAGTGAGTATATCACTACTCAGCTGCATGCGTAGAACATGTCTCATACAGCGTGCGAACAATAAATGCAAGAGAAAATGTTGCTGCGCTAGAGTGTGCTATATTATGCTAAATAATATGCTAAATAATATATCAAAAATAGTGTATGTATCGATAAACATATGAAACTCAATACACGTAAAATTATAATTAAATATATACCCCCACTGGGTAAAGCACAAACTGTGGTGAATAAATGGATTAAAGTGAAAAAAAATATTATGAAGGTACTCCTGAATATAAGCATACACAAATATATCTGAACACACTAAAATGCAATATGCAAGATCAAATCAAACAAACATGCTAAAGTGCATCATAAAAATATAAAACAAATGATTCCAAAAGTGCTAAAGTGCCACACAGTACATGTGAAAAGAACAGTCCTTATTGCAACGATAATAAAAGTGAAAGTGGAATCCTGTAGATTAACAGCAAAAAGGTGCTTATGCTAAGTGTGCAATGTAGTTATTTTCCAGCATGCTTATAACTTTCTCTGTGCCGCAAAACCATGCTTAGGTGCAATCCGGTGGCCCCCCAGGTAATGTGCTCACTAGGGATGAGCCGAACACCCCCCTGTTCGGTTCGCACCAGAACATGCGAACAGGAAAAAAATTCGTTTGAACACGCGAACGCCGTTAAAGTCTATGGGACACGAACATGAATAATCAAAAGTGCTAATTTTAAAGGCTAATATGCAAGTTATTGTCAATAAAAGTGTTTGGGGACCCGGGTCCTCCCCCAGGGGACATGAATCAATGCAAAAAAAAGTTTTAAAAACGGCCGTTTTTTCAGGAGCAGTGATTTTAATAATGCTTAAAGTCAAACAATAAAAGTGTAATATCCCTTTAAATTTCATACAGTACCTGGGGGGTGTCTATAGTATGCCTGTAAAGGGGCGCATGTTTCCTGTGTTTAGAACAGTCTGACAGCAAAATGACATTTGGAAGGAAAAAACTCATTTAAAACTACCCGCGGCTATTGCATTGCCGACAATACACATAGAAGTTCATTGATAAAAACGGCATGGGAATTCCCCACAGGGCAACCCCGAACCAAAAAAAAAAAAAAAAAATGATGTGGGGGTCTCCCTAAATTCCATACAAGGCCCTTCAGGTCTGGTATGGATATTAAGGGGAACCCCAGCCAAAATTTAAAAAAAAAATTGACGTGGGGTTCCCCCTAAATTCCATACCAGACCCTTCAGGTCTGGTATGGATTTTAAGGGGAACCCCGCGCCAAAAAAAAAAAAAAAAACGGCGTGGGGTCCCCCCAAAAATCCATACCAGACCCTTATCCGAGCACGCAACCTGGCAGGCCGCAGGAAAAGAGGGGGGACGAGAGTGCGCCCCCCCCCTCCTGAACCGTACCAGGCCACATGCCCTCAACATTGGGAGGGTGCTTTGGGGTAGCCCCCCAAAACACCTTGTCCCCATGTTGATGAAGACAAGGGCCTCATCCCCACAACCCTGGCCGGTGGTTGTGGGGGTCTGCGGGCGGGGGGCTTATCGGAATCTGGAAGCCCCCTTTAACAAGGGGACCCCCAGATCCCGGCCCCCCCCTGTGTGAAATGGTAAGGGGGTACTTACCCCTACCATTTCACTAAAAAACTGTCAAAAATGTTAAAAATGACAAGAGACAGTTTTTGACAATTCCTTTATTTAAATGCTTCTTCTTTCTTCCTTCATCTTCTTCTTCTTCTGGTTCTTCTGGCTCTTCTGGTTCTTCCTCCGGCGTTCTCGTCCAGCATCTTCTCCGCGGCGTCTTCTATCTTCTTCTCCTCGGGCCGCTCCGCACCCATGGCATAGGGGGGGAGGCTCCCGCTCTTCTCTTCATCTTCTTCTCTTCTTCATCTTCTTCTTCATCTTCTTCTTCTTCTTCTCTTCTTCCTTCTTCTCTTCTTCATTTCTTCTCCGGGCCGCTCCGCAGCCATGCTGTGGCATGGAGGGAGGCTCCCGCTGTGTGACGGCGTCTCTTCGTCTGACGGTTCTTAAATAATGGGGGCGGGGCCACCCGGTGACCCCGCCCCCTCTGACGCACGGTGACATGACGGGACTTCCCTGTGGCATTCCCCGTGACATTACAGGGAAGTCCCGTCAAGTCACCGTGAGTCAGAGGGGGGCGGGGTCACCGGATGGCCCCGCCCCCCGTTATTTAAGAACCGTCAGACGAAGAGACGTCACACAGCGGGAGCCTCCCTCCATGCCAGCATGGCTGCGGAGCGGCCCGGAGAAGAAATGAAGAAGAGAAGAAGGAAGAAGAGAAGAAGAAGAAGAAGATGAAGAAGAAGATGAAGAAGAGAAGAAGATGAAGAGAAGAGCGGGAGCCTCCCCCCCCATGCCATGGGTGCGGAGCGGCCCGAGGAGAAGAAGATAGAAGACGCCGCGGAGAAGATGCTGGACGAGAACGCCGGAGGAAGAACCAGAAGAGCCAGAAGAACCAGAAGAAGAAGAAGATGAAGGAAGAAAGAAGAAGCATTTAAATAAAGGAATTGTCAAAAACTGTCTCTTGTCATTTTTAACATTTTTGACAGTTTTTTAGTGAAATGGTAGGGGTAAGTACCCCCTTACCATTTCACACAGGGGGGGGCCGGGATCTGGGGGTCCCCTTGTTAAAGGGGGCTTCCAGATTCTGATAAGCCCCCCACCCGCAGACCCCCACAACCACCGGCCAGGGTTGTGGGGATGAGGCCCTTGTCTTCATCAACATGGGGACAAGGTGTTTTGGGGGGCTACCCCAAAGCACCCTCCCAATGTTGAGGGCATGTGGCCTGGTACGGTTCAGGAGGGGGGGGGGGCGCACTCTCATCCCCCCTCTTTTCCTGCGGCCTGCCAGGTTGCATGCTCGGATAAGGGTCTGGTATGGATTTTTGGGGGGACCCCACGCCGTTTTTTTTTTTTTTTTGGCGCGGGGTTCCCCTTAAAATCCATACCAGACCTGAATGGTCTGGTATGGAATTTAGGGGGAACCCCACGTCAATTTTTTTTTTTAATTTTGGCTGGGGTTCCCCTTAATATCCATACCAGACCTGAAGGGCCTTGTATGGAATTTAGGGGGACCCCCACATCATTTTTTTTTTTTTTATTTTGGTTCGGGGTTGCCCTGTGGGGAATTCCCATGCCGTTTTTATCAATGAACTTCTATGTGTATTGTCGGCAATGCAATAGCCGCGGGTAGTTTTAAATGAGTTTTTTCCTTCCAAATGTCATTTTGCTGTCAGACTGTTCTAAACACAGGAAACATGCGCCCCTTTACAGGCATACTATAGACACCCCCCAGGTACGAAATTTAAAGGAATATTACACTTTTATTGTTTGACTTTAAGCATTAATAAAATCACTGCTCCTGAAAAAACGTCCGTTTTTAAAACTTTTTTTTGCATTGATCCATGTCCCCTGGGGCAGGACCCGGGTCCCCAAACACTTTTTATGACAATAACTTGCATATAAGCCTTTAAAATTAGCACTTTTGATTTCTCCCATAGACTTTTAAAGGGTGTTCCGCGGCATTCGAATTTGCCGCGAACACCCCAAATTGTTCGCTGTTCGGCGAACTTGCGAACAGCCAATGTTCGAGTAGAACATGAGTTCGACTCGAACTCGAAGCTCATCCCTAGTGCTCACCTTAGAGCGTGTGACCCAGCTGCTACACTGAGTCAAAACGCGCTTTTGAACCACAGCAGGGCTCAGTACAGATCACCGGATCTCAGGCTCCAATGCGGTATCCAAAAAGATATATGAGAAAAAGAGCTTGATAGTGTGATATTGTTTTAAATTTATTAAATCAGTAAAAAAAAACTTCCCAAATGGGGTACTCACAATCTTAAGGTGCGTCAATGCACCGCTCTATAGAAAGTGTACAATCAATGAACCGGTCTAGGAGTATGGTATGCGTCTCATCACTGGCAGATTCACAACCTCTCGCTCCGTCCTGGCCCCTCCCCTATGCGTGTTCGACAAAGGAATCCCCTGTCTTCATCAGGGGGATTGTAATTGGATGGCTGCTCTGTCATTTAAATACAGCGCCCACGGCCATTTTGCCATGGACCGCGGACACACTAATGTTGGGCTACCTATTATACTGGAGTGCTTAATACTGAACAATGCTTGGCAGACAACTATTGACAAACACGTCGTATCCATGCCAATACCGTGGAGCCATGCAAAGTGCAAGGAATCCAATATTACATGAAGTGACAAGCGCTACTTAATATGTGATTTAAATGGGAGATGTGACAGACTCACCCGGGACAGAGGCTTTTGGAGGTGACTGAATGTCAGCCTCTCGCCTACAGATTATGGGCCCTGGCTTTTGGGGTACACTTGAGGTGTTGTTACTTTGGATTCGGGTCCTTGTCCCCCAGGACACACAGACTCTGGGGACCCTGTATTTGCCATATTAGCAATAGTGACTGATTCATACTGTTGGGACACATACTGTGAGGAGATGCTAATATCAACTGCAACTATCTGTCTTGTTGTCTGCTATAATGTGTTTATTGTAAATAAGTCTAGTCTGGCTTACAACAGCTTCTAATGCCCCGTACACATGGTCAGATTTTCCGACGGAAAATGTGTGATAGGACCTCGTTGTCAGAAATTCCGACCGTGTGTAGGCTCCATCACACATTTTCCATCAGATTTTCTGACACACAAAGTTTGAGAGCAGGCTATAAAATTTTACGACAACAAAATCCGTTGTTGGAATTTCCGATCGTGTGTACACAAATCCGACGCACAAAGTGCCACGCATGCTCAGAATAAATAAAGAGATGAAGCTATTGGCTACTGCCCCGTTTAAAGTCCCGACGTACGTGTTTTACGTCACTGTGTTCAGAATGCTTGGATTTTCCGACAACTTTGTGTGACCGTGTGTATGCAAGACAAGTTTGAGCCAACATCCGTCGGAAAAAATCCTAGAATTTTGTTGTCGGAATGTCCGATCAATGTCCGACCGTGTGTACGGGGCATAAGAGTAGTCAACTCATTGTTGTTTGTATTGTTAATTGTAATTAGCTCCTGCTATTGTGTTTATACTACTGTGTGAAGCTCGGCGACCACAAGTCTGTGTCCTACAGGTCATGTCTCTGAGTCATCTAGTCTGGGTAAATGTTTTAGTAAACTAGCTCATGTTAATTAGGTTACAGTTGTATTGTTAGAGTAATATCAGCAGGAGGGGGGAACCTCCTCTTTAACGGTATATAAAGACTTGTAATTTTGGTTCTAAAAAAAACAGTCCATGTTAGCAGTGAAACAAGTCTTGTCTTGTTTTGTTCTTATGAGTGGTTGGAATATCAGATATCTATATCCAGACTGGGAGGAAGTGGTATACTGACGGAAGCACTCAAGTGGAGTGTGGGACGTTGCGTGACAGGAGAATTTAATAAAAACTATGCAGATGTAATTTATTTATTTATCCAGGACAAAGGATGATGTTCGGCTCACCATACCCCTCTAATATTCAGTATACCATAATGTCCAATTTTAATATATAACAAATATGAATATTCAAGAATAAAATAAATAAAAATTAAAAATGTAAATATATATATATGAAATTCATACAATACATAAATAACAGCGGTGTACATAGAACCTACAATACAATGATTCCTATTAGTGTTTTCCACCATCACAGCATAGTGTTTACCAAAGGTCTGGTAGGTATTTTTTTTTCTTTTCCTCCTCTAATTAAAATGGTGAGACCAACATCTAGAGTTTTCCACAGTGCAATTTCTTGCTGAGAGCAAAGCTGCAATTTATTATTATTATACAAGATTTATATAGCGCCAACAGTTTACTCAGAGCTTTACAATGTATAAGGGGGACAACACAATTACAGTACAGTTCAATACAAAAGGTACAGGAGGGCCCTGCTCGTAGAGCTTACATTCTAAAGGGAGGGGGTGGTGGTACAAAAGGTAATAGCTGCAAAGAATTATTTGATGGGGGTGGCTCAGGGACAGTTATGTGGGTGTGGGATAGGCTTCCCTGAATAAATGAGTTTTCAAGGATCTCCTAAAGGTGCACAGGGTAGGGGCTGATCGGACATACTGGGGCAGGGAATTCCAGAGGGTGGGAGAGGCTCTGGAGAAGTCCTGAAGGCGAGCATGGGAGGAGGTAACAAGGGAGCTAGAGAGCAGGAGGTCCTGGGAGGAGCGGAGGGGGCGATTTGGGCGATATCTGCAGATGAGGTTCATGATGTAGATGGGGGCGATGTTGTGAATGGCCTTGTATGTTATGGTTAGCATTTTGAATTTTACACGGTGGGGTAGGGGAAGCCAGTGAAGGGATTGGCAGAGAGGAGCAGCAGTCACAGATCGATTAGTGAGGTGTATTAGTCTAGCAGCAGCATTCATAATAGACTGAAGGGGGAATAGCCTGCTTAAGGGTAGGCCATTAAGGAGAGAGTTGCAATAGTCGAGGCGGGAAATAATCAAGGAGTGAAAAAGTTGTTTTGTAGTGTCATTAGTCAGGAAGGGTCGAATTTTGGAGATGTTGCGGAGGTTAAGGCGGCAGGATTTAGCCAGTGATTGGATATGGGGGCTGAAGGAGAGGTCAGAGTCAAGGATTACACCCAGGACTCTGGCATGTGTGGAGGGACCAATGGTTGTGTTGTTGATATTAATGGTGAAGTCACAGGAGGGGGACCGTGAAGGAGGAAATATAACAAGCTCAGTTTTAAAAAGATTAAGTTTGAGGAAGTGGTGTGACATCCATACCGATATGTCATTCAGCAAGTTTGAGATCCGTGAGGAGATAGTGGGGGTGAGTTGGGGAGTGGAGAGATAGATCTGTGTGTCATCGGCATAGAGATGGTATTGGAAGCCATGGGAGGTGATCAACTGGCCCAGGGAAGAGGTATAGAGTGAGAAAAGGAGAAAAATTTACAAATATTGTAAGAAGAAATATTCTTTTCCTAATGCTACAAGGAAAACAAAACAAATCCGTGGGTGCCAGAGGTGCCCTAAAGACATTAACAAATGCTTTGTGGAATCTAAATGATGAGGACCAGAAGGAAAGTGTGAGTAGCTTTTTCCTCCAGAATTCTCATTCCAGAAACAAGTCCATCTAGTTCAACCAATAGAAGGGGAAAAAAAAAAATGATACGATCCTATATATAAACCTATACCTGCAGTTGATCCAGAGGAGGAAAAAAAAAACAATAAAGTATGATCCAATCTGCTCAAGCAGGGGAAAAAAATCCTTCCTGATCCCCTAAGATGCAATCAGGTGTTCCTTGGATCAACTTCACCTATAAATATTAGTATCCAATTATATTATACTGTATGTATCTAGGAAAGAATCCAGGCCTTTCTTAAAATAATCTTCTGAGCTGGCCTGAATCACCTCTTGAGGGAGCCTATTCCACATTTTCACAGCTCTTACTGTGACAAAGCCTTTCCGTATTTGGAGATGAAATCTCTTTTCCTCCAGATGTAAAGAGTGCTCCTTGTCCTCTGTGATGACCTTAAAGTGAATAAAAAAAATACACAGAAAGATAGGGAATGGGGACATTTAAGGTGCCTGGTTAAGATAATGCACTATAGCATATTTTAAAGCTATATTTTATATTTTATAGTAAATTTTATTCCATACATTTAAAAATATATTGCAATATTCTCTAAAAAAAAGTTTTTTACAAAGTTGAGAATCAAATTTGATCACAATGTACTGTACAACGATACTTGCTCAACATGTTTTGCCAGATAATGGCTTCTTCAGGAGCCTTTATACTTTATTGTATAGGGCAATGCAAACATAAAAATAAACATTAGACAACAATAAACAATAGGGCTGGATAACCCTGTTAAATTCATTTTTCAATTCACAAGATCACATTGGATCATCTGAGAGATCACTCTTAACCTGAAAGAATCTACAGGCCAATATGCATGTACACCAGGGCCACAGGGCTACCACCAATAGGATGTCAGTGTGTCATAGGAAGACTATAATGCCTAAGAAAGTCTAAAAAATATCACATTATTATTATTATTATACAGGAATTATATAGTGCCAACATATAGCGCTTTACAACATGAGGGCAGACAGTACAGTTACAATACAATACAAGAAGAATCAGAGGGCTCTGCTCGTTAGAGCTTACAATCTAAAAGATATATATGTATATAGCATGTATATTATTTCAAAGTATACCAAAATGTATGAGACCAATTATGGTCACTATATTTGGAAAACAGTGTTAATCACAAATATCTGTAAAATGGACACGTGAAGCTATCTGCTAGAGAGGTTTCAGCTTCTGAGCTGTAGTTATTTTGATCAATCACCAGGGGGAACAAGTCTAATCTCATCGACAACACCAAAACTTGATGCAGGAGAGACATCCAACCAGCAGCTATGAATAAACAGAGTAAAGAGAGGGAGATTTTTATCTCTACATCTAATAAGGTTTAACACTATGCAAACAAAACTGATTCAATTTATATCTGGAGGATCTTACCTTTGGAAGTTAGAAAGCAATAAAACCGCTATGTAGCAGCCATAACACCGCACAGCTCATCATAGATAAACTCTTCCCTGGGCTACTTCACAAAGTAGGTCTGGTGTGATAGATCTACAGAGCAAAAAATACATGCAGTAAGAATCTAATGGGTTAACAAGTAATGACAATTGGCCCAAACATAAAACACTAATGTCCAGTGATTACCTTAATAACACCTGGTAGTCAGGGATAGCTCCTGGGTTTGCAGAATGGCAGGTGGGCGCATCACACAAACCGCCGCCATGCAAGAATATTTATAGTCCTCCTACCTCCTGGCATATTGCTCTGCCAATGAGATGCAGACGCCATATTAGTGCCAATCGCACATGCAAGGGCATGATGATGTCACGCGCAATGTTCTGTCTGTCATTTTGAAACATCTCATTGAGCCTTGTGAACAAGGATATTTGCCCATCCTATTGAGAGAGGGTAAAACAATTTTAAACAAATATAACAATGGCTGCACCCGCATTTGCAGTACAAATCCTTAAAGTGAATAACTCAACACCAAGTTCACTACATGGACCACTTATGTATTTATATATTTTGATCATATCCCCCTTAATCTCCTCTTCCCAAGAGAGAATGCATTCAGTTCAGCTAATCTTTCTTCATAGCTGAGCTCCTCCGTGTCTCTACACTTTCTTCAGTTCCCCAATATCCTTTTTATGAACTGGTGCCCAAAACGGAACTGCATATTCCAGCTGAGGTTTTACTAATGATTTGTAAAAGGGCAACATGTTATCTCTCTCTCTACAGTCCATGCCTCTCTTACAAGAAAGGATTTTGCTCGCTTTGCAGCCATTTTGCATGCCATTATTAAGCTTATGATCTACCAAGATACCTAGAACCTTCTCCACCATTGACTCCCCCAACTGTTCTCCTCCTAGTATGTAAGATGCGTGTATGTTTCTAGCCCCCAAGTGCATACATTTACATTTATCTACATTAAACCTCATTTGCCACACAGTTGCCCAATTAAACAGTGCATTGAGGTCAGCTTGTAAGATGGAGACATCCTGTAAGGACGTTATTTCACTGCATAATTTGGTTTCATCTGCAAACACTAAAATGCTACTTTTTTTTCTGTATTTAAATATTTTTATTGAAACGTTTTCAGATAAGACAATAACGATCATGTATAGCATTACATTACGTAAAAACAATGAAAGAAGAAAAAAAAATCAAGATTTAAACCAAAATAACATCATTAGGCCAGAAGAGAGGGTGAGGAGCATGACCCCGTCTATTGCTGTAACCAGCCGTATACGAGCTGAAGATGTAAGGGGCAGAGGTATCAGGGAAGTTTTGATAAGGTGTTTCACAGTCTGAATCCAGAACCGAGTCTGACCACTTCTACTACGGTTGCCAGATTCGATTTGAACCTCACCTGTACAAGATAATTGTCAGAGGGGTAAATAATTAATCATTGTCTGGTGATGGCCGGTTACACCCTAAGGCCCCACGCACCCCACCCCTATGGGAACTTACTGTGGAAGTGCCTCCAGGATGTACCTGTCCCGCCACCTCCCTAAGACATGCACTAGCCCTCTGATGGATCCAGGTGAACCCATGACCCCTTGTTCTCAGAAAGTAGTTAGTGAGCTCAGCTCTTGTTGCATATTCAGGTTGTCTCTGCTTCTAGAGTCAGTATAGTGACCTGAAGCCTCTCCAGATTTCGAAGGAAAACTGACTTAACTTAAAAGGTGGGAGGGACCAGAGTGTCCAAACAGAAGAGAAGAGAAAGGTGAGAGAGGAGAAAGAATAGAGGAAGGGTGAGTTTAATGTGGAGTTGGTGCTCTCCCAGATCCCTGCGATGTTCCAGGAAAAAGATGAATGTTGCAGTACGTGGCCCAAGGCTCCCAGGTGTCATAGAACTTCCCAGTTTTGTCATTTAGCTTTGCTACAATCTGTTCTTGCGCCATGATCCAAGAGACTTTCCTCCTGATTCCCTGGAAGGAGACACCTGTTTTTTTCCAGGCTTTGGCAATAGTAACTTTGGCCCCTAAGAGAATGAAATAAACCAACACCTGTGAGTATTTAGGAAGAGCCTCAATATTGCTATTTAGCAGTGCTACATTGGGGTTAGGGATTATCACAACCTTTGTGATTGTACTAACTGTACGAAATACTTTCTGCCAGAAGGATCTGATGCGTGGACAGGTTTAACATGTGTGTATCATCGTACCCTTCAGTTCACATCCTCTAAAATATAGTGGGGAGGACCCCGGAAAGATGACCACTAGGGATGAGCTTTGTGTTTGAGTCGAATGCACATTCGACTCGAACATTGTGTGTTCGTTCGTTCACCGAATTACAAATGTTATGGGCCGTTTGCACCAAATTCAAGTGGTGCATCACGGCCCATAATTCACTGCGGCATCGCAGTGCATTGCTGGCTGTTGATTGGCCAAGCATGCACTATGACCCGCATGCTTGGCCAAGCACAGCGCCATGTGTACAGAGAGTCATAATTGGCCAAAGCCAGGGAGGCTTTGGCCAATTATGGCTCAGGGGGTTTAGTACACACCCCACACTATATAAGGCTGCCTGCAGTATAACTACCTGAAGCCAGGTGCTTGTGTAGGCTCCTGACGTATTTCCAGTTACTGTACGGTGTACCCTGCACAGTTGCACCTACAGTATAGCTACCTGAAGCCAGGTGTTTGTGTGGGCTCTTGACATATTTCCAGTTAGTGTACTGTGTACCCTGCACAGTTGCACCTACAGTATAACGACCTGAAGCCAGGTGCTTGTGTAGGCTCTTGACATATTTCTAGTTACTGTACTGTGTACCCTGCACTTTTGCACCTACAGTATAGCTACCTGAAGCCAGGTGCTTGTGTGGGCTCTTGACATATTTCCAGTTACTGTACTGTGTACCCTGCACAGTTGCACCTACAGTATAACTACCTGAAGCCAGGTGCTTGTGTAGGCTCTTGACGTATTTCCAGTTACTGTACTGTGTACTCTGCACAGTTGCACCTACAGTATAACTACCTGAAGCCAGGTGCTTGTGTAGGCTCTTGACATATTTCCAGTTACTGTACTGTGTACCCTGCACAGTTGAACCTACAGTACAACTACCTGAAGTCAGGTACTTGTGTAGGCTTTTGCATATTTCCAGTTACTGTACGGTGTACCCTGCACAGTTGCACCTACAGTATAGCTACCTGAAGCCAGATGCTTGTGTGGGCTCTTGACGTATTTCCAGTTACTGTACTGTGTACCCTGCACAGTTGCACCGACAGTATAACTACCTGAAGCCAGGTACTTGTGTGAGCTCTTAACATATTTCCAGTTACTGTACTGTGTACCCTGCACAGTTGCACCTACAGTATAACTACCTGAAGCCAGGTGCTTGTGTAGGCTCTTGACATATTTCCAGTTACTGTACTGTGTACTCTGCATAGTCGCACCTACAGTATAACTTCCTGAAGCCCGGTGCTTGTGTAGGCTCTTGAAGTATTTCCAGTTACTATACTGTGTACCCTGCACAGTTGCACCTACAGTATAGCTACCTGTAGATAGGTTCTTGTCTAGGCTCTTGACGTATTTCCAGTTACTGTACTGTGTACCTTGCACAGTTGCACCTACAGTATAACTACCTGACGCCAGGTGCTTGTGTAGGCTCTTGACGTATTTCCAGTTACTGTACTGTGTACCCTGCACAGTTGCACCTAAAGTATAACTACCTGAAGCCATGTGCTTGTGTAGGCTCTTGATGTGTTTCCAGTTACTGTACTGTATACCCTGCACAGTTGCACCTACAGTATATTTACCTGAAGCCAGGTGCTTGTGTGGGCTCTTGACGTATTGCCAGTTACTGTACTGTGTACCCTGCACAGTTGCACCTACAGTATAACTACCTGAAGCCATGTGCTTGTGTAGGCTCTTGACATATTTCCAGTTACTGTACTGTGTACCCTGCACAGTTGAACCTACAGTATAACTACCTGAAGTCAGGTACTTGTGTAGGCTTTTGCATATTTCCAGTTACTGTACGGTGTACCCTGCACTGTTGCACCTACAGTATAGCTACCTGAAGCCAGATGCTTGTGTGGGCTCTTGACGTATTTCCAGTTACTGTACTGTGTACCCTGCACAGTTGCACCGACAGTATAACTACCTGAAGCCAGGTACTTGTGTGAGCTCTTAACATATTTCCAGTTACTGTAATGTGTACCCTGCACAGTTGCACCTACAGTATAACTACCTGAAGCCAGGTGCTTGTGTAGGCTCTTGACATATTTCCAGTTACTGTACTGTGTACTCTGCATAGTCGCACCTACAGTATAACTTCCTGAAGCCCGGTGCTTGTGTAGGCTCTTGAAGTATTTCCAGTTACTATACTGTGTACCCTGCACAGTTGCACCTACAGTATAGCTACCTGTAGATAGGTGCTTGTCTAGGCTCTTGACGTATTTCCAGTTACTGTACTGTGTACCTTGCACAGTTGCACCTACAGTATAACTACCTGACGCCAGGTGCTTGTGTAGGCTCTTGACGTATTTCCAGTTACTGTACTGTGTATCCTGCACAGTTGCACCTAAAGTATAACTACCTGAAGCCATGTGCTTGTGTAGGCTCTTGATGTGTTTCCAGTTACTGTACTGTGTACCCTGCACAGTTGTACCTACAGTATAACTACCTGATGCCAGGTGCTTGTGTAGGCTCTTGACGTATTTCCAGTTACTGTACTGTGTACCCTGCACAGTTGCACCTACAGTATAACTACCTGAAGCCATGTGCTTGTGTAGGCTCTTGACGTATTTCCAGTTACTGTACTTTGTACCCTGCACAGTTGCACCTACAGTATAACTACCTGAAGCCAGGTGCTTGTGTGGGTTCTGGATGTATTTCCAGTTACTGTACTGTGTACCCTGCACAGTTGCACCTACAGTATAACTACCTGAAGCCAGGTGCTTGTGTAGGCTCTTGACGTACTTCCAGTTACTGTACTGTGTACCCTGCACAGTTGCACCTAGAGTATAACTACCTGAAGCCAGGTGCTTGTGTAGGCTCTTGACATATTTCCAGTTACTGTACTGTGTACCCTGCACAGTTGCACCTACAGTATATTTACCTGAAGTCAGGTGTTTGTGTGGGGTCTTGACGTATTGCCAGTTACTGTACTGTGTACCCTGCACAGTTGCACCTACAGTATAACTACCTGAAGCCAAGTGCTTGTGTAGGCTCTTGACATATTTCCAGTTACTGTACTGTGTACCCTGCACAGTTGCACCGACAGTATAACTACCTGAAGCCAGGTACTTGTGTGAGCTCTTAACATATTTCCAGTTACTGTACTGTGTACCCTGCACAGTTGCACCTACAGTATAACTACCTGAAGCCAGGTGCTTGTGTAGGCTCTTGAAGTATTTCCATTTACTATACTGTGTATCCTGCACAGTTGCACCTACAGTATAACTTCCTGAAGCCTGGTGCTTGTCTAGGCTCTTGACGTATTTCCAGTTACTGTACTGTGTACCTTGCACAGTTGCACCTACAGTATAACTACCTGAAGCCATGTGCTTGCGTAGGCTCTTGATGTGTTTCCAGTTACTGTACTGTGTACCCTGCACAGTTGTACCAACAGTATAACTACCTGACGCCAGGTGCTTTTGTAGGCTCTTGACGTATTTCCAGTTACTGTACTGTGTACCCTGCACAGTTGCACCTACAGTATAACTACCTGAAGCCATGTGCTTGTGTAGGCTCTTGACGTATTTCCAGTTACTGTACTGTGTACCCTGCACAGTGGCACCTACAGTATAACTACCTGAAGCCAGGTGCTTGTGTAGGCTCTTGACGTATTTCCAGTTACTGTACTGTGTACCCTGCACAGTTGCACCTACAGTATAACTACCTGAAGCCAGGTGCTTGTGTAGGCTCTTGACATATTTCCAGTTACTGTACTGTGTACCCTGCACAGTTGCACCTACAGTATATTTACCTGAAGACAGGTGCTTGTGTGGGCTCTTGATGTATTGCCAGTTACTGTACTGTGTACCCTGCACAGTTGCACCTACAGAATAACTACCTGAAGCCAGGTACTTGTGTAGGCTTTTGCATATTTCCAGTTACTGTACGGTGTACCCTGCACAGTTGCACCTACACTATAGCTACCTGAACCCAGATGCTTGTGTGGGCTCTTGACGTATTTCCAGTTACTGTACTGTGTACCCTGCACAGTTGCACCGACAGTATAACTACCTGAAGCCAGGTACTTGTGTGAGCTCTTAACATATTTCCAGTTACTGTACTGTGTACCCTGCACAGTTGCACCTACAGTATAACTACCTGAAGCCAGGTGCTTGTGTAGGCTCTTGACATATTTCCAGTTACTGTACTGTGTACTCTGCATAGTCGCACCTACAGTATAACTTCCTGAAGCCTGGTGCTTGTGTAGGCTCTTGAAGTATTTCCAGTTACTATACTGTGTACCCTGCACAGTTGCACCTACAGTATAGCTACCTGTAGATAGGTGCTTGTCTAGGCTCTTGACGTATTTCCAGTTACTGTACTGTGTACCTTGCACAGTTGCACCTACAGTATAACAACCTGATGCCAGGTGCTTGTGTAGGCTCTTGACGTATTTCCAGTTACTGTACTGTTTACCCTGCACAGTTGCACCTAAAGTATAACTACCTGAAGCCATGTGCTTGTGTAGGCTCTTGATGTGTTTCCAGTTACTGTACTGTGTACCCTGCACAGTTGTACCTACAGTATAACTTCCTGACGCCAGGTGCTTGTGTAGGCTCTTGACGTATTTCCAGTTACTGTACTGTGTACCCTGCACAGTTGCACCTACAGTAATACTACCTGAAGCCATGTGCTTGTGTAGGCTCTTGACGTATTTCCAGTTACTGTACGGTGTACCCTGCACAGTTGCACCTACAGTATAACTACCTGAAGCCAGGTGCTTGTGTGGGTTCTGGATGAATTTTCACTTACTGTACTGTGTACCCTGCACAGTTGCACCTACAGTATAACTACCTGAAGCCAGGTGCTTGTGTAGGCTCTTGACATATTTCCAGTTACTGTACTGTGTACCCTGCACAGTTGCACCTACAGTATAACTACCCGAAGCCATGTGCTTGTGTAGGCTCTTGATGTGTTTCCAGTTACTGTACTGTGTACCCTGCACAGTTGTACCTACAGTATAACTTCCTGACGCCAGGTGCTTGTGTAGGCTCTTGACGTATTTCCAGTTACTGTACTGTGTACCCTGCACAGTTGCACCTACAGTAATACTACCTGAAGCCATGTGCTTGTGTAGGCTCTTGACGTATTTCCAGTTACTGTACGGTGTACCCTGCACAGTTGCACCTACAGTATAACTACCTGAAGCCAGGTGCTTGTGTAGGCTCTTGACATATTTCCAGTTACTGTACTGTGTACCCTGCACAGTTGCACCTACAGTATAACTACCTGAAGCCAGGTGCTTGTGTAGGCTCTTGACATATTTCCAGTTACTGTACTGTGTACCCTGCACAGTTGCAAATATAGTATATTTACCTGAAGCCAGGTGTTTGTGTGGGGTCTTGACGTATTGCCAGTTACTGTACTGTGTACCCTGCACAGTTGCACCTACAGTATAACTACCTGAAGCCAAGTGCTTGTGTAGGCTCTTGACATATTTCCAGTTACTGTACTGTGTACCCTGCACAGTTGCACCTACAGTATAACTACCTAAAGCCAGGTACTTGTGTAGGCTTTTGACATATTTCCAGTTACTGTTCGGTGTACCCTGCACAGTTGCACCTACAGTATTGCTACCGGAAGCCAGGTGCTTGTGTGGGCTCTTGACGTATTTCCAGTTACTGTACTGTGTACCCTGCACAGTTGCACCGACAGTATAACTACCTGAAGCCAGGTACTTGTGTGAGCTCTTAACATATTTCCAGTTACTGTACTGTGTACCCTGCACAGTTGCACCTACAGTATAACTACCTGAAGCCAGGTGCTTGTGTAGGCTCTTGAAGTATTTCCAGTTACTATACTGTGTACCCTGCACAGTTGCACCTACATTATAACTTCCTGAAGCCTGGTGCTTGTCTAGGCTCTTGACGTATTTCCAGTTACTGTACTGTGTACCTTGCACAGTCGCACCTACAGTATAACTTCCTGAAGCCTGGTGCTTGTGTAGGCTCTTGAAGTATTTCCAGTTACTATACTGTGTACCCTGCACAGTTGCACCTACAGTATAGCTACCTGTAGATAGGTGCTTGTCTAGGCTCTTGACGTATTTCCAGTTACTGTACTGTGTACCTTGCACAGTTGCACCTACAGTATAACAACCTGATGCCAGGTGCTTGTGTAGGCTCTTGACGTATTTCCAGTTACTGTACTGTTTACCCTGCACAGTTGCACCTAAAGTATAACTACCTGAAGCCATGTGCTTGTGTAGGCTCTTGATGTGTTTCCAGTTACTGTACTGTGTACCCTGCACAGTTGTACCTACAGTATAACTTCCTGACGCCAGGTGCTTGTGTAGGCTCTTGACGTATTTCCAGTTACTGTACTGTGTACCCTGCACAGTTGCACCTACAGTAATACTACCTGAAGCCATGTGCTTGTGTAGGCTCTTGACGTATTTCCAGTTACTGTACGGTGTACCCTGCACAGTTGCACCTACAGTATAACTACCTGAAGCCAGGTGCTTGTGTAGGCTCTTGACATATTTCCAGTTACTGTACTGTGTACCCTGCACAGTTGCACCTACAGTATAACTACCTGAAGCCAGGGCTTGTGTAGGCTCTTGACATATTTCCAGTTACTGTACTGTGTACCCTGCACAGTTGCAAATATAGTATATTTACCTGAAGCCAGGTGTTTGTGTGGGGTCTTGACGTATTGCCAGTTACTGTACTGTGTACCCTGCACAGTTGCACCTACAGTATAACTACCTGAAGCCAAGTGCTTGTGTAGGCTCTTGACATATTTCCAGTTACTGTACTGTGTACCCTGCACAGTTGCACCTACAGTATAACTACCTAAAGCCAGGTACTTGTGTAGGCTTTTGACATATTTCCAGTTACTGTTCGGTGTACCCTGCACAGTTGCACCTACAGTATTGCTACCGGAAGCCAGGTGCTTGTGTGGGCTCTTGACGTATTTCCAGTTACTGTACTGTGTACCCTGCACAGTTGCACCGACAGTATAACTACCTGAAGCCAGGTACTTGTGTGAGCTCTTAACATATTTCCAGTTACTGTACTGTGTACCCTGCACAGTTGCACCTACAGTATAACTACCTGAAGCCAGGTGCTTGTGTAGGCTCTTGAAGTATTTCCAGTTACTATACTGTGTACCCTGCACAGTTGCACCTACATTATAACTTCCTGAAGCCTGGTGCTTGTCTAGGCTCTTGACGTATTTCCAGTTACTGTACTGTGTACCTTGCACAGTTGCACCTACAGTATAACTACCTGACGCCAGGTGCTTGTGTAGGCTCTTGACGTATTTCCAGTTACTGTACTGTGTACCCTGCACAGTTGCACCTAAAGTATAACTACCTGAAGCCATGTGCTTGTGTAGGCTCTTGATGTGTTTCCAGTTACTGTACTGTGTACCCTGCACAGTTGTACCTACAGTATAACTACCTGACGCCAGGTGCTTGTGTAGGCTCTTGACGTATTTCCAGTTACTGTACTGTGTACCCTGCACAGTTGCACCTACAGTATAACTACATGAAGCCCTGTGCTTGTGTAGGCTCTTGACGTATTTCCAGTTACTGTACTGTGTACCCTGCACAGTTGCACCTACAGTATAACTACCTGAAGCCAGGTGCTTGTGTGGGTTCTGGATGTATTTCCAGTTACTATACTGTGTACCCTGCACAGTTGCACCTACAGTATAACTACCTGAAGCCAGATGCTTGTGTAGGCTCTTGACATATTTCCAGTTACTGTACTGTGTACCCTGCACAGTTGCACCTACAGTATATTTACTTGAAGCCAGGTGTTTGTGTGGGGTCTTGACGTATTTCCAGTTACTGTACTGTGTACCCTGCACAGTTGCACCTACAGTATAACTACCTGAAGCCAAGTGCTTGTGTAGGCTCTTGACATATTTCCAGTTACTGTACTGTGTACCCTGCACAGTTGCACCTACAGTATAACTACCTGAAGCCAGGTACTTGTGTAGGCTTTTGACGTATTTCCAGTTACTGTACGGTGTACCCTGCACAGTTGCACCTACAGTATAGCTACCTGAAGCCAGGTGCTTGTGTGGGCTCTTGACGTATTTCCAGTTACTGTACTGTGTACCCTGCACAGTTGCACCGACAGTATAACTACCTGAAGCCAGGTACTTGTGTGAGCTCTTAACATATTTCCAGTTACTGTACTGTGTACCCTGCACAATTGCACCTACAGTATAACTACCTGAAGCCAGGTGCTTGTGTAGGCTCTTGACGTATTTCCAGTTACTGTACTGTGTACTCTGCATAGTTGCACCTACAGTATAACTTCCTGAAGCCTGGTGCTTGTGTAGGCTCTTGAAGTATTTCCAGTTACTATACTGTGTACCCTGCACAGTTGCACCTACAGTATAGCCACCCGTAGATAGGTGCTTGTCTAGGCTCTTGACGTATTTTCAGTTCCTGTACTGTGTACCCTGCACAGCTGCACCTAAAGTACAACTACCTGAAGCCATGTGCTTGTGTAGGCTCTTGACGTGTTTCCAGTTACTGCACTGTGTACCCTGCACAGTTGTACCTACAGTATAACTACCTGACGTCAGGTGCTTGTGTAGGCTCTTGACGTATTTCCAGTTACTGTACTGTGTACCCTGCACAGTTGCACCTACAGTATAACTACCTGAAGCCATGTGCTTGTGTAGGCTCTTGACGTATTTCCAGTTACTGTACTGTGTACCCTGCACAGTTGCACCTACAGTATAACTACCTGAAGCCAGGTGCTTGTGTAGGCTCTTGATGTGTTTCCAGTTACTGTACTGTGTACCCTGCACAGTTGTACCTACAGTATAACTACCTGACGCCAGGTGCTTGTTTAGGCTCTTGACGTATTTCCAGTTACTGTACTGTGTACCCTGCACAGTTGCACCTACAGTATAACTACCTGAAGCCATGTGCTTGTGTAGGCTCTTGACGTATTTCCAGTTACTGTACTGTGTACACTGCACAGTTGCACCTACAGTATAACTACCTGAAGCCAGGTGCTTGTGTGGGTTCTGGATGTATTTCCAGTTACTATACTGTGTACCCTGCACAGTTGCACCTACAGTATAACTACCTGAAGCCAGGTGCTTGTGTAGGCTCTTGACGTATTTCCAGTTACTGTACTGTGTACCCTGCACAGTTGCACCTACAGTATAACTACCTGAAGCCAGGTGCTTGTGTAGGCTCTTGACATATTTCCAGTTACTGTACTGTGTACCCTGCACAGTTGCACCTACAGTATATTTACATGAAGCCAGGTGTTTGTGTGGGGTCTTGACGTATTGCCAGTTACTGTACTGTGTACCCTGCACAGTTGCACCTACAGTATAACTACCTGAAGCCAAGTGCTTGTGTAGGCTCTTGACATATTTCCAGTTACTGTACTGTGTACCCTGCACAGTTGCACCTACAGTATAACTACCTGAAGCCAGGTACTTGTGTAGGCTTTTGACGTATTTCCAGTTACTGCACGGTGTACCCTGCACAGTTGCACCTACAGTATAGCTACCTGAAGCCAGGTGCTTGTGTGGGCTCTTGACGTATTTCCAGTTACTGTGTACCCTGCACAGTTGCACCGACAGTATAACTACCTGAAGCCAGGTACTTGTGTGAGCTCTTAACATATTTCCAGTTACTGTACTGTGTACCCTGCACAGTTGCACCTACAGTATAACTACCTGAAGCCAGGTGCTTGTGTAGGCTCTTGACGTATTTCCAGTTACTGTACTGTGTACTCTGCATAGTTGCACCTACAGTATAATTTCCTGAAGCCTGGTGCTTGTGTAGGCTCTTGAAGTATTTCCAGTTACTCTACTGTGTACCCTGCACAGTTTCACCTACAGTATAGCCACCCGTAGATAGGTGCTTGTCTAGGCTCTTGACGTATTTTCAGTTACTGTACTGTGTACCCTGCACAGCTGCACCTAAAGTATAACTACCTGAAGCCATGTGCTTGTGTAGGCTCTTGATGTGTTTCCAGTTACTGCACTGTGTACCCTGCACAGTTGTACCCACAGTATAACTACCTGACGTCAGGTGCTTGTGTAGGCTCTTGACGTATTTCCAGTTACTGTACTGTGTACCCTGCACAGTTGCACCTACAGTATAACTACCTGAAGCCATGTGCTTGTGTGGGTTCTGGATGTATTTCCAGTTACTGTACTGTGTACCCTGCACAGTTGCACCTACAGTATAACTACCTGAAGCCAGGTGTTTGTGTGGGTTCTGGATGTATTTCCAGTTACTGTACTGTGTACCCTGCACAGTTGCACCTACAGTATAACTACCTGAAGCCAGGTGCTTGTGTAGGCTCTTGACGTATTTCCAGTTACTGTACTGTGTACCCTGCACAGTTGCACCTACAGTATAACTACCTGAAGCCAGGTGCTTGTGTAGGCTCTTGTCGTATTTCCAGTTACTGTACTGTGTACCCTGCACAGTTGCACCTACAGTATAACTACCTGAAGCCTGGTGCTTGTGTAGGCGCTTTAAGTATTTCCAGTTACTGTACTGTGTACCATGCACAGTTGCACCTACAGTATAGCTCCCTGTAGCCAAGTGCTTGTCTAGGCTCTTGACGTATTTCCAGTTAGTGTACTGTGTACCCTGCACAGTTGCACCTACAGTACGGCTACCTGTAGCTAGGTGCTTGTGTAGGCTCTTTGAAGTATTTCCAGTTACTGTACTGTGTACCCTGCACAGTTGCACCTACGATACAGCTACCTGTAGCCAGGTGCTTGTGTAGGCTCTTTGAAGTATTTCCAGTTACTGTACTGTGTACCCTGCACAGTTGCACCTACAGTATAACTACCTGAAGCCAGGTGCTTGTGTGGGTTCTGGATGTATTTCCAGTTACTGTACTGTGTACCCTGCACAGTTGCACCTACAGTATAACTACCTGAAGCCAGGTGCTTGTGTAGGCTCTTGACGTATTTTCAGTTACTGTACTGTGTACCCTGCACAGTTGCACCTACAGTATAGCTACCTGAAGCCTGGGGCTTGTGTAGGCGCTTTAAGTATTTCCAGTTACTGTACTGTGTACCATGCACAGTTGCACCTACAGTATAGCTACCTGTAGCCAAGTGCTTTTCTAGGCTCTTGACATATTTCCAGTTAGTGTACTGTGTACCCTGCACAGTTGCACCTACAGTACGGCTACCTGTAGCTAGGTGCTTGTGTAGGCTCATTGAAGTATTTCCAGTTACTGTACTGTGTACCCTGCACACTTGCACCTACGATACAGCTACCTGTAGCCAGGTGCTTGTGTAGGCTCTTTGAAGTATTTCCAGTTACTGTACTGTGTACCCTGCACAGTTGCACCTACAGTATAACTACCTGAAGCCAGGTGCTTGTGTGGGTTCTGGATGTATTTCCAGTTACTGTATTGTGTACCCTGCACAGTTGCACCTACAGTATAACTACCTGAAGCCAGGTGCTTGTGTAGGCTCTTGACATATTTCCAGTTACTGTACTGTGTACCCTGCACAGTTGCACTACAGTATATTTACCTGAAGCCAGGTGTTTGTGTGGGGTCTTGACGTATTGCCAGTTACTGTATTGTGTACCCTGCACAGTTGCACCTACAGTATAACTACCTGAAGCCAAGTGCTTGTGTAGGCTTTTGACATATTTCCAGTTACTGTACTGTGTACCCTGCACAGTTGCAGGACAGCAATCTGGCAGTCATGTTCCCCCTGCTGCAGCATACTGCCAGGTTTGCTCCAGTGATGATATAAATAATAAAAGTGCTGCGCAAATAGATTGTCCGTTGCTCCAGTGATGAGCAGGGAGGGAATGATGAGGTCATGGACTCCACGTGGGTGCCTGATAGGAGAGGGGAGGAGGAGGAGGAGGCACATCACCAATGAGGCAGGATGCCCTCCAAGGGCCAGCCTAAGGGCAGCACACTGACTGCATCACACCGCAGAGCTCCGCATCTGCAGGGCGCTGCTGTCTCTGCACGTTATTCCAAAAGTTCTTTGGTGTGGGCCTTTTTTGAGACGAGTGCATCAGATCCCACCACTGCTATTTGCAACATATGTTTTAATTGTATCTCGCGTGACCAAAACATCTCCCGCTTGGGCACCACATGCTTGACCAGACATATGTTGACCTGCCATGCAGTTTATTGACAGGCGTACCTAAAATACCCACACCAAAGAACAAAGAGGACCTCTCATTGCTCCTCATTAGCTGGGATCACCAACCCCACTATACCTTCAGTCCTCTTTCAGACCTGCACTAACAGGAATGAAGGTGTAGAATTAGGTGTGTCACAGCCAAGTACTTGCGGGCAATCTGCTAGGTGCTTGTGTAGGCTCTTGACATATTTCCAGTTACTGTACTGTGTACCCTGCACAGTTGCAGCTACAGTATATTTACCTGAAGCCAGGTGTTTGTGTGGGGTCTTGACGTATTGCCAGTTACTGTACTGTGTACCCTGCACAGTTGCACCTACAGTATAACTACCTGAAGCCAAGTGCTTGTGTAGGCTCTTGACATATTTCCAGTTACTGTACTGTGTACCCTGCACAGTTGCACCTACAGTATAACTACCTGAAGCCAGGTACTTGTGTAGGCTTTTGACGTATTTCCAGTTACTGTACGGTGTACCCTGCACAGTTGCACCTACAGTATAGCTACCTGAAGCCAGGTGCTTGTGTGGGCTCTTGACGTATTTCCAGTTACTGTACTGTGTACCCTGCACAGTTGCACCTACAGTATATTTACATGAAGCCAGGTGTTTGTGTGGGGTCTTGACGTATTGCCAGTTACTGTACTGTGTACCCTGCACAGTTGCACCTACAGTATAACTACCTGAAGCCAAGTGCTTGTGTAGGCTCTTGACATATTTCCAGTTACTGTACTGTGTACCCTGCACAGTTGCACCTACAGTAGAACTACCTGAAGCCAGGTACTTGTGTAGGCTTTTGACGTATTTCCAGTTACTGCACGGTGTACCCTGCACAGTTGCACTTACAGTATAGCTACCTGAAGCCAGGTGCTTGTGTGGGCTCTTGACGTATTTCCAGTTACTGTGTACCCTGCACAGTTGCACCGACAGTATAACTACCTGAAGCCAGGTACTTGTGTGAGCTCTTAACATATTTCCAGTTACTGTACTGTGTACCCTGCACAGTTGCACCTACAGTATAACTACCTGAAGCCAGGTGCTTGTGTAGGCTCTTGACGTATTTCCAGTTACTGTACTGTGTACTCTGCATAGTTGCACCTACAGTATAATTTCCTGAAGCCTGGTGCTTGTGTAGGCTCTTGAAGTATTTCCAGTTACTATACTGTGTACCCTGCACAGTTTCACCTACAGTATAGCCACCCGTAGATAGGTGCTTGTCTAGGCTCTTGACGTATTTTCAGTTACTGTACTGTGTACCCTGCACAGCTGCACCTAAAGTATAACTACCTGAAGCCATATGCTTGTGTAGGCTCTTGATGTGTTTCCAGTTACTGCACTGTGTACCCTGCACAGTTGTACCCACAGTATAACTACCTGACGTCAGGTGCTTGTGTAGGCTCTTGACGTATTTCCAGTTACTGTACTGTGTACCCTGCACAGTTGCACCTACAGTATAACTACCTGAAGCCATGTGCTTGTGTGGGTTCTGGATGCATTTCCAGTTACTGTACTGTGTACCCTGCACAGTTGCACCTACAGTATAACTACCTGAAGCCAGGTGTTTGTGTGGGTTCTGGATGTATTTCCAGTTACTGTACTGTGTACCCTGCACAGTTGCACCTACAGTATAACTACCTGAAGCCAGGTGCTTGTGTAGGCTCTTGACGTATTTCCAGTTACTGTACTGTGTACCCTGCACAGTTGCACCTACAGTATAACTACCTGAAGCCAGGTGCTTGTGTAGGCTCTTGTCGTATTTCCAGTTACTGTACTGTGTACCCTGCACAGTTGCACCTACAGTATAACTACCTGAAGCCTGGTGCTTGTGTAGGCGCTTTAAGTATTTCCAGTTACTGTACTGTGTACCATGCACAGTTGCACCTACAGTATAGCTCCCTGTAGCCAAGTGCTCGTCTAGGCTCTTGACGTATTTCCAGTTAGTGTACTGTGTACCCTGCACAGTTGCACCTACAGTACGGCTACCTGTAGCTAGGTGCTTGTGTAGGCTCTTTGAAGTATTTCCAGTTACTGTACTGTGTACCCTGCACAGTTGCACCTACGATACAGCTACCTGTAGCCAGGTGCTTGTGTAGGCTCTTTGAAGTATTTCCAGTTACTGTACTGTGTACCCTGCACAGTTGCACCTACAGTATAACTACCTGAAGCCAGGTGCTTGTGTGGGTTCTGGATGTATTTCCAGTTACTGTACTGTGTACCCTGCACAGTTGCACCTACAGTATAACTACCTGAAGCCAGGTGCTTGTGTAGGCTCTTGACGTATTTTCAGTTACTGTACTGTGTACCCTGCACAGTTGCACCTACAGTATAACTACCTGAAGCCTGGTGCTTGTGTAGGCGCTTTAAGTATTTCCAGTTACTGTACTGTGTACCATGCACAGTTGCACCTACAGTATAGCTACCTGTAGCCAAGTGCTTTTCTAGGCTCTTGACATATTTCCAGTTAGTGTACTGTGTACCCTGCACAGTTGCACCTACAGTACGGCTACCTGTAGCTAGGTGCTTGTGTAGGCTCATTGAAGTATTTCCAGTTACTGTACTGTGTACCCTGCACAGTTGCACCTACGATACAGCTACCTGTAGCCAGGTGCTTGTGTAGGCTCTTTGAAGTATTTCCAGTTACTGTACTGTGTACCCTGCACAGTTGCACCTACAGTATAACTACCTGAAGCCAGGTGCTTGTGTGGGTTCTGGATGTATTTCCAGTTACTGTACTGTGTACCCTGCACAGTTGCACCTACAGTATAACTACCTGAAGCCAGGTGCTTGTGTAGGCTCTTGACATATTTCCAGTTACTGTACTGTGTACCCTGCACAGTTGCACTACAGTATATTTACCTGAAGCCAGGTGTTTGTGTGGGGTCTTGACGTATTGCCAGTTACTGTATTGTGTACCCTGCACAGTTGCACCTACAGTATAACTACCTGAAGCCAAGTGCTTGTGTAGGCTCTTGACATATTTCCAGTTACTGTACTGTGTACCCTGCACAGTTGCAGGACAGCAATCTGGCAGTCATGTTCCCCCTGCTGCAGCATACTGCCAGGTTTGCTCCAGTGATGATATAAATAATAAAAGTGCTGCGCAAATAGATTGTCCGTTGCTCCAGTGATGAGCAGGGAGGGGATGATGAGGTCATGGACTCCACGTGGGTGCCGGATAGGAGAGGGGAGGAGGAGGAGGAGGCACATCACCAATGAGGCAGGATGCCCTCCAAGGGCCAGCCTAAGGGCAGCACACTGACTGCATCACACCGCAGAGCTCCGCATCTGCAGGGCGCTGCTGTCTCTGCACGTTATTCCAAAAGTTCTTTGGTGTGGGCCTTTTTTGAGACGAGTGCATCAGATCCCACCACTGCTATTTGCAACATATGTTTTAATTGTATCTCGCGTGACCAAAACATCTCCCGCTTGGGCACCACATGCTTGACCAGACATATGTTGACCTGCCATGCAGTTTATTGACAGGCGTACCTAAAATACCCACACCAAAGAACAAAGAGGACCTCTCATTGCTCCTCATTAGCTGGGATCACCAACCCCACTATACCTTCAGTCCTCTTTCAGACCTGCACTAACAGGAATGAAGGTGTAGAATTAGGTGTGTCACAGCCAAGTACTTGCGGGCAATCTGCTAGGTGCTTGTGTAGGCTCTTGACATATTTCCAGTTACTGTACTGTGTACCCTGCACAGTTGCAGCTACAGTATATTTACC
Organism: Lithobates clamitans; assembly: GCA_037952925.1. Taxonomy (NCBI): domain Eukaryota; kingdom Metazoa; phylum Chordata; class Amphibia; order Anura; family Ranidae; genus Lithobates; species Lithobates clamitans. The sequence continues at coordinate 4,653,259 of JBBGZY010000406.1, forward strand.
TGAAGCCAGGTGTTTGTGTGGGGTCTTGACGTATTGCCAGTTACTGTACTGTGTACCCTGCACAGTTGCACCTACAGTATAACTACCTGAAGCCAAGTGCTTGTGTAGGCTCTTGACATATTTCCAGTTACTGTACTGTGTACCCTGCACAGTTGCACCTACAGTATAACTACCTGAAGCCAGGTACTTGTGTAGGCTTTTGACGTATTTCCAGTTACTGTACGGTGTACCCTGCACAGTTGCACCTACAGTATAGCTACCTGAAGCCAGGTGCTTGTGTGGGCTCTTGACGTATTTCCAGTTACTGTACTGTGTACCCTGCACAGTTGCACCGACAGTATAACTACCTGAAGCCAGTTACTTGTGTGAGCTCTTAACATATTTCCAGTTACTGTACTGTGTAACCTGCACAGTTGCACCTACAGTATAACTACCTGAAGCCAGGTGCTTGTGTAGGCTCTTGACGTATTTCCAGTTACTGTACTGTGTACTCTGCATAGTTGCACCTACAGTATAACTTCCTGAAGCCTGGTGCTTGCGTAGGCTCTTGAAGTATTTCCAGTTACTATACTGTGTACCCTGCACAGTTGCACCTACAGTATAGCCACCCGTAGATAGGTGCTTGTCTAGGCTCTTGACGTATTTTCAGTTACTGTACTGTGTACCCTGCACAGTTGCACCTACAGTATAACTACCTGAAGCCAGGTGCTTGTGTAGGCTCTTGACATATTTCCAGTTACTGTACTGTGTACCCTGCACAGTTGCACCTACAGTTTATTTACCTGAAGCCAGGTGTTTGTGTGGGGTCTTGACGTATTGCCAGTTACTGTACTGTGTACCCTGCACAGTTGCACCTACAGTATAACTACCTGAAGCCAAGTGCTTGTGTAGGCTCTTGACATATTTCCAGTTACTGTACTGTGTACCCTGCACAGTTGCAGGACAGCAATCTGGCAGTCATGTTCCCCCTGCTGCAGCATACTGCCAGGTTTGCTCCAGTGATGAGCAGGGAGGGGATGATGAGGTCACGGACTCCACGTGGGTGCCTGATAGGAGAGGGGAGGAGGAGGAGGAGGCACATCACCAATGAGGCAGGATGCCCTCCAAGGGCCAGCCTAAGGGCAGCACACTGACTGCATCACACCGCAGAGCTCCGCATCTGCAGGGCGCTGCTGTCTCTGCACGTTATTCCAAAAGTTCTTTGGTGTGGGCCTTTTTTGAGACGAGTGCATCAGATCCCACCACTGCTATTTGCAACATATGTCTCAATTGTATCTCGCGTGACCAAAACATCTCCCGCTTGGGCACCACATGCTTGACCAGACATATGTTGACCTGCCATGCAGTTTATTGACAAGCGTACCTAAAATACCCACACCAAAGAACAAAGAGGACCTCTCATTGCTCCTCATTAGCTGGAATCTCTAACCCCACTATACCTTCAGTCCTCTTTCAGACCTGCACTGACAGGAATGAAGGTTTAGAATTAGGTGTGTCACAGCCAAGTACTTGCGGGCAATCTGCTATCGGTACACCAACGTCAGATTGTACCAGGCAAGTTTCCCTGCCCAGCTGCTGCACCGCAGAAAGAAGTTCGCTCCCAGCCATCCACATGCCCAGCGGTTGAATGCTAGCTTGGCAAAATTGGTAGCATTTCAACTGCTACCTTTTCAGTTGGTAGACTCTGCCCCTTCTGTGAGTTTGTGGAATGTGCGGTTCCTCAGTGGCAGGTTCCCAAACGCCACTTTTTCTCATGGAAGGCGATTCCAGCTCTCTACTAGCATGTGTAAGGCAATGTCTTGGCCTCGCTGGACAGGGCGGTCAGCGGTAAGGTGCATATTACTGCTGACTCATGGTCCAGCAGGCATGGACAGGGACGTTACCTAAGTTTCACGGCGCATAGGGTGACTCTGCTGGCAGCTGGGAAGGATGCAGGACAAGGTGCAGTAGTTTTGGAGGTTGTTCCACCACCATGCTTTCAAAATACCATTACTGGTGATTCTGACACACCTCTATCCTCCACCCCCTCCTCGTCTTCTTCCTCCATGGCCTCTTCCTGTGCTTTGTCCTCGGAGCCAGTGTGCTCTGTAGGCATTCAAGGGGCTACGCAAGTACGCAGGCCAAAAAATGCCATGCGGTGCTTGAGCTGGTGTGCTTGGGGGACAGGAGCCACACTGGGGCAGAGATTCTGTCAGCTCTGCAGGGAAAGGTTCAGAGGTGGTTGATGCCAAGCCAACTTAAGGCAGGAATGGTGGTTTGCGAAAATGGCACCAACCTCCTCTCCGCCCTCCGACAGGGACAATTGACCCAAGTGCCCTCTTTGGCTCAGGTCCTTAACTTGGTGGTGCAGCGGTTCTTACAGGATGTCCTGAGGCAGGCCAGGAAAGTCTGTGTGCATTTCCGCCATCATATAATGCCGGTGCTTGGCTGGCAGACCTCCAAAAGGAAATTAACCTACCCAAGAACCGCCTAATCTGTGACATGCCCACGAGGGGATCTCAACTTTGGCCATGCTGCAGCAGCTGCACACACAGCAGAGGGCCATCAATGAGTACCTGTGCGACTATGGCACCAGGACAGGGTCAGGGGAGCTTGGGTTTTTTTCCCCCACGCCAGTGGGCCATGATCAGGGATGCATGCACTGTCCTGTCACCATTTGAGGAGGCCACGAGGATGGTGAGCAGTGACAGCACATGCATCAGTGACACTGTCCCCCTTGTCCACCTGTTGGAGCACATGCTGCGTGGAATAAGGGACAGGGCACTTAAGGCAGAACAGAGGCAGGAAGAGGAGGACTTCCTTATCTCTCAAGGCCCCCTTTATCCAGACAGTGTTCCTGCGTGCCCGCTGATCACACAGGAAGAGGAGGAGGAGGAAGAGGAGGAGGATTGTGTCAGCATGGAGGTGGAGCCTGGCACTCAGCATCAGCAGCAGTCTTTAAGGGATCATTTACAGTCCCAAGAAACCCATGGACTTGTACGTGGCTGGGAGGAGGTGGCTGCGGATCATGTCATCCTTAGTGACCCAGAGGACTCCGGCCCGAATGCCTCAGCAAACCTACACTGCATGGCCTCCCTGATCCTGCAAAGCCTGCGGAAGGATCCTCGTATTCGTGGTATCAAGGAGAGGGATCAATACTGGCTGGCAACCCTCCTTGGTCCACGTTACAAGAGTAAGGTTGCAGACCTTATCTTGCCATCGCAGAGGGAGCAGAGGATGAAACATCTTCGGGAGGCCTTGCAGAAAGATCTGTGAAACGCGTTCCCAGAGACTGGGAGGTTGCAAACTCCTGTTCTTGGACAACGTGTTGCCAAGGCTTTGGGCAGTCAAAGAAGGAGAGGTGGAGAAGGTGGCCATCTGATCGATGGGTTTAGACAATTTTTTAGTCCACAGCCCCAAGGTCTGATCGGTTCTAGCAACCATCGCCAGCGTCTGTTTTACATGGTGCAGGAATACCTAGGGGCAAGATCTGACTTGGACACCTTTCCCACCGAAAATCCTCTAGCTTACTGGGTCCTGAGGATGGTCACTGGCCAGAGCTTGCACAGAATGCATTTGAGCTACTGGTCTGTCCTGCATCCAGCGTTCTTTCGGAACGCACATTCAGTGCTGCTGGAGGTTTTGTAACCAATCACAGGGTGCGCCTGTCCACCGACTCGATTAATCGACTGACCTTCATAAAAATGAATCAGCCTTGGATCACCACTAGATACCAAGCACCTGATGCTGATGTAACCGAATAAATTTTTTTTGAAATGTCAGATCCCTTCAAGACTGCCTATGCTGATGCTGAGTGACTATCCTGTTATGCTGAGTGACTATCCTCTTCCTCCTCAATGATCATGCTGATAGCTTGTAAGAATATTTTTGTTTCTGGGCGCCGCCACCAGTGACTAAGGCCCAATTTTTCAGCCCCTGTTTAACAGAGGCGTGTAATTACAATTTTTGATGCAATTCTTTGCAGCAGGGTTTGTTCCTACGCTTCAACTAGAATATCTGTGAGGGGTTGCAGTGTTGTGGCACCAGTGCCTAAGGCCCAATTTTTCAGCCCCTGTTTAACAGGGGCATGTAATTATAATTGTTGATGTAATTCTTTGCAGCAGAACTCGTTCCTGCGCTCCAACTAGAGTATCTGTGAGGGGTTGCAGTGTTGTGGCACCAGCACCAGTGCCTAAGGCCCAATTTTTCTGTCCCTGTTCAACAGGGACATGTACTTACAATTCTTGATCTAATATTTCACAGCTGGGCCTGTTCCAGTGCCCACCAAGAGTAACTGTGAGGACTTACAGTGTTGTGGCACCAGCACCACCACCATCACCAAAGGCCCAATTTTTCTGCCCCTGTTCAACAGGGGCATGTAATTACAATTCTTGATCTAATATTTCACAGCAGGGCCCTGTGAGGGCTTACAGTGTTGTGGCAACACCAACACCTAAAGCCACAATTATAGTATATTGGGCAGGCCCCTACTTTCAAACATCCAACTTACAAACAACTCCTACTTGCAAACAGTAGCAGACAACAGGAAGTGAGATGAAATCTACCCCTAGGAAAGGAAATTCTCTCCTGTAAGAATTAATATGGGAAAAATGTTTCTCCTTTCCACTGATGCTTTATCACCAATCCTTGTTTCACTAAAAACCCCAAATTTTCTAAAAACATTTGTCATTGTGACAGAAAGTGAGGTGAAATCTTCTGAAGAGGAGCACAGACAGCAAAACAAATGTCACAGGGGTGATAATCCTTCCCTATGTTTTCCAAAAAGATTAAAAATAGATTTTTTTGGCTGGAGCTACACTTTAAAAATGTACCAGTTCAAAATTACAAACAGATTCTACTTAACAACAAACCTACACTCCCTGTCTTGTTTGCACCGCCTGTATACTGCTGTTCAGAGTATATAGGGCCTGGGGGCCCCACACCTTTCCTTTTTTTAATTTGGGTGCAGGGTTCCCCTTAATATCCATACAAGACCCAAAGGGCCTGGTAATGGACTGGGGGGGGTACCCATGCCTTTTGCCTCACTGATTTTCATCCATATTGTCGGGACCCGACATTACATTCAAGCCGCAAGCAGTTTTAAATGACTTTTATTCCTTTAAAAATGTCATTTTGTGCAGGGACTGTTCTAAGCACAGGAAACATGCGCCACTTTACACGCATAGTATAGACACCCCCCAGCTACGATATTTAAAGGAATATTTCACTTTTTTTCACTTTAAACATCATTAAAATCACTGCTCCTGAAAAAATGGCCATTTTTAAACTATTTTTTGCATTTATACATGTCCCCTGGGGCAGGACCCCAAAGGGGCCCCAAACCCTTTTTAGCACAATACCGTGCAAATTAGCTCTTAAAATTAGCACTTTTGATTTCGAACTTTTGAGTCCAATAGACTTCAATGGGGTTCTAATGTTCGTGCGAAGTTTCGGTCCGTTTGCAGGTTCTGGGGCGAACCAAACCGGGGGGTGTTCGGCTCATCCCTAATGACCATTAATCTAGCGAGGACATAGGTGCCTTTGTATACGTGTTTAAACGCACTGAACCATGCCTGTGTGGTCCAGGAGCTGTCAGTCTCCTCCTCCCAGGCTCGAGCGTAGGTTGGTTTGTCTGGGTGTGACATTAGTGCAGTATAGATCAAGGATATCCCTCCCCTCTGAACCTCCGTTTTGTAGCACAATTTTCATAGGGAGTTATCGTGGGGGGGTTCCTGTTTATTTACCCAGATTGAGTGTAGATAGTGGGAGATTTGGGAGAATCTGAATAGTTTCTTCCTACAGTGTGACAATGTAATTGGGCCCCTGGGGAAGAGAAAATGACCAATCCTATAAAGGCCTTTATCTGTCCACCATTGGAATGCTTTAATGGACAACCCTGGTTTAAAGTCAACGTTGTGGAATAAATGTGCTGATGGTTTCATGGGTGAGATCAGATTGTGTTGGGAAAAATGTTTGGAGCACAAGGCCATCGAATGGGGAAAGGGTGGGGGACATAATGGCAGGCCTGAGTTTTGGATTGCACCAGAGAAGATAGTCTATGGTATTCAGAGGGGTGGCATATCTCTCCATCGAGAGCAATTCACGCTTCGGGCCTTTCGAAAAGACCACTGAAATTTGAGACAGTTGTACCACCCGATAATAACCCCACAGATGAGGCAAGCCCAGCCCACCCTGAGTTTTCAGGCGATGAAGAATATATATACCCCTTGTGGCCCCATACAAATCGAACAATCTCTGATTGGAATTTGCTAAGTACTTGTTTATTTATTGGGATTGGAAGGGAGCGGAATAAATACAAGATATGGGGGAGAAGGGTCATTTTTACTGCATGAATCCTACCCAGCCAGGATAGACCACACTTCGTCTACTGCTCAAAGTCAACTTTACATTTGTGTAGCAGGAGGAGGATAATTGGCTCTGAAAAGACTATCAACATCTGGTGTTATTTTGATGCCTAAATATGGGATCAGTAGTGGCCCAAGAGAAGTCAAAGTTGATAGAGAGTTGATTAAGCAGTTCCGGGGGGACTGTTATATTTAAAGCTATCGATTTGGACATGTTGACCCGCAGACCCGATACTGCACTAAAACTCCGCAAGATTTTATATATCATAGGAGTTGATGAAAGAGGGGATGTGATGTAGAGGAGGAGGTCATCGGCATATAGCGCACACTTATATTCCTGACCACCGCACCTCACCCCTTTAATATCAGGGTTCGTTCTTATTGCTACTGCCAATGTCTCAATAGCCACTGCAAAGAGGAGAGGAGAGAGAGGGCAGCCCAGTCTGGTATCCCTCTCGATTGTGAACGATTCTGAATACCTACCCATGAGAGGTACCTGCGCTGACGGAGTTGAGTAAAGGGACTTAATTAGATTCAGGAAGTAAGGGCCAAAACCCCATCTCTGTAATATCTCAGTTAGATTAGCCCAGTCTACCAAATCAAAGGCCTTGTGTAAATCTATGGAAAAGAGGAATCCTTTTTGAGGGGAACCCCCATCCCACCTAGACTTGAGAAGGGAGATAACGTCTATTGTTCTGCGTATCTGGTCCGGTCCCTGTCTCCCAGGGATGAAGCCCACCTGATCTCTATGTATATAGGTGAAAATGAAGCTCACCACTCTGTTAGCAAGAATCTTGGTCATTATTTTAATATTGTTGTTTATAAGTGAGATAGGCCTGTAGTTACCCAATTCGCTAGTGTCTTTATCCGGTTTCGGAATAACCGAAATGAAAGCGGAATTGAGATCAGATACCAGGGGGGCTCCATCCCTGAGAAAGTTAAAAAACTTGGCCATGTGAGGAACCAGTAAGGGGCCGAATTTCTTGTAATAGCCAGTGGAGAAGCCATCTGGGCCAGGGGCAGAACCAGTTTTACGTAACAGGTGACCCCCTCTGACTTCACGGGGAATGCCACAGGGAAGTCCCCGTCAAGTCGCCGTGTGTCAGAGGGGGGCGGAGTCACCAGGTGGACCCGCACTCTGTTATTTAAGAAGTGTCAGATGACGAGAAGCGTCACACAGCGGGAGCCTCCCATGGATGCAGAGCGGCCCAAGAAAAAGAAGAGGGAAGAAGACGCCGGGGAGGAAGATGCCGGACGAGAACACCGGAGGAAGAACCAGAAGAACCAAAAGAAGAAGAAGATGGAGGAAGAAACCGAAGGAAGATAGAAAATTGTCAAAAACTGTCTCTTGTCATTTTTAACATTCTTTACACTTTTTTTGTGAAATGGTAGGGGTACTTTTGTACCCCCTTACCATTTCACACAGGGGGGGGCAGGATCTGGGGGTCCCCTTGTTAAAGGGGGCTTCCAGATTCTGATAAGCCCCCTGCCCGCAGACCCCCACAACCACCGACCAAGGGTTGTGGGGATGAGGCCCTTGTCCTCATCAACATGGGGACAATGTTGAGGGCATGTGGCCTGGTATGGTTCAGGAGGGGGGCTCTATCTCCTGCCCCTCTTTTCCTGCGGCCTGCCAGGTTGCGTGCTCGGATAAGGGTCTGGTATGGATTTTTGGGGGGACCCCACCACAATTTTTTTAACATTTTGGAGCGGGATTCCCCTTAAAATTCATACCAGACCTGAAGGGCATGGTATGGAATTTAGGGGGACCCCACACCAGTTTTTTTTTAAATTTTGGTTCGGGGTTCCCCTGTGGGGAAATCCCATGCAGTTTTTATCAATGAACTTTTATGTGTATTGTCGGACCGGCAATTCATTAATAGCTGCAAGTAGCTTTAACCACTTGCCGACCGCCTCACACCTATATACGTGAACAGAGCAGCACGGGCAGGCAAAATCACGTACCTGGTACGTGATTGCCTTCCCGCGGGCGGGGGGTCCGATCGGACCCCCCCGGTGCCACCGGCAGTCGGCATTTGGCTGGGAGCGTTGAGAGATGAGGGGGAGGCCATCCGATCGTGGCCCCCCCCTCGCGATCGCTCCCAGCCAATGAGAAACATCCCCTGCCTCTGTATAGTACACAGAGGCAGAGGATGTGATGTCATCTCTCCTCGGCTCAGCAGTTTCCGTTCCGTCGCCGAGGAGAGACGACATGTGAGTGAGTGCACAACACTACACAACACAGTAGAACATGCCAGGCACACTAAACACCCCCGTTCGCCCCCCCGATCACCCCCCAATCACCCCCCACCCACCCTGTCACAAACTGACACCAAGCATTTTTTTTCCTGATTACTGCATTGGTGTCAGTTTGTGACAGTTAGTGTGTTAGGGCAGTTAGGGTTAGCCCCCTGTAGGTCTAGGATACCCCCCTAACCCCCCCAATAAAGTTTTAACCCCTTGATCACCCCCCGTCACCAGTGTCACTAAGCGATCATTTTTCTGATCGCTGTATTAGTGTCACTGGTTCCGCTAGTTAGGGACGTAAATATTTGGGTTCGCCGTCAGCGTTTTATAGCGACAGGGACCCCCATATACTACCTAATAAATGTTTTAACCCCTTGATTGCCCCCTAGTTAACCCTTGCACCAGTGATCACCGTATAACCGTTACGGGTGACGCTGGTTAGTTTGTTTATTTTTTATAGTGTCAGGGCACCCGCCGTTTATTACCTAATAAAGGTTTAGCCCCCTGATCGCCCGGCGGTGATATGCATCACCCCAGGCAGCGTCAGATTAGCGCCAGTACCGCTAACACCCACGCACGCACCATACACCTCCCTTAGTGGTATAGTATCTGTACAGGTCAATATCTGATCCGATCAGATCTGTCAGGTTCCACACTTACCAGACAGGTGAGTCCACGTGGGCAGAGGGTAGGCTCCCTTACGTGTCCGATTCGGGGCCCCTGGTAGAGCAGACAGGAGGCCCGCGAGTGCGGAGTGGTATGAGAGCCTGAGATAAAGTCCTGGAGCACAATGGTCTGGCAAGCAACCGGTAGAGCTTGAGACTTGGTGGAGCAGATGCAGAGCAGGAGTTGGTCAGACTTGGTCATACACAGGCAAGGTCGGTAACGGGCTGGCAGCAACGGTACAAGGGAGCAGGCAGAAGAGAAGTCAGACAAGCCGGGGTCGGGTACAGGCAGCAATCAAGGGAGGTCCAAAGGTAGCCGGGTCACAACAGGTAAACACTACGGAAGCACAGGAACACGGGATGATCGCGGGACAAGACACGGAGCTGTTTGATCAGGCAGCACTGGGTCAGTGCAGAGGCAGGATTCAAATAGGCAGATTGGCGCCAAAACGCCGCGCACGTGCACGCGCCGATTCGCCAAAGCGCGCCGCGCACCCCCGGAACCAGCACGCACGCCCACACCACCAGACATGTCAAAGGCAGCGCCCACAGGCGGACGCGCGCTAACGCGGACGCGCGCTAGCGCGAACGCGCGTACGCACAAACGCCCGGACGCCACCCCGCACGCCACGGCCGGTGAGCCCAGGCACGCCGGTGCCCACAGGGACACGCGCCCCAGCACGCACAGGGACACGAGCGCCAACGCGCCCCGGCGCGCACCGGCGCCCAACCAGGTAACCTCTCTGACAGTGCCCCCTCCTCAAGGGCAGACTCCGGATGCCCAACTGGGCCATCTTCGAGGCATGAGAGGTTTTGAAGGACTGCAGGAGTTCTCTGGCGTGTAAGTTGCTTTCCGGCTCCCACGAATTATCTTCGGGTCCATAGCCTTTCCATTTTACTAGATATTGCACCTGATTGTGCCTTCTTCTACAATCTAGAATTGCTTCCACTTCAAACTCTTCTTCGCCATTCACCACAATAGGTTTGGGTGGGCCAATGTTGCGCCCAGAAAAGAAATTAGGAGTGACTGGCTTCAGGAGAGATACGTGGAACACTGGGTGTATCCTCAGAGAATTAGGAAGGTCAAGTTCGTAGGCCACGTTGTTGATCTTCCTTTTTATCCGGAAGGGGCCCAGGAATTTGGGGCCCAGTTTCTTGGATGGGCAGGCCAACTTGAGATTAGCGGTAGACAGCCAGACAGAATTGCCAGGTTCAAGAACAAGTTCCCCCCGTCTCTTCCTATCAAAGATTTTCTTATAATCTTCCTGAGCCTTGGTCATGGTCTCCTGCAGCAATTTATTGTTGCTAGAGAAAAAGTCCAAAGTTTGGGATACTGCAGGAACAGGGCATTCAGGGACTGATCCGGGCAAGAAGGATGGATGGAAACCGTAGTTGGCAAAAAACGGAGACTGGTTCGTAGCTGAATGTAGGGAGTTATTGTAGGAGAACTCCGCGATGGGAAGCAGGGAGGCCCAATCGTCCTGGGAAAAGGCAGAAAAACAGCGGATGTATTGCTCCAAAGTCTGGTTCGTCCTCTCGGTTTGCCCATTTGACTGAGGATGGTAAGCCGAAGAGAATGACAGTTCGATCTCGAGCGCGCCACAGAGGGCCTTCCAGAATCTGGAGGTGAACTGAACGCCCCTGTCCGAGACTATGTTGGTCGGGACTCCATGCAGCCTGACGATCTCCTTTATAAAGATGGAAGCGGTCTCCATGGCCGAAGGGGTACCCTTCATGGGGAGGAAGTGGGCCATCTTAGACAGCCTGTCAACCACTACAAAAATGGCCGAGAAACCTTCTGATGGTGGAAGCTCAACAATGAAGTCCATTGATATCATGGTCCATGGCCTCTCTGGGACTGGCAATGGCCTCAACAAGCCCCAAGCTCTTGTCCGGCTAGTCTTGTTTCTGGCACACGTGTTACAGGACTCCACGTAGTCCTTGCAATCCTTAGTAAGACAAGGCCACCAAAAGGTGCGTTGGACGAGGTCGGTTGTTTTTCGAGTACCAAAGTGGCCGGCCAGTTTATGATCATGACATAAACTTAACACCTGTACCTTTAACTCCTCAGGGACCACAATCTTATTTTTGAACCAAAACAGACCATCTTTGGTACAAGACTCGGCAGGTGGAGACATTCCCATGGAGGCGCGTCTGATTCGGGAAATTAAATCCTCCTGAAGGATTAGGAAATTTCCAGAGGGAAGAATAGTATCCGGGGACATGGTTCTTTCGGAATCGAGGAACATCCTGGAGAGAGCATCAGGTTTAACATTCTTGGATCCGGGCCTGAACGTAATGTGGAAAATAAATCTGGAAAAAAAAAGTGCCCATCTGGCCTGCCGGGGTCTCAATCTTTTGGCTGTCCTTAGATATTCCAAGTTCTTATGATCTGTGTAGATCAATATGGGGTGTGCTGCGCCTTCCAGAAGGTAACGCCATTCTTCCAGAGCCGCTTTAATGGCCAAAAGCTCCCGATCACCCACGTCGTAGTTTTTCTCGGAAAGAGAAAGTTTGCGTGAGAAGAATCCCACAGGGTACAGCAGTGATTTGGCACCCTGTCTCTGTGAAAGCACAGCTCCAACTGCAACCTCAGACGCATCCACCTCCAGGACGAAGGGCAAGGCAGGATTGGGATGCTTAAGGATAGTGGCTGAGGTGAATAGTGCCTTGAGTTTTTCAAAGGCCCTTTGTGCCTCAGGTGTCCAGCGGAATCGGCATCCTTGTTTGGTAAGCTCTGTGATGGGAGTTATGATCGCAGAAAATCCTTTAATAAATTTCCTATAGAAATTGGCGAAGCCAATAAAGCGTTGTACTCCTTTTTTGTCGGTCGGTGCAGGCCAATCCAGAATAGCGGCTACTTTTTGTGGATCCATTTTGATGCCATCGGGGGAAATAATCAGGCCCAGGAACTGGATAGATTGGAGCTCGAATTCACATTTCTCAAGTTTGGCGTATAGTCCGTGCTGTCTGAGCCGGGAGAGTACATTTCGCACATGTTTACGGTGTTCCATCAGGGAGGCCGAGAAAACCAAGATATCATCCAGGTAGACGATGACATAAAGATCCAATAAGTCGTGAAAGACATCGTTGATGAAATGCTGGAATGTCGCCGGTGCATTGCACAGACCAAAAGGCATGACGAGGTACTCGTAATGTCCGAATCGAGTACGAAAAGCCGTCTTCCACTCGTCTCCTTCTCTTATGCGGATCAAATTATAGGCTCCACGGAGGTCAAGCTTGGTAAAAACGGTAGCCGATCCCAGTCTCTGGAATAGTTCAGGAACAAAGGGTAGCGGGTATCTGTTTTTAATAGTAATTTTATTGAGCTCCCGATAGTCAATGCAAGGACGTAAGGAGTGATCCTTCTTTTCCACGAAGAAGATACCTGCCCCAGCTGGAGACGTGGAAGGACAGATGAACCCCTTCTTCAGGTTCTCGTCTATATAAGACTTCAGGGTGCCTAACTCCTGCTCCGTTAGAGGGAAGATCCTCCCAAAGGGAACTTCGGTACCTGGTAGGAGTTCAATTGGACAGTCATAAGGCCTATGAACTGGAAGGGTTTCTGCCCCTTTTTTACTGAAGACGTCCAGGAATTCCCGGTAGGGTTCGGGAAGATCTTGGCAGGGCTTAGCTTCAGAGTCCATGCGCAGGCATTGGGAGGGGGTTAATGGGGTCCCCCGTAAACAATGTTGTCTGCAGTATTCCGAGGAAAACTGAATCTTGCCTGTAGACCAGTCGATACTGGGATTATGGGCCTGTAGCCAAGGTATTCCTAGGATGACTGGGAAGAGAGGCGAGGCAATGACATCTAGGCGTAAAAGTTCCTGATGTTCCGGGCCAATGGTGGCCAACAGAGGAACCGTTTCTTGGGTGACGGGTCCGGAGCGGAGGGTGGAGCCATCCGCTAAGTAAACTGCCAGTCCTTGAGCTTTAGTCTGAGTGGGGATATGATGGGTTTCGACAAAGGTCCGGTCAATGAAACCACTACAAGCTCCAGAGTCAATGATGACCGGTACTGGGATGCTCCTTCCAGGTAACTGCAATACAATGGAAAAGGTTAGATGATTACCGGCACTAGGTAGGACAGGTGCACACAGAGAAGAAGATGGCAGACACTTACGTCTCTTGTTTGGGCATACTCTTGCAAAGTGACCAGACTCCCCACAGTACAGGCACAAATTGAGTGTGCGCCTGCGTGTCTTCTCCTCAGAAGTCAGAGAGGGACGGAGCAGACCCAACTGCATGGGCTCTGGGGCCTCCGGGCCCGGGGTAGAAGAGACCAGCGGAGCTTGGTTTGGGGCACAAGGAGCCCTAGGCAGCATCCAGGTAAGGCGTGGGTGACCTTGACTAGCAGACCTCTCAGAGCGTCTCTCCCTGAGGCGACGGTCTATCTGGATGGATAGGTTAATTAACTCTTCCAGTGTCTGCGGTATCCCCACTCGTGCCAGTTCGTCTTTTAGCGGGTCTGACAACCCCAGCCGATATTGGTGACGCAAGGCTGCGTCGTTCCAGTTTGTATCCGAGCTCCAACGCCTAAACTCCACGGCGTAATCCTCAGCAGCTCTGCGACCCTGTTGAAGGGCATGTAAAGCGGTTTCAGCCGTGGTTGTTAGCTGGGGGTCCTCATACAGCTGAGACATAGCTTGGAAGAAGGCATCTAAGGAATCAAGAGATTGGGCCTTCTGCTGCAATAGGCGGTGGGCCCAGGTTTGGGGCTCACCGATCAAAAGGGATATGACGAACCCCACTTTAGTAGCTTCCAGGGAGAATGTCCGAGGCTGCAAAGCGAAGTAGAGCTCACATGCGCTGCGAAATGCTCGGAACTTACTGCGTGCTCCGGAGAATTTTTCGGGTGTGGGCACCCTGGGCTCTGGTGGTAACATTACTACGGAGGGTGCTGAGGCAGGGTTGGCGGAAACTGCCCCTGGTGAAGAAGCTGAAAGAGCCTGGACTTGTCCTTCCAATCTGGTATAGCCTTCCTGTAGGCTTTTAACGGCTTGAGTAAGGCCCGCTAGGTGCCTACACAGTTCATCCATGGGGGAGGCCCCCTGCCCGGACTCAGTCATGGCTGCCTGATACTGTCAGGTTCCACACTTACCAGACAGGTGAGTCCACGTGGGCAGAGGGTAGGCTCCCTTACGTGTCCGATTCGGGGCCCCTGGTAGAGCAGACAGGAGGCCCGCGAGTGCGGAGTGGTATGAGAGCCTGAGATAAAGTCCTGGAGCACAATGGTCTGGCAAGCAACCGGTAGAGCTTGAGACTTGGTGGAGCAGATGCAGAGCAGGAGTTGGTCAGACTTGGTCATACACAGGCAAGGTCGGTAACGGGCTGGCAGCAACGGTACAAGGGAGCAGGCAGAAGAGAAGTCAGACAAGCCGGGGTCGGGTACAGGCAGCAATCAAGGGAGGTCCAAAGGTAGCCGGGTCACAACAGGTAAACACTACGGAAGCACAGGAACACGGGATGATCACGGGACAAGACACGGAGCTGTTTGATCAGGCAGCACTGGGTCAGTGCAGAGGCAGGATTCAAATAGGCAGATTGGCGCCAAAACGCCGCGCACGTGCACGCGCCGATTCGCCAAAGCGCGCCGCGCACCCGCGCGCGCCCGAGCGCGCCCCCGGAACCAGCACGCACGCCCACACCACCAGACATGTCAAAGGCAGCGCCCACAGGCGGACGCGCGCTAACGCGGACGCGCGCTAGCGCGAACGCGCGTACGCACAAACGCCCGGACGCCACCCCGCACGCCACGGCCGGTGAGCCCAGGCACGCCGGTGCCCACAGGGACACGCGCCCCAGCACGCACAGGGACACGAGCGCCAACGCGCCCCGGCGCGCACCGGCGCCCAACCAGGTAACCTCTCTGACAAGATCTATACTAGCATCCCCAGCAGTTTAGGGTTCCCAAAAACGCAGTGTTAGTGGGAACAGCCCAGATACCTGCTAGCACCTGCGTTTTGCCCCTCCGCCCGGCCCGGCCCAGCCCAGCCCACCCAAGTGCAGTATCGATCGATCACTGACACTTACAAAACACTAAACGCATAACTGCAGCGTTTGCAGAGTCAGGCCTGATCCCTGCGATCGCTAACAGTTTTCTTGGTAGCGTTTTGGTGAACTGGCAAGCACCTGCCCCAGGCAGCGTCAGATTAGCACCAGTACCGCTAACACCCACGCACGCACCGTACACCTCCCTTAGTGGTATAGTATCTGAACGCATCAATATCTGATCCGATCAGATCTATACTAGCGTCCCCAACAGTTTAGGGTTCCCAAAAACGCAATGTTAGCGGGATCAGCCCAGATACCTGCTAGCACCTGCGTTTTGCCCCTCCACCCGGCCCAGCCCAGCCCAGCCCACCCAAGTGCAGTATGGACCGATCACTGACACTTACAAAAGACTAAACGCATAACCGCAGCGTTCGCAGAGTCAGGCCTGATCCCTGCGATCGCTAACAGTTTTTTTGGTAGCGTTTTGGTGAACTGGCAAGCACCAGCGGCCTAGTACACCCCAGTCGTAGTCAAACCAGCACTGCAGTAACACTTGGTGATATGGCGAGTCCCATAAGTGCCGTTCAAGCTGGTGAGGTGACAAGCACAAGTAGTGTCCCGCTGCCACCAAAAAGACAAACACAGGCCAGTCATGCCCATAGTGCCCTTCCTGCTGCATTCGCCAATCCTAATTGGGAACCCACCACTTCTGCAGCGCCCGTACTTCCCCCATTCACATCCCCAACCAAATGCAGTCGGCTGCATGAGAGGCATTTTTATGTCCTCCCGAGTACCCCTACCCAACGAACCCCCCCCAAAAAAGATGTCGTGTCTGCAGCAAGCGCGGATATAGGCGTGACACCCGCTATTAAATGTCTTTACTGTCCTGAAAATCCTGATCTTTGCATTGGTGAATGTTTTGAACGCTACCATTCACTATTTGAGTATTAGCGTAGGGTACAGCATTGCACAGACTAGGCACACTTTCACAGGGTCTCCCAAGATGCCATCACATTTTGAGAGACCCGAACCTTGAACCGATTACAGTTATAAAAGTTAGTTACAAAAAAAGTGTAAAAAAAAAAAAAAACACAAACAAAAATAAAAAAAAATAGTTGTCATTTTATTGTTCTCTCTTTCTCTATTCTCTCTCTATTGTTCTGCTCTTTTTTACTGTGTTCTATTCTGCAATGTTTTATTGTTATTATGTTTTATCATGTTTGCTTTTCAGGTATGCAATTTTTTATACTTTACTGTTCACTGTGCTTTATTGTTAACCATTTTTTGTCTTCAGGTACGCCATTCACGACTTTGAGTGGTTATACCAGAATGATGCCTGCAGGTTTAGGTATCATCTTGGTATCATTCTTTTCAGCCAGCGGTCGGCTTTCATGTAAAAGCAATCCTAGCAGCTAATTAGCCTCTAGACTGCTTTTACAAGCAGTGGGAGAGAATGCCCCCCCCACTGTCTTCCGTGTTTTTCTCTGGCTCTCCTGTCTCAACAGGGAACCTGAGAATGCAGCCGGTAATTCAGCCAGCTGACCATAGAGCTGATCAGAGACCAGAGTGGCTCCAAACATCTCTATGGCCTAAGAAACCGGAAGCTACGGGCATTTTATGAGCTAGATTTCGCCGGATGTAAACCACGCCATTGGGAAATTGGGGAAGCATTTTATCACACCGATCTTGGTGTGGTCAGATGCTTTGAGGGCAGACGAGAGATCCAGGGTCTAATAGACCCCAATTTTTTCAAAAAAAGAGTACCTGTCACTACCTATTGCTATCATAGGGGATATTTACATTCCCTGAGATAACAATAAAAATGATTTAAAAAAAAAATGAAAGGAGCAGTTTAAAAATAGGATAAAAAAGCAAAAAAATAATAAAGAAAAAAAAAAAAAAAAAAAGCACCCCTGTCCCCCCTGCTCTCGCGCTAAGGCGAACGCAAGCCTCGGTCTGGCGTCAAATGTAAACAGCAATTGCACCATGCATGTGAGGTGTCACCGCGAACGTCAGATCGAGGGCAGTAATTTTAGCAGTAGACCTCCTCTGTAAATCTAAAGTGGTAACCTGTAAAGGCTTTTAAAGGCTTTTAAAAATGTATTAATTTTGTTGCCACTGCACGTTTGTGCGCAATTTTAAAGCATGTCATGTTTGGTATCCATGTACTCGGCCTAAGATCATCTTTTTTATTTCATCAAACATTTGGGCAATATAGTGTGTTTTAGTGCATTAAAATTTAAAAAGTGTGTTTTTTCCACAAAAAATGCGTTTGAAAAATCGCTGCGCAAATACTGTGTGAAAAAAAAAATGAAACACCCACCATTTTAATCTGTAGGGCATTTGCTTTAAAAAAATATATAATGTTTGGGGGTTCAAAGTAATTTTCTTGCAAAAAAAAATTTTTTTTTCATGTATTTAAAAAGTGTAAGAAAGGGCCTTGTCTTCAAGTGGTTAGAAAGTGGGTGATGTGTGACATAAGCTTCTAAATGTTGTGCATAAAATGCCAGGACAGTTCAAACCCCCCCCAAATGACCCCATTTTGGAAAGTAGACACCCCAAGCTATTTGCTGAGAGGCATGTCGAGTCCATGGAATATTTTATATTGTGACACAAGTTGCAGGAAAGAGACACATTTTTTTTTTGCACAAAGTTGTCACTAAATGATATATTGCTCAAACATGCCATGGGAATATGTGAAATTATACCCCAAAATACATTCTGTTGCTTCTCCTGAGTATGGGGATACCACATGTGTGGGACTTTTTGGGAGCCTAGCCACGCACGGGACCCCGAAAACCAAGCACCGACTTCAGGCTTTCTAAGGGCATAAATTTTTGATTTCACTCTTCACTGCCTATCACAGTTTCAGAGGCCATGGAATGCCCAGGTGGCACAAAACCCCCCCAAATGACCCCATTTTGGAAAGTAGATACCCCAAGCTATTTGCTGAGAGGTATAGTGAGTATTTTGCAGACCTCACTTTTTGTCACAAAGTTTTGAAAATTGAAAAAAGAATAAAAAAAAAAATTTTTTTCTGGTCTTTCTTCGTTTTCAAAAACAAATGAGAGCTGCAAAATACTCACCATGCCTCTCAGCAAATAGCTTGGGGTGTCTACTTTCCAAAATGGGGTCATTTGGGGGGGTTTTGTGCCATCTTGGCATTTTATGGCCTTCAAAACTGTGATAGGCAGTGAGGAGGGAAATTAAAAATGTATGCCCTTAGAAATCCTGAAGGCGGTGCTTGGTTTTCGGGGCCCCGTACGCGGCTAGGCTCCCAAAAAGTCCTACACATGTGGTATCCCCGTACTCAGGAGAAGCAGTTGAATGTATTTTGGGGTGCAATTCCACATATGCCCATGGCCTGTGTGAGCAATATATCATTTAGTGACAACTTTTTGTAAATTTTTTTATTTTTTTGTCATTTTTCAATCACTTGGTAAAAAAAAAAAATATTCAATGGGCTCAACATGCCTCTCAGCAATTTCCTTGGGGTGTCTACTTTCCAAAATGGGGTCATTTGGGGGGGTTTTGTACTGCCCTGCCATTTTAGTACCTCAAGAAACGACATAGGCAGTCATAAACTAAAAGCTGTGTAAATTCCAGAAAATGTACCCTAGTTTGTAGACACTATAACTTTTGCGCAAACCAATAAATATACACTTATTGACATTTTTTTTACCAAAGACATGTGGCCGAATACATTTTGGCCTAAATGTATGACTAAAATTGAGTTTATTGGATTTTTTTTATAACAAAAAGTAGAAAATATCATTTTTTTACAAAATTTTCGGTCTTTTTCCGTTTATAGCGCAAAAAATAAAAATGGCAGAGGTGATCAAATACCATCAAAAGAAAGCTCTATTTGTGGGAAGAAAAGGACGCAAATTTCGTTTGGGTACAGCATTGCATGACCGCGCAATTAGCAGTTAAAGCAACGCAGTGCCAAATTGTAAAAAGTGCTCTGGTCAGGAAGGAGGTAAATCCTTCCGGGGCTAAAGTGGTTAAATGACTTTTTTTCCTTTGAAATGTCATTTTGCTGTCAGACTGTTCTAAACACAGGAAACATGCCCCTTTACAGGCATACTATAGACACCCCCCAGGTACCAAATTTAAAGGAATATTACACTTTTATTGTTTCACTTTAAGCATTATTAAAATCACTGCTCCCGAAAAAACAGCCGTTTTTAAAACTTTTTTTTGCATTGATACATGTCCCCTGGGGCAGGACCCAGGTCCCCAAACCCTTTTTAGGACAATACCATGCAAATTAGTCTTTAAAATGAGCACTTTTGATTTTGAACGTTCGAGTCCCATAGATTTCAATGGGGTTCTAACATTCGTGCGAAGTTTTGGTCTGTTCGCAAGTTCTGGTGTGAACCGAACCGGGGGGTGTTCGGCTCATCCTTACTCTGCAGCAGTCATTAGGGACAGGTTAAGGAGAGTGAACTTTGGGGTCCCTTGACCCCACCCATCCCCAAAGGCAGGAAGGACAAGTCATTCCTATCCCTACAACCAATGGGACCAGTACGTCCCTAGAAAAAGGGCACCAGAGAAAGTCCAAGGCCACCACAGGTAGACCTGGGCTCTGAGGGAGGCGCACTGGGTCCACCACAGCCCCAGCGCCTCATTACTCTCTAACTGAAGACATCCTGAGAGTCTATAATGAACGTGTGACAGAGCGTCCAAAAAATATAAAAAACCTTATTAATTTTGTAAGTAGTATATCTAATTCCCCCCAGAAACAACATTGAGCCTTTACTTACGGCCTAAATGCCGTAACCTGGAGGGGGAACTAACATCTAGGGGGAGTTATATCTAATAACCCATAAACCATAGGAACCCTGAACGGGTTCATGTTTCACTACTCCCTCCCCCCAGTCCAGGAAAGAAGACCCAGACACTTAATCATAAACAGATTTGTGGTCTAGAAAGACAGAAAGTGCAATTATGGTACATAACCAAACTTGACGTGACAAAAAGTCAGTGCTAAGTGACAACAACCCAGATCAGGGCCCTGATCTGTTGGCAGAGGGCTGAGAGTCATGGAGGAATATTTTCCTTCAATCTTTTGGAGTTTTGTTTCAGCCAGGAGGGTTGCAGCGGGCTCGCTGGTGGAGGTCTCTTTGTGGAGGAGGATGGCGTCCCTCTGCTTGCGTGTGAAGAGGATGGGTCCTGCGGAATCAGGCCAAGCTGTAGCAAGAGTCGTTCCCCTTCTGCGAAAGTAGCTTCTGTTTTTATAGGAAAAGTTCAGACTCAGGGGGAATGACCACCTGTAAGAGATTTCCCTGTCCAGTAATAGCTGAAGTAATGGCTTCAGTGCTCTTCTTTCCTGAACCGTGTAAGGAGACAGATCTACGAAGATCTGGATTTTGTGTCCATGTAACGTTAGATTATCAGAATTCCTGGCCTTCCTCATCACCTCCTCCTTCACGGAGTAAAAGTGGGATTCACTATTATATCTCTTGGCAGGCCATCCTTGTGGGGGGGTTGCAGGGCTCTGTGGGCCCTGTCCAGCTCAAGGCAATGTTCAGCAATCTCAGGGACAAGGTCTTTTATGAGGGATTTAATAGCAGTATGCACCTCTTTCACAGATTCGGGGAGCCCTCTGACCCTGAAGTTATAGCGTCTCAATCTATTTTCGAGGTCATCGATTTTCGCAAAGGCAGTTTCAAGCTGATCCTGGACCTTCAGGAGCCTTGCTGAATTTTTATTATTCCTAGCCCTTGCCTGGTCAGCTTTCTTCTCAATGGTGTCAATTCTCATCCCTATCTGCTGCAGGTCAGCATGGATGGATGAGGTTATCTGTGCTGCATTCTGAATCAGACTTTTGGATAGCATTTGTGCAAAAGTTTCCATCATAGAGGGGAAGTCTATGGGGGTGGGGGATGCCTCATGTGCCTCACTGACATACAGTAGCAGGCCTGTGTGGGGATCCATCATGGGAGTGGATGGGAGGCCAGAGTTCAGGATGAATAACAGGGATTCTGTAGAGGCAGGCGAGGTGGCCTGGGGCAGCGGCAGATTTACGGTACCTGGAGAAGGCAGGGGGACCAGGTCCTGGTCTGTAATGGAGTCCTCAGCGTCCACAGCTATGTGAGGGCCTCTTGGAGCGGCTCCCATCTTTGCATAGCTGGCCAGGTCCACCACGGCGGTCATTTGGCTCGATAGATTCCTCCTAGCGTGCATATAGCGTGCATATGCAAACCTGCATATGCCTTATCATTATAAGGCACACGTGAGTGGATTGAAGTTGGCCTGTGTACCTTGGTATCCTAACTATTGCACAATGATTGTTTTTTTCTCTTATCTGCCTGTTTATGATTCTCACATTGGTTGTGAATAGAAGCAAAAAACACATTGGTACTATCAATGAGCACCTTAATTAAGCAAGTGTTTTTAAACAGCTTTGCTAGTGATCAAAAGCTCTATACCAATCAGGATTCTACACCTGTATAATTGAACCTTCTGAATACATCCCTATATATTTATTTTTATGTGGATTTTTTATGTGAATTTTTTACACATTTGGTGTCACTAATTTTTTATAATTTTACACTATTTTGATTGCTGGATTTTTTAGGAATTTTTACTCACCGCTGCATTTATTTGACTATTTATATTTATTCTTATATATTCATTTTCCTGCACATTGTGAAGCGCTTCGAATATCATTATTTATTCTTTTTAAGTGACTCTGAAAACACTCTCTTTTGATAGCAGCCTCACTTGGTTTTATGTGTAATTATCAGCTATTTAGCATCACAGCGCTTTGTGTTTTATATATATTTACTACCCATTTATCACCACCCTCTGAACTCGCCCTTGTAGCCAGTTTACAATCCATGTACTCACCCTATGGTCCATGCCAACGGACCTTATTTTGTACAGTAAATGATTATGGGGAACTGTGTCAAATGCTTTTGCAAAATCCAGATACACCACGTCTACGGGCCTTCCTTTATCTAGATGGCAACTCACCTCCTCATAGAAGGTTTATAGATTGGTTTGGCAAGAACGATTCTTCATGAATCCATGCTGATTACTGCTAATGATACCGTTCTTATTACTAAAATCTTGTATATAGTTCCTTATCATCCCCTCCAAGAGTTTACATACTATTGATGTTAGGCTAACTGGTCTGTAATTCCCAGTGATGTATTTTGGGCCCTTTTTAAATATTGGTGCCTTAAAATGGTACTTTTAATCCCAGACCCTATATCATTTCTAAATATATTAAAAAGTAAGGTTCCCGGGAGTGCGCATGCGCGGGGCTTGCAAGATGGCCGCTAACGCCTAGAGCTCCGCTCCCTCACGAACCACCGGCGCCCATAGCACTAACCACAGTGCACATCAGCACAATTGAAGCATCGGGAGACGTTCCCCAAGGTCCCAGCTACACCCCCATATGACCGGGGCCCCGGTAAAATGAAACCTGTGGCCGCAATTGGAGAGAGCAGGTACGGCTGAGACGCCCAAGATGGCTGCCGCTACACAGGCACAGACACAGGGTCTCAGCGCCACAGGCCCGGTGGACTACAGGTCAGAGCAGCTCCACATTCCCCCTCACTTCACCCCAGGAAGACAACTAGGATACCCTCCTCTGCTGACCCCTTCTCTTGCCTCTACAGGATCCCTGCAGGATCGCTCCCCCTTTGAAGGCCCTCTGTCTCCCATGGGATCTGCCTCAGGTCACCCAGGCCTCCCTCCACATGCCTTCCCTGCCAGTGACCCAGCGTTTCACATAGACTCCCTCTTCCACAGATTCTCTGAACTTTTGGACAGAGGCCTGGCTCAAACAGCAGCAAAAATTACAGGGGACCTGAAGGTAGACTTTATTAATTTAGGTGCCCGAATCGATGCAATTGAACACAAAATGGAGGACACTATAGCTATCACTAACCAACAATCGCAGCACATCAGCACTGTGCAAGATCAATTGGACCTAGCAATGGCTCGTATTGACGAACTCGAGAATAGGTCAAGACGATATAACATCAGAATCCGTGGCCTACCGGAAACAATTCTCAATGTCCCAGAAGCAGTCCAAGACCTGATTAAACAGCTAATCCCTAATATCTCCTCTCAACGCCTTGAATTGGACAGGGCACACAGAGCCTTAGGGCCCCCCAGAAAAGACGGCACCCCAAGAGATATTATCGCTAAGCCACACCACTACACAGTTAAAGAGGAAGTGATGAGACAGGCCAGGTCCTCTCACTCCGTGGAGTGTATGGGACACCCAGTGCAGATCTTCGCTGACCTCTCACCCTTTACGATCCAGAAGAGGAGATCATTGAAGCCTCTGCTTCTCGCTCTCACCCAAAGAGACGTGAAATACAAGTGGGCCTTCCCGTTCGCGGTTAAATTCTCCGTCAAGGGGAAACAATATGCCTTCTCCTCCTTCCCAGAAGGTGAAAAACTTCTCCTGCACCTGAAAATCATCTCCCAGGAAGCTGAAATGGACACAACCAATGCCGGGACCAACTCCAACAAACGTCAGACCCCCACCAGCCCTCAATCTCCCCTGTGGTCAACAGGAAAAGCAAAGAAGTCCAAAGACAACAACCAAACCTGAAGCCAGTGATGATGTGAACTGCATCGCTTCTATCCCGACTGTGAAGTGGGGATTGGTTTGATCATCCCCATGAATATAGGGGATCCCCCCGTGCCTACTTATTAGGCAGGCTATCCAACCGGGCTACGTTTTCTGACTTATCAGAATTTTTTTTTTTTTTGTGTTTTGCTGGTTCCAAGGAGGGGTTTTTTTAGGTTTTTGTTCAATTCCTCCCTCTTTAGTTTTTGCTGCTTTTTACTGGCCCATTGCCATATCTACTAGGCACAGGGGAGCTGTACCTCCCTGGATTGAGAGGGGCGGTACCCTTACGCCTAGCTATGGGGGGGGGAGTGGGATTTTCACCCCCAGTTCTAGGGATTTATATAGGTCTAGTCTATGGACGCTCTGCTGAGATAGCGATTTAATGAAGACCTAGAAGGTTACTGCACTGGGCGTAGGCTTAGGGCCACTAGTTGACCACACTGTTGTGAAAACCTGATAGTCACCGGTAATAGTTTAAAATTTTCTTTGTTTTTACTTGCTCTTTTCTTTTTTCCCTCAGGGAAAAAATCTTTCAGATTAAGAGGAGAAAGGTCCTCGATTATTACAAACACCTCAAGCCAGACATTGTTATGCTGCAAGAAACGCACTTCCCCTCCCGGTATAGCCCTAAGTATCTACACCCTCACTTCCCACAGTTCTTCTTAGCGAGTGCTGACAACAAAACTAAGGGAGTTGCAATCATCGTTTTCAAACATCTTAAATTTGTAAAGATCTCTGAATTTGCCGACCCAGAGGGCAGGTTCATCCTGGTCAAAGGCACAGTGGGGGACCACCTGTATTCCCTGGTCTCCTACTATGCCCCAAATAGAGGTCAAGCGAAATTTTTTGACACCCTACTGCACCGCAGCCTCGCTCAGAAACTGGAGGGAACGGTCATCTTTGGTGGAGACTCGAACGCAGCGTTCGATCAGGGTTTGGACAAGTCTAAACCCCTATCGACCCAACTAACACGACCGACCAAGGAGAGCCTCAGGATCGCAAAAATAATCCAAGCCCACGGCTTAGCTGACACTTGGAGGGAACTTAATCCCAACAAAAGGGACTATACCCATTACTCGTCACCTCATAACACCTATGCGAGGATTGACCACGTTTTAACCCCATCCACCCTTCTTCCCCTGATCCACAGAGCTCAAATCAGAGAGTCGGCCCTTTCGGACCACTCCATAGTCACCATATCTCTCAAAACTGGCCCCCTGGGCGGACCCAGGGGACATTGGAGACTGAATGAGTCACTATTATCTGACCCCATCAGGGTCACTGAACTCGAAAAAGCCCTACAAGAATACTTTAAACTCAATAAATCGGAGGATATTTCTCCAGAAACGTTATGGGCCGCACATAAAGCTTTTATACGAGGTAAACTCATCCAGATTGCCACTCAAACCAAACGTGCACAAAAAGCAGACATAATCCGGTTGGACAGGGAATATACCACACTGAAGGCTGCCCATAAAAAGGACCCCTCCAAGACCCCTATTCACCTTATCGACAAAGCTAGACTAGACCTTAATTTAGCACTCACATCCAAGGCCGAAATGGCTGTCTGCTGGAATGGACAAAAATTTTACACTCAGGCAGACAAGATAGGTCCCCTCCTAGCTAAAAAACTCTCCCCCCCCATTAGGACCCTCGCCTTTCCCAAACTCAGAATAAATGGTCAACCCCCCACGACCAACCCTTCAAAGATTCTAGAAGCCTTTCAGGGTTTCTACTCTAAATTATATAGCCAAACAAATACACCAAACGCGAATTTAATCCCTCAGTTCCTGGAGGGTATCTCCCTACCATCCCTAAAAGATACCCATAAACAAAAGATGGAAATACCCATCACAGAGGAGGAGGTTTTTGGGGGTCATAAAAGATCTAAGAGGGGGGTCAGCTCCAGGTCCTGATGGTCTTTCGGTAGCATACTACAAATCTTTTGCAGCCATACTGGCACCTCACCTGACCTCCTTCTTTAACTCCAAAACCAATGGAACCCCCCTTGACATCCACCTCAAAACCGCCTTAATCACGGTCATACCCAAACCTGACAAAAACCACGAAGACGTTAGCAATTACAGACCGATCTCACTCATCAACAATGACCTAAAAATACTCACCAAAATAATGGCCAAGCCAGGCTGTCATCCTTTATTAGTCAATATATACATAAGGACCAGGTAGGATTCATACCCGGGAGACAGGGTCCTGACCAAATAAGGAGAGCAATAGATATCACCTCGATTCTTCAAACAAACTGGGAAGGGGGGCCAAACCAATCGGGATTCCTTCTATCATTAGATCTGCAGAAGGCCTTTGACACGGTCTCCTGGAAATACATCTTTACCGTGCTGGGGAGATGGGGATTTGGCGACCGTTTCCTGGGAATTCTGCATGCTCTCTACTCACAACTAAAGGCCCACATACGCCTCCAGGGACATTACTCCGAATCAATAGACATTTTACGTGGCACTAGACAAGGGTGTCCTCTATCCCCCCTAATCTTCGCAATAGCCATAGAAACCTTGGCGATCGCAATCCGACAGAACCCGGACATAAAAGGGGGTGACCTGTGGAGACCAGACGCACAAATGTGGGCTTTTCGCCGACGACATCCTCCTTTTCCTGACATCCCCCCTCACTACACTACCTAACCTCTGCCTATTGTTAAGGAACTTTGCTAAAGTTTCTGGACTTGAAGTCAATTTCGCCAAATCTCAAGCCCTTAATGTTTCATTACCACCACAAACAGTTGACTTTCTAAAACAATCCTTCCACTTTAAATGGGGCGATACCTCCATTAGCTACCTACGTATCACATTGACGGCCACGATGGAAACTCTCTATGCACAAAATTACCCTTCTCTCTTTAGGAAATTGGAGGCTGACCTTACTACAAGGTCAAAACATGAATTATCCTGGCTGGGTCGGATCAACTCCATTAAGATGACCTTACTCCCCAGGCTCCTCTACTTCTTCCGATCCCTCCCTATCCCAATCAGGAAAAATCACCTAAAAGCATTACAGAGTAAAATTCTCCAGTTTATCTGGGGTAAGTAAGGATATCGTATCCCTCAGAACACCCTATTCCTTCACAGATGCAAGGGAGGGCTGGATCTCCCAAATCGACATAAATACTACTTAGCGGCTAGATTAGCCCAACTATCCTCAACCTACTCACGGTATGAAAAACCAGATTGGGTAACTATTGAAAGACAGGCCACTCCCAAACATACACTAGACTACATACTTTGGTGCCCGACTAAATCTAGGCCGCCCATCCTGTCACCCACTTTATCCCACTCCTGCGCCCTTTGGGACTCCCTCCGACACTCCACTGCCCTGGTCTCCACAGGTCGTCCTCTAGCACACTTATTCCACAAACCCCGACTTTCCACCTGGACTTGACATCTCAGCATTCAAATGGTGGCTGGACAAAGGGCTATACCGGATAGGGCACTTCTTCACCCCCAATGGACCAATCACCCTTAAATTCTGTATCAAACACCTAGACCTCCCGGATTCGGAACGATTCCGTTTTCACCAAATCACTCACTTTCTACACTCAATTTGGCAGGAGAAACCGCTCCCCCCTAAATTTACTACATATGAACAATGGTGTGGACAAGCCATGGAGCAGAGGGGAGGCATATCTGTGATATATTCGGCCCTCACTTACCCAACGGACAAAACCACATACATGCAGGCCTGGGAGGCTGATTTCCAATGCAGCAGGGACATAGAGATTTGGCAAGCAGCTCTAACTAAATCCTTTAAGGGGATCCAGAACATCTCTTTGATGGAGGCAAGCATCAAACTGATAACCAGAGGGTACATGACCCCTACCAGGTTAGCAGCAATCTATCCCTCGGCGAACCCCCTATGTTACAGAGGATGTCAACACCTGGGCACAATGGCCCACATTTGGTGGGTATGCCCCAAATTACGCACTTTTTGGAGGAAAGTTTTCTCTATGATTTACAAGGTGACGACTTGCCAGATCCCTAGGTCCCCAGAGGTTGCTATTCTTAATGCTAACCTTCCTGGAATCTCGAAGGCTAACCAAACACTGATCAACTTTATATTACTGGGCACTAAAATCTCCATTGCCAAAGCCTGGAAACAGCTGAGGCCCTCGTTTAACGCAGTAAAAAGGAAGGTTTCATGGATTATGGCCCAAGAAAAACTTTATAGCATCACGTCAAACACCTCCAAGAAATTCCAAACAATATGGGAACCTTGGGCCCAATTTATGGGAACCTCCCTCATACCAGGGGTTCAGGTGCGCATCACCACCTAACCCACACCTAGACTACTTCATCCCTCAGTATTAATAGAGGTACACAAAGGCACTCCTTTTCCCTCCCCACCCACCTAAAAGAACCCCCCCACCCCACCTCCCTCCTCACTCTTCTCTTCTTCTCTTTCAACTCTTCTTCCTGTCTTCTATCTCACTTTAATTAACTATCTGGTTGCAATTCAATGGACAGCTACCATACGGTAAATTACCTAGCTTACGGGAACTCATAACCCCTCAACACTCATGATGGCCCAGACCAAATGGGCAAAGGAGAAGTAGGGAGATTTCCCCACCTGGCACAGCTAGATCCCGTCAGGGGTGCCGGGGATGGGGAAAGATCCCGTGCTGTGTTGGGGGTAAAACATGGAGACTGCTTATTTAAAGCTTAGTTAAGGTTATATATCAGGCTGTCCTCTCCATCAGCCCTTGAGGCGAAGAAACCGTATATTATCTGTTTTTTTCTCACTCGAATTGTAACCTTTATGTCTCATGTTCGAGGAGGCATTCCCTCCTGTGCAATCTAAATATGTTAATGCATAAATTGTATGACGTCATTGAAAATAAAAACATATTGAAAGTAAAAAAAAAGTAAGGTTCCCAACACTGAACCTTGGGGTACACCGCTAATAACCTTAGACCATTCAGAGTATGAATCATTAACCACTACTCACTGAATATGGTCTTTTATCCAGTTTTCTATCCATTTACAAAACTCCTTTATCCAAGGTTTTGCTCCTCGTTAAAATGAAATCACATTTGTTTGACAACTTCTGTTTTTCATGAATCCATGCTGTCTGTTACTTAAAATATTTTTTTCAGCAAGAACTCATCTATGCGATCTTTTATTTTTTTTTAATTTATATTTTCTGTTTAAATATTTTATTGAAAAGATCAACAGATAGCATAACAGATAATATATAAAGAAATACCATTGTGTTGAGTTAGGTATAGTACAGGTAAGGAAAAAAACTAGCTTTGATGCCCTATCTCTTGACAATCTGTGTAACTAATTTCAAAGCAATAAGACAATGGGGGTTATTTATTTACGAAAGGCAAATCCACTTTGTACTACAAGTGCACTGGAAGTGCACTTGAAAGGGCACTTGGAAGTGCAGTCACTGTAGATCTGAGGGGGACATACAAGGAAAAGAAAAAACAGCATTTTAGATTGCACGTGATTGTATGATAAAATCAGCAGAGTTTCCCCTCATTTCAGATCTACCCCTCGGATTTAAAGCGACTACACTTCCAAGTGCACTTTCAGTGAAAAGTGGGTGTGCCTTTCGTAAATAACCCCCATGGACTTATCAATAGAGGGTCAAACTTACGTATATAGACTCAGTCTAAACAAAATATACATTCAACAGTTCATATGTGGCCTTTTATTAAACTCTTCAGTATCTTCCCAACTATAGAAGTTAAACTAACAGGTCTATAGTTACTTGGTAAATACTTTGATTTATTTTTAAATACAGGCACCGCAGTAGCCTTTCACCAATCCAGTGGTACTATTCCAGTCATTAAAGTGTCCCTAAAAATTAGAAACAATGGCTTTGAAATGACAGAGCTCAATTCTTTTAGGATCCATGGGTGTATGTCATTTGGTCCAGGGGCTTTATTCACCTTTATTCTGTCTAAATATTTCTGGACCACATAAATTTTGAGCCAGTGGTTAATTTGTGTCAATATTATCCCCATTATGGACATGAGCCCACTCATGCTCATTTGTATACACAGAGCTGAAGAAGGTATTTAATACATTTGCCTTCTCTTTGTCCCGGTTACCCACTCCAGACTATTTTGTAAAGCGCCTACATGCTCAGACCTGACCTTTTTACTATTAATATATTTGACACATTTTTGGGGCTTGTTTTACTTTCATTTGCAATCTGTCGTTCATTTTGAAGTTCGGGGTCCTTAATTTACTTTTTACATATTCTGTTATACTCTTTATAACATTTAAATGATGATAGCGTTCCTTAATATTTATATTTTTTAAAAGCTCTTTTCTTATTTATAGTTTTTTTTTACTTTGGATGTGAGCAACATAGTTTTTTTTAGCCCTTTAAACCTTGTTTCCCATGGGAATATACTTTGCAGTGTGTTAACATACAATTGCTTTGAAGAATTCCCATTTTTGTTTTGTGTTCATCTATGCCAATATTCCCTCCCAGTCTAATGCCCCGTACACACGGTCGGACTTTGTTCGGACATTCCGACAACAAAATCCTAGGATTTTTTCCGTCGGATGTTGGCTCAAACTTGTCTTGCATACACACGGTCACACAAAGTTGTCGGAAAATCCGATCGTTCTAAACACGGTGACGTAAAACACGTACGTTGGGACTATAAACGAGGCAGTGGCCAATAGCTTTCATCTCTTTATTTATTCTGAGCATGCGTGGCACTTTGTCCGTCGGATTTGTGTACACACGATCGGAATTTCCGACAACGGATTTTGTTGTCTGAAAATTTTATCTCCTGCTGTCCAACTTTGTGTGTCGGAAAATCCGATGGAAAATGTCCGATGGAGCCCACACAAGGTCGGAATTTCTGACAACACGCTCCGATCGGACATTTTCCATCGGAAAATCCGACCGTGTGTACGGGGCATAAGTCTTGGAGAGCAGCCCTCATCCTTGGAAAATTTTCTCTCTTAAAGTTAAGTGTTTTTATCTTTCCAGTATGTATTTGTTGTTTACAGCTAACAATTAATATAATCATGTTATCTCACTGCTACCCAGATGTTCATTTATATGAACATTAGTGATAGGCTCCGCATTGTTTGAGATTACCAGATCCAGCAGAGCATAATTTCTAATAGGTTTATACATTTTAACTGTTCCAGCAGTGCCATTACTCCAGTCAATATCAGTGTAGTTAAAATCCTCCATTATGTTCACAATCCTAGCCCTCTCAGCCCTCTCCATCTGTGAAAGCAGTGGAGTCTGCACCTCCTAGTTAACACTTGGTGGCCTATAACAAACTCCAATTATTAACTTTGAACCACACACATCAATATGCAGTTCCATCCAAAATGCTTCCGCTTCATCACACTCCCCCTCAACTAAGTCCTCTTTTACACTCGCTTTGAGATCACTTCTCACATAGAAACAGACACCACCACCTTTCCTTTTTAACCTGTCTCTCCGAAAGATATTAACAGCCCAGTCATGTGAAGAATGAAGCCAAGATTCAGCAATACCAATTAAATCATAGTTCTCTTCTTGCACCAAAGTTTCCTATTTTGCTTGGCAGACTTCTGGCATTGGTGAACTAACCCTTAAATACATTATCACATTTTGCTCTTGTGTTTTGCATATCTTTTTTTAGTAGTACAAATAGCATTATAGTTTCCAATGGTTGCTTGTAACACGGGAACCTTCTTGTCACCTCTCATAAGCCTCTACCCATCTATCCCCATTCCACCCTTCATTAATGTCTGACCCTTAACTGACCTGTCTGCCAGAGTGAATTCTAGTTCACCCTCCCCCCTCAATCCTAGTTTAAATACTCCTCCAGCCTTCCCATAAACCTCTCCCCCAGCACAGCAGATCCGCTTCCATTTAGGTGCAAACCATCTTTAGCATATAGGTTGTAATCAATGAAAAGTCATAATAGTCCTTTAGAACCCCAAACCCTTCCTTCTTATACCTGGTCTTTAGCCATGCATTTTATTCTCTAATCTCCCCCTGTCTTTTCTGTGTTTTACATGGCGCAGGCAATATTTCAAAAAATATTACCTTGGAGGTCCTTCCCTTCAATTTGCAGCTTAGTTCTTTAAATTGATTTTAAGAGAACTCCACCTTCCATGTATTCTGTCATTGGTTCCAACATTGACCAAGACAGCTGGGTTGTATCCAGCCCCTCCTGTCTGGATTATCACAACATGCTTTTTCACCAGCAGCATTAAGTAAGGCAGTGTTACAAACCACAAACCACTGCCTCCCAAAAATACACAATACCTTAATTTATAGAGACAATCAGGAGAACATTCATCAAGCTCTTTATAGAGCAATATATGTTTCTGGATCAGCATTGTCAATAACTCAAAATGCATATTGGCATGAAGTTCTTATGGGGAATTATTATGAGGGAAAGGGGGTGGTTACTTGTTCTCATGTATAATTAAAATGTTCTTAACATATAGTGTTCATGTTATTACGTTTGAAATAAAAACTTTTTTTTAAGCAACTTTAGTTTATTTACTGAATAAGCTACACTTTTATTTCAAGCATAATACTTTTATTTACACTGCATTATATATTCCCACTGTAACAAAATGGCTTTCAATTTGTAAAACTACTCAAAACTATTATATTTTTAAATTTTTCCAACATGTCCATATTTTACGTAAAAAAATCCCATATATTTAAAATGTTACATCTCTAGTCCTGAGGGTCCAAGCATTTGAGACCAACATAGCGTGAATTCATAGCAAACATACAAATTGTATATATAGTTGTATTGGTACTCTCCAAAATCCGTGAGTACTCCAAAATCTTGAGTTTGGAGAGTACTAATACAATCATATATATAATTTGTATTTTTGCTATCAATTTACGTTATGTTTTCATTTGTCTTTTGTTTTTCTTTGTTAAGTCATGTTTTTAACTGATCATCACATGTGTGTGTGATCTTATTTTATATGTATAAATACGCTTTTTAATTTCATACCATTGGTGTTGTTGCCTTTAAAATCCCACTTAGGGGGTTCTCTCTTTTTCCTATATACCAGGGATGTGGCAACATTTCACCACTTTCTGACACGGTGAACACATATTCATACTGCCAGTTTTGCCTAGATGTGTGCCTAATGTTTAGAAACAAGGACTGTCATTTCATCCTTCTAGTCAGTCCTTGCCAAGTAGGTAATGGGCATTTTGTCAGGTATTTTTTTTTTCCTTCAGGTGTATAGGAAGCTGACTAGGGATGAGCCGAACACCCCCCTGTTCGGTTCGCACCAGAACATGCGAACAGGAAAAAAGTTTGTTTGAACACGCGAACACCGTTAAAGTCTATGGGACACGAACATGAATAATCAAAAGTGCTAATTTTAAAGGCTTATATGCACGTTATTGTCATAAAAAGTGTTTGGGGACCTGGGTCCTGCCCCAGGGGACAGGGATCAATGCAAAAAAAAGTTTTAAAAATGGCTGTTTTTTCAGGAGCAGTGATTTTAATAATGCTTAAAGTCAAACAATAAAAGTGTAATATCCCTTTAAATTTCGTAGCTGGGGGGTGTCTATAGTATGCCTGTAAAGGGGTGCAAGTTTCCCGTGTTTAGAACAGTCTGACAGCAAAATGACATTTTGAAGGAACAAACCCATTTAAAACTACTCGCGGCTATTGCATTGCCGACAATACACATAGAAGTTCATTGATAAAAACTGCATGGGAATTCCCCACAGGGGAACCCCGAACCAAAATTTAAAAAAAAAATGACATGGGAGTCCCCCTAAATTCCATACCAGGCCCTTCAGGTCTGGTATGGATATTAAGGGGAACCCTGGGCAAAAATTTTTAAAAAAATGACGTGGGGTTACCCCTAAATTCCATACCAGACCCTTCAGGTCTGGTGTGGATTTTAAGGGGAACCCCACGCAAAAAAAAAAAAAACGGCGTGGGGTCCCCCCAAAAATCCATACCAGACCCTTATCCAAGCACGCAACCTGGCAGGCTGCAGGAAAAGAGGGGGGGACGAGAGTGCGGCCCCCCTCCTGAACCGTACCAGGCCACATGCCCTCAACATTGGGAGGGTGCTTTGGGGTAGCCCCCCAAAACACCTTGTCCCCATGTTGATGAGGACAAGGGCCTCATCCCCACAACCCTGGCCGGTGGTTTTGGGGGTCTGCGGGTGGGGGGCTTATCAGAATCTGGAAGCCCCCTTTAACAAGGGGACCCCCAGATCCCGGCCCCCCTGTGTGAAATGGTAAGGGGGTACTTACCCCTACCATTTCACTAAAAAACTGTCAAAAATGTTAAAAATGACAAGAGACAGTTTTTGACAATTCCTTTATTTAAATGCTTCTTCTTTCTTCTATCTTCCTTCATCTTCTTCTTCTTCTGGTTCTTCTGGTTCTTCCTCCGGCGTTCTCGTCCAGCATCTCCTCCGCGGCATCTTCTATCTTCTTCTTTAGGGATGAGCTTCAAGGAACTAAAGGAACACTGCTGCAACACCTTGTCCTCATCAACATGGGGACAAGGTGTTTTGGGGGGCTACCCCAAAGCACCCTCCCAATGTTGAGGGCATGTGGCCTGGTACGGTTCAGGAGGGGGGGCGCACTCTCGTCCCCACCTCTTTTACTGTGGCCTGCCAGGTTGCGTGCTCGGATAAGGGTCTGGTATGGATGTTTGGGGGGACCCCACGTCTTTTTTTTTTTTTGGCGCGGGGTTCCCCTTAATATCCATACCAGACATGAAGGGCCTGGTATGGAATTTAGGGGGACTCCCACGTCATTTTTTTTTAAAATTTTGGTTCGTGGTTTCCCTGTGGGGAATTCCCATGCCGTTTTTATCAATGAACTTTTATGTGTATTGTCGGCAATGCAATAGCCGCGAGTAGTTTTAAATAGGTTATTTCCTTCGAAATGTAATTTTGCTATCAGACTGTTCTAAACACGGGAAACATGCGCCCCTTTACAGGCATACTATAGACACCCCCCAGCTATGAAGTTTAAAGGGATATTACACTTTTATTGTTTGACTTTAAGCATTATTAAAATCACTGCTCCTGAAAAAACGGCCGTTTTTAAAACTTTTTTTGCATTGATCCATGTCCCCTGGGGCAGGACCCGGGTCCCCAAACACTTTTTATGACAATAACGTGCATATAAGCCTTTAAAATTAGCACTTTTGATTTCTCCCATAGACTTTTAAAGGGTGTTCCACGCCATTCGAATTTGCCGCGAACACCCCAAATTGTTCGCTGTTTGGCGAACTTGCGAACAGCTAATGTTCGAGTCGAACATGAGTTCGACTCGAACTTGAAGCTCATCCCTAAAGCTGACTAATGGGCGCTTGCTATTAAGTCCCTCCAGATCTGCAGATATTGTGCAAACTGTAAACTGGGCCCTTTCTGTGCGTGCAAAACCCTGTATGAATTTCTTGCTTTGTTCAATTCAGCCAGGGAGGAGGATTGAAAGGGCCAACAGGTTGTCACAAGTAGATAAAACACTCTAAAGGAGTTTTTTACAGCTCTCCCTGTGCAAGGATTCTCTACGATGACAGTGTCAAGCTTTTTCTGGTCAATTAACCATCTTCAAACAATTCTCTAGAGGAAAATGCAGATTAAGATGATCTTTATGCAGGTTTTTTGTACTTATATTATGTAAGGTTGTTAGGATTAGGGATGGGTGAACGGTTCGGCCGGAGCATTAGTTCGGGCCGAACCTTCATTGTTCGGATGCTTGCCGAACATCCGAACAAATGGGTCGACCGTTTGTTCGGCCCCCCGAACTGACCACAATGCATTGCGGCGCTGAACAGTGCATTGCAAGCCCTAATTGGCTGAAGCAGTGAAAGCTTCAGCCAATCAGGGCACAGAGGACTGTCAGAGTCATGATTGGACACTGTCATCATGACTTTATCCAATCATGGCTCATTCCCATCGCACAGTATAAAAGTATTCTTTCAATGGCAGCTATTTTCAGTGAGATTTTGGCATGGAGAGAGATAGAACAGGGCTCTGTTCAGTGCCATTAGTTAGTTAGTGTGCTATACTGTGCTATTTTGCTTCAATTGTCAGTGTAGAATATTAGTTTGGTGTCGGCTAGGAATAGTGTGAGTGTAGTGAGGAGGACCATTATTCTGCTTTGCATAGTGTGCAGCTAGAGTAGAGAAAGCTCCGATAGTTTCACTGTAGTGTAGTGAGACCGTGTCATTCATACATACATTAGTATAGAATAGGGACAGCTCAGATAGTTTTAGTGTAGTGTAGTGAAACCATGTCAGTAATCTTGACATTAGTGTATAGCTAGAGTAGGGACAGTTCATATAGCGTCAGTGTATTGTTGGTTGAACACTGTCTATTTGATTGTGAAAGTGGTAACTCCTGCACTGTTAAAGAAGGCCTAAACTAAAGGAACACTGCTGCAACACCTAACGACTGATCCAAACAGGCAAATAGGGCATAAAAATAGGAGATGGTGTTTGCGCTGTGATAAACAAAAGAGGGGACAAGGAAAAGTGGGTGGGGCTAAACTAAAATGCATAGAAGACAAAAAAAGATATGTGCCAGATATCCTAAGTGCATGAGTCAGGTACAAATGACTCACAGATGCAGAGAAGAGCTTTCATGTATATAAAGTGTCGGAGTGTATATAAACGCATATAAGGGCACTGAAACACTAGTAAGAAATAGTATAATAGTGCATACAAGCAATACTGGCATCAATAAAGTGCAAACAAACAATACGAAATAAATGTGTATATCAAAATAAAGGGTGCATAGGCCCAGCAATCATTAGGCTCATAAATGTTAAGTGGATCAAAATACTGACATGAGTGAGAGACACTGCAAACAGCTGATAACATACAAGAAAATAAAATAAAACAAAAATGTTATTAAAATAGTCCCAGTAAGTTTGTGCTACACACGATCGGAAATTCCTCAAACTTTGTGTGTCGGAAAATCCGATGGAAAATGTGTGATGGAGCCTACACACGGTCGGAATTTCCGACAACAAGGTCCTATCACACATTTTCCGTCGGAAAATCCGACCATGTGTACGGGGAATAAGGGGGCCAGCAACAAATGTGTCCACAGGCAAAGGTGGACGTGGTGGTCAGTCCTCAGGCAGGGTATCATTTCCTCTGTTTAGTGAGTTTGCCCATGTTATCCAGCAACAGCCTACAGAGGAGGTGGTGGACTGGCTTACTAAACCTTCCTCATCATTCTCATCCTCTGTCACACAAGCAGAAACAAGTGTGCAGTCCCCTGCACTTGCCAGAGGGGATAAATCTGCCTCCTTCTCCATATCTATTCCTGCCATAGCCCCAACATCATCCATGGAGGAGTCAGTTGAGTTATTTGACTACAGCATCAGCCACTTGCTCGTTGATCATGCCCAGCCATTACTGGATTCAGATGCCAGAACATGCCCAGTATGCTATTGAGTTGTTGGGCTGCCCTGCATCCAGCGTGCTTTCAGAACAGGCATTCTGTGCTTCAAGAGGTTTCGTTACTGATCATAGAACGCGTCTGTCCACAGACTCCATGGACTTTTAGAAAAATTAATCAGTCCTGGATTACCAGCTATGAAGCCGCTGATGCCAATGTCACTGATTAAGATTTTTGGAATGTGGAATCTCTGCAGGACTTCGAGGCTGCCTAGCTTTGAGGGTGTTCAATCATTTCATCTGGAAGAATGTTTTTGGTATAGGTTTCATGGGCATAATTAACACCCAAAGGCCAATTTTTCAGCACCTGTTAGACAGGTGAATATCATTGCAATTGTTTTTGTCTTCATCAACAGCACCTCTATAGGGTTATATTGGGAAGGCGCCCCTGACACCCAAAGAGTAATTTTCCTGCACCTGTTTGACAGGTGCATATCATTGCAATTTTTTATAACAAGGCCAATTTTTGCTTTCATCAAGTGTACCTCTATAGGGTTACAGTGGGAAGGCGCCACCGACACCCAAAGACCAATTTTTACGCACCCGTTACTCCTATCCAAAGTCAAAGTGACATCAGAATGTATCCAAAAAATCTCTAATCTTGTTCCCAGTGCACTATATTGTGGCCTCATCATACACACTGGCTCCCCAGCTGTTGCTGAGCAAAATAAAGGCAGCTTGCAGGGCATTTTTTTGGGCTCTTTAAATGCAATTATTGCTGCAGCAGATTATAGGCATGGTACAGATCTGCCACTTTACAGGTAGACTAAGGGAACCCCCCAGGCACTATATTGGAAGGAATTTTTCATTTTTATGCTTTCACTTTAAAAATCAAAAAATAATTGCTCATTTAAAAACAACGTTTTTCACAAACTTTTTTTTATATAGATAAATGTCCGCCAGAGCAGGACCCCCCTATAAATATTGTATGCCCAATTACTTGCATATAAGCTTTCAAAATGGACGCTTTTGGTTTTTGACGTTCAGGTCCTATTGACTTTAATGGGGTTCGTTTTTGGGGTCCGAACTTCTGCGGTGTTTGAAAGTACTGGTGCAAACTAAACAGGGGTCCATTCAGCCCATCCCTAGTTAGGGTGTCTAAAATGTAGGATCCTGCAGACGTACATGCAATTCAAGTATTTTTAACACTTCCAAAATGAGTGTGTTGCATTTTTTCCCTATGATGTCTAAGCTAGAAGCTCATCCTAGAAGAGTGATGCAAAGTTGAACAGAAGAACAGAGCAGCAAACTGCTTTAGTATTCAGCACTTCTAACCTGCAGCACTGGGTTCCTCAGTTCAGATCCCAACCAGGACACATCTACCTGCACTGCAGGATGTCATATTGGGCACTTACAAGGAAGGGGGTTTCCAGCATACATGGAGTTGCCATTGGGGGATGCTGTGTCCTTCAGGGGTATACTCAATTATTGTGATTGGGTGTGTCCTTGAAGGTTGCAGCGTCTTCTAGTGGTGACTTTATGTGTTAGTATTGTCCTTAGGAAGTATATCTGTCTGCAATTTCAGATCTGTGAACCTGCTTTAACCCTTGCCTCACTTTCAATGCAATGAAAGTTGAGATGCAGAATATTAAAGTGGTTCTAAAGGATCAATGTTTTTTACCTTTGTGCATTCGTGCCTTTGTGCATTCGTGCCTTTGTAAAGAATTATACAAATATTTGTGTATCATACAAGTTCAACAGAAAATATATGACATCCTTAAAGCATATTCTATGCAATAATCACTGAGATATAGGCTGGCCATAAATTTTGTCCATTGAGGTTACAATTTTAATAAACAAGGCCTGTCATTAAAGTTAGGTCTTGGGCCGTGTACACACGAGTGGACTTTTCAGCAACAAAAGTCCGACGGCCATTCTGGCGGACTTTCGTCAGACTTTTGACGGACTTCCAATGGACTTTTGAATAAACGGACTTGCCTACACACGATCACACCGACGGATTTGTACGTGATGATGTATGACTGGACTAAAATAAGGAAGTTGATTGCCAGTAGCCAATAGCTGCCCTAGCATGGGTTTTTGTCCGTCGGACTAGCATACAGACGAGTGGATTTTTCGACTGGACTCGAGTCCGTCGGAAAGATTTGAAGCATGTTTCAAATCTAAAGTCCGTCAGATTTTCGACTGGAAAAGTCAGCTGAAGGTCAGATGAAGCCCACACATGGTCGGATTGACCAGTCTGGTCAAAAAGTCCGCTCATGTGCACGCTGCATATGAATGCATATAGATTGACTATTTGTGCATACTTGTGTTTTCTGTGTACATTTTATATAAGCATCTGCAGTTAATTGAATTGATGTTTCTGTAATGAGCTTCATTATCTCACAGACTTTCCACCAGAATGGCTGCATCAGGATGCAGTCCCACCATATATGTTGTAGTGTACCCTTTGCCTGATCGCAGCACCAGCAGAGATCTGGAACTGCCGGAATCCATCTATGTATTTTATCTGGTGTGTTGTACCGATTTGTCAAAAGCTTAAAGGAAGTTTACTGTATGCGAGTGCTAATTGTACATTTGTGTGCAAACACACAAGCATGTAGCCATTGGTCCTCATTGAAAGAAGTGTTTAAAGCAGATTCCCAGAACTCTTTGTGTTTATTTGGTTCTTGAGGACTGGAAGTCTGCAACCAGGCATAAGATAATGAAATAGTTTTTTTCAGTTTTTGCTACCTTAAGACACATACCTTCAAAAGGAGTTAAGGGTCTTGTAAGTTGTTTATATCTTTGGGGACTCACTCAAGACATAACTGTGAATCTGTCTGTATTCCCAGTTTATCATATATGTTTGTCCTGTCCCAGTTTGAATTTCCAGAATTGATTTTATCTTACTGCCCTTGAAACAGTGCGAAGCCAAAAAAAGGTAAATTCTCATCTGCAGGCAGCAGTGATGACTTATTCATTCCTGGTGGGAAGTCTGGATTAGATATCAGTGGTGTTAGAGGTCCTGGAGATGTTGTTAAGTCAGAGAGCTGAATTACTTTTTGTAAATTTGTAAGTGTCGCCGCTAATAAAGGGTGTTGTTTCCGTTGTCTAGGATAAGAGTTCCATGGTGTCACCGGTATTGGTCCTATATTATTTTCCAAAGCCACCCAATCCTTATTGTCTGTATGACATGTCCAGTCTATAATTTGAGTAAGACGTGAAGCAAGATAGTATTTTTTAAAATTTGGGAAACCCAGTCCTCCACTGTGTTTAGCTCTAGTGAGTAGCTGGAGCCCAATGCAAGGTTTTTTGGTCGCCCATAAAAATCTCCTGAGCATGAAGTGTCGATTTCGAAAAAAGTTTGTTGGAAGAAGGATTGGAATGGTTTGGAAAAAATACAGAATTCTAGGTAAAATTGTCATCTTAACTATGGCAGCTCTGCAGAACCATGAGAAGTATTTTAAAGACCATTTCTCCAGGTCTTTATTTATGGCTTGTAGCAAAGGTTGAAAGATAGTTGTGTAAAGTGAGTTAAGTTTCGGTGTCAGCCAACTCCCCAGGTATTTAAGAACCTTTTCTTCCCATTTAAACTTGCAGTTATTTTGTGTGTTTGTTTTCATATTATCTTTTAGGGACAGATTCAGAGCTTCGGATTTTTTATAATTTACCTTGAAATTGAATATATAGCTATAGAGTGTACATTTTTTGCATAGGTTAGGCATAGTGATATGTGACTGGGTTATGAAAAACAGGAGGTCATCTGCATATGATGCAGTTTTGTAAGTTCTGTCTCCTACCTGAAAACCATGAATAGATGGCGAATTATTCACTGTACGAATAAGTGGCTCTAAAGTAAGGATGAAGAGCAACGGTGAAAAGGGAGCAGCCTTTCCGTGTTCCGTTTTGAGTAACTACTGTATCTGATAGGGCAACACTGATCTTTATTTTCGCGGTCGGATTGTGATACAGGGTCGTTATCCAAGATAGCATATGTGGTTTCAGTCCAATTAGCTAGTAGATATACCCACAATACACAATCAAAGGCTTTCTCTGCATCAGTAGAAAGTAGCATGCCTTCAAAGTCGTCCATTTGTGTTCTGTAGATAAGGTTTAAAGCTTTTGTCACATTATCCCTGGCTTCTCTGTCTGGCATAAAGCCAACTTGTTCTGGACCTATTAACTGGTGTAGCAATGGCCTTAATCGGTTTACTAAAACCTTTGCAATTAATTTCAGGTCGGGGTTAAGTAAGGAGATTGGCCTGTAATTGGATCCTTATTTGGTTTGGCAGCACTGTAACGTGTGCTGTCAAAAAATCCTCTGGGATCTCATGGGGGTCTCTTAGGTAATTGAGAATTTTCAGTAGGTATGGTAGTAGGAGTGTTGAAAGGGATTTGTAATAATGTGCTCTAAAGCCATATGGGCCTGGACTTTTCCCCAGTTTGAGAGATTTAATGGCCAACAGTAATTCTGTCTCTGTGATTGGGCCTTCTAATTGATGGGATTCATTATCATCTAGAGTGGGTAAACCACTGTCTATAAGGTATTGTTGGATTATTTGTGTCTGCGTCCCTAGTTGGTTCTTCGGTCTATGTGCATTCGGTAAATTATATAAATCAGTGTAATAACTATGGAATACTTGTGTAATCTTTTTGGTGTCCTGTACCATTTGATTGTTTTTAGTTTTTATGGCTATGTTTGCAGCTAGCTGTGTCTCCTTCAATGCTCCTGCAAGGAATTTCCCTGTTTTGTCTCCATGTTCATAAAAGAACCCCTTCTTAAAGAAAAGGATCCTCTGCGCCTTAACCACTTCAGCCCCGGAAGGATTTACCCCCTTCCTGACCAGAGCACTTTTTACAATTTGGCACTGCGTCGCTTTAACTGCTAATTGCACGGTCATGCAATGCTGTACCCAAACAAAATTTGCGTCCTTTTCTTCCCACAAATAGAGCTTTCCTTTGATGGTATTCGATCACCTCTGCCGTTTTTATTTTTTGTGCTATAAAACGGAAAAAAAATGATATTTTCTACTTTTTGTTATAAAAAAAATCCAATAAACTCAATTTTAGTCATACATTTAGGCCAAAATGTATTCGCCCACCTGTCTTTGGGAAAAAAAAGGTAATAAGCGTATATTTATTGGTGTGCGCAAAAGTTATAGTGTTTACTAACTAGGGTACATTTTCTGGAATTTACACAGCTTTTAGTTTATGAGTGCCTATGTCATTTCTTGAGGTACTAAAATGGCAGGGCAGTACAAACCCCCCCCCCCAAATGACCCCATTTTGGAAAGTAGACACCCCAAGCTATTTGCTGAGAGGCATGTTGAGTCCATGGAATATTTTATTTTTTGACACCAGTTGCGGGAAAGTGACAATTTTTTTTTTTTTTGCACAAAGTTGTCACTAAATGATATATTGCTCACACAGGCCATGGGCATATGTGGAATTGCACAACAAAATACATTTAGCTGCTTCTCCTGAGTATGGGGATACCACATGTGTGGGACTTTTTGGGAGCCTAGCCGCGTACGGGGCCCAGAAAACCAAGCACCGCCTTCAGGATTTCTAAGGGCATACATTTTTGATTTCACTCCTCACTACCTATCACAGTTTTGAAGGCCATAAAATGCCCAGATGGCACAAAACCCCCCCAAATGACCCCATTTTGGAAAGTAGACACCCCAAGCTATTTGCTGAGAGGCATGTTGAGTCTGTGGAATATTTTATATTTTGACACAAGTTGCGGAAAAGTGACAATTTTTTTTTTTTTTGCACAAAGTTGTCACTAAATGATATATTGCTCAAACATAAAAGTGTTAAGGTACTCAAGCGCTAAAGTGAATATATAAAACTGTAAAATGTACAAAGTAGTGTAAAAAATAAATGAATAAATAAACTAATATATAAAAAAACTGATATATAAAAAAGAGTTCAAATATCCAGATACTGCAGCTGCAATCATTCAGTGACACCCCACTTATAAATAATAAAATAGATAAAGTGATGTGCTCGTAATATCTATAGGATATCCTACTATTCAATGTGGTGA
This sequence comes from Lithobates clamitans, assembly GCA_037952925.1. Classification (NCBI taxonomy): domain Eukaryota; kingdom Metazoa; phylum Chordata; class Amphibia; order Anura; family Ranidae; genus Lithobates; species Lithobates clamitans. The sequence goes on from JBBGZY010000406.1 coordinate 4,696,529, forward strand.
CAGGTCACATTCTACTTGTGGATACTTTGTTACAAACTATACAAAAACTTGAACAGTGATTAGCATAACATAAATAAATATAAATACAATGAGTTGAAAAGTCTGCTGGGAAAGTCTAATTGGGAATACAAATCCAAAAGTTAGTTCACCATTTGTTCTTGTGAAATAATAAACAAACAAAAATATGTGGAAAAAGGTGGTGAAAAAATAGAGTGAAAAATATATTAAAACAGATATATTCAATAAAAATGTAGTTGGTAACAATTGTGTGGATTCCCATACACCTTACTTGAAAAGATGATTCCTTTGCAGGTTAGAAGATACCTCTTATCTGTGTTTAAACAAGGCTTACTGAGTATAGGTTAATCAGCAGAGGATAGGCTTACATCCACTGGCTAGGATCATCTAATCTCCACTTCTCCTGTTTATATGCTTTCCCCCACATGAAATACAAAAGTGGGACAAGATCATTGCACATAACTTCTACTAAATAAAGTTAACAAAGAGCCCAATAGATCCACTCACATGATGTAAAAGATCTAGATCGCATTTCACTGATATATGGTCAGTAGAAATCACTGCCTTCGTGTTCCTCCGTGCTGCTGCTATTCAGGATCACTGCAGGCTGTACACTGACAAGAGCTGACAGGCTACTTCTCCCTCACGCGTATCATCACTAGACACGTGACTTGTTCAAAGGTGTCAGTAACCCCGCTCTCATCGTTATTTATGGGTTGTGTGCTGGTTGCTATAGCTGAATCAAGCAATAGCAGCTAGTTCTATGAATAGGGAAAGTGTCAACACATCAGGAAGAGTGATACACAGTGAACTGAGGAACAGATCTTTGTTCAACCCACAAGTCCACAATAACCAGCATATTGAGGTCTTCAATAAAATGGTGACACAAGAACTGGATAAATTAAAAATTAGAAAGATCAAGGGTCCACAAGCCATCAGAAAAGGAATAAAAGAAATAGAAGACAATAAAAAAGTGGTCATCAGACCGGCAGATAAGGGAGGTGCGATTGTGGTTCTTTCAAAAGAATATTATTACAATGAACTCCAAGAACAATTAAATGACGTCAATACATATATCAAACTAAGAAATAATCCAACAAGAGAGTACAAAAAGGAATTACAGCAATTAGTCAAGAAAGGAAGTATGAAAAACCTACTCACTAAAAAGGAAGAAAGTTATCTCATCCCGGAAACATGTAGGGTCCCTATTATATATACAGTTCTGAAATAACACAAAAATCAAGAAAACCTCCTGGACAGCCCATCATTAATGGCATTCAATCAATCATGTCCCGAATAGGAAAGTATGTTGACAACTTTCTACAACCACTAGTTCCATGGTCACCAGCCTACCTAAGGGACACAAAACATCTGATACAGGAATTAAATAAAATTGCTATAGAACCAAATCAAAAATACCTATTAATTACAGCGGATGTAGCATCCCTCTACACTAATATTGGACATGAGGATGCCATCTCAGCCTCTAAATGGGCTATGAATAAGTATAGTAATCTAATTTCCAAGCAAAAAAGATTCATCTCAAGATGCCTAGCATTCGGTTTAGAGCACAACTACTTCTGGTTTAATTCAGAATTCTATAGACAACTCAATGGTATCGGCATGGGGGCTAAATACGCTCTAAGCGTAGCTAACTTATTTATGTCCCAGTGGGAGGAGGAAGCAATATACAAGACCACCCCACCACAACTAGTAATGTACAAACGATTCATTGATGACTGTATTATGCTATGGAAGGGAGAAGAACCGCCTCTCTTACAATTTTTGGAAAAACTTAATATGAATGGCAAAAATATTAAGTTAACCTACCAAGTGAGTGACAAAACTATTCAGTTTTTAGATCTGGACATAGAAGTGACAACTAATGGGATTGTAACAAAAACATACTTCAAACCAGTTGAAAGAAATAGTTTCATCCCCACAGATAGCTGTCATTTTGACCCATGGCTGCTTAATATTCCCAAAGGACAATTTATGTGTCTCAGGAGGAATTGTACAGAAACGCATACATTTCTGGAACAGGCGAATGAAGTTGGAGAAAAATTTGTCAAAAAAGGTTATAATAGGGAGTTCATTGGGGAAAAAATCAAAGAAGTATCTAATATTACCAGGGAAGCACTAATTGAAGATAAGCTTAAAAGAACTAATGAATGTAAGGATGTTCCGATCATTAGGGATTTTAATATACAACATCGACAAGTTGAACACATTTTTAAAAAACATTGGTCACTCCTTCTCGCCGATCAACAACTGCAAAAGATTTTACCCGAAAAGCCATGATTCATCTATAGAAAGGCACCTACATTAAGAGATAAAATTGCCAAAAATGTTATAGATCCACCCAAACCACATGAATTAAACTTTTTTCAAAGGAGTGGTTTCTATCCGTGTAAGCGATGCTACGCGAGTGTAAATACTAAAATGAATGGGCACAAATGCATCAATTTTAAATCGACCAGCAATGACATTGAATACCAGATTGAAGATTTTATGACATGTAGGACAGAGGGGGTAGTTTATGTTTTACATTGTCCGTGTTCATTTCAATATGTGGGTAGAACTAAAAGACCGATGTGGAAACACATCAGGGAACACATACAAAACATTATCAAAGGATACCCGAAGCATAGTGTGTCACGACATTTTTTATCACACCATGACAAAAATCCAGCATTATTAAAGTTCTGGGCAATAGAAAAATTCAGACCACATTGGAGAGGTAGCAATAAAATTAGGCAATTAAGCCAACAAGAATCGAACTGGATATATAATATGGGGGTAATTGCCCCCAAAGGGTTAAACATCGAATTTGATCTTAATTGTTTTATTGCTGACTCTTGAATTTTATTATAATAATTTCGTTTTTTTTTCCTTGGGATTGGTTTTTAATATGTTTTAAACAATTTTTTCCGTGTATTTTTTATATATTTTTTCGTATTTTTAATTATACATTATTAATACTCATACAATTTTATTGCTTCTACTGTTTTTTTAAAAAAAGCTTCATAATGATTTGGTTATAATATGCATGTATTTGTGTGAGCATGTGTATTTCATATGTATAGACTGTTTTATATAATCATGGAGATTAGTCCATACACACAATAATTACTATGAAGAAGAAGGGGTTAAAGATCATATAGCTGGATTAACTGAAAAAAAAAACCTTGAATGCATTTAATAATAATGTGAGAGGATCAATTTTAAAATAGGTTTTATCTTTAGGATTTATTGTTAAAGTAAAAATAAAAATTAAGTTTTTATCCAAAGAAATGTTATAAGGAATAAATAAACATGAATCAATATGTAATGTAATTAAACAATATGGTTTTCCCAGGATCGCAGTATGGTATGATGAGAAAAACACTCCGGGGGTTGCTATAGCAATCAGCACACAACCCATAAATAACGATGAGAGCGGGGTCACTAACACCTTTGAAAAAGTCACGTGTCTAGTGATGATACGCGTGAGGGAGAAGTAGCCTGTCAGCTCTTGTCAGTGTGCAGCCTGCAGTGATCCTGAATAGCAGCAGCACGGAGGAACACGAAGGCAGTGATTTCTACTGACCATACATCAGTGAAATGCGATCTAGATCTTTTACATCATGTGAGTGGATCTATTGGGCTCTTTGTTAACTTTATTTATTTATTTATTTATTTTATTTTATTTGTGTGCAATGGTCTTGTCCCACTTTTGTATTTCATGTGGGGGAAAGCATATGAACAGGAGAAGTGGAGATTAGATGATCCTAGCTGGTGGATGTAAGCCTACCCTCTGCTGATTAACCCAGACTCAGTAAGCCTTGTTTAAACACAGATAAGAGGTATCTTCTAACCTGCAAAGGAATCATCTTTTCAAGTAAGGTGTATGGGAATCCACACAATTGTAATCCTTTTATAATTGTTACCAACTACATATTTATTGCTCAAACATGCCATTGGCATATGTGGAATTACACCCCAAAATACATTCTGCTGCTTCTCCTGAGTACGGGGATACCACATGTGTGGCACTTTTTGGGAGCCTAGCTTCATACGGGGCCCCGAAATCCAATCACCGCTTTCAGGATTTCTAAGGGCGTAAATTTTTTATTTCACTCCTCACTACCTATCACAGTTTCGAAGGCCATAAAATGCCAAGATAGCACAAAACCCCCAAAATTACCCCATTTTGGAAAGTAGACACCCCAAGCTATTTGCTGAGAGGCATGGTGAGTATTTTGTAGCTCTCATTTGTTTTTGAAAATGAAGAAAGACAAGAAAAATTTACTTTTTTTTTCTTTTTTCAATTTTCAAAAGTTTGTGACAAAAAGTGAGGTCTGCAAAATACACACTATACCTCTCAGCAAATATCTTTGGGTGTCTATTTTCCAAAATGGGGTCATTTAGGGGGAGGGTTGTGCCATCTGGGCATTCCATGGCCTCCAAAACTGTGATAGGCAGTGAAGAGTGAAATCAAAAATTTACGCCCTTAGAAAGCCTGAAGGCAGGTGCTTGGTTTCGGGGTCCCGTACGCAGCTCGGCTCCCAAAAAGTCTTACACATGTGGTATCCCCGTACTCAGGAGAAGCAACAGAATTTATTTTGGGGTGTAATTTCACATACTCCCATGGCATGTTTGAGCGATATATCATTTAGTGACAACTTTGTGCAAAAAAAAAAAAATTTGTCTTTTTCCCGCAACTTGTGTCACAATATAAAATATTCCATGGACTCGACATGCCTCTCAGCAAATAGCTTGGGGTGTCTAATTATTTTTTTTTTTTGCAATAAAATTACTTTGAACCCCCAAACATTATATATTTTATTAAAGCAAATGCCCTACAGATTAAAATGGTGGGTGTTTCAATTTTTTTTTTTTCACACAGTATTTGCTCAGAAATTCGTCAAACGCATTTTTGGGGAAAAAACACACTTTTTTAAATTTTAATGCACTAAAACACACTATATTGCCCAAATGTTTGATGAAATAAAAAAGATGATCTTAGGCCGAGTACATGATACCAAACATGACATGCTTTAAAATTGCACACAAACATGCAGTGGCGACAAACTAAATACATTTTTAAAAGCCTTTAAAAGCCTTTACAGGTTACCACTTTAGATTTACAGAGGAGGTCTACTGCTAAAATTACTGCCCTCGATCTGATACCTCACATGCATGGTGACGGCAGGCCGACGCTTGTGTTCGCCTTTGCGTGAGAGCAGGGGGGGACAGGGGTGCTTTTTTTTTTCTTTATTATTTTTTTGATTTTTTATCTTATTTTTAAACTGTTCCTTTCATTTTATTTTTTTTAATCATTTTTATTGTTATCTCAGGGAATGTAAATATCCCCTATGATAGCAATAGGTAGTGACAGGTACTCTTTTTTGAAAAAATTGGGGTCTATTAGACCCTAGATCTCTCCTCTGCCCTCAAAGCATCTGACCACACCAAGATCGGTGTGATAAAATGCTTTCCCAATTTCCCAATGGTGCTGTTTACATCCGGCGAAATCTAAGTCATGAAATGCTCGTAGCTTCCGGTTTCTTAGGCCATAGAGATGTTTGGAGCCATTCTGGTCTCTGATCAGCTCTATGGTCAGCTGGCCGAATCAAGAATAAATGAATAAAAAGGTTCCCAAATAAAAAATAAAAATAAAATAAATTAAATACTTTGCATGAGTTCATACTACTGTATAGTGCATACACGTACTTTTTTGTACCAGCGTCTGGCCTTATGGGCAACTAGGTACGGCGCCAACAACTGGTCGTTGAGGTCAACCCCTCCCATATTAAGGTTATATTCGTGAACACAGAGGGGTTTCTCAACAACACCAGTCGTCGTAGGAATTTGGACCGTCGTGTCTGCATGAAGGGAGGTAAGAACGAAAACATTCTTATTGTCCCTCCACTTCATAGCGAGCAAGTTATTACACTTCAAGCAGGCTCTCTCCCCCAGCCTAAGACGGGAATCTACAAGCCACTGGAGAAAGCCCCGGCGATTAGGTCGCACGGTGCCACATGCTCCAATCTGATGATCAAAAAGGTGGCTAAAAAGTGGCACGCTCGTGTAATAATTGTCCACGTACAAGTGGTACCCCTTTCCGAATAAGGGTGACACCAAGTCCCATACTATCTTGCCAGCGCTTCCTATGTAGTCAGGGCAGTTTGTCGGCTCTACGTGACTATCTTTGCCCTCGTAAACCATAAAACTACATGTATAGCCTGTGGCCCTGTCACAGAGCTTATACATCTTGACCCCGTATCTGGCACGCTTGCTGGGAAGGTACTGTTTGAATGACAAGCCGCCAGAAAATTTATTCAGGGACTCATCAACGCAGAAAACTTGATGGGGGGTAAACAAGTCTGCAAAATGTTGGTTGAAGTGGTTTACGAGGGGCCGAATTTTGTAGAGCCGATCGTATCCAGGGTCTCTACGAGGACGACAGAGTTCATTGTCGTTGAAGTGCATTAACCGCAAAATCTGCTCGTATCGTGCCCTGGCCATGGAGGCAGAGAACACGGGCATATGGTAAATTGGGTCAGTGGACCAATATGACTGCAACTCACTCTTTTTATTTATGCCCATGTTGAGGGAAAGGCCCAGAAAGAGCTTAAATTCGGAAACCGTAATTGGTTTCCAATCTCTGGCAAGGGAGGACTGGGGAATAGTGGCGATGTGTTGACCAGCATACAAATTGCTTTGGTCCACAATAGATCTAATGAGATCTTCGGTGAAAAACAGCGAATAAAAATCCAGTGGCGTAAAATCAACTGTTTCCACCTGAATTCCGAGTTGGCCAGTGAATGGGGGAAGTACAGGTACTGCAGAAGTGGTGGGTACCCAATTCTGATTGGTGAATGCAGCAGGAAGGGCACTATGGGCACGATGGGCCTGTGTTCATCTTCTTGGTGGCAGCGGGACACTACTTGTGCTTGCCACCTCGCCAGCTTGAACTTCACTTATGGGACTCGCCACGTCACCAAGTGTTACTGCAGTGCTGGATGTATGACCAGGGTGTACTAGGCCACTGGTGCTTGCCAGTTCACCAGAAGGAATAGCAGCACTAGTACTTCTCTGCTCCATACGAGAGCCCTGCCGTTCTTGCACTTCAAGGACAGAAGAAGTTCGGGGTCTGGTACGCCTGACCTTAGCAGGGACCACAACTCCGTCGTCATAGCTATCTGTCATGGAGCCGCTGTCCTCTACAGGATCGTATTCTGAACCTGAATCTGATAGATGAGTGACTTCCTCATCACTATCTGTCATGCTCAGAAACGTGTAGGCCTCTTCACTAGTGTACCTTCGATTTGCCATTTTGGGCTCTAAATTTAGGGGTACACTAGTGAGACTCACAGGCAAAAAAGCTCCTGACTGTTAGCGACTGATTCAAAACGCTACCAAAAAACTGTTAGCGATCGCAGGGATCAGGCCTGACTCTGCAAACGCTGCAGTTATGTGTGCTTAGTGTTTTGTAAGTGACAGTTATCGATCGATACTGCACTTGGGTGGGCTGGGCTGGGCCGAGGAGCAAAACGCAGGTGCTAGCAGGTATCTGGGCTGATCCCGCTAACACAGCATTTTTGGAAACCCTAAACTGCTGGGGAGTATAGATCTGATCAGATGAGATATCGATTCGTTCAGATACTATAGCACTAAGGGAGGTGTATGCTGCGTGCGTGTATGTTAGCGGTATTGGCGCTAACCTGACGCTGCCTGGGGTAACGCAGACCTTATCTGATCCTAAAAACGTAACTTATATCACCACCGGGCAATTAGGGGGTTAAACCTTTATAAGGTAATAAACGGCGGGTGCCCTAAAACTATCATAAACTATAAAAAACAAACTAACTAACCAGCGCCACCCGTAACACTTAAACGGTGATCGCTGGTGAAAGGGTTAACTAGGGGGCAATCAGGGGGTTAAAACCTTTAGTAGGTAGTATATGGGGGTCCCTGTCTAACTAGCGGCATCTTTGTCACTAATACAGCAATCAGAAAAACGATCGCTTAGTGACACTGGCGATGGGGGGGTGATTAAGGGGTTAACCTTTATTAGGGGGGGTTAGGGGGTACCCAAGACCTAAAGGGGGGTACCCCAGACCTAAAGGGGGCTAACCTAACTGCCCTAACACTTATAACTGTCACAAACTGACACCAATGCAGAAAAAAAACTGCTATTGGTGTCAGTGTGACAGGGGGTAAAGGGGGGTGATCGGGGGGTGATCGGGTCATGAAGGGGGTTGAAAAGTGTGCCTGCGTGTTCTACTGAACGTGTAGTGTTGTGCACTTACTTGATGTCTTCTCTCCTCGGCGCCGGAACGAAAAAGACCGGCTCAAGGAGGGATGACATCACTTCCTCTCCCTCTGTTTACATTACAGAGGGAGAGGAAGCATTTTCATTCACCCGGAGCGATCGGGAGGGGGTGGCCAACAATGTATGGCCTCCCCCTCACCTCTCATTGCCCACAAACTGAAGCCGACCGCCTCTGGCACCGGGGGGGGTCCGATCGGACCCCCCGCCCGCGGGAAGGCAATCACGTACCAGGTACGTGATTTTGCCTGCCCGTGCCATTCTGCCACAGTATATCTGCGTGAGGCGGTCGGCAAGTGGTTAAGATTAAGCTTTTTCCTTAATTTAAGTAGGGCAGTTGCCGTTTCTATCTCTAGGGATTGTTTATTTCGCCTATTTTGAGCACCAGATCATTCATTTCCTTTTCCGCTTCCCTTTTTTTTGCCGTTCCCCTCTCACCACACATTTGTGGGCTGCCTAAATTGTTAATGGAGACAGCTCATCCATGTAATTTTCCTGCAAAGTAAGCTTTTATGGTTTCTGTTTTTTTACCTAGTCCCAACGTGTCTGTAAGTACGGATGGGTTTAGCCTCTAAGTGCTATTTTTTAGACGTCTAATAGGCATCCGCAGAGTTAGCGAAATGGGTGCGTGATCTGAGAATAATTTAATACCGATCTTAGCATTTACCAAAAGAGGTAAATCCCTTTTAGAGAGAAACATGTAATCAATGTGTGTGAATATATAGTGTAAAGCAGAGAAATGCCAGTAGGATTAGTTGTGCTCCACGTATCGACCAACACAAGTGAGGCTAGTAAGGTTTTAATTTTTCATAGTTATTTGTATGGTAAGCTAGATGTACCATCTGATGTGTCTTGTAAGGGGTTCAGTGGTGTGTTAAAGTTCCCTCCTAAAACTATGCATCCTGAAGCGAAGCTTTTCAATTCATCAACAACATGCTGGCAGAATGTGACTTGAGCTGAATTAGGGACATACACGTTCGCCAATGTGATTGGCATCCCTGCCCATTGCCCTTTAAGAAATATAAATCTTCCATCTGCACCTGCATGTTGCTTTGATATGTCGAAGCCCGCATTTTTGTGGCGTAAAATGGATACCCCTTTAAATTTGGAGGTGAAATTTGTGGGATGATATGCATGTGGGTAATGTTTATCTTGCAGTCTTGGTACATTACCTGTTTTGAAGTGTGTCTCTTGAAGAAACGCCATGGAAGGTTTCACTTTGTGTAGTTCTGTGAGTAAAGAAGTTTGCTTCTCGGGTGTGTTCAGTCCCCTAACATTCTGAGAAATCACAAAAGGTTGTTTGTCAAGAACAGAATTCTATGTCTAGAATAAGACATAGTTAAATCTGCAGGTAGTTTTCAGGATTGGATTGTTTAATTCAGTTGGTCCCTTGGTAGATAGAGTAGAGAGGTTTGAGAAAGAAAAAGATCCAGAAAATTATGGAGAAGTAGTCTGGATACACCCAAGTGAGAGGATCTCATGAACAGAGAGGTTACTGATAAACGTCTCCTAGTGTCAATCGTTGGGAGAAAAATAAAGGATTTGTGTTCAGCAGATGACCAAACAGAATCCACTGTTAGAGGCAATGGGAGGTTATTACTACAGAAATGTCAATGTCGTGTTTAGAAAACCTGTTGTAATAAAAACGGTGTAAGCATTGCCTCCCGCAGACTTCAAATAAAGCAAATAAAATAATTAAATTGATCATGTACCCCTTCCAGCCATTTAAGTGGTAGCATGAATCAGTAACATGAAAACAGTGCTAAGAGTAAGAGTTAATTAAACATTTGACCACTGGTTATAGCAAATAACCTAGTAAACCTAAATATTCTGGCACTAGCTAAACTCCAACATTATAAACTAATTTCCAAGTATGCACTAAAGGCACATTTGATAACAAGCTTAGTAGTGCAAAAATTATCTGGCTATAGCGGATTAGTTCAGAGACAACCTGAAACTTCCAGTGAAGGGCATTAGATTGACCCATTTAGAACAAGGGGGGACCCCAACAATATATATGGCGAATCATAGCGTCCTATTTGGAGAATTGCCTAAGTGGATAACCTAGGTCTGTGTGTATAATCAATTGGTCAGGACCAGAGGGTATTCATGTAGTCTTTTTTGGTTGGCTTGGAGACACAAAGATTTTTTTTTTAAGAAACATAACTACTGTGTACATGAGATCAGTCTGGTAGATGAATTATGTGGATAAAGCTTATGCTGAACAACCCAAATAATCTGATGACAATCATATAACAGTCAAACTCTATTATAGCATAAAACACCTGTAATATGGTATGAATAATGGGTTTGGGGGTATTATATGGTAACACACATTGTTTTAGCTTTAATGAATATCACCCACACTGCCCCAATCCTGAGTGTGCTAAGTAAGGGCTACAGTTCAACCAATGTAGGGCATAGGATACACGAGTAGTGTGAATTATTCACCGTATTGCCCTATTTTGGGTGTTTCCTATTTAATTAATTAAAGTTTATGGGTAAAGTTTATTGTTCAAAGACCACAGGATGTTCACACATTCCAATTTGGGCAGACTTATGCTCGGTAAATTAATTACTAAACATGAATGAGTATATATACATAAAAAAGGATGATTAGTGGGCAAAAAGACATATGCATACAGATAAGTATGTAATCAGCAAATTTTTCCAGGTTCATATTAAATTGTAATGGTACCGAGATTAGAAGAATGTTTGGACACGGTGGATTCAGAGTCTCAAGTGACCAATGAACTTCAGAGTCAAGCATCATTGAGGGAAATAAACATGTTGCAATGCAGAATAGCATCACTAGATGCATCCAAGGATAATAAATCATTGTGTGAGAAAAAGTTTTCAGCTTGGAGAGTCAAAAAGCTGTGTAAGGCATTGTGTAACAAATAAACAGGGTCATCCATCTAAAACCAAAATAGGTAGGGTGTAGAAGACAGGTGAGTTCAATAGACTCAGAGCCCATATAACAAGGATAACATGACTTATCTTCCAGAATGACAGTGGAGAATTCTAATCAGAAATGTTATTACTTGCAGCCTGTGACAGCTCAAAAATAAGGACATAGCAAAGGTAAAAGGATAGTGATTTGCCATAGCTGGGGCCCGTGCATTTTTTGAATTTAGATTTTTTTTGGTGGAGGAAGGCCTGGAAGGAGAAGCCTGCAGGGTATTTTCAATAGCTCAAGTATGAGTGTCAATCTTCTATGTCACCAGTGGTACCAGTGTCCTTCCCTGATCCTTGGCATCTAAGAATGGCCGAGTTTTCACCAGTAACTTCAAGCAAGGAGATTGGACTGCACTGCATAAAACTCTGATGCCACTGTCATTGGATTCCCTACTGATGACAGCTGAGAGCCAGCCAAGCAAAATATCTAGGCATCAGGTAAGACCATAAGACTAACCACTTGCCGACTGGGAAAATATGTCATTACTTTGACGTTAAATACCAGAGTTATGGCTTCAGCTAGATACCATAACCCCGGTATCATTTTTTCCTTCAGGCGCTGGTCTTTTTTTATAAATGTGGCTCGAGTGGCAGATTCATTATTGGGTCACTTTTAGAAGTGGCAGGTGGGGTCATCGCCCTATGCCCTAGGAAGACCGGAGCAGCCTCATGACATCACTTCCATTTCCGACCACATGTAAACAATGCCATTTTATTTTTAAAGCAAAAGATCTTTTTTTTTTCTTTTGATCTTTTGCTTTTAAGAGTAGAGGAGAGATTTGGGGTCTTTTAGAAGCCAGATCTTCTCTCCATAAAGAAGACCTGTCATGCTGTATTGTTATTACAAGGGATGTTTACGTTCCTTGCAATAACAATAAATGTTTTTTTTTTTAAAGGGACAGTGTAAAAATGAAAAAAATGTAATTCAATAAAGTGGATTTTTTCCAAAAACATTGTGTTTGAAAAACTGCTGTGCAAAAACCGTATGACATAAAAAGTTGCAATGACCACCATTTTCTTCTCTAGGGTCCCTGTTAAAAATATATATGTACAGTATCTCACAATAGTGAGTACACCCCTCACATTTTTGTAAATATTTTATTATATCTTTTCATGTGACAACACTGAAGAAATGACACTTTGCTACAATGTAAAGTAGTGAGTGTACATGTAGAATAATTATATTAATTTGGTTTTATAATCAAGATCTGTAAGTATGCAGTCTGAGTTCCCTTTTATGCTTTGACATTGAAAAAGCTCACTCAGCTCAGCATAAGACAAATCTTGAAATAGCTAGGTTGTGTGCATGTCATTTTTGTACCAGTTGTTCTCCATGTACAGAGTTAACGACTAAAGGTCAGTAGGTCAGTGGTTTCACAGATAAGAATATACTCAGAGTATCTGTCATAGACTTTATTGTAAAGATCTTTTTAAAAGTAAAAACATAAATTATCTATAATATAGTTAGTTATTTGATATAGTTATTTAATTAGTTAGCTAGATTGAGTTTGTGTGAAGTAATATATATTTATATATATATCCATTTATAGTTTAATATGCATTTGTAAGGTTTGGTACAGAATTGCATTTCTGTAGCTTAAAGTATATCCATTACAAGAATTCGGCCATTTGGAAAGCTCATTCACCTTGAGTTTTTTATAAGAATCTGTTGTGTGTTCCTGACAATCAAAGAAGCTTAAGAGACGTGCCAGCTGTTGACAAAGAGAATATTTAGAATAATCACGAATATGATCATTTCATTTTTAGTTCTAGCTATATATGGCTATGGCTGTAGGTTGCTGACTAGTAGATTTGAAATAGTATAAAAAACAGAGTGACACTTCACTTCGACACACGACACACTACACACACAACACATGTCCTTCACTCACACACAGAAGGACTTCACTACTTTTTCACACACACACAAAGAAGGGCACACGCATCCTTACACTGAAGAAGACATTTTGTTTACATTAGGCCTAAATACAGCCTATCTCACAAACAGCTGCTAGAGCAGACATATCTCTGACATAGAGAAGCACAGACGGAGCTGAAACATCTCTTGAACTTTCTTGATACAAGTTTTTGTTCCTATTATCTTTTGTTTTACTACATCAAGCTGTAAGAAGAATTTAACTTTGTATATATTTTCAAGTTGTTGCCAAGTGTCACCAAATAAACTCACACTTTGTTTAAAGACAGCCTGGCTACTGAAGTTTTGAACAAAATGCCTAAGACACTGTTGACATAACACGTGTCTGTGAGAAGAGAAGGTTTTTTTACACTCTCTCGCTTGTATAACAGTGTAAATTTTCTGTTCCCTCAAAATAACTCAACACACAGCCATTAATGTCTAAACTGAAAGTTAGTACACCCCTAAGGGAAAATGTCCAAATTGGGACCAAAGTGTCAATATTTTGTGTGGCCACTGCTTTAACCCTCTTGGGCATGGAGTTCACCAGAGCTTCATAGGTTATCACTGGAGTCCTCTTCCACTCCTCCATGACAACATTATGGAGTTGGCGGATGTTAAAGACCTTGCACTCCTCCACCTTCCATTTGAGGATGCCCCACAGATGCTCAATAGGGTTTAGGTCTGGAGACATGCTTGGCCAGTCCATCACCTTTACCCTCAGCTTCTTTAGCAAGGCAGTGCTCGTCTTGGAGGTGTGTTTGGGGTCATTATCATCTTGGAATACTGCCTTGCGGCCCAGTCTCTGAAGGGAGGGGATCATGCTCTGCTGCAGTATGTCACACTACATGTTGCCATTCATGGTTCCCTCAATGAACTGTAGCTCCTTAGTGCTGGCAGCACTCATGCAGCCCCAGACCATGACACACCCACCACCATGCTTGACTGTAGGCAAGACACACTTGTCTTTGTACTCCTCCCCTGGTTGGCGCCACACACGCTTGACACCATCTGAACCAAATAAGTTTATCTTGGTCTCATCAGACCACTGGACATGGTTCCAGTAATCCATGGTCTTAGTCTGCTTGTTTTCAGCAAACTGTTTGCGGGCTTTCTTGTGCATCATCTATAAAAGAGGCTCCCATCTGGGACGACAGCCATGCAGACCAATTTGATGTGGTGTGCAGCATATGGTCTGAGCACTGACAGGCTGACCCCCCCACCCCTTTAACCTCTGCAGTAATCCTGGCAGCACTCATACATCTATTTTCCAAAGACAACCTCTAAATATGACGCTGAGCATGTGCACTCAGCTTCTTTGGTCGACCTGTTCTAAGTGGAACCTGTCCTGGTAAACTACTGTATGGTCTTGGTCACCATGCTACAGCTCAGTTTCAGGGTCTTGTACTGTAAATCTTCTTATAGCCTAGGCCATCTTTATGTAGAGTAACAATATTTTTTTCAGATCCTGAGAGAGATCTTTGCCATGAGGTGCCATGTTGAACTTCCAGTGACCAATATGAGAGAGTGAGAGTGATAACACCAAATTTAACACACCTGTTCCCCATTCACACCTGAGATCTTGTAACACTAATGAGTCACATGACACCGGGGAGGGAAAATGGCTAATTGTGCCTAATTTGGACATTTTCACTTAGGGGTGTACTCACTTTTGTTGCCAGCGGTTAAGACATTAATGGCTGTGTGTTGAGTTATTTTGAGGGACAGCAAATTTACACTGTTATACAAGCTGTACACTCACTACTTTACATTGTAGCAAAGTGTCATTTCTTCAGTGTTGTCACATGAAAAGGTATAATAACATATTTACAAAAATGTAAGGGGTGTACTCACTTTTGTGAGTTACTGTATATAATGTGTATAATGTTTGGGAGTTCTAAGTAACTTTTTCTAGCAAAAAATACTGATTTTTACTTGTAAACTACAAGTGTCAGAAAAAAGGCCTGTTCAGCAAGAAATAAGCAGAGAAGACCAGTGTAAGCAACAGACAGGTGGAATCATTATGCAAGCAGATGAGAAAGACAGGAGACAGACTAATGCCAGGAAACAGAGGACAAGCCAGTCATAGCTTGTAAAGCTGTTCACAGTAGGAAAAAAAGATTCCAGAGCACAGCCAAGGACCTACAGCAATTATTGCCTAATGCCGCGTACACACGGTCGGACTTTTCGTCTACAAAAGTCCGACAGCCTGTCCGACAGACTTTCGACGGACTTGCGGCGGACTTTCGACGGACTTGCGGCGGACTTTCTAACGAACAGACTTGCCTACACACGATCACACAAAAGTCCGTCGAATTCTTACGTGATGACGTACACCGGACTAAAATAAGGAAGTTGATAGCCAGTAGCCAATAGCTGCCCTAGCGTGGGTTTTTGTCCGTCGGACTAGCATACAGACGAGCGGATTTTTCGACCGTACTCGAGTCCGTCGGAAAGATTTAAAGCATGTTTCAAATCTAAAGTACGTCGGATTTGAGGCAAAAAAAGTCAGTTGAAAGTCCGGAGAAGCCCACACACGATCGGATTACCAGCCAGCTTTAGTCCGTCAGCGTCCGTTGGACTTTTGTAGACGAAAAGTCCGACCGTGTGTACGCGGCATAAGTATTGCCCTTCTGCATCAAACAGACTTTAAAGCTGTTGCCCAGTGACATTAAAGACACACCAGAGCATTTCATAAGTTGACAATGCTCCTATTAGTCCACATATTGTTTCCATTCCTGGTATAAACTTGGCATCTTTGAGTAGCTTCAGACTGTCTTGAGAGAGATGTTTTACCTCAGTGCCTCTAATCTATCAAGAGGGCTTGAAACATGAAAGCTGTGAACATCCTATATCACAATTTCAGCAGACTAGGAACTCTGGCCTTTGCTATCTTTTCAGCGTTGCACTTTGAATTAACTAATGCTCCTAATATAGTTGTTTTAAATTAATTACTGATTAAAATGCTCTTGAAAGAGTTACATGACATATTGACAGTTGCAGGTTTTTGTATATTTCAATTCTTGCTTCCACAGTAAGCACAAAACTGCCAAGAAAAGCAGTCACTGTGAACAGTTTATTATGATGGCTACAACATTGGAAACACTTCCAAACATATCTAAATTGGTGACTAGAGCATTGCAAGTGAGCCTCTCATTTGGTTTATGCCTTAGAACTGGGTCACAAACAAATTGCTATTTGTTTTTATTGGCGAGAGTCACTCTATGCACACCCTCCAGCATATGACCCCTTTTTGCTCAGTATAAAATACTCCTTTTTCTGCATTTCCCAATACACCATCAGTATAGAGCTTTTTGCCTAAGAATTGTAGTACAGCCATCATGTGTAATTTTTTTTTTTTACATTTTGCGGATTTTGTTGTTTTTTCCAAACCATTATTAAAAAAAAAAAAAAAAAAAAAACTATAAGTGAACCACAATTCAACAAACTTGAAATATTAAGTAGTAAATATCACTGCATACTTCCTTGTTAGACATGAATAATATATTAAACTGTCTAAATATAATTACTGTTCTTTCTAAGGAAATATAATTACTGTTAACTACTGTCTGTTGTTTTACTGAAAGCAGCAATTTTACAGTTTCTTGCTTCGCTTTCGGAGTTGGTCAGTGTCATAACCTGTGCAGTTCCTGCTTATGGCTTGATTTGTCATGGAAGAGTCATTGAGCTCTGGTGTCAAGCATATTGGCATTCTCTTATCTACATCTGTATGAAAACTGACTGGATAACATTTTTACTATATATACAGTCAAATGAATTGCAATGCCTTTGTTAAATATAATAATTTTATTATATTCTGACTATATACGGTACATAATATAGTGAAAATTAGCTTTCTAAAAGGTGCCACATCCAAATAAATAAGAAAAGAACTACCAAGAAACTTGTACGGAAAATGGTGGACTTTAAAGGCACAGCATGAGACTAACACCTTTTATGTAAAAAAACAATACTTTATTGTAATTATAAAATCGTATGATATAAAATATTATTATAATCAATTAGAGGAATATACTCCCTCTATATAAACAAATTCCCCTCAGTTAATAGGTAGTGACGAGAAGTACATTTAGGGGATCTTGTTAGTGGTTGGATCCCTCACAGTGTAGACATAGCTGCAAGGTGAAAACCTGAAAGCATAGGTTGGCTGCCCCATTCAATGGAACCCCAATGAAGTCTATGGGACCCGAACAGGAAAAAAAAGTCCCCATTTTGAAGGCTTATATGCAAGTTATTGGCCATAAAAGGGATATGGGGGCCTGGTACTGCCCTGTGCAACAAAAAAAGATGCTTAAAGTGAAACAATAAAAATGAAAATTTCCCTTAACCACTTCCCGCCCGCCCTATAGCGGATTGACATCCGGGAAGTGGTTCCGTTATCCTGACTGGGCGTCATATGCCCCCGGGGGCGCGCATCACGGTGACCGGTGGAGTGGTGTGTCAGCCTGGCACACCTCTACACCGATCTTGGTAAAGAGCCTCCGGTGGAGGCTCTTTACCACGTGATCAGCTGTGTCCAATCATGGCTGATCACGCTGTCAATGGTAAGAGCCGTTGATCGGCTTTTCCTCACTCGTGTCTGACAGACGCGAGTAGAGGAGTGCCGATCAGCGGTTCTCCTGACAGGGGGGGTCTGCGCTGATTGTTTATCAGCACAGCCTCAGATCACCACACTGGGCCGCCAGGGATTGCCACTAGGACCACCAGGGAAGAGGCAACATGTGGATGGCCAGGTATGTACCCCATGGCCATCCACATGTGCCCAATGTGCCCAATCTGTGCCAATCAGTGCCCACAAATGGGCACTGATTGGCACCATTATGTTCCAGATCTGCCCAGCAATGCCCCCCAATATGTTTAATCAGTGCCACCTGTCATTGCCCATCGGTGCCACCCGCCATTGCCCATCGGTGCCACCTGTCAGTGTCCATCTGTGCCCATCAGTGCCCATCAGTGCCCACCTATCAGTGCCCATCAGTGTCACACATCAGTGCCACCCATAAGTACCTATCAGTGCCACCCATATGTACCAATCAATGCCACCTACGAGTGCCCATCAGTGCTGCCTATGAGTGCCCATCGGTGTCATCTATGAGTGCCCATCAGTGCTGCATACCAGTGCCACCTATTAGTGCCCATCAGTGCCACCTATCAGTGCCCATCAGTGCTGCCTATCAGTGCCCATCATCAGTGCCCGTCAGTGCCACCTCATCAGTGCCACCTCATTGGTGCCCCCTCATCGGTGCCCACCAGTGCTGCTGTATCAGTGCCCGTCAGTGCAGCCATATCAGTGCCCATCATTGAAGAAGAAAACTTACTTATTTACAAAAAATTTTAACAGAAACAAAGAAAAACTTGTTTTTTTTAAATTTTCGGTCTTTTTTTATTTGTTGCACAAAAAATAAAAACCGCAGAGGTGATCAAATACCACCAAAAGAAAGCTCTATTTGTGGGAACAAAATGATAAAAAATGTGTTTGGGTACAGTGTAGCATGACTGTGCAATTGTCATTCAAATTGCGACAGCGCTGAAAGCTGAAAATTAGCCTGGGCGGGAAGGTGTCTAAGTGCCTGGTATTGAAGTGGTTAAATATAGTGTTGGGGGGGCTCCCCTTAGTCTGCCTGTAAAGTAGAGCATCTGTACGATGTATAGAACCTGCTGCAGCAAAACTGACATTTATAAAGACTACAAAATTACATTTAAATTGATTTTCCCTGCAAGTTTTCTTTATTTAGTAAACAACAGCTTTGGAAGCCAGTTTGTAGGATGAGGCCACATTTTAGTGCACTCAGAACAGATTTTTTAGATAAATTCTGGTGTCTCTTTGGCAGACTTTCAATGAAAATAACAAAGTTTTGCACCACAGTGAGCAAGCCTTATGTGAAGAAGCCAAATGATGGTACACTCAGGCCAAGATTAACAATTTTTTTTAAGATAACATCTGGTGTCTCTTTGGATATAAGTATCAGGTGTGGAAAAATTGGGCTTTGGGTGTTGGTGGTGCCTTCACATTGTAACCCTATAGAGGTACTCTTGACAAAAGCAAGAATTGCCCTGCTGTAAAAAATGTAAATTTGATGCCCCTGTCAAACAGTTGTGGAAAAATTGCTCTTTGGGTGTTGGTGGAGCCATCACCCCGTAACCTTTTAGAGGTACTCTTGATAGAAAACAAGAATTGGCCTGGCTGTAAAAAATAGAAATTTGACGCCCCTGTCACACAGTTGCGCAAAAATTGCTCTTTGGGTGTTGTTGGTGCCTTTACCCTATAACCTACTAGAAGTTGAAGAGGATGAGGACGGTTTAGTAAGGCAGTCCACCACTTCCTCTACGTGCTGTGGCTGGATAGCACGGTAAACATCACTAAACAGGTGCCCTGCCTGAAGACGGACCATGTCCACCTTTGCCTGTGAACACAGACGCTACTGACCCCTCATAGTGGCATGGGAATGTCTGCCTCTCCTTGTTGGCCTCCCAGACATAATGGGGGGCTTATTACCCAAATTTTACAGAAACTGGGAAATGGTGTTTGGTGCACTTTAAATTGAGGACTGAAATGTAAAAACTATAAAAACACTAAAAAAATTACAAAAAGGGGGAACACCAGCATCACAGTCAGAGAAACTGTGGCTGACAATTTTAAATTAAGGGAGCAGGCAGGGGACAAAAAAAGAGACACAAAAAAACACACAGCAACCACGAAAAAGGGTATACAGCACAGTATACAGCACTAAAAGTTATGTAATGCTGTGTTAAACACTCCACTACACTAGCACACTACACTGACACACTATTCTCACACACTAAATCAACACTCTACACTCAGAGTCACAATAAGTGAACACATTAACTGCTAGTAGCAAAATGAGCCCTGCTCTATCTATCTCCACTCCAACACACTACAAGAGATTTTTATGGGAAGTTACTTTTTATAGTGTGGGGTGGGACTATGAGCACTAAGCTGTGATTGGAGAAAGTAATCTAATCAGGGCTCTGACAGTGCTAATTGGCAAAGCCTTGCACCTGACCAATGGTTATATGCAAGGCTTCATCCAATTAGGGCCCTAGAATGCACTGTAAAGTGTGCAGTGCATTGTGGGGCACTTGGCTGGCGAATATCCCACCAAGCTAACCGCAAATTCAGATGTTCACCGAAAGGGCGAACAGGCAAAGTTTGGGTTGAACTTATGTTTGGCTAGAACTGTTCGCCCATCTCTACTCAAAGATGGTGTCCCGCAACCACTTTAGGCAGCAGCACTGTTTAATAGTCAAGTTTTTATGTATAGTCCATGGGCTACCCGCTCTCTTTATTGTTGCCCTTATTTATGTGTACTTTATACTGGTGTTGGAAAAGAAATTAAGCCCCAGGGATATTGCGGACACAGAGAAAAGTGAGAGTAGGGTACACCAAAATTAGGGTAAAAAATAGGTACATTTTATTGATACAAAAAGTACAGGATTCAATAAAAATGTACAAAAATCACCTAAAAACAATAATATGAAACATCTGACCATGAAGTGGGACAGCCGCAAAACTTGGAACACACCGCAGATCAAGACTGAAGATCAGGCTGATGAGGTGTGTATACCAAGATACCCAACATGTTTCGGAAAGCAAAGGAGGGATTTTTTGACATATATATTTCCTTCTTCAGGGGTTACAAGAAAGCGCACTGTTCCATTTCTATTGAGAAAGAGGGAGGGGGAAAAAAACATCAATATTGGAGTAATATATATTATTCATTGAATTACAATGATCTGGTATAGCAACAATATGGTACATGTAATGGGTGAAGTAGGGGTATCCTATACTTCCAGATCTGTGTTTAAATTCAATAATACAAGTCCTAAGACGAAACGTCAGGCCCTGGATATTGCTGAGCTGCACCTCACAAATTCATTCATATAATTCAAAATATTTGAGAATTCAATCTCATATAGCTGGAATACAGGCTGAAACAATTGCAAATAGATGAGAGTTAACAGGTCTGGTAGATACCCTGAAGCGATCCAACAAAGCTCATGGGGATATCCCATAACTAATGGAGGTGGATGTCTGGTGGAAAGAAATATATGATATGTGTATAAAAAAAGGGGTAATATCGCTGTGTGTTAATAGTCCTCCACTGGGTCAGGTGAACATGAATTAGTCACGACCCACAAGGAGGACAGTACAAAAAACAAGTATGGGAATGATAAGGGCTAAAAGATAAACAGTCTCCATTGCCTGTGATAGAGATGACATATCGCATTCACAGAGATCCCTGGGGTTTCCTGGCTGTGCAGCAATTAATGCTCGCACTGACAGACATATATACACCCAGGGATCAAGGATAAACCAATAGGGGGGCGGATACACTGGACGGTGGAAGTGTCCAGTGCGCAGGTGCAGAGAACTACTGTCTACACAGAAGCGTTCGCCCATACGACCCAAAATGGGAAGCTGCCCCAGAGCAGCATATAATGCTGATGTGGGGCCCTTTGTTCCGGGGAGCCTTGGTGGGCCACCAAAGGCAATACCACTTGAACCTGTATGGAAAATAATAAAAAGAAAAAGAAAAATAATAGAAGGGTAGATGCAGCAAAGTATCATATCAAGGCCCTCGGTTATCGTCTACCGAGTCGAATCTGTTATTCAATCATAATGCTTATTATCTGTAAACAAAAAAGAAACAGACAAATATCATAATATGGATAATACAAAAAACGTTTAAAGTACATAGATACACAACAACCATAGGCAGTAAACCTATGATTGTATGAAGCAAAATACAAAAAAACAGGATACAAAGAAACAATACATGTAACCATATGTATGATGTTAAACTGTCACATTTAGAGAAGAGAAAAAAAGGAAGAAGGGGAAAAGGAGAAAGAAACCACAGATAGTATTACAAATCTTTGTCATAGGATCCTGAAATAAAACCTGGTAGAAAAGGCTTGGGATTAAAGGCCTCGTTGAGGCCAGGGGGCAATGTGGCATTAAGATTGAATATCCACCTAAGCTCCCGTTGTAGGAGGAGACTGTCAAGGTCTCCTCCACGAGAGCCAGGGTGTATCCAAGACCAGTACCTTAATTTTGGGGAAAATCCCATTATGGGTCTGTGAGACATGTCTGCCTAAGGGTACATCCGGGTTGCTGGTCTGCATAGCTCTAATGTGCTGATATAATCTTTGCCATAGTTTCTGTATGGCCTTGCCTACATAAAAAACAATTACAACTGCAGATTAAAAGATAAAGAACTGCACTAGTTTGGCGATTTGCAAAATGTTTGGGCAAAAAATCGCATTCCATTTGGTAAGTGTATATTTCTTCTAGTATCCATGTATTTGCAGTATGTACATGAACCACAAGGAAATGTTCCTAATGTTTTACATGGATCTCCTCTTTTAGATCCCTGAAACCCACTCTTCACCAATAGATCACTAAGAGAAGTGGCATGTCTATATGTAATGGTGGGTGCAGAGGGTACATAAGGCCCCACAACAGGGTCTGAAGTCAAAAGGTGCCAATATTTTCTTCAAATTTGTGTGATGGAAATATGATCACTTGAATAAATTGTGATGATACGATTGTGGGTCTCAGAGGGTTTCTTTTTGGTGGTCAGCAAGTCATGTCTATTTTTATTTTCTGCCTGCTTAAAAGCCTTCTTAAGACATTTGTGACTATATCCCCTTTCCAAGAGGCGTTGCTTCAAATTGTTAGCTTCACGCTTGAAATCTGAGTGGTTCAAGCAATTGTGCTTAATTCGTAAGTATTGTCCATACGGGATGGACTCGACCAAAGGTCTAGGATGGAAGCTGGATGAGTGAAGAATGGTTTTCCCTGCCGTAGTTTTTCTATACAGTTTACAGGATAACATATTTGTGTCGTTTTTAAATATCTCGACATCCAAGAATGTGACCTTGGATGGATCAGCGATCATAGTAAATTTTAAATTAAATGTGTTTTTATTTAGAACCAGTAGACAATCATCCAGCAGTTTGGAAGGTCCATCCCAGACGATGAAGATGTAATCTATGTACCTGTGCCACATAATGATGTGGCACAGATACACAGAGAGATCCTCATTGTAAAAAATAGTCCGCTCCCACTCCCCCAGGTACAGATTGGCGTAGACAGGGGCACAACAAGTGCCCCTGGCTACGCCCTGTAACTGGCGGAAAAGTCAATCATCGAATGAAAAGACATTGTGTCTCAATATAAAGTCCAAAGAGAGGAGTATTAAATCATTAAATGAGTTTTCATGGTGACTGGTTTGTGAGAAGACTCTTTGCATACATGCAAGTCCCTTAGAATGGGGTATCGAACTGTAGAGAGCTTCCACGTCGATGCTTGCAAGAATGAAACTCTCTGAGACCTGTACCCCCTCAATAATCTGTAGCAAATGAATGGTATCATGTACATATGAAGGTATGGAGAGAACGAAAGGTCTCATATGCTTATCGACAAGGCGTGACAAATTTTCCGTGATGGCTCCATTACCAGAGACTATTGGTCTCCCTGGGGGATCTGTAGTGTGTTTGGGAATCTTGGTAAGTGAATAGAAAGTTGTTAGCCCGGGGTGAGGGGTGCAAAAGAATTCAAAAGTTTGCTTAAAAATGAACTTATTTTGAAATGCCTCGTCCACAAATGCATAAAATTTGTTATTAAATGCTTCAACAACATCAGGGCCAACTGGGCGATACCAGTCGCGGTTGTTAAGAATTTTCATACACATGAGGCTGTATTTGTCATTGTCCATTAGGACTATGTTTCCCCCTTTGTCAGATGCCTTTATAGTGATTTCATGATTACTTACCCTGATTAGAACTGGGTGCAGGATATAGCGAAGATGTTTTTTTAAGAGAGGTTTTTTTAGGGATGGTTTCTCCAGAAGCAGTAGCTCCTTCGAGGAGGGTCTCTACATCAATAGTATCGATAAGGTTCCTGGGTTCACTCTCCTCGAGTAGCAAGTTGAGGTTATCCAGGGCTCGCCTTTCACTTAGGGTTCGAAAACCCTCCATGTCAGGTTTGGTTTTTCAAACATGCTTTTTAAGAGGAGTTTACGTGTATATAAGTGAAGATCTTTAATTACCTCAAATTTGTCCAACCTGTTGGTTGGAACTAAAGTGAGGCCTTTAGAGAGAACTGAGACTTCATCTTGTGTAAGGGAGTGAGAAGAAAGATTAACAATATTCAGATTAGTGGAGTGACATGGTGCTAAAGTGGTATTCGTGACGTTTGGGTTGGGAAGTTTCCCTGATTTTTAGAAAAAAACATAGTCGGAATTTTAGGGGTGATGGAAGTTACATAGTTACATAGTTAGTAAGGTTGAATAAAGGCACCAGTCCATCTAGTTCAACCTGAGTGAGAGTGTACATGTCTACAGTTATCCCTTTTTATTTAAGGTACTCATATAGCGCCATCAATTTTACGCATCGCTCCACACATACATCGCACACTCACGATCCCTACCCTCAAGGAGCCCACAATCCAAGGTCCCCAAACTCACATTCATAAATTTATGGCCAATTTTGGACAGAAGTCAATTAACCTACCAGCATGTCTTTGGAGTGTGGGAGGAAACCGGAGTACCCAGAGGAAACCCACGCAGGCACAGGGAGAACATGCAAACTCCAGGCAGGTAGTGTCGTGATCTGGGATTCGAACCAGCGACCCTTCTTACTGCTAGGTGAGAGTGTTATCCACTACACCACTTTGCTGAACATGCATTATTTCTTTGTATCCTGTTTTTTTGTATTTTGCTTCATACAATCATAGGTTTAAAGCCTATCGTTATTGTGTATCTATGTACTTTAAAAGTTTTTTATATTATCCATATTATGATATTTGTCTGTTTCTTTTTTGTTTACAGATAATAAGCATTATGATTGAATAACAGATTCGACTCGACTATGTAGACAATAACCGAGGGCCTTGATATGATACTTTGCTGCATCTACCCTTCTATTATTTTTCTTTTTATTATTTTCCATACAAGTTCAAGTGGTATTGCCTTTGGTGGCCCACCGAGGCTCCCCGCCACACAGGGGCCCCACATCAGCATTATATGCTGCTCTGGGGCAGCTTCCCGTTTTGGGTCGTATGGGCGAACGCTTCTGTGGAGACAGTAGATCTCTGCACCTGCACACTGGACACTTCAACCGTCCAGTGTATCTGCCCCCCTTCATGCTGACAGCCACGTTGACGTCTGACGTCACTGCGCTAGCCGTATCGGCCGGGGGATTCCCCATTGGAGATGGTAACAGAGACTAGCATCGAGTCACAGGTGATCGGGGGAAACATCAGTGATGATGCCTGGCACCTGTGCCTCCTCCTCTTCATTACCGCAATACTCTCAGAGCTCTTATTGGTTTATCCTTATCCCTGGGCGTATATATGTCTGTCAGTGCGAGCATTAATTGCTGCACAGTCAGGAAACGCCAGGGATCTCTGTGAATGCGATATGTCATCTCTATCACAGGTAATGGAGACTGTTTATCCTTTAGCTCTTATCATTCCCATACTTGTTTTTTGTACTGTCCTCCTTGTGGGTCGTGACTAATTCATGTTCACCTGACCCAGTGGAGGACTATTAACACACAGCGATATTACCCCTTTTTTTATACACATATCATATATTTATTTCCACCAGACATCTGCCTCCATTAGTTAGGGGATATCCCCGTGAGCTTTGTTGGATTGCTTCAGGGCATCTACCAGACCTGTTCCCTCTCATCCATTTGCAATTGTTTCAGCCTGCATTCCAGCTATATGAGAATGAATCCTCAAATATTTTGAATTATATGAATACATTTGTGAGGTGCAGCTCAGCAATATCCAGGGCCTGACGTTTCATCTTAGGATTTGCATTATTGAATTTAAACACAGATCTGGAAGTATAGGATACCCCTACTTCACCCATTACATGTACCATAGTGTTGCTATACCAGATCATTGTATTTCAATGAATAATATATATTACTCCAATATTGATGTTTTTTCCCCCTCCCTCTTTCTCAATAGAAATGGAACAGTGCGCTTTCTTGTAGTCCCTGAAGAAGGAAATATATATGTAAAAAAATCCCTCCTTTGCTTTCCGAAACATTTTAGGTATCTTGGTATACACACCTTATTAGCCTGATCTTCAGTCTTGATCTGCGGTGTGTTCCAAGTTTTGTGGCTGTCCCACTTCATGGTCAGATGTTTCACCTTATTGTTTTTAGGTGATTTTTGTACATTTATATTGAATCGTGCATTTTTTGTATCAATAAAATTTACCTATTTTTTACTCCAATTTTGGTGTACCCTACTCTCACTTTTCTCTGTTCCCGCTATATCCCTGGGGCTTAATTTCTTTTCCATATATTTTTCTTGAGGATGTGACACAGAGTTTTGGGTCCTCCAAATATTCCTGGTTGGTTTACACTTCTTTTCCCCTCCTTTGTCTATTTATACTGGTTTTGTCTTTATGTACTCCCTTAGTTTCAGCTTAGCTGTGTTTCTTTGAGTTTGAGTGCCATGTGCTCAGTACCCATCTTGGCACTGGGCTGTTTTTGCTTTTGAAAGTCTCCACATACTTGTGAAGTATAATTGTGTCATCAAAGAACTGCATTTTTATCCCCCCATTTGCCGTGGCTGCTATTAAATTTAGGAAATCTCTTTTGATAAAAAAAATTTCAGGCAGCCCTAAAGGTTGTGATGGAGCAAAGTTTTTATGACTGGAGCTTCACATGATCACAGCAAATACTACATTAATTATGGGAGTATCATACAGGCCACCCAACATATGAATGAAGAAGAGATTAACCTTTTTTCATAGGTAGAAAATGTAGAAAACTTGGTAAAGTTATCGTTCTAGGGAAGGACAATATCCAGTTATTTAATGGACAAGTGGTACTGCACTCTCAACTATGGCTTGCTAGCTCTTGAACATATGTGTTCATGGGTCAAAAGGTAGAAGTCATAGGTTACAGGAAAGAGAAGCATGTGTGTAGGACAATCAAGCCAGGTATATTAACCATGCAAGGTTAGTTCAGCAATCTCCCCCGCTGAGCTGTTGTGTTCTGACAGGGGGATGGCCCCCCTGCCAGAACACTTTAATCAGCACTCTCTGCCTCCAGCTGGGAGCACTGATCAGGAATTGGTCAGATGTTAGTTTTCCAGACCAACATACAATACTCACGGGCCGAATGTCAGCCATTTTTTTTTTAACTTGATGTTGTCTCCCTGGCTTTACTCCAAATTCCAAAAAAGGTCACTGCAATAAAGCTGCAATCCTTACAATGGGACCAAATCTTTGGAACATAGAGCACACAAAGCATTTAGGAGTGTTTTAGAAGGAATTAAACAAGTGCTTTAGTGATTATATTCAATTTGGTAACAAGCATACAAGAACAACATTGAAATATATGTGAACACCCTCAACATTCCAGATTTACAAAGTATGCAACAAGAAATGCAAGGAAGCAATCAGGGTGGCTAAACTAGTATATTAAAAACATATTCCTACAGCAGGGAAAACAAATCCCAATAAAAAAACTACAAATATATCAATAATAAAAAAGGGCCCCATAACAGATGAACATGGGGTGCTAGTCACAACCAATAGGGAAAGGGCAAATGTTTTAAATCATTTTTTTCTCTTCAGCATTCACAGATGAAAAAAACGGAGTTTGATAGGTGCAACAGTAATACTACCAACATTTCACCAAAGGTACCTCTGTGGGTAACTGAAAAACAGGTACAAAAGGGACTAGGGAAACTCAATGTAAAACCAATCATCAGGTACAGATAGCTCACAGCTGCAAGTGCTTAGGGAAATTAGCTTAATTATAGTCAAGCTGCTGTATCAAATTTTTAAAGACACCTTACTAAATGGTATGGTTCTAAAGCTGGTCATACAGTGCATGAGTCGAATTTTCTTACAAATTTTGCACCATTAGGGCCACAGAAACAGCCGACTTCTGTGCATCCATCAAATTTGAGTGATCCAGCATGTTGAAATTTTTTTGAAAAACAAATGATTTTCTTATCAATGATGGAAGAATCGTGCAAGAAATATAATCAAAAAAGAAATGCAAAGGAACGCAAGAAGAGAAAATTCCCACAAAGAAAAGAAGATTCCCGGCCACGAAAATTATTTTCTGTAGCAACATGAGATGAAATTGAAGGCTTCTTTGGTCAAATTTCAAAATCAATGGTGACACCATCAGATCACAAAACACACAAAATTTCTGATTTTTGAAAGAAAATTCATTCGGAATTCAACCCATGTATGGCCACCAAAACTGGTTGGTATAGAGCAAATTTACAAAAAAGGGATCAAGATTTATACCAGGAAACTACAGA
Source organism: Lithobates clamitans (assembly GCA_037952925.1). NCBI lineage: Eukaryota > Metazoa > Chordata > Amphibia > Anura > Ranidae > Lithobates > Lithobates clamitans. The sequence continues at coordinate 4,725,089 of JBBGZY010000406.1, forward strand.
ACAGTCATCTTAACATCAGTAGCATGTAAGGTATTTGAGGGAATGGTAAATGTCTCTATACAAAAATTTGCCAGTGATAAAGGTATCACAAGTGATGACTAACATGGATTTATGATAGATGCATCCTTCTCAGCTGATAGCATAGCTACCTATTGGGCCATGAAAGAAATGTGTCTTTGTTCTTCAAAAAAGATTTGGGCCTGTGAACTCTTTCCCTTCCCATATTTCTCCTCCCTATCCCCATCACATCCAATGCTTATTAAAAGTATTGTGTACAGTTTTTTTTTGCAGTTCCATGTAGGACATGCAGGGCAGTGGCATAACTCAGGCACTGCATGTCTGCTATTGTGCCACCAAGCATTTTGATGATACCTTAGGGACCACCTTGCCATGGTGTAAAGTGGCGTCATGCTTGACGTGTTGGCTTAGGGAACTTTGCTCCACACAGCACATTAGACATCATACCACTGAATATAATTTGTTATATGATTGACTGCTCTGTTATGTGATGTAATCATGTGCTGCATCGCAGTGCAGGTTTGAATTTAAAGTAGGTGTTTATATATTTTATAAGTAATGTATATTTTTCAACAAAAAAACATATGTCTCAATTGGTCCTCCCATTGGTCTTCTCATTTACCTCAGATGCAAATGTAAATGTAATTGCTGTGCATTCTCTTATAGCAGTTGGCTGATAATGTGCACATAGTACTTGGCCAACTCAGCCAAGTTGAATGAGCATGTAGAATGGGGCATTTTGCAGCTGCTAATGACTTCATGGTACTTTATACATGTGAGACAGAAGAGTCAGATGATGAAGGCTTGGTTAACTATTGCATCACCTCCTCTGCATGCTCTGGTGTATAGTATGTCCACTGTCAGCAAAGAAAGGCACACATGACCTGCCTCTCAATGCTGCACAACCTTGACCTCTGGATATGGATGCTTATGCTGAAAATTTGTAATAGGGCATACACACGGTCGGACTTTGTTCAGACATTCCGACAACAAAATCCTAGGATTTTTTCAGACGGATGTTGGCTCAAACGTATTTTGTCTACACAAGGTCGCACAAAGTTGTTGGAATTTCCGATCGCCAACCACGCGGTCTCGTACACCACGTACGACGAGACTAGAAAAGGCCGGTTCAGAACCAAGCACGGCACCCTTTGGGCTCCTTTTGCTAATCTCATGTTAGTAAAAGTTTGGTGAGAGACGGTTCGCGCTTTTTCAGACTCGTGGCTTTCAGATCGTTTTCTGCCGTTCAGTTTGTGCTTGTGGGTTTGTATCTGCTCTTCAGTGCATGCAAGCAAGTTCCACGTGACTTAGTCATTGTATACTTGTTCGTTCGTTACTGTTTTTCAGGTCGCTCTTCACAGGCCTTGCTGTTCTTCAGTGCGTTCTGTTACTTCGTTCTGAGCAGCCGACTGTTTTCTAGCCATGTTTCGTATGCGTACTCCTCGTAGAGTTCTTGGTGTTGGGGTCCTGACATTGACACAAGTCCAGTCCATGAACAGGGTGGGGAGGAGTTCATGGACCAAGAATTGGTTGCTTCAGCGTGACCAGTTCTCTCATATGCCTTTGCTCCATGAGATCCGTGAGAATAATCCTGATAATTTCAGGAACTTTCTCCGGATGACGGACCCCGTGTTTCACCATTTGTTGGCTTCGCTGACCCCCTATATCAGCAGGCAGGATACCTACATGAGGCAAGCCATCACTCCGGAGCAGAGGTTGGTCGCTACCCTGCGGTATTTGGCCACAGGGAGAAGTCTGCAGGACTTGAAGTTCTCGACAGGCATCTCCTCCCAGGCTCTGGGGATCATTATCCCAGAGACCTGTTCTGCCATCATCCAGGTCCTGCAGAAGGAGTATATGAAGGTAAGATTTTTATCCTTTAATATCACATTTTATTGTATTGAATGTTTGCTAATATATTGTATTTCTTTCCTCATTCCCTAATTACCATGATTGGAATATGCTGTGAATGTCCCCTTTGTCCTCATGCATGCTGGATTTTTATGTAATTATTATTTTATGTCCTTCATACATATTTTCCCTTCACTAACCTCCCCAGCATGGTGTCTCCTGGCCCTATATTCACCTCATGTAGTCACTTAACAATGTATTTTATCAGCTCCATAGTAGTGCTTTACCCCAAACACCCCCTAAAATGTTTGGAAATGTTATTTTTGATTTAAATTCAGGCAGAGTGCCAGAGGTTTTTTTTTTGTGGTGTCCCCAAATAAGTTTTAGTAACCCTTCCTCCCCCAACTGCTAAGTCAGCTGATCCCAATTCTCTATCCTCAATCATCTATCTGCTGACTTTGCCAAACCCATACACACTATACCCATCTCTTTAGTGCTCAGATGTATGGATGAATTCCCCAAAGCATGTAGTGCAAGGGCCTGCCTGTATACTTTCAAATGGTACTGTTTCAAGTTTTTGTATCCTATTATTATCGTGATAGTTAATAGCAGATTGTCCAAATGTCCTCAAATGTGTACAATGTATTTATATCTTTGTATTATGACACTTCTTACCTGTCCAGTGGTCTGCCAATAGTGTAACTAAGGAGGGTCTGTTCAAAGTAATACCCATTATTTAGGCATTCATCTCCCAATGAAGTGAAGAGGGTTACCTGTCCAAGATTTCCACACACCCCCTATAATGTTAGAAATGGCCCATGAGAGGGGGGAGGGGGAATATGATAGGTGTACCTTATACTTTGGCCTTGTTAAATTCCCCTTAGTAAATGCTATCTGGAGGTTGCCCCATAATGTTTGTGTATAATCTGCTTGCCATGTTTCAGAGTAAAAATAGTAATGTTTATTGTTTTTTCCTCAACAGTTTCCCTCCACGCCACAGGAATGGCAGACTGTGGCCTCCCACTTTGCCGAGCGGTGGGACTTTCCTAACTGCGGAGGGGCAATTGATGGGAAACACGTCCACATCGTTCCATCACCCAACTCGGGGTCGTACTATTATAATTACAAGGGGTTTAATAGTATAGTGATGTTGGCGGTGGTGTCGGCTAATTACGACTTCTTGTATGTGGACGTGGGGAAGAATGGCCGGATGTCCGATGGTGGAGTCATCGCCCAGACGGAGTTCTACAGGCGTCTCCAGAATGGCAGCTTGGACTTGCCAGCTTCAGAGGACAATGTGGAAGGACTCCCATTTGTGTTCGTTGCTGATGAAGCGTTTGCGCTGGGGGACCACCTGATGCGGCCATTTCCAATGAGGACCCTCACCCCGGAACAGAGGGTGTTTAATTACCGGCTGGCCAGAGCCCGAAGAGTGGTGCAGAACACATTTGGAATCCTGGCCAGCCGGTTCCGACTATTTCTGGCACCTATCCATATGGCGGAGTATAAACTGAACCATATTATACTGGCGTGCTGTGTTCTCCATAACTTTTTAAGGAAACATTCGGCCAACTATGCTGGCTCAGTTGGGCCTGAGGCCGGAATCCTACATCAAACCGCACTGACGGCGCTTGAAAGTGGCCGTCCTGGCTTGCCCTCCCTGAGTGCCCGTGATCTACGGTTACGCTACCTGGAGTTCTTTGCGGGTAGGGGGGCTATCAATATGCCAGACAATATGTGAAGCCTTTTTACAATAAAAAAAAAAAGAAATTCTTGGTGGACATTTACTGCTTGTGTTTGTTTTAGCTGACCCTGACAGAAATGTGTTGAGTCCAGAAAATGTTGTGATTGTGTAACCTTATACAAAGCACTGTTGGCTGTTATTTCCTAAATGCAAAAACACATTTCACTACAAGTGCACTTGCAACTGCACTGAAACTGCACTTGTAGTGCAAAGAGGATTTGCCCTTAGGAAATAACCCCCATTTTTGCTGAAAACAGCAATTACATCACCCCAAAAGTGTTGTATTGTAGTGTTGAGACAATAATCCACACATTCTTGAGTAAGCAATTTTTTTATACCTGCACAATCACATGTGCATTTACCAAAGGTTTTTAAAACCAACCAACATGTTTGTTGTATAACAATTTTTGCAGTAGCATTATCAAAAATCGAAATGTCCATTTCAGATAAAACAGGCCTGTGTAAAACCAACAAGAAAGACAAAAAACTTGAACTTACAAAGTTCACATTAGGTAAAACCTGAAGGCTATATCAGACATCAGTATTTAGGAACTGGGTTTGATATAGCGTTCAGATGGGGGGAAATCACCCCTGGAAAAGCCAAATTTGGAAGATGCACACCAATTTACGAATGTCAACATGTGCTATCTGCCATCAGGGGGGATCAAGGGACGTGTTTTGGGGGAGCAAGCCCTTCCTCAACGCTACTTTATAATTGAGGAAGGGGTTGCACCCCCAAAACACGTCCATTGATCTCCCGTGATGGCAGATAGCACATGTTGGCACACTGTGTGCATCCTCCAAATTTGGCTTTTCAAAACATTGCAAAAAGTTTTAAAAGATTGGACCACAATCCAAAAAGTGATTTTGTGGGGTTTTAAATTCGCCCCAAAACATCAATGATGTTATTATTTATTTTAATCACATCATTGATTTTTTGCTGTATGTTTTGCAGTTCTACATTACACCTCATGATCTCCCCGATCAGGATCTGGGCACTTTCTGATGTGAAACGTTCTGGATCCCTCACATCACGATCACCTAAAAAGAGAGAAAGAAAACAAAAACAGGTATCAAAAATCTGCCACCATCCATCTCTTTTACCTGAGCCTGTGGTCGCAGACACTCACCTGTTGTGGTGCCAATCTCCACCACATCTTCTTCTTCCTCCTGCTCTTCTTGGGTTGGTGTTAGTTCCCCTTCTTCCAGAGGTGGGGGGTCTGTGGTCTCCTCAGATGAGGGGTGTCCTCCGAGTCTTTTCTCCCCTATGTAAAACAAAAATGGTATAATTAGCACACAAATATTTGATGGCAGAACTAGAAACAGGAAACATTGCTTGGAAGTGGGGTACAATTGTCTATTTTGGCCGAGTTCCAAGATGTCTTTTTTTTAATGCCCTTTGTCAAGCTGCAATACTTTACCTGTTTGGTACAAGCTTCACAGATGTAGCCCCCCCTATAGTATACACTGGAGCACCTGTGTGGCTCCCTAATAAAAATGGTGTTCTGGGGTCCCACACTAGTGCTCCAGTGTCCAGATGTGAAAACAGCTGCTCAGTGTCCTCTCCTTACACAGAATCTAGTTTGCATTTCATTCTAGTAACAAACCCATCTACACAAACAAATATTTGGCATCCAAGTAGGCCCCAAAAAAATGTGGGAAAATGCATATGGCCTAAACAATGGTGTTTTAGAGGCCGAAAGAAAAATGTTTGATACGAACGAATAATGGGCCCATGAACATTAAAGTTGCCCTTTTAAACGTTACAATTAATAAAAGCATATGGAGCAGAACGAACCGAATAAAGACAGAAAGAATAGGAACACAGCACAACTACTTATTTTTTTGCAGCACTCTCCGGATCTTTTGGTACTGCTCTGGCTCTCTCAATTTCAGGTCCGACCACAGCTTCCTGAGCTGATCTTTCAATCGTCGTACCCCGAAATTCTTCTGCAGACTTTTGATCACTTTCGCCATGATCTTGGTCTTTCGGATATTGGGGTTGGGGTAAGGCCCATACTTTCCGTCATAGTCGGACTTCTTCATGATGTCGACCATCTCCAACATCTCCCCAAAGGACATATTTGTGGCCTTAAAACGTCTCCTTCTGGATCGGGACGTGTCCGGATCCGGGCTTTCCTCCTCCTCCTCCTCGTTCCTGCAATTATCACGCACCTGCTGTGACTCTGCCATGTGCTCTTCCCCCACTGCGCCGAACGAAAAGGGGCGGGGAATAGACTAGAAAAAACGTCAGGGGCGGGCAGAGTTACACGCATGCGCAGTGTGTATAAAGCGTAACACGCGTGCGTATTACGTACGATCTGTGAGCGGAGGAAGGAGCATTGGATGCGCCGATCCTAAGAACGAAGGTAAGAGACAAACTTGTGCCTATACTGCTTCTACATTGAGGCCTATATTGTAACAAGATTAGGAGAGTTTTGTCTGACATTTGGCTTTGTCTTGTGTTGCGTCTTGCAGTGAACATGGATATGCTACTGAAAGACAATGTCTTCATGTCAGTATTCGTAGATATGTTAAGGGAGCTGCCCTGTCTGTGGGAGATTAAACATCCCCATTTCAAGAACCAAGCAAAGAGGAAGGCAGCACTGGAGCAATTGTGTGAAATTGTGAAGCAGGTGATCCCCACGGCAGACATCACCTATTTAAAGAAATTAATTGGTGGCCTGAGGAGCACATATCTAAGGGAGCGCAAGAAAGTCCTGGATTCACAGAGATCCGGAGCAGCAGATGACATCTATGTCCCTAGGATGTTGTACTATGACAGGCTGCATTTTCTGGCAGGCCAGACTGAACCCAGGTCATCACTCTCCAGTCTTCCTTCCACGCTTCCTTCCCCCCCGGCTGAGGCTTCTGACGCCCAACCTGGGCCTTCCAGGCCACATGTGGAGGAGCCCAGATTGAGCCAGGTATAGCATTCCTCTAAAAATTTCTGCTTGTACAATCAGTACATGTGATGTTAACTAGATGTTAGTTGGGAGTACTAATTTAGGATTGTGATTGATGAAGCAAAAACTAAAACCATGTCCCTTTTGCATACACAGGGAAGTCTCAGCCAGGAGGTGGCCGGGCCGAGCCGGCTGGCTGATCTGTAGGTCCCTCCACCCCCCCTGAAAAGAGAAAGTGGCAGTAGGAGGAGTGCCCTAGAGGAGGCTACCAGAGGACTCTTTTGGAGGGCTACAGAGGTCCTGGGAGCACGACAGACCGTGGAGGAGGACATTGCTGCCGTCATTGCATATAAAATACAGAGGATGGAGGAGGGCCAACAAGTCATGAGTGAGGCGCTCATATTGGAGGCTCTTAAAGCGGGGGTCCACCTATCTATCGTTTTTTTTTTTTTTTTTTAGTTCATTCACAAACTTTTCTTCTCAGCATTACATACTCACATATTGTGTGTAATATGTCTGCCTGTGTCAGATTTTGTCGGAAAGAATAACTTATATTATTCACTGCAGGCGGTTTCCATCTTCATTGTGGGCATTTGAAGCCCACAAGCATTTATTTCCTGGATGTGGTGAATGCTGTGCTCCCAGCATTCACCGCTCGTTCCCGCACGTGCTCAGTGGCATCCTGGGAAGTCTGAGACTAGCTCCCAGGAGTTTGGGAGAGGCTAGAAACATACCTACTCCCACGGGAGGAGAACCAGGAAGTGCAAAGAAGAATAGAAAAATAAAAGGTAATTACGGCGATTTAAATTTTTTTAAATGGCATGTCAGCATCTAGGCAAGGAAGAAAATACATACAGATATTGTTCAAAATTTGGAACCCCGCTTTAACAAAGGTATGAGGGGCCAAATGACAGCTCAGACACACCTTTGCGATGGTCCTCCTCCTCCTCCTGCAGGTCCTCCTCCTCGTCCTCCCTCTCCAGGGTGGCTTTGGCCAATTATGGCTCATGGGGTTTAGAACACGCCCCACACTATATAAGGCCGCCTACACGGCGGCCCTGTGTAGTGTATTCCGGCGTTGAGAGACAGAGAGAGAGACAGTGTCATTTCATTTGAGTTAGCTGGATTAGGCAGGACAGTCAGTGAGTTAGCTGCACTTACAGTGTATTGTGTATATATATATGCATCCCAGGTGTTGTATATATATATATATATATATATATATATATATATATATATACATATACACTGTATTCAGTTTAGCTAGATCCGTTGCTGTTATCTTCCTTCTGACAGGCAGGCTTGTCTTGTTACAGTATTTACAGCTACCTGAAGAAAATTGCTGGTGTTCTTTTTATCCTATTAGTACCACAGTCAGGCAGCTAGACTATTTACAGTTAGTGTAGTGCATCGTCCTCACAGTGTTCAGTTAAAGCTACAAGTTAGTAACCTCTGCACAGTGTTCAGCTAAAACTACAAGTTAGTGTAGTGCACAGTGTTCAGCTAAAGCTACAAGTTAGGGTAGTGCGTCCTCCTCACAGTGTTCAGCTAAAGCTACAAGTTAGTTTAGTGTGACCTCTGCACAGTGTTCAGCTAAAGCTACAAGTTAGTGTAGTGTGCCCTCCTCACAGTGTTCAGCTAAAACTACAAGTTAGTGTAGTGAGACCTCTGCACAATGTTCAGCTAAAGCTACAAGTTAGTGTAGTGCATCCTCCTCACAGTGTTCAGATAAAACTACAAGTTAGTGTAGTGAGACATCTGCACAGTGTTCAGCTAAAACTACAAGTTAGTGTAGTGCACAGTGTTCAGCTAAAGCTACAAGTTAGGGTAGTGCGTCCTCCTCGCAGTGTTCAACTAAAGCTACAAGTTAGTGTAGTGCATCCTCCTCACAGTGTTCAGCTAAAACTACAAGTTAGTGTAGTGAGACCTCTGCACAGTGTTCAGCTAAAGCTACAAGTTAGTGTAGTGCGTCCTCCTCACAGTGTTCAGCTAAAGCTACAAGTTAGTGTAGTGCATCCGCCTCACAGTGTTCAGTGAAAACTACAAGTTATTTTTTGGCGAGCTCTGCACAGTGTTCAGCTAAAGCTACCTGTAGAAGGTTGGTGGTGTTTTCCTGATCCGATCACTACCGCAGGCAGCTAAATAAGCTACAAGTTATTTTTAGGCAAGCTCTGCACAGTGTTCACCTAAAGCTACCTGTAGAAGGTTGGTGGTGTTTTCCTGATTCTATCACTACCACAGGCAGCTAAATAAGCCACAAGTTAGTGTAGTGCGAGCTCTGCACAGTGTTCACCTAAAGCTACCTGTAGAAGTTTGGTGTTGTTTTCCTGATCCTATCACTACCGCAGGCAGCTAAATAAGCTACAAGTTATTTTTTAGTGAGCTCTGCACAGTGTTCAGCTAAAGCTACCTGTAGAATGTTGGTGGTGTTCTCATACTACAGGCAGGCAGTTGATTTTGCTAGCTGCAGTATCAGTACATATATATATATATATATATATATATATATATATATATATATATATATATATATATATATATGTATATATATATATATATATATATATCTCCCAGCTTAGTGCAGCTACAGGCTATTAGTATGTCTGGAAGGCCAACAAGGAGAGGCAGACAGTCACAAGCCAATAAAAGAGGGCAAGCAGGCTCTGAGTCTAGAGGCAACAGTGCTGGTCGTGGAGACGGTGCATCCTCATCAGCACGTGGCCATGGGACACGCTTGGCCTTTTTTTGGCAGCTGGCCGCATTGAGCCGCAAAATGCAGAAGACTTGGTCGAGTGGATGACCAAGCTGTCCTCATCCTCCTCATCCTCTCTCACCCATGCTCAGGGTACTTTGTCTGGAAAAGCAGCGGCCTCTTCCCTCGGCTCAATGTCATCAGTGACTCCTTCCCTAGCTCCACTAGGCCTCCTTAGGCCTCCTTAGGCCTCCTGAGGAGTCCCTCGAACTGTTTGACCACAGTGTTAGGTACATGCTCCAGGAGTATGCCCAGCGTTTGGAAGGCTCTGATGATGATACTGAGCTAGATGAAGGCAGTAACGTGAGCACGGACAGAGGGGGTGCCCAAGAAGGACAGCAATCTGGCAGTCATGCTCCCCCTGCTGCAGCATACTGCCAGGTTTGCTCCAGTGATGAGGAGGGAGGGGATGATGAGGTCACTGACTCAACGTGGGTGCCTGATAGGAGAGAGGAGGAGGAAGAGGCACATCACCAACGAGGCAGGATGCCCTCCAGGGGCCAGCCTAGGGCAGCACACTGACTGCATCACACCCCAAAGCTCTGCATGTGCAGGGCGCTGCAGTCTCTGCGTGTTATTGAAAAAGTTCTTTGGTGTGGGCCTTTTTTGAGACGAGTGCATCAGATCGCACCGCTGCTATTTGCAACATTTGTCTCAAGCGTATCTCGCGTGGCCAAAACATCTCCCGCTTGGGCACCACATACTTGACCAGACATATGTTGACCTGCCATGCAGTTCGTTGGCAAGCGTATCTAAAAGACCCACACTAAAGAACAAAGAGGACCTCTCCTTGCTCCTCATCAGCTGAGATCTCCAACCCCACTATACCTTCAGTCCTCTATGAGACCTGCACTGAGAGGAATGAAGGTGTAGAATTAGGTGTGTCACAGCCAAGCACTTGTGGGCAATCTGCTTTTGGTACACCGATGTCAGATTGTACCAGGCAAATTTCCCTGCCCCAGCTGCTGCACCGCCGAAAGAAGTTTGCTCCTAGCCATCCACATGCCCAGCGGTTGAATGCTAGCTTGGCAAAATTGCTAGCACTTCAACTGCTGCCCTTTCAGTTGGTAGACTCTGCCCCCTTCCGTGAGTTTGAGGAATGTGTGGTTCCTCAGTGGCAGGTACCAAAATGCCACTTTTTCTCACAGAAGGCGATTCCGGCTCTCTAGCGGCATGTGGAAGGCCATGCCTCGCTGGACAGGGCGGTCAGTGGTAAGGTGCATATTACCGCTGACTCATGGTCCAGCAGGCATAGACAGGGACGTTACCTAAGTTTCACGGTGCATTGGGTGACTCTGCTGGCAGCTGGGAAGGATGCAGGACAAGGTGCAGTAGTGTTGGAGGTTGTTCTGCCACCACGCCTCCAAAATGCCACTACTAATGATTGTAACACACCTCTCTCCTCCACCCCTCCTCTTCTTCTTCCTCCATGGCCTCTTCCTGTGCTTTGTCCTCGGAACTAGCGGTGCTCTGTAGGCGTTCAAGGGGCTACGCATGTACGCAGGCCAAAAGATGCCATGTGGTGCTTGAGCTGGTGTGCTTGGGGGACAGGAGCCACACTGGGGCAGAGGTTCTGTCATCTCTGCAGGGGCAGGTTCAGAGGTGGTTGACGCCACGCCAACTTAAGGCAGGAATGGTGGTTTGCAACAATGGCACCAACCTCCTCTCTGTCCTCCGACAGGGACAAATGACCCATGTGCCCTGTTTTGCTCATGTCCTTAACTTGGTGGTGCAGCTGTTCTTGGGCAGGGCTTACAGGATGTCCTGAGGCAGGCCAGGAAAGTCTGTGTGCATTATCGCCGGTCATATAATGCCAGTGTTCGGCTGGTGGACCTCTAAAAGGAGTTTAACCTGCCCAAGAACCGCCTAATCTGTGACATTCCCACCAGGTGGAACTCAACGTGGGCCATGCTGCAGCGGCTGCACATGCAGCAGAGGGCCATCAATGAGTACCTGTGCGACTATTTCACCAGGACTGGGTCAGAGGAGCTTGTTTTTTTTTCCCCACGCCAGTGGGCCATGATCTGGGATGCATGCACTGTCCTGTCACCATTTGAGGAGGCCACAAGGATGGTGAGCAGTGACAGTGCATGCATCAGTGACACTGTCCCCCTTGTCCACCTGTTGGAGCACACACTGCGTCGAATAATGGACAGGGTACTTGAGGCAGAACAGAGGCAGGAAGAGGAGGAATTCCTTAGCTCTCAAGGCCCCCATTATCCAGACAGTGTTCCTGCGTGCCCGGCGATCACATAGGAAGAGGACGAGGGGGAGGAGGAGGAGGAGGAGGTGGAGCCTGGCACTCAGCATCAGCAGCAGTCTTTAAGGGATCTGTCCCAAGAAACACATGGACTTGTACGTGGCTGGGAGGAGGTGGCTGCGGACCATGTCATCCTTAGTGACCCAGAGGATGCCGGACCGAATGCCTCAGCAAACCTACGCTGCATGGCCTCCCTGATCCTGCAAAGCCTGCGTAAGGATCCTCATATTCGTGGTATCAAGGAAAAGGACCAATACTGGCTGGCAACCCTCCTTGATCCACATTACAAGGGTAAGGTTGCGGACCTTATCTTGCCGTTGCAGAGGGAGCAGAGGATGAAACATCTTTGGGAGGCCTTGCAGAAAGGTCTGTGCAACGCGTTCCCAGAGACTGGGAGGTTACAAACTCCTATTTCTGGACAACATGTTGCTGAGGCTTCGGTCAGTCAAAGAAGGAGCGGTGGAGAAGGTGGCCGTCTGACCGATGCGTTCAGACAACTTTTTAGTCCACAGCCCCAAGGTATGATCAGTTCCAGCAACCATCGCCAGCGTCTGTTTTACATGGTGCAGGAATACCTAGGGGCAAGATCTGACTTGGACACCTTTCACAACAAAAATCCTCTGGGTTACTGGGCCTTGAGGATGGATCACTGGCCAGAGCTTGCACAGTATGCAATTGAGCTACTGGCCTGTCCTGCATCCAGCGTTCTTTCGGAACGCACATTCAGTGCTGCTGGAGGCTTTGTAACCGATCACAGGGTGCATCTGTCCACCGACTCGGTCGATCGACTGACCTTCATAAAAATGAATCAGTCTTGGATCACCACCAGCTACCAAGCACCTGATGCTGATGTAACCGAATATTTTTTTTTTAAATCTCAGATCCCTTCAAAGACTGCCTATGCTGATGCTGAGTGACTATCCTGAGTAATTATCCTCTTCCTCCTCAATGATCACGCTGATAGCTTGTAAGAACATTTTTGGTTCTGGGCGCCGTCACCAGTGCCTAAGGCCCAATTTTTCAGCCCCTGTTTAACAGGGGCGTGTAATTACAATTTTTGATGCAATACTTTGCAGCAGGGCTTGTTTCTGCATTCCAACTAGAGTATCTGTTAGGGGTTGCAGTGTTGTGGCACCAGCACCAGTGCCTAAGGCCTAATTTTTCAGCCCCTGTTTAACAGGGGTGTGTAATTACAATTTTTGATGCAATACTTCGCAGCAGGACTCATTCCTGCATTCCAACTAGAGTATCTGTGAGGGGTTGCAGTGTTGTGGCACCAGCACCAGTGCCTAAGGCCTAATTTTTCAGCCCCTGTTTAACAGGGGCATGTAATTACAATTTTTGATGCAATACTTTGCAGCAGGACTCGTTCCTGCATTCCAACTAGAGTATCTGTGAGGGGTTGCAGTGTTGTGGCACCAGCACCAGTGCATAAGGCCCAATTTTTCAGCCCCTGTTCAACAGGGGCATGTAATTTAAATTCTTGATCTAATATTTCACAGCAGGGCCCATTTCTGTGCCCACCAAGAGCGAGTGAGGACTTACAGTGTTGTGGCACCAGCACCACCACCACCACCAAAGGCCCAATTTTTCAGCCCCTGTTCAACAGGGGCATGTAACTTTGCAGCAGGGCTTGTTCCTGCATTCCAACTTTCAAACATCCAACTTACAAACGACTCCTACTTGCAAACGGAAGGAGACAACAGGAAGTGAGATGAAATCTACCCCTAGGAAGGGAAATTCTCTCCTGTAAGAGTTAATATGGGAAAAACATCACCAATTTACCGATTTATCACCAATCCTTGTTTCACAAAGAAAACCAAATTTTCAAAAAACATTTGTCATTGGGACAAAAAGTGAGGTGAAATCTTCTGAAGAGGAGCACAGACAGCAAAACAAATGTCACAGGGGTGATAACCCTTCCCTATGTTTTCCAAAAAGCTTAAAAAAGATTTTTTGGCTGGAGCTAAACACGTTAAAAATGTACCCGTTCAATATTACAAACAGATTCTACTTAACAACAAACCTACAGTCCCTGTCTTGTTTGCACCGCCTGTATACTGCTGTTCAGAGGTGGCCCCACACCTTTCCTTTTTTTAATTTGGGTGCGGGGTTCCCTTAATATCCATACAAGACCCAAAGGGCCTGGTAATGGACTGGGGGGTACCCATGCCATTTGTCTCACTGATTTTCATCCATATTGCCAGGACCTGACATTACATTAAACCCGCAAGCAGTTTTAAATGACTTTTTTTCCTTTAAAAATTACATTTTGTGAAGGGACTCTTCTAAGCACGGGAAACATGTGCCACTTTACAGGCATACTATAGACACCCCCCCAGGTACGATATTTAAAGGAATATTTCACTTTTTTTTTTTTTTACTTTAAGCATCATTAAAATCACTGCTCCCGAAAAAACGGCCGTTTTTAAAAGTTTTTTTTGCATTGATACTGGGGCAGGACCCGGGTCCCCAAACTCTTTTTAGGACAATACCATGAAAATTAGCCTTTAAAATGAGCACTTTTGATTTCAAACGTTCGAGTCCCATTGACGTCAATGGGGTTCTAACGTTCGGGCGAATTTTCGGTCCGTTCGCAGGTTCTGGTGCGAACCGAACCGGGGGGTTTTCAGCTCATCCCTACTCACAAGGAAAGTAAGATATCAATCCAAATCATGCCAATATCCCTACTTACCAAAGCTATGTAATCCCTTCACCAAGAAGTGGGAGTAAACTAGTAGATTTTTCCACACAGAAAAGAAAAGCTGCTGTACCCCTTTAAGACTAATAACCACCAGTGAATTCTTACACAAAGGAGGCTCACCAGATCAAGCTGACCCCCTTCCTCAACCAGGAGAGTCAGAAACCACTGGAACACATTTACATATTAGAAAAAGATATATTATTAGCTCGATGGCTATATCTTACTACATGTACATATTAGATTATTGGACATCGTTGGGTGTTTTCCAGCAGCTCCACTAGAACAGTGGGGAATTTGACATAGTTAGAGCAGGTTATAATTATATTTGTATGCTGAAAATAAAGACAAAAAAATTGTAAATAAATAAAAAGAGGGTGAACAGCAACAACACAGCAACAGCAATTGTTGCTGATACCCAAAAAAATTTGTCCTAAGAAGGATTGTTGGGACTTATGAAAGCACAATGAATGCATGTGGGCTTACATGCCACACTCTCTAGCCATGGAAACTACAATTCCCTGCAAAGTATCTTTGGGAAAACACAGCACCAAATATTATACTGTAAGTAGCACTATATAGCTCTCTCTCCTTGCAATACCAGCAGCTGTCCCTCAGAAGTCAGGTGAAAGACTCTGGTCAATGACAGTTGTTTTCAGTGCATTATGGGACATTTGGTAGAGCAATTCTCTGTGCACATCCCTAAAGTTTGTATTTATTCCTAACATCTGAACAGCCAAAGTTCCCTGTTCAGACCAAACTCTTAGCTTATCTTTACTTCTAATACAATCTATCCAGCTTAAAACTACACCAGCACAAATCCCCCCCCCCCCCCAGAAATGTGCTTACCTTGGTATTGCTTTGTCTCTGTAGATGCCACAACCTCCTGCACTTTACAGCACCTGCTGATATTTATTTTGGTCTACCAGCCCATCTGCCATCTGTCAGACATATAGTACAGAGATAAGAAGAAGTTTCTCACCTGAGCTCTGTGCTTCAAATCTAACAGGTGGGGGGTGCTAGCAACAACTATGTCAACACATGTAGTGCCACACAAATACACACTAACACAGATAGTAACCAAAATGGAAAAATGGCACAGAATCTAGTTAACTCAATTAGGATAAAGTCCATTAAAGTCCAACAAACTGTCCATATGAATGTAATAGTGTCAGACAGGCAACAGAATAGTGGCAGCACCCTTAAGAGCGAAGCAGGGACTTTGTGAACATATGAAGAGAAAAACAGGGGGCACCAGACTAAGTGCAGTATTAAAATCACCTTGATTTATTAATAACACAATAATGGACAACACACATGTAAGTGAAAACAAGTAGGCATATCTAATAATCCATGGCTGGGCATGGGGGGGGGTCTCCCATGATGTCCTAGTTGGATGCAACACCAGCATTGCAGGGGGCTTCTGACAGAAAAAACAGGAAGCGGCAGACCGTCGTGGCAACCAGCCACCGGACCAGAACTGATGTCAGCTGGAAGTCGTGCTGCCGTGGATGGGGGCGATAACGTGTTTTGAAGCTTCCATTTCTTCCTCAGATTTGATTGGCTGTCATGGGAGGCAGTCTAATAAGGGCTCCGAGTGAGGGTCGGGACTATAGGGACAGCCCCATTGCAAACTCAACGGTACTTTTAAAGGAAACCCTAACTGTCAGCAGCTATCATAGTGACATAGAATATAAATACTTATACATACTTAATACTTAATACATACAAAGTTCAATATCAGTTAATACAGTGCTGGTATCTAGTCTGGTAATCGGCAAATAGTACGAGAATGGTGGAAATTCTTCCACCAAACAGGTCTGAGGAAGAATTGGAAGTCATTGTGCATTCCACACTGGTTGCCGTGGCGGTCAGCTGCTTCCTGGTTTCTCCTCTTTCAGACACAGCTTTCCCTAACTAAATCTTTGTACTGAACAGTTTAATAAGGGAGTAGCTATTGATTTGACCCATCCATCCAGTCATATTTTCTAATTATACCTTGCTCTATCTATCACTGTAAAAAACAGGTTTAGGTTTTAGGTGGAAAGAACAATGAAAGATGGTAAATAATCAATTTGAATACCTGACTACTCAAGAATGAAAATACTAGAACTGAGATCCAAACTAAACTACAGTGGAGAAAATTTATAGCAGACAAAACCTGCCCAACAGAATCCAAGCACAAACACATTTTCAATGACCTAGTTATACATTTGACAGTACAAACAGTACTTTTTATGCTGTTATGTCACATTTAGAGCTCAGATATTTAGGTATTGGTTTTAGTGCTTTCACTCATCCAGAATATGCTAAAATCAGTCTAATGTCTGAAAATTGTACATATGCTTACCACAATAAAAAAATAATTTAGAGCTTAGCGTTCACGCCAAAAACTCATACATTTTCATTGCCTCTTGCATCTTAATTAATCTAATGTATTAAATGTTCACATTGTACTTTATATGATGCTTTTGAGCCTCTGAAGATGTTAAACACACAAATTGTTTTGCAAAGGAAATGCACACTGCAGTGTGTAATTTAATGTTTGTTACTATGGGAATGGGGGAATTCTAATTATTTAATATATGTTCTTCTGAGTGAGCAAATCAGATAGTAATCAATAGTGTAATTTAGACTACATCCCTCAATTCAATTTCCAATTAACTCCTCTGCACCAGATTTTTCTAATGCTTGTTGTGGTCTGTTCCTAATAATCTATGTGCTCATGAATTTTTATATTGGGGGGGGGGGGCTTGATGCATAGTAATTGTGTAATACAAATTACCTTGGCTGGTTTGCATTGATAATTAGAATTTAAAGGAAACTTGCCATGAGAGAAATATGTAAACCTTCAACTTCTTTTCAAAATGCTAGTACCCAAAATCAATGTTATTAAGATGGCTATACTACCTAAAACTCTTCATCTCTTCAGGGTTTTACAGAAAAGAACCTTTGTTTGGGGTTCTTCAAAACCCTGTTTGCCTAAACATACATTATACCTTCTGAAACGTAAAGGTGGTCTCAGATTTCCTAATTTATCTACTTACTATCATGCAGCTCATTTGGCATAAATACCTAAATACTGTGCAACCAATGCAATACCCATTTGGGTAGCTCTGGAATCTATAGATTGTGACCCATTATTAATATCTAATCTCTTATGGTTACAACCTTCTAATCGGAAAAAACATACAAATCTGATTACTAAACATTCCCTTGCAATATGGGACAGATCTAAATTGATATGTGGCCTACAATCTTCACATAATCCACTCTTATCGTTTCTTAAGAATCCTATTTTTTACCCCACTTGGAAATTTCCTAAACCATTTAAAGCATGGACCACCTCTAAGTTAACCCAACTACATGATCTTATATCCTCTAATTCTTTGAAAACGGTCCCTGACTTATGTAATAGTCATGGATAGGGATGAACCCAACACCCCCCGGTTCAGTTCGCACCAGAATCTGCGAACGGACCAAAAGTTTGTGCAAACTTTAGAACCCTATTAAAGTCTATGGGACTCAAACGTTCAAAATCAAAAGTGCTCATTTTAAAGGCTAATATGCAAGTTATTGTCCTAAAAAGGGTTTGGGGACCCGGGTCCTGCGCCAGGGGACATGTATCAATGCAAAAAAAAAAAACGAGCAGTGATTTTAATGATGCTTAAAGTGAAAAAAAAGTGAATCATTCCTTTAAATATGGTACCTGGGGGGTGTCTATGCTATGCCTGTAAAGTAGTGCGTGTTTCCTGTGCTTAGAACAGTCCCTGCACAAAATGACATTTTTAAAGGAATAAAAGTCATTTAAAACTGCTTGCGGCTTTAATGTAATGTCTGGTCCCGGCAATAAGAATGAAAATCAGTGAGACAAACGGCATGGGTACCCCCCACACCCCAGTCCATTACCAGGCCCTTTGGGTCTTGTATGGATATTAAGGGGAACCCCGCACCCAAATTTAAAAAAAGGAAAGGCGTGGGGCCCCCAGGCCCTATATACTCTGAACAGCAGTATACAGGCAGTGCAAAAAAGATAGGGACTGTAGGTTTGTTGTTAAGTAGAATCTGTTTGTAATTTTGAACTGTACATTTTTAAAGTGTATCCCCAGCCAAAAAATCAATTTTTAAGCTTTTTGGAAAACATAGGGAAGGGTTATCACCCCTGTAAGACTTTTTTAGCTGTCTGTTTCACCTCACTTTCTGTCCCAATGACAAATGTTTTTTGAAAATTTGGGGTTTTTAGTGAAACAAGGATTGGTGATAAAGCATCAGTGAAGAGGAGACATGTTTTTCCCATATTAACTCTTACAGGAGAGAATTTCCCTTCCTAGGGGTAGATTTCATCTCACTTCCTGTTGTCTGCTTCCGTTTGCAAGTAGGAGTCGCTCGTAAGTTGGATGTTTGAAAGTAGGGGCCTGCCTTATATACTCTGCAGAAATTGGGGCCTTAGGTGTTGGTGTTGCCACAACACTTTAAGCCCTCACAGTAACTCTTGGTGGGCGCAGGAATGGGTACTGCTGTGAAATATTAGATCAAGAATTGTAATTACATGCCATTGTTGAACAGTGGTAGAAAAATTGGGCCTTTGGTGGTGACGGTGGTGGTTGTGCCACAACACTGTAAGTCCTCACAGTTACTCTTGGTGGGCGCTGGAACGGGCCCTGCTGTGAAATATTATATCAAGAATTGTAATTACAAGCACCTGTTGAACAGGGGCAGAAAAATTGGGCCTTTGGTGGTGGTGGTGTTGTTACAACACTGTAAGCCCTCACAGTTACTCTTGGTGGGTGCAGGAATGGGCCCTGCTGTGAAATATTAGATCAAGAATTGTAATTATATGTCCCTGTTGAACAGGGGCAGAAAAATCAGGCCTTAGGCACTGGTGCCACAACACAGCAACTGCTCACAGATACTCTAGTTGGAACGCAGGAATGAGCCCTGCTGCAAAGTAGCGCATCAAAAATTGTAATTACACGCCCCTGTTAAACAGGAGCTGAAAAATTGGGCCTTGGGCACTGGTGCTGGTGCCATAACACTGCAACCCCTCACAGATACTCTAGTTGGAGCGTAGGAATGAGCCCTGCTGCAAAGTATTGAATCAAAAATTGTAATTACATGCCCCTGTTAAACAGGGGCAGAAAAATTGGGCCTTAGGCACTGGTGCCACAACACAGCAAAAATTGTAATTACACGCCCCTGATAACCCTTTTATGACTAAGCCTATTTTTGAAATTTGGTGTTTACAAGTTAAAATCCATATTTTTTGCTAGAAAATTACTTAAAACCCCCAAACTTATATATATTTTTTAGTAGAGAATCTAGAGAATAAAATTGCGATTGTTTCAATATGTTATGTCACACGGTATTTGTGCATCGGTGTTTTAAACGCAACTTTTTGGGAAAATGTTTTTGTATAATGTGAAAGATGATGTTACGCTGAGTAAATAGATACCAAACATGTCACGCTTTATAATTGCACGCACTCGTGGAATGCGACAAACTACGGTACCTAAAAATCTCCATAGGCGACGCATCAAAATTTTTTTATGGTTACCAGATCTTTATGAAGGTCAGCCGATCGACCGATTCAGTGGACAGGTGCACCCTGTGATCAGTTACAAAGCCTCCAGCAGCACTGAATGTGTGTTCCGAAAGAAAGTACTGTGCAAGCTCTGGCCAGGATCCATCCTCAAGACCCAGTAACCCAAAGGATTTTTCGGTGGGAAAGGTGTCCAAGTCTAATCTTGCCCCTAGATAATCCTGCACCATGTGAATCAGACGCTGGAGATGGTTGCTGGAACTGATCAGACCTTGGGGCTGAGGACTAAAAAATTGTCTGAATGCATTGGTCAGACAGCCATCTTCTCCACCGCTCCTTCTGTGACTGACCGAAGCCTCAGCAAAATGTTGTCCAGGAGGACCAGGAAATTGTAACCTCCCAGGCTCTGGAAAAAGTGTTGCACAAACCTTTCTGCAAGGCCTCCCAAAGATGTTTCATCCTCTGCTCCCTCTGCGATGGCAAGATAAGGTCTGCAACCTTATCCTTGTAACGTGGATCAAGGAGGGTTGCCAGCCAGTAATGATCCCTCCCCTTGATACCACAGATACAAGGATCCTTCTGCAGGCTTTGCAGGATCAGGGAGGCCATGCAGCGTAGGTTTGCTGAGGCATTCGGTCCGGAGTCCTCCTCGTACAAGTCCATGGGTTTCTTTGGACTGTAAATGATCCCTTGAAGACTGCTGCTGATGCTGAGTGCCAGGCTCCACCTCCATGCTGACACAATCCTCCTCCTCTTCCTCATTCTCCTCCTGTGTGATCGGTGGGCATGCAGGAACACTGTCTGGATAAAGTGGGCCTTGAGAGGTAAGGAAGTCCTCCTCTTCCTGCCTCTATTCTGCCTCAAGTGCCCTATCCATTTTTCCATGCAGCGTGTGCTCCAACAGGTGGAGAAGAGGGACAGTGTCACTGATGCATGCACTGTCACTGCTCACCATCCTCGTGGCCTCCTCAAATGGTTCCGCCACCTTACCCTTGTAACGTGGATAAAGAAAGGTTGCCAGCCAGTACTGATCCCTCTCCTTGATACCACGAATCCGAGGGTCCTTTCACAGGCTTTGAAAGATCAGGGAGGCCATGCAGCGTAGGTTTGCTGAGGCATTCAGTCTGGAGTCCTCTGGGTCACTAAGGATGACCTGATCTGCAGCCACCTCCTGCCAGCCACGTAAAAGTCCATGGGTTTCTGGGGCCTGAAAATGATTCCTTGAAGACTGCTGCTGATGCTGAGTGCCGGGCTCCACCTCCATACTGACACAATCCTCCTCCTCCTCCTCTTCCTGTGTGATAGGCGGGCCTGCAGGAATACTGTCTGGATAAAGGGGGCCTTGAGAGGTAAGGAAGTCAAGAGGGACAGTGTCACTGATGCATGCACTGTCACTGCTCACCATCCTCGTAGCCTCCTCAAATGGTGACAGGACAGTGCATGCATCCCTGATCATAGCCCACTGGCGTGGGGGAAAAAAAACAAGCTCCCCTGACCCTGTCCTGGTTCCATAGTCACATAGGTACTCATTGATGGCCCTCTGCTGCATGTGCAGCCGCTACAGCATGGCCAACGTTGAGTTCCACCTGGTGGGCATGTCACTGATTAGGCGGTTCTTGGGCAGGTTAAATTCCTTTTGGAGGTCAGCCACCTGAGCACTAGCATTATATGACCTGCGGAAATGCACACAGACTTTCCTAGTCTGCTTCAGGACATCCTGTAAGCCCAGGTACCTGCCCAAGAATGGCTGCACCACCAAGTTAAGGACTTGAGCTAAACAGGAAACATGGGTCAGTTGTCCCTGTCGAAGGGCGGAGAGGAGGTTGGTGCCATTGTCGCAAACCACCATACCTGGCTTAAAC
Source organism: Lithobates clamitans (assembly GCA_037952925.1). Taxonomy (NCBI): domain Eukaryota; kingdom Metazoa; phylum Chordata; class Amphibia; order Anura; family Ranidae; genus Lithobates; species Lithobates clamitans. Next base: position 4,746,722 of record JBBGZY010000406.1, read on the forward strand.
TGGCGTGGCATCAACAATCCCTAAACCTGCCCTGCAGAGCTGACAGAATCTCTGCCCCAGCGTGGCTCCTGTCCCCCAAGCACACCAGCTCAAGCACTGCATGGCATCTTTTTGCCTGCGTGCTTATGTAGCCCCTTGAATGCCTGCGGAGCACCGCTGGTTCCGAGGACAAATCAGCACATGAAGAGGACATGGAGAAAGAAGAAGAGGAGGGGTGGAGGAGAGAGGTGTGGCAGAATCACCACTAGTAGAATTTTGGAGGCGTGGTGGCAGAACAACCTCCAACACTACTGCACCCTGTCCTGCATCCTTCCCAGCTGCCAGAGTCACCCAGAATCACCCAGTGAAGATAGGTAATGTCCCTGTCCATGCCTGCTGGACCATAAGTCAGTGGTAATATGCACCTTACCACTGACCTCCCTATCCAGCGAGGCCAAGACATTGCCTTCCACATGCCGGTAGGGAGCCGGAATCGCCTTCCATGAGAAAAAGTGGCGTTTGGGAACCTGCCACTGAGGAACCGCACATTCCACAAACTCACGGAAGGGGGCAGAGACTACCAAATGAAAAGGCAGCAGTTAAAGTGCTAGCGGTTTAGCCAAGCTAGCATTCAACCGCAGGGCATGTGGATGGCTGGGAGTGAACTTCTTTCAGCTGTGCAGCAGCTGGGGCAGGGAAATTTGCCTGGTACAATCTGACGTTGGTGTACCAATAGCAGATTGCCCGCAAGTACTTGGCTGTGGCACACCTAATTCTACACCTGCATTCCTCTCAGTGCAGGTTTCAGAGAGGACTGAAGGTATAGTGGGGTTGGAGATCCCAGCTCATGAGGAACAAGGAGAGGTCCGCTTTTTTCTTTGGTGTGGGTCTTTTAGGTACGCTTGCCAACGAACTGCATGGCAGGTCAAAACATGTCTGGTCAAGCACGTGGTGCCCAAATGGGTGATGTTTTGGGCACACAAGATATGCTTGAGACATATGTTGCAAATAGCAGAGGTGGGATCTGATGCACTCATCTCAAAAATGGCCCACACCAAAGAACTTTTGGAATAACGGGCAGAGAGAGAAGCGCCCTGCACATGCGGAGCTCTGTGGTGTGATGCAGTCGGTGTGCTGCCCTTAAGCTGGCCCCTGGAGGGCATCCTGCCTCGTTGGAGATGTGCCTCCTCCTCTTCCTCCCTCCTATCAGGCACCCACATGGAGTCAGTGACCTCATCTTCCCCTCCCTCATTGTCACTGGAGCAAACCTGGCAGTATGCTGCAGCTGGGGGAACATGACTGCCAGATTGCTGACCTTCTTGGGCACCCCCTCTCTCTGGGCTCACGTTACTGCCTTCCTCTAGCTGGGTACCATCATCGGAGCCTTCAAAACACTGGGGCATGTACCCAACACTGTGTTGAAGCAGTTCAGGGGACTTCTCAGGAGGACATGGTGGGCTAGGGAAGGAGTGACTGATGCCATTGAGCCGAGGGAAGAGGCCACGTTGGCAGCTGCTTTGCCAAACAAAGTACCCTGAGCCTGGGTGAGAGAGGATGAGGATGGCTTTGTCATCCACTCTACCAAGTCTTCTGCATGTTGCGGCTCAACATGGCCAGCTGCCGAAAAAAGGGACAAGCGTGTCCCACGGCCATCTGCTGATGAGGATGCACCATCTCCATTACCAGCACTGTTGCCTCTAGACACAGAGCCTGCTTGCCCTCTTTTATTAGCTTGTGACTGTCTGCCTCTCCTTGTTGGCCTTTCATACATACTAATGGCCTGCAGTGAGATGTAGCTGCACAAAGTTGAAATGTATATATATACTGGTACTGCAGCTAGCAGAATCAACTGCCTGCCTCTAGTATTATTAGTATGACACCAGCAATCGTCTTCAGGTAGCTTTAGGTGCACACTGTGCAGAGGACTCAGTACACTAACTGTAAACACTGCAGCTGCCTGCCTGTGGTGTTAATAGGATCAGAACAACAGCAATTCTCTTCAGGTAGCTTTAGGTGCACACTGTGCAGAGGACACAGTACACTAACTGTAAATACTGCAGCTGCCTGCCTGTGGTATTAATAGGATCAGAACAACAGCAATTGTCTTCAGGTAGCTTTAGGTGCACACTGTGCAGAGGACACAGTACACTATCTGTAAATACTTCAGCTGCCTGCCTGTGGTACTAATAGAATCAGAAGAACACCAGCAAATGTCTTCAGGTAGCTTTAGGTGCACACTGTGCAGAGGACACAGTACACTAACTGTAAATACTACAGCTGCCTGCTTGTGGTACTAATAGGATCAGAAGAACACCAGCAATTGTCTTCAGGTAGCTTTAGGTACACACTGTGCAAAGAACACAGTACACTAACTGTAAATACTGTAGCTGTCTGCTTGTGGTATTAATAGGAGCAGAACAGCAGCAATTGTCTTCAGGTAGCTTTAGGTGCACACTGTGCAGAGGACACAGTACACTAACTGTAAATACTGCAGCTGCCTGCCTGTGGTACTAATAGGATCAGAAGAACACCAGCAATTTTCTTCAGGTAGCTTTAGGTGCACACTGTGCAAAGGACACAGTACACTAACTGTAAATACTGTAAATACTGTAAAAACACCTGCCTTTCAGTAGGAAGAGAATCACAGGAACAGATCTAGCTAAACTGAATACAGTATATATATATATATATATATATATATATATATATATATATATATATATATATATATACACAATACACTGTAAGTGCAGCTAACTGACTCGCCTGCCTACTCTATCTAACTTAAATCAAAAGACACTGTCTCTCTGTCTATCTCTCTCTGCCACAACACACTACACAAGGCCACCACGCAGGCAGCCTTATATAGTGTTGGGCGTGTACTAAACCCCCTGAGCCATAATTGGCCAAAGCCACCATGGCTTTGGCCAATTATGGCTCTCTGTACAGACGGCGCTGTGATTGGCCAAGCATGTGGGTCATAGTGCATGCTTGGCCAATCATCAGCCAGCAATGCACTGCAATGCCGCAGTGAATAATGGGCCGTGGCGCGCCACTCAAATTTGGCACGAACGGCCCATACGTTCACATTTCGACGAACGGTCGAACAGGCGATATTCGTGTCGAACATGGGTCCGACTCGAACTCGAAGCTCATCCCTAGTCATGGACTTCCAAACTCAGAAATTTTCCAATATCTCCAGATTAAAAAAAAAATTATGCCTAATATCCATGGGGGACTTGCACTTGACAAATTACCATATTTTTAGAATATATGTAAACATGACCCCCATGCAAAAAGACGTATTTCAAACCTTTACGCCCAACTCATTTTTAAACCTGATTCTTGTCCGCCCTCATATGTAGCTAAGTGGGAACCCGATTTTGGATTTTCGTTGGAAACAGCGGTATGGGACAAGATTTGGATTACTACAAAATCTTCCTCTCAAAATATAGCTGCTTTAGAAACTAATTACAAAGTACTTACACGTTGGTACTTAGTCCCTACCAGAATTGTGAAATTTGCCCCCAATTACTCATCATCTTGTTTTCCAGGCTATACTGAATCTGGATCACATCCTCATATATGGTGGACTTGTCCAATTATCAAAAGGTTTTGGAAAAATATATTCCACATGATTTTAACATTATATGAAGTGTCCATCTTTCCTGATTCTTTGACAGCACTTTTGAATTTAAAACCGACAACTCTCTCCAGTAATCAGTTCAAACTCTTACTACAGATCACTACAGCCGCAAAACAAACAGTCACTTAACAAACAGTCGCTAAAGCCTGAAAATCCCCTACACTGGTATTAACTGAAACTTAACATAGAATCAATCAAGCCATGATTCACACCAAAATAGAGGCTAAAACCCATGACAAAATATATAGACACACTATTTGCCTTCTAATTTCAATGAATCCCTGTTGATGCCTTGGTAAATTTTTTCTACATTTTCATTTTTTTCCATGCTTATTATATGATTGAAACCACACCTTGCCCCGGAGATCCCTTCTCTTCCATTTCCTTTCTTCTCTTCTCTTTTCTTCCTTTTCTAACCCCTTCGCTACTTTACCTTTCTATTTCCTCTTTCTTATACCTCTTCTTCCTCTTCATCACGTTCATATAGCGTTACTTTTAATTGCATTCTTTGTTTCTTATGATATTACAAAAACATTGAAATTTGCTCCTGCTTGAAATATGAGAGCAATAATCCCTTAACGCTTCCTTTGTTAAATACTTTAGATAATCTAAAATTATTATTTTGAGATTTCGTTATATTATCATTGTTAATGTTTGGAATTTTTCTCTCTTGAACAGTATAGAAAATTGTCTCTCTGAGTTATTAATCTTTTGACTAAAGTATGAGACAAATTTTATCTTTAGTCATATTAAGCAATAATATTGTATCCTAATATATTATATTCCTGTATCGCTTTTGAACTTGTATCCTGATTTATTAAATTTCAATAAACAAATTTGTCAAGCAAATGCTAGTACCCTGGCCTAGTACCCTAGTACATCACAAAGCAGCTAATCTTGTATGTGTTGGCAGAGGCACAGACAAACACACATGGATTTCTTCAGAATAACAAAAGTGGTGGATGTTACAGTTGTCGATGATTATAAGTAATAGTAATACAAGATTAGCTGCTTTGTGATGTGGAACGGGAGATTTCATGCTTAGAAAATACGATAGAGAGGACGAAGCTGTCTAGCAAAACCATAATTGGGTGATTAAGACAAACCATTTAACACTGACAGAGGTGCTTAAAATGTTGCCCCCCCCCCCCCTTTTTTAGACTTGATTTCCTATTTTCAAGTTGGATATTGAAGAGGACTTCCAGCCTCTGTCTGAGAGCTCCAGTGACAAGGAGGAACTATAGACCCTGCAGAGGGCTAAGTCTGCTGGCGTATATGACCTTGCTCTTTAGGGGGTCCACCAGTTCCAGTAAGAGTCCCCACATATCGAGTGAGTTTTTTCTATTCAACATACCCCCGTCTCCTTGGTGACGGTGGAAGTGACCTGGAGTTCATCACCTCATTGGAATCAACCCCTCTCACACTGTGGAATCCTTTATGTATGGACTCAATATTTTTTTTTTTTCATTTCTTTTTTGCAGGATCTTTACTTATAGACTTATATTTGTGTTGCACTTGCACTTTATTTCACTTTATTTAATTTATTTAATTATTTTTTGTGATCACACTGTATATGAGCACAACATATTTATATACATACTGGATTCTCTGCATGTTTTTGCAGCTTCTCCTCTGCTGTCTTTTTTTGATTTCTAAGGAATACATATATGAAGGTACCTTGCTGCCTGCAAGCAATGATTCCTGTACTGACTATGCCTTCTGAAGCTCCTCCTCTCAGTACCTTTGTAGTTCAGAAAGCAGCCTATGTGAATTATGTGACACAGCAGTGCCTACTCACAGGGCATAGTGAATATTTGTCATAAAATTTAAGAAAGTAAATGTGTGGGGATTCACAAGGCATGTATACAAACTCCAAGTTTGTCCGGAATAATAGGAATAGGTTAGACATAATTGAAATACAATGTGGAAAGGGAATATATGATTAAAAAATGTGATCATAATTAAGCTTTAAGAACCACTATACAATGTAAGTTATTGACATTGCTTAGAGCAGGGGTCTCAAACTACGACCATGGTCCACTGTGGACCCATTAGGAAATGTTACTGGGCATGTAAGGGGGAATCTTGATGGAGATACTGATAAAAGGGGATCCTGATTGGGACACTGATGTAAGGGGGTCTCTGATGGGGACATTGATGCAAGATGGTATTCTGATAGAGATATTGATTTAAAAGGGGGTTTATGATGGGGATATTTATATAAGGGGGGCTCTAATAGGGACGCTGATGTAAGGGACGACTCTGATTGGGACACTGATGTAAGGGGGAACTCTAATAGGGACACTGATGTAGGGGGGACACTGATCTGGGCACTTTTGTAAGGGAGGAACTCTGGTGGGGACACTGATGTACAAAGGACCCCGATGTAAGGGGAGCTTTGAAGGTATAGTAAAACTAGTTAATTTATTAAAATTGTATTCATTTACTTGTAAAACAGGTTTTTTCAAATATTTATAAAATATACAATGTGGTCCTCATACTGGAAAGAGCCTTGTTTCAAGAGTATTGCAGTTTATAGTGGAAGATGCAAAAAATATAATTGAACAAATATAATAAATACAAATGTGTGTGTCATTTCTGACATAAAACATAACATTAGTACTGTACTGAATGAAAAATGAAGAGGGAGAATTTACTTCTTTAAATCACTTTAAGATATCAAACATAACAGATTGAAACTCGAAATGGAATTCAAGATTAAACCTAGTATTTATAATACACCAAATATTATTTATAAACACCAAATACCGTGTAAAAAATATATAAATAATATCACAGTGATAAGTGCAAAAAATACAGCAAAGTGCTAAGTGCCACACATTGAGTGTGAATATCAAATCCAAGATGTGATACGTGGTTATTAAAGTCCAATTTATGAAAGAAATGCACATAAAGTCCATAAAAACAGTTCATAAAAAATCCAACGTGCGTGCAATAATCTTAGTGCTTAGTGCTCAGAATTCCATGCTCAAGTGCCATCCAGTGACCCCCGGGGACAGCGGCTCACCTCAGAGCATGCGACTCAGCTGTGAGACTAAATCTAAACACGCTTATGAGCCATCCCACGGCTCAGTGATGGAATCCAGATACACAGTTTTCAGCAGCAGCTCCACAGTTAGGAATAAAGGAAAAGAAAAACTGTATAGTGTGATATCGTTTATAAATGTTTATTGGAATAAAAGCTGCCCACATTAGGATACTCACATTTGCAAGGTGCATGAGTGCCCCAAATCTGATAACAATCTAAAAGTTTGCCTCAAAGTTTGCCTGTCAGGAGGGATAAGCTGTGCATCGCATCTCAGTGGAGTGAAAGGCTCTGTGCTCCGTCCTGGCCCCTCCCCTACGCGTGTTCGAATCTGAGGTGAGCGGTTTGTCTTGTGTATTGTCTTACAGAAAAAATGAATAATAAGTTTAAGGACCCTGAATTCATGTCCCAATATATTGACAAGTACAGGGAGATGAGGAATCTGTGGGAGGTCAAGCACAGTGCATATTACAACAAACCAATAAGGAAGGCAACGCTGGAGAGACTTCCGGCATTTGTGCAGACTTTGATCCCAGAAGCAACCTTCGAAATTTTGTAAAATTGGGATCCTGAGGTATATGTACAGGAGGGAGCATAACAAGATCCAAGCTTCCCTGAGATCAGGAGCATCACCAGATGATGTGTATGTACCCAAACTGTGGTACTTTGAAAAACTGTGTTTTCTTGATGACCAGACTGAAGCCAGGGAATCACTTTTGACCCTTCCCTCCACCCTTCCCTCCACCCCAGCAGAGGCTGATGGGGAACAACCTGTGCCTTCCATTCTGGAAGAACCGGATCGCCCAGCTGGAGCCAGGTATATTATTTTTAGACATATTTAGTGTCCTAATATTAATTATGTTAACTAGATGTTATAATTTATTAACAATTAAGGATTTTATCCAAAAAATTATGTATACATATCAATTGACAGTAGTGGCCAAAAATGTTTGTCACCAGTAGGGATGAGCTTCGTGTTCGAGTCGAACCCATGTTTGACTCGAACATCGGCTGTTTGGTCGTTCGTCGAATGGGCCATTCGCGCCAAATTTGTGTGGCGCGTCGTGGCCCATAATTCACTGCGGCATCGCAGTGCATTGCTGGCTGATGATTGGCCAAGCATGCACTATGACCTGCATGTTTGGCCAATCACAGCGTCGTCGGTAGAGAGAGCTGTAATTGGCAAAAGCCAGGGTGGCTTTGGCCAATTATGGCTCAGGGGGTTTAGAACACGCCCCATACTATATAAGGCCGCCTACACGGAGGCCCTGTGTAGTGTGTTCCGGCGTGCTTAGATAGAGAGAGAGACAGTGTCATTTCATTTGAGTTAGCTAGATTAGGCAGGACAGTCAGTGAGTTAGCTGCACTTACAGTGTATTGTGTATATATATGCATCCCAGGTGTTGCATATATATATATACACTGTATTCAGTTTAGCTAGATCCATTCCTGTTATCTTCCTACTGACAGGCAGGCTTGTCTTGTTACAGTATTTACAGCTACCTATAGAAAATTGCTGGTGTTCTTTTGATCCTATTAGTACCACAGTCAGGCAGCTAGACTATTTACAGTTAGTGTAGTGTGTCCTGCTCACAAAGTTCAGCTAAAACTATAAGTTAGTGTAGTGAGACCTCAGCACAGTGTTCATCTAAAGCTACAAGTTAGTGTAGTGCGTCCTGCTCACAGTGTTCAGCTAAAACTACAAGTTAGTGTAGTGAGACCTCTGCACCGTGTTCATCTAAAGCTACAAGTTAGTGTAGTGCGTGCTGCTCACAGTGTTCAGCTAAAACTACAAGTTAGTGTAGTGAGACCTCTGCATCGTGTTCATCTAAAGCTACAAGTTAGAGTAGGGCGTTCTGCTCACAGTGTTCAGCTAAAACTACAAGTTAGTGTAGTGAGACCTCTGCACCTTGTTCATCTAAAGCTACAAGTTAGTGTAGTGCGTCCTGCTCACAGTGTTCAGCTAAAACTACAAGTTAGTGTAGTGAGACCTCTGCACAGTGTTCAGCTAAAGCTACAAGTTAGTGTAGTGTGTCCTGCTCACAGTGTTCAGCTAAAACTACAAGTTAGTGTAGTGAGACCTCTGCACCGTGTTCATCTAAAGCTACAAGTTAGTGTAGGGCTTCCTGCTCACAGTGTTCAGCTAAAACTACAAGTTAGTGTAGTGAGACCTCTGCACCATGTTCATCTAAAGCTACAAGTTAGTGTAGTGCATCCTGCTCACAGTGTTCAGCTAAAACTACAAGTTAGTGTAGTAAGACCTCTGCACAGTGTTCAGCTAAAGCTACAAGTTAGTGTAGTGCGTCCTGCTCACAGTGTTAAGCTAAAACTACAAGTTAGTGTAGTGAGACCTCTGCACAGTGTTCATCTAAAGCTACAAGTTAGTGTAGTGCGTCCTGCTCACAGTGTTCAGCTAAAACTAAAAGCTAGTGTAGTGAGACCTCTGCACAGTGTTCATCTAAAGCTACAAGTTAGTGTAGTGCGTCCTGCTCACAGTGTTCAGCTAAAACTACAAGTTAGTGTAGTGAGACCTCTGCACCGTGTTCATCAAAAGCTACAAGTTAGTGTAGTGCATCCTGCTCACAGTGTTCAGCTAAAACTACAAGTTAGTGTAGTGAGACCTCTGCACCGTGTTCATCTAAAGTTACAAGTTAGTGTAGTGCGTCCTGCTCACAGTGTTCAGCTAAAACTACAAGTTAGTGTAGTGAGACCTTTGCACAGTGTTCATCTAAAGCTACAAGTTAGCGTAGTGCGTCCTGCTCACATTGTTCAGCTAAAACTACAAGTTAGTGTAGTGAGACCTCTGCACAGTGTTCATCTAAAGCTACAAGTTAGTGTAGGGCGTTCTGCTCACAGTGTTCAGCTAAAACTACAAGTTAGTGTAGTGAGACCTCTGCACCATGTTCATCTAAAGCTACAAGTTAGTGTAGTGCGTCCTGCTCACAGTGTTCAGCTAAAACTACAAGTTAGTGTAGTGAGAACTCTGCACCGTGTTCATCAAAAGCTACAAGTTAGTGTAGTGCATCCTGCTCACAGTGTTCAGCTAAAACTACAAGTTAGTGTAGTGAGACCTCTGCACCGTGTTCATCTAAAGTTACAAGTTAGTGTAGTGCGTCCTGCTCACAGTGTTCAGCTAAAACTACAAGTTAGTGTAGTGAGACCTTTGCACAGTGTTCATCTAAAGCTACAAGTTAGCGTAGTGCGTCCTGCTCACATTGTTCAGCTAAAACTACAAGTTAGTGTAGTGAGACCTCTGCACAGTGTTCATCTAAAGCTACAAGTTAGTGTAGGGCGTTCTGCTCACAGTGTTCAGCTAAAACTACAAGTTAGTGTAGTGAGACCTCTGCACCATGTTCATCTAAAGCTACAAGTTAGTGTAGTGCGTCCTGCTCACAGTGTTCAGCTAAAACTACAAGTTAGTGTAGTGAGACCTCTGCACAGTGTTCAGCTAAAGCTACAAGTTAGTGTAGGGCGTTCTGCTCACAGTGTTCAGCTAAAACTACAAGTTAGTGTAGTGAGACCTCTGCACCATGTTCATCTAAAGCTACAAGTTAGTGTAGTGCATCCTGCTCACAGTGTTCAGCTAAAACTACAAGTTAGTGTAGTGAGACCTCTGCACAGTGTTCAGCTAAAGCTACAAGTTAGTGTAGTGTGTCCTGCTCACAGTGTTCAGCTAAAACTACAAGTTAGTGTAGTGAGACCTCTGCACCGTGTTCATCTAAAGCTACAAGTTAGTGTAGGGCTTCCTGCTCACAGTGTTCAGCTAAAACTACAAGTTAGTGTAGTGAGACCTCTGCACCATGTTCATCTAAAGCTACAAGTTAGTGTAGTGCATCCTGCTCACAGTGTTCAGCTAAAACTACAAGTTAGTGTAGTAAGACCTCTGCACAGTGTTCAGCTAAAGCTACAAGTTAGTGTAGTGCGTCCTGCTCACAGTGTTCAGCTAAAACTACAAGTTAGTGTAGTGAGACCTCTGCACAGTGTTCAGCTAAAGCTACAAGTTAGTGTAGTGTGTCCTACTCACAGTGTTCAGCTAAAACTACAAGTTAGTGTAGTGAGACCTCTGCACCGTGTTCATCTAAAGCTACAAGTTAGTGTAGGGCTTCCTGCTCACAGTGTTCAGCTAAAACTACAAGTTAGTGTAGTGAGACCTCTGCACCATGTTCATCTAAAGCTACAAGTTAGTGTAGTGCATCCTGCTCACAGTGTTCAGCTAAAACTACAAGTTAGTGTAGTAAAACCTCTGCACAGTGTTCAGCTAAAGCTACAAGTTAGTGTAGTGCGTCCTGCTCACAGTGTTCAGCTAAAACTACAAGTTAGTGTAGTGAGACCTCTGCACAGTGTTCATCTAAAGCTACAAGTTAGTGTAGTGCGTCCTGCTCACAGTGTTCAGCTAAAACTACAAGTTAGTGTAGTGAGACCTCTGCACAGTGTTCATCTAAAGCTACAAGTTAGTGTAGTGCGTCCTGCTCACAGTGTTCAGCTAAAACTACAAGTTAGTGTAGTGAGACCTCTGCACCGTGTTCATCAAAAGCTACAAGTTAGTGTAGTGCATCCTGCTCACAGTGTTCAGCTAAAACTACAAGTTAGTGTAGTGAGACCTCTGCACCGTGTTCATCTAAAGTTACAAGTTAGTGTAGTGCGTCCTGCTCACAGCGTTCAGCTAAAACAAGTTAGTGTAGTGAGACCTTTGCACAGTGTTCATCTAAAGCTACAAGTTAGCGTAGTGCGTCCTGCTCACAGTGTTCAGCTAAAACTACAAGTTAGTGTAGTGAGACCTCTGCACAGTGTTCATCTAAAGCTACAAGTTAGTGTAGTGCGTCCTGCTCACAGTGTTCAGCTAAAACTACAAGTTAGTATAGTGAGACCTCTGCACCGTGTTCATCTAAAGCTACAAGTTAGTGTAGTGCGTCCTGCTCACAGTGTTCAGCTAAAACTACAAGTTAGTGTAGTGAGACCTCTGCACCATGTTCATCTAAAGCTACAAGTTAGTGTAGTGCGTCCTGCTCACAGTGTTCAGCTAAAACTACAAGTTAGTGTAGTGAGACCTCTGCACAGTGTTCAGCTAAAGCTACAAGTTAGTGTAGTGTGTCCTGCTCACAGTGTTCAGCTAAAACTACAAGTTAGTGTAGTGAGACCTCTGCACCGTGTTCATCTAAAGCTACAAGTTAGTGTAGGGCTTCCTGCTCACAGTGTTCAGCTAAAACTACAAGTTAGTGTAGTGAGACCTCTGCACCATGTTCATCTAAAGCTACAAGTTAGTGTAGTGCATCCTGCTCACAGTGTTCAGCTAAAACTACAAGTTAGTGTAGTAAGACCTCTGCACAGTGTTCAGCTAAAGCTACAAGTTAGTGTAATGCGTCCTGCTCACAGTGTTCAGCTAAAACTACAAGTTAGTGTAGTGAGACCTCTGCACAGTGTTCATCTAAAGCTACAAGTTAGTGTAGTGCGTCCTGCTCACAGTGTTCAGCTAAAACTACAAGTTAGTGTAGTGAGACCTCTGCACAGTGTTCATCTAAAGCTACAAGTTAGTGTAGTGCGTCCTGCTCACAGTGTTCAGCTAAAACTACAAGTTAGTGTAGTGAGACCTCTGCACCGTGTTCATCAAAAGCTACAAGTTAGTGTAGTGCACCCTGCTCACAGTGTTCAGCTAAAACTACAAGTTAGTGTAGTGAGACCTCTGCACCGTGTTCATCTAAAGTTACAAGTTAGTGTAGTGCGTCCTGCTCACAGTGTTCAGCTAAAACAAGTTAGTGTAGTGAGACCTTTGCACAGTGTTCATCTAAAGCTACAAGTTAGCGTAGTGCGTCCTGCTCACAGTGTTCAGCTAAAACTACAAGTTAGTGTAGTGAGACCTCTGCACAGTGTTCATCTAAAGCTACAAGTTAGTGTAGTGCGTCCTGCTCACAGTGTTCAGCTAAAACTACAAGTTAGTATAGTGAGACCTCTGCACCGTGTTCATCTAAAGCTACAAGTTAGTGTAGTGCGTCCTGCTCACAGTGTTCAGCTAAAACTACAAGTTAGTGTAGTGAGACCTCTGCACCATGTTCATCTAAAGCTACAAGTTAGTGTAGTGCATCCTGCTCACAGTGTTCAGCTAAAACTACAAGTTAGTGTAGTAAGACCTCTGCACAGTGTTCAGCTAAAGCTACAAGTTAGTGTAGTGCGTCCTGCTCACAGTGTTCAGCTAAAACTACAAGTTAGTGTAGTGAGACCTCTGCACAGTGTTCATCTAAAGCTACAAGTTAGTGTAGTGCGTCCTGCTCACAGTGTTCAGCTAAAACTACAAGTTAGTGTAGTGAGACCTCTGCACCGTGTTCATCAAAAGCTACAAGTTAGTGTAGTGCATCCTGCTCACAGTGTTCAGCTAAAACTACAAGTTAGTGTAGTGAGACCTCTGCACCGTGTTCATCTAAAGGAACAAGTTAGTGTAGTGCGTCCTGCTCACAGTGTTCAGCTAAAACTACAAGTTAGTGTAGTGAGACCTTTGCACAGTGTTCATCTAAAGCTGCAAGTTAGCGTAGTGCGTCCTGCTCACAGTGTTCAGCTAAAACTACAAGTTAGTGTAGTGAGACCTCTGCACAGTGTTCATCTAAAGCTACAAGTTAGTGTAGTGCGTCCTGCTCACAGTGTTCAGCTAAAACTACAAGTTATTATAGTGAGACCTCTGCACCGTGTTCATCTAAAGCTACAAGTTAGTGTAGTGCGTCCTGCTCACAGTGTTCAGCTAAAACTACAAGTTAGTGTAGTGAGACCTCTGCACCATGTTCATCTAAAGCTACAAGTTAGTGTAGTGCATCCTGCTCACAGTGTTCAGCTAAAACTACAAGTTAGTGTAGTAAGACCTCTGCACAGTGTTCAGCTAAAGCTACAAGTTAGTGTAGTGCGTCCTGCTCACAGTGTTCAGCTAAAACTACAAGTTAGTGTAGTGAGACCTCTGCACAGTGTTCATCTAAAGCTACAAGTTAGTGTAGTGCGTCCTGCTCACAGTGTTCAGCTAAAACTACAAGTTAGTGTAGTGAGACCTCTGCACCGTGTTCATCTAAAGGAACAAGTTAGTGTAGTGCGTCCTGCTCACAGTGTTCAGCTAAAACTACAAGTTAGTGTAGTGAGACCTTTGCACAGTGTTCATCTAAAGCTGCAAGTTAGCGTAGTGCGTCCTGCTCACAGTGTTCAGCTAAAACTACAAGTTAGTGTAGTGAGACCTCTGCACAGTGTTCATCTAAAGCTACAAGTTAGTGTAGTGCGTCCTGCTCACAGTGTTCAGCTAAAACTACAAGTTATTATAGTGAGACCTCTGCACCGTGTTCATCTAAAGCTACAAGTTAGTGTAGTGCGTCCTGCTCACAGTGTTCAGCTAAAACTACAAGTTAGTGTAGTGAGACCTCTGCACCATGTTCATCTAAAGCTACAAGTTAGTGTAGTGCGTCCTGCTCACAGTGTTCAGCTAAAACTACAAGTTAGTGTAGTGAGACCTCTGCACAGTGTTCAGCTAAAGCTACAAGTTAGTGTAGTGTGTCCTGCTCACAGTGTTCAGCTAAAACTACAAGTTAGTGTAGTGAGACCTCTGCACCGTGTTCATCTAAAGCTACAAGTTAGTGTAGGGCTTCCTGCTCACAGTGTTCAGCTAAAACTACAAGTTAGTGTAGTGAGACCTCTGCACCCTGTTCATCTAAAGCTACAAGTTAGTGTAGTGCATCCTGCTCACAGTGTTCAGCTAAAACTACAAGTTAGTGTAGTAAGACCTCTGCACAGTGTTCAGCTAAAGCTACAAGTTAGTGTAGTGCGTCCTGCTCACAGTGTTCAGCTAAAACTACAAGTTAGTGTAGTGAGACCTCTGCACAGTGTTCAGCTAAAGCTACAAGTTAGTGTAGTGTGTCCTGCTCACAGTGTTCAGCTAAAACTACAAGTTAGTGTAGTGAGACCTCTGCACCGTGTTCATCTAAAGCTACAAGTTAGTGTAGGGCTTCCTGCTCACAGTGTTCAGCTAAAACTACAAGTTAGTGTAGTGAGACCTCTGCACCATGTTCATCTAAAGCTACAAGTTAGTGTAGTGCATCCTGCTCACAGTGTTCAGCTAAAACTACAAGTTAGTGTAGTAAGACCTCTGCACAGTGTTCAGCTAAAGCTACAAGTTAGTGTAGTGCGTCCTGCTCACAGTGTTCAGCTAAAACTACAAGTTAGTGTAGTGAGACCTCTGCACAGTGTTCATCTAAAGCTACAAGTTAGTGTAGTGCGTCCTGCGCACAGTGTACAGCTAAAACTACAAGTTAGTGTAGTGAGACCTCTGCACAGTGTTCATCTAAAGCTACAAGTTAGTGTAGTGCGTCCTGCTCACAGTGTTCAGCTAAAACTACAAGTTAGTGTAGTGAGACCTCTGCACCGTGTTCATCAAAAGCTACAAGTTAGTGTAGTGCATCCTGCTCACAGTGTTCAGCTAAAACTACAAGTTAGTCTAGTGAGACCTCTGCACCGTGTTCATCTAAAGTTACAAGTTAGTGTAGTGCGTCCTGCTCACAGTGTTCAGCTAAAACAAGTTAGTGTAGTGAGATCTTTGCACAGTGTTCATCTAAAGCTACAAGTTAGCGTAGTGCGTCCTGCTCACAGTGTTCAGCTAAAACTACAAGTTAGTGTAGTGAGACCTCTGCACAGTGTTCATCTAAAGCTACAAGTTAGTGTAGTGCGTCCTGCTCACAGTGTTCAGCTAAAACTACAAGTTAGTATAGTGAGACCTCTGCACCGTGTTCATCTAAAGCTACAAGTTAGTGTAGTGCGTCCTGCTCACAGTGTTCAGCTAAAACTACAAGTTAGTGTAGTGAGACCTCTGCACAGTGTTCATCTAAAGCTACAAGTTAGTGTAGTGCGTCCTGCTCACAGTGTTCAGCTAAAACTACAAGTTAGTGTAGTGAGACCTCTGCACCATGTTCATCTAAAGCTACAAGTTAGTGTAGTGCGTCCTGCTCACAGTGTTCAGCTAAAACTACAAGTTAGTGTAGTGAGACCTCTGCACAGTGTTCAGCTAAAGCTACAAGTTAGTGTAGTGTGTCCTGCTCACAGTGTTCAGCTAAAACTACAAGTTAGTGTAGTGAGACCTCTGCACCGTGTTCATCTAAAGCTACAAGTTAGTGTAGGGCTTCCTGCTCACAGTGTTCAGCTAAAACTACAAGTTAGTGTAGTGAGACCTCTGCACCATGTTCATCTAAAGCTACAAGTTAGTGTAGTGCATCCTGCTCACAGTGTTCAGCTAAAACTACAAGTTAGTGTAGTAAGACCTCTGCACAGTGTTCAGCTAAAGCTACAAGTTAGTGTAGTGCGTCCTGCTCACAGTGTTCAGCTAAAACTACAAGTTAGTGTAGTAAGACCTCTGCACAGTGTTCATCTAAAGCTACAAGTTAGTGTAGTGCGTCCTGCTCACAGTGTTAAGCTAAAACTACAAGTTAGTGTAGTGAGACCTCTGCACAGTGTTCATCTAAAGCTACAAGTTAGTGTAGTGCGTCCTGCTCACAGTGTTCAGCTAAAACTACAAGTTAGTGTAGTGAGACCTCTGCACCGTGTTCATCAAAAGCTACAAGTTAGTGTAGTGCATCCTGCTCACAGTGTTCAGCTAAAACTACAAGTTAGTGTAGTGAGACCTCTGCACCGTGTTCATCTAAAGTTACAAGTTAGTGTAGTGCGTCCTGCTCACAGTGTTCAGCTAAAACAAGTTAGTGTAGTGAGACCTTTGCACAGTGTTCATCTAAAGCTACAAGTTAGCGTAGTGCGTCCTGCTTACAGTGTTCAGCTAAAACTACAAGTTAGTGTAGTGAGACCTCTGCACAGTGTTCATCTAAAGCTACAAGTTAGTGTAGTGTGTCCTGCTCACAGTGTTCAGCTAAAACTACAAGTTAGTATAGTGAGACCTCTGCACCGTGTTCATCTAAAGCTACAAGTTAGTGTAGTGCGTCCTGCTCACAGTGTTCAGCTAAAACTACAAGTTAGTGTAGTGAGACCTCTGCACCATGTTCATCTAAAGCTACAAGTTAGTGTAGTGCATCCTGCTCACAGTGTTCAGCTAAAACTACAAGTTAGTGTAGTAAGACCTCTGTACAGTGTTCAGCTAAAGCTACAAGTTAGTGTAGTGCGTCCTGCTCACAGTGTTCAGCTAAAACTACAAGTTAGTGTAGTGAGACCTCTGCACAGTGTTCATCTAAAGCTACAAGTTAGTGTAGTGCGTCCTGCTCACAGTGTTCAGCTAAAACTACAAGTTAGTGTAGTGAGACCTCTGCACCGTGTTCATCAAAAGCTACAAGTTAGTGTAGTGCATCCTGCTCACAGTGTTCAGCTAAAACTACAAGTTAGTGTAGTGAGACCTCTGCACCGTGTTCATCTAAAGGAACAAGTTAGTGTAGTGCGTCCTGCTCACAGTGTTCAGCTAAAACTACAAGTTAGTGTAGTGAGACCTTTGCACAGTGTTCATCTAAAGCTACAAGTTAGTGTAGTGCGTCCTGCTCACAGTGTTCAGCTAAAACTACAAGTTAGTGTAGTGAGACCTCTGCACCGTGTTCATCTAAAGGAACAAGTTAGTGTAGTGCGTCCTGCTCACAGTGTTCAGCTAAAACTACAAGTTAGTATAGTGAGACCTCTGCACCGTGTTCATCTAAAGCTACAAGTTAGTGTAGTGCGTCCTGCTCACAGTGTTCAGCTAAAACTACAAGCTAGTGTAGTGAGACCTCTGCACAGTGTTCATCTAAAGCAACAAGTTAGTGTAGTGCGTCCTGCTCACAGTGTTCAGCTAAAACTACAAGTTAGTGTAGTGAGACCTCTGCACCGTGTTCATCTAAAGCTACAAGTTAGTGTAGTGCGTCCTGCTCACAGTGTTCAGCTAAAACTACAAGTTAGTGTAGTGAGACCTCTACACAGTGTTCATCTAAAGCTACAAGTTAGTGTAGTGCGTCCTGCTCACAGTGTTCAGCTAAAACTACAAGTTAGTGTAGTGAGACCTCTGCACTGTGTTCATCAAAAGCTATAAGTTAGTGTAGTGCATCCTGCTCACAGTGTTCAGCTAAAACTACAAGTTAGTGTAGTGAGACCTCTGCACCGTGTTCATCTAAAGCTACAAGTTAGTGTAGTGCGTCCTGCTCACAGTGTTCAGCTAAAACTACAAGTTAGTGTAGTGAGACCTCTGCACAGTGTTCATCTAAAGCTACAAGTTAGTGTAGTGCGTCCTGCTCACAGTGTTCAGCTAAAACTACAAGCTAGTGTAGTGAGACCTCTGCACAGTGTTCATCTAAAGCTACAAGTTAGTGTAGTGCGTCCTGCTCACAGTGTTCTGCTAAAACTACAAGTTAGTGTAGTGAGACCTCTGCACCGTGTTCATCAAAAGCTACAAGTTAGTGTAGTGCATCCTGCTCACAGTGTTCAGCTAAAACTACAAGTTAGTGTAGTGAGACCTCTGCACCGTGTTCATCTAAAGTTACAAGTTAGTGTAGTGCGTCCTGCTCACAGTGTTCAGCTAAAACTACAAGTTAGTGTAGTGAGACCTTTGCACAGTGTTCATCTAAAGCTACAAGTTAGCGTAGTGCGTCCTGCTCACAGTGTTCAGCTAAAACTACAAGTTAGTGTAGTGAGACCTCTGCACAGTGTTCATCTAAAGCTACAAGTTAGTGTAGGGCGTTCTGCTCACAGTGTTCAGCTAAAACTACAAGTTAGTGTAGTGAGACCTCTGCACCATGTTCATCTAAAGCTACAAGTTAGTGTAGTGCGTCCTTCTCACAGTGTTCAGCTAAAACTACAAGTTAGTGTAGTGAGACCTCTGCACAGTGTTCAGCTAAAGCTACAAGTTAGTGTAGTGTGTCCTGCTCACAGTGTTCAGCTAAAACTACAAGTTAGTGTAGTGAGACCTCTGCACCATGTTCATCTAAAGCTACAAGTTAGTGTAGTGCATCCTGCTCACAGTGTTCAGCTAAAACTACAAGTTAGTGTAGTAAGACCTCTGCACAGTGTTCAGCTAAAGCTACAAGTTAGTGTAGTGCGTCCTGCTCACAGTGTTCAGCTAAAACTACAAGTTAGTGTAGTGAGACCTCTGCACCGTGTTCATCTAAAGCTACAAGTTAGTGTAGGGCTTCCTGCTCACAGTGTTCAGCTAAAACTACAAGTTAGTGTAGTGAGACCTCTGCACCATGTTCATCTAAAGCTACAAGTTAGTGTAGTGCATCCTGCTCACAGTGTTCAGCTAAAACTACAAGTTAGTGTAGTAAGACCTCTGCACAGTGTTCAGCTAAAGCTACAAGTTAGTGTAGTGCGTCCTGCTCACAGTGTTAAGCTAAAACTACAAGTTAGTGTAGTGAGACCTCTGCACAGTGTTCATCTAAAGCTACAAGTTAGTGTAGTGCGTCCTGCTCACAGTGTTCAGCTAAAACTAAAAGCTAGTGTAGTGAGACCTCTGCACAGTGTTCATCTAAAGCTACAAGTTAGTGTAGTGCGTCCTGCTCACAGTGTTCAGCTAAAACTACAAGTTAGTGTAGTGAGACCTCTGCACCGTGTTCATCAAAAGCTACAAGTTAGTGTAGTGCATCCTGCTCACAGTGTTCAGCTAAAACTACAAGTTAGTGTAGTGAGACCTCTGCACCGTGTTCATCTAAAGTTACAAGTTAGTGTAGTGCGTCCTGCTCACAGTGTTCAGCTAAAACTACAAGTTAGTGTAGTGAGACCTTTGCACAGTGTTCATCTAAAGCTACAAGTTAGCGTAGTGCGTCCTGCTCACATTGTTCAGCTAAAACTACAAGTTAGTGTAGTGAGACCTCTGCACAGTGTTCATCTAAAGCTACAAGTTAGTGTAGGGCGTTCTGCTCACAGTGTTCAGCTAAAACTACAAGTTAGTGTAGTGAGACCTCTGCACCATGTTCATCTAAAGCTACAAGTTAGTGTAGTGCGTCCTGCTCACAGTGTTCAGCTAAAACTACAAGTTAGTGTAGTGAGAACTCTGCACCGTGTTCATCAAAAGCTACAAGTTAGTGTAGTGCATCCTGCTCACAGTGTTCAGCTAAAACTACAAGTTAGTGTAGTGAGACCTCTGCACCGTGTTCATCTAAAGTTACAAGTTAGTGTAGTGCGTCCTGCTCACAGTGTTCAGCTAAAACTACAAGTTAGTGTAGTGAGACCTCTGCACAGTGTTCATCTAAAGCTACAAGTTAGTGTAGGGCGTTCTGCTCACAGTGTTCAGCTAAAACTACAAGTTAGTGTAGTGAGACCTCTGCACCATGTTCATCTAAAGCTACAAGTTAGTGTAGTGCGTCCTGCTCACAGTGTTCAGCTAAAACTACAAGTTAGTGTAGTGAGACCTCTGCACAGTGTTCAGCTAAAGCTACAAGTTAGTGTAGGGCGTTCTGCTCACAGTGTTCAGCTAAAACTACAAGTTAGTGTAGTGAGACCTCTGCACCATGTTCATCTAAAGCTACAAGTTAGTGTAGTGCATCCTGCTCACAGTGTTCAGCTAAAACTACAAGTTAGTGTAGTGAGACCTCTGCACAGTGTTCAGCTAAAGCTACAAGTTAGTGTAGTGTGTCCTGCTCACAGTGTTCAGCTAAAACTACAAGTTAGTGTAGTGAGACCTCTGCACCGTGTTCATCTAAAGCTACAAGTTAGTGTAGGGCTTCCTGCTCACAGTGTTCAGCTAAAACTACAAGTTAGTGTAGTGAGACCTCTGCACCATGTTCATCTAAAGCTACAAGTTAGTGTAGTGCATCCTGCTCACAGTGTTCAGCTAAAACTACAAGTTAGTGTAGTAAGACCTCTGCACAGTGTTCAGCTAAAGCTACAAGTTAGTGTAGTGCGTCCTGCTCACAGTGTTCAGCTAAAACTACAAGTTAGTGTAGTGAGACCTCTGCACAGTGTTCAGCTAAAGCTACAAGTTAGTGTAGTGTGTCCTACTCACAGTGTTCAGCTAAAACTACAAGTTAGTGTAGTGAGACCTCTGCACCGTGTTCATCTAAAGCTACAAGTTAGTGTAGGGCTTCCTGCTCACAGTGTTCAGCTAAAACTACAAGTTAGTGTAGTGAGACCTCTGCACCATGTTCATCTAAAGCTACAAGTTAGTGTAGTGCATCCTGCTCACAGTGTTCAGCTAAAACTACAAGTTAGTGTAGTAAAACCTCTGCACAGTGTTCAGCTAAAGCTACAAGTTAGTGTAGTGCGTCCTGCTCACAGTGTTCAGCTAAAACTACAAGTTAGTGTAGTGAGACCTCTGCACAGTGTTCATCTAAAGCTACAAGTTAGTGTAGTGCGTCCTGCTCACAGTGTTCAGCTAAAACTACAAGTTAGTGTAGTGAGACCTCTGCACAGTGTTCATCTAAAGCTACAAGTTAGTGTAGTGCGTCCTGCTCACAGTGTTCAGCTAAAACTACAAGTTAGTGTAGTGAGACCTCTGCACCGTGTTCATCAAAAGCTACAAGTTAGTGTAGTGCATCCTGCTCACAGTGTTCAGCTAAAACTACAAGTTAGTGTAGTGAGACCTCTGCACCGTGTTCATCTAAAGTTACAAGTTAGTGTAGTGCGTCCTGCTCACAGCGTTCAGCTAAAACAAGTTAGTGTAGTGAGACCTTTGCACAGTGTTCATCTAAAGCTACAAGTTAGCGTAGTGCGTCCTGCTCACAGTGTTCAGCTAAAACTACAAGTTAGTGTAGTGAGACCTCTGCACAGTGTTCATCTAAAGCTACAAGTTAGTGTAGTGCGTCCTGCTCACAGTGTTCAGCTAAAACTACAAGTTAGTATAGTGAGACCTCTGCACCGTGTTCATCTAAAGCTACAAGTTAGTGTAGTGCGTCCTGCTCACAGTGTTCAGCTAAAACTACAAGTTAGTGTAGTGAGACCTCTGCACCATGTTCATCTAAAGCTACAAGTTAGTGTAGTGCGTCCTGCTCACAGTGTTCAGCTAAAACTACAAGTTAGTGTAGTGAGACCTCTGCACAGTGTTCAGCTAAAGCTACAAGTTAGTGTAGTGTGTCCTGCTCACAGTGTTCAGCTAAAACTACAAGTTAGTGTAGTGAGACCTCTGCACCGTGTTCATCTAAAGCTACAAGTTAGTGTAGGGCTTCCTGCTCACAGTGTTCAGCTAAAACTACAAGTTAGTGTAGTGAGACCTCTGCACCATGTTCATCTAAAGCTACAAGTTAGTGTAGTGCATCCTGCTCACAGTGTTCAGCTAAAACTACAAGTTAGTGTAGTAAGACCTCTGCACAGTGTTCAGCTAAAGCTACAAGTTAGTGTAATGCGTCCTGCTCACAGTGTTCAGCTAAAACTACAAGTTAGTGTAGTGAGACCTCTGCACAGTGTTCATCTAAAGCTACAAGTTAGTGTAGTGCGTCCTGCTCACAGTGTTCAGCTAAAACTACAAGTTAGTGTAGTGAGACCTCTGCACAGTGTTCATCTAAAGCTACAAGTTAGTGTAGTGCGTCCTGCTCACAGTGTTCAGCTAAAACTACAAGTTAGTGTAGTGAGACCTCTGCACCGTGTTCATCAAAAGCTACAAGTTAGTGTAGTGCACCCTGCTCACAGTGTTCAGCTAAAACTACAAGTTAGTGTAGTGAGACCTCTGCACCGTGTTCATCTAAAGTTACAAGTTAGTGTAGTGCGTCCTGCTCACAGTGTTCAGCTAAAACAAGTTAGTGTAGTGAGACCTTTGCACAGTGTTCATCTAAAGCTACAAGTTAGCGTAGTGCGTCCTGCTCACAGTGTTCAGCTAAAACTACAAGTTAGTGTAGTGAGACCTCTGCACAGTGTTCATCTAAAGCTACAAGTTAGTGTAGTGCGTCCTGCTCACAGTGTTCAGCTAAAACTACAAGTTAGTATAGTGAGACCTCTGCACCGTGTTCATCTAAAGCTACAAGTTAGTGTAGTGCGTCCTGCTCACAGTGTTCAGCTAAAACTACAAGTTAGTGTAGTGAGACCTCTGCACCATGTTCATCTAAAGCTACAAGTTAGTGTAGTGCATCCTGCTCACAGTGTTCAGCTAAAACTACAAGTTAGTGTAGTAAGACCTCTGCACAGTGTTCAGCTAAAGCTACAAGTTAGTGTAGTGCGTCCTGCTCACAGTGTTCAGCTAAAACTACAAGTTAGTGTAGTGAGACCTCTGCACAGTGTTCATCTAAAGCTACAAGTTAGTGTAGTGCGTCCTGCTCACAGTGTTCAGCTAAAACTACAAGTTAGTGTAGTGAGACCTCTGCACCGTGTTCATCAAAAGCTACAAGTTAGTGTAGTGCATCCTGCTCACAGTGTTCAGCTAAAACTACAAGTTAGTGTAGTGAGACCTCTGCACCGTGTTCATCTAAAGAAACAAGTTAGTGTAGTGCGTCCTGCTCACAGTGTTCAGCTAAAACTACAAGTTAGTGTAGTGAGACCTTTGCACAGTGTTCATCTAAAGCTGCAAGTTAGCGTAGTGCGTCCTGCTCACAGTGTTCAGCTAAAACTACAAGTTAGTGTAGTGAGACCTCTGCACAGTGTTCATCTAAAGCTACAAGTTAGTGTAGTGCGTCCTGCTCACAGTGTTCAGCTAAAACTACAAGTTATTATAGTGAGACCTCTGCACCGTGTTCATCTAAAGCTACAAGTTAGTGTAGTGCGTCCTGCTCACAGTGTTCAGCTAAAACTACAAGTTAGTGTAGTGAGACCTCTGCACCATGTTCATCTAAAGCTACAAGTTAGTGTAGTGCGTCCTGCTCACAGTGTTCAGCTAAAACTACAAGTTAGTGTAGTGAGACCTCTGCACAGTGTTCAGCTAAAGCTACAAGTTAGTGTAGTGTGTCCTGCTCACAGTGTTCAGCTAAAACTACAAGTTAGTGTAGTGAGACCTCTGCACCGTGTTCATCTAAAGCTACAAGTTAGTGTAGGGCTTCCTGCTCACAGTGTTCAGCTAAAACTACAAGTTAGTGTAGTGAGACCTCTGCACCCTGTTCATCTAAAGCTACAAGTTAGTGTAGTGCATCCTGCTCACAGTGTTCAGCTAAAACTACAAGTTAGTGTAGTAAGACCTCTGCACAGTGTTCAGCTAAAGCTACAAGTTAGTGTAGTGCGTCCTGCTCACAGTGTTCAGCTAAAACTACAAGTTAGTGTAGTGAGACCTCTGCACAGTGTTCAGCTAAAGCTACAAGTTAGTGTAGTGTGTCCTGCTCACAGTGTTCAGCTAAAACTACAAGTTAGTGTAGTGAGACCTCTGCACCGTGTTCATCTAAAGCTACAAGTTAGTGTAGGGCTTCCTGCTCACAGTGTTCAGCTAAAACTACAAGTTAGTGTAGTGAGACCTCTGCACCATGTTCATCTAAAGCTACAAGTTAGTGTAGTGCATCCTGCTCACAGTGTTCAGCTAAAACTACAAGTTAGTGTAGTAAGACCTCTGCACAGTGTTCAGCTAAAGCTACAAGTTAGTGTAGTGCGTCCTGCTCACAGTGTTCAGCTAAAACTACAAGTTAGTGTAGTGAGACCTCTGCACAGTGTTCATCTAAAGCTACAAG
Organism: Lithobates clamitans; assembly: GCA_037952925.1. Classification (NCBI taxonomy): domain Eukaryota; kingdom Metazoa; phylum Chordata; class Amphibia; order Anura; family Ranidae; genus Lithobates; species Lithobates clamitans. Next base: position 4,770,876 of record JBBGZY010000406.1, read on the forward strand.
TTAGTGTAGTGCGTCCTGCGCACAGTGTACAGCTAAAACTACAAGTTAGTGTAGTGAGACCTCTGCACAGTGTTCATCTAAAGCTACAAGTTAGTGTAGTGCGTCCTGCTCACAGTGTTCAGCTAAAACTACAAGTTAGTGTAGTGAGACCTCTGCACCGTGTTCATCAAAAGCTACAAGTTAGTGTAGTGCATCCTGCTCACAGTGTTCAGCTAAAACTACAAGTTAGTCTAGTGAGACCTCTGCACCGTGTTCATCTAAAGTTACAAGTTAGTGTAGTGCGTCCTGCTCACAGTGTTCAGCTAAAACAAGTTAGTGTAGTGAGATCTTTGCACAGTGTTCATCTAAAGCTACAAGTTAGCGTAGTGCGTCCTGCTCACAGTGTTCAGCTAAAACTACAAGTTAGTGTAGTGAGACCTCTGCACAGTGTTCATCTAAAGCTACAAGTTAGTGTAGTGCGTCCTGCTCACAGTGTTCAGCTAAAACTACAAGTTAGTATAGTGAGACCTCTGCACCGTGTTCATCTAAAGCTACAAGTTAGTGTAGTGCGTCCTGCTCACAGTGTTCAGCTAAAACTACAAGTTAGTGTAGTGAGACCTCTGCACAGTGTTCATCTAAAGCTACAAGTTAGTGTAGTGCGTCCTGCTCACAGTGTTCAGCTAAAACTACAAGTTAGTGTAGTGAGACCTCTGCACCATGTTCATCTAAAGCTACAAGTTAGTGTAGTGCGTCCTGCTCACAGTGTTCAGCTAAAACTACAAGTTAGTGTAGTGAGACCTCTGCACAGTGTTCAGCTAAAGCTACAAGTTAGTGTAGTGTGTCCTGCTCACAGTGTTCAGCTAAAACTACAAGTTAGTGTAGTGAGACCTCTGCACCGTGTTCATCTAAAGCTACAAGTTAGTGTAGGGCTTCCTGCTCACAGTGTTCAGCTAAAACTACAAGTTAGTGTAGTGAGACCTCTGCACCATGTTCATCTAAAGCTACAAGTTAGTGTAGTGCGTCCTGCTCACAGTGTTAAGCTAAAACTACAAGTTAGTGTAGTGAGACCTCTGCACAGTGTTCATCTAAAGCTACAAGTTAGTGTAGTGCGTCCTGCTCACAGTGTTCAGCTAAAACTACAAGTTAGTGTAGTGAGACCTCTGCACCGTGTTCATCAAAAGCTACAAGTTAGTGTAGTGCATCCTGCTCACAGTGTTCAGCTAAAACTACAAGTTAGTGTAGTGAGACCTCTGCACCGTGTTCATCTAAAGTTACAAGTTAGTGTAGTGCGTCCTGCTCACAGTGTTCAGCTAAAACAAGTTAGTGTAGTGAGACCTTTGCACAGTGTTCATCTAAAGCTACAAGTTAGCGTAGTGCGTCCTGCTTACAGTGTTCAGCTAAAACTACAAGTTAGTGTAGTGAGACCTCTGCACAGTGTTCATCTAAAGCTACAAGTTAGTGTAGTGTGTCCTGCTCACAGTGTTCAGCTAAAACTACAAGTTAGTATAGTGAGACCTCTGCACCGTGTTCATCTAAAGCTACAAGTTAGTGTAGTGCGTCCTGCTCACAGTGTTCAGCTAAAACTACAAGTTAGTGTAGTGAGACCTCTGCACCATGTTCATCTAAAGCTACAAGTTAGTGTAGTGCATCCTGCTCACAGTGTTCAGCTAAAACTACAAGTTAGTGTAGTAAGACCTCTGTACAGTGTTCAGCTAAAGCTACAAGTTAGTGTAGTGCGTCCTGCTCACAGTGTTCAGCTAAAACTACAAGTTAGTGTAGTGAGACCTCTGCACAGTGTTCATCTAAAGCTACAAGTTAGTGTAGTGCGTCCTGCTCACAGTGTTCAGCTAAAACTACAAGTTAGTGTAGTGAGACCTCTGCACCGTGTTCATCAAAAGCTACAAGTTAGTGTAGTGCATCCTGCTCACAGTGTTCAGCTAAAACTACAAGTTAGTGTAGTGAGACCTCTGCACCGTGTTCATCTAAAGGAACAAGTTAGTGTAGTGCGTCCTGCTCACAGTGTTCAGCTAAAACTACAAGTTAGTGTAGTGAGACCTTTGCACAGTGTTCATCTAAAGCTACAAGTTAGTGTAGTGCGTCCTGCTCACAGTGTTCAGCTAAAACTACAAGTTAGTGTAGTGAGACCTCTGCACCGTGTTCATCTAAAGGAACAAGTTAGTGTAGTGCGTCCTGCTCACAGTGTTCAGCTAAAACTACAAGTTAGTATAGTGAGACCTCTGCACCGTGTTCATCTAAAGCTACAAGTTAGTGTAGTGCGTCCTGCTCACAGTGTTCAGCTAAAACTACAAGCTAGTGTAGTGAGACCTCTGCACAGTGTTCATCTAAAGCAACAAGTTAGTGTAGTGCGTCCTGCTCACAGTGTTCAGCTAAAACTACAAGTTAGTGTAGTGAGACCTCTGCACCGTGTTCATCTAAAGCTACAAGTTAGTGTAGTGCGTCCTGCTCACAGTGTTCATCTAAAGCTACAAGTTAGTGTAGTGCGTCCTGCTCACAGTGTTCAGCTAAAACTACAAGTTAGTGTAGTGAGACCTCTGCACTGTGTTCATCAAAAGCTATAAGTTAGTGTAGTGCATCCTGCTCACAGTGTTCAGCTAAAACTACAAGTTAGTGTAGTGAGACCTCTGCACCGTGTTCATCTAAAGCTACAAGTTAGTGTAGTGCGTCCTGCTCACAGTGTTCAGCTAAAACTACAAGTTAGTGTAGTGAGACCTCTGCACAGTGTTCATCTAAAGCTACAAGTTAGTGTAGTGCGTCCTGCTCACAGTGTTCAGCTAAAACTACAAGCTAGTGTAGTGAGACCTCTGCACAGTGTTCATCTAAAGCTACAAGTTAGTGTAGTGCGTCCTGCTCACAGTGTTCAGCTAAAACTACAAGTTAGTGTAGTGAGACCTCTGCACCGTGTTCATCAAAAGCTACAAGTTAGTGTAGTGCATCCTGCTCACAGTGTTCAGCTAAAACTACAAGTTAGTGTAGTGAGACCTCTGCACCGTGTTCATCTAAAGTTACAAGTTAGTGTAGTGCGTCCTGCTCACAGTGTTCAGCTAAAACTACAAGTTAGTGTAGTGAGACCTTTGCACAGTGTTCATCTAAAGCTACAAGTTAGCGTAGTGCGTCCTGCTCACAGTGTTCAGCTAAAACTACAAGTTAGTGTAGTGAGACCTCTGCACAGTGTTCATCTAAAGCTACAAGTTAGTGTAGGGCGTTCTGCTCACAGTGTTCAGCTAAAACTACAAGTTAGTGTAGTGAGACCTCTGCACCATGTTCATCTAAAGCTACAAGTTAGTGTAGTGCGTCCTTCTCACAGTGTTCAGCTAAAACTACAAGTTAGTGTAGTGAGACCTCTGCACAGTGTTCAGCTAAAGCTACAAGTTAGTGTAGTGTGTCCTGCTCACAGTGTTCAGCTAAAACTACAAGTTAGTGTAGTGAGACCTCTGCACCATGCTCATCTAAAGCTACAAGTTAGTGTAGTGCATCCTGCTCACAGTGTTCAGCTAAAACTACAAGTTAGTGTAGTAAGACCTCTGCACAGTGTTCAGCTAAAGCTACAAGTTAGTGTAGTGCGTCCTGCTCACAGTGTTCAGCTAAAACTACAAGTTAGTGTAGTGAGACCTCTGCACAGTGTTCATCTAAAGCTACAAGTTAGTGTAGTGCGTCCTGCTCACAGTGTTCAGCTAAAACTACAAGTTAGGGTAGTGAGACCTCTGCACAGTGTTCATCTAAAGCTACAAGTTAGTGTAGTGCGTCCTGCTCACAGTGTTCAGCTAAAACTACAAGTTAGTGTAGTGAGACCTCTGCACCGTGTTCATCAAAAGCTACAAGTTAGTGTAGTGCATCCTGCTCACAGTGTTCAGCTAAAACTACAAGTTAGTGTAGTGAGACCTCTGCACCGTGTTCATCTAAAGTTACAAGTTAGTGTAGTGCGTCCTGCTCACAGTGTTCAGCTAAAACAAGTTAGTGTAGTGAGACCTTTGCACAGTGTTCATCTAAAGCTACAAGTTAGCGTAGTGCATCCTGCTTACAGTGTTCAGCTAAAACTACAAGTTAGTGTAGTGAGACCTCTGCACAGTGTTCATCTAAAGCTACAAGTTAGTGTAGTGCGTCCTGCTCACAGTGTTCAGCTAAAACTACAAGTTAGTGTAGTGAGACCTCTGCACCGTGTTCATCAAAAGCTACAAGTTAGTGTAGTGCATCCTGCTCACAGTGTTCAGCTAAAACTACAAGTTAGTGTAGCGAGACCTCTGCACCCTGTTCATCTAAAGGAACAAGTTAGTGTAGTGCGTCCTGCTCACAGTGTTCAGCTAAAACTACAAGTTAGTGTAGTGAGACCTTTGCACAGTGTTCATCTAAAGCTACAAGTTAGTGTAGTGCGTCCTGCTCACAGTGTTCAGCTAAAACTACAAGTTAGTGTAGTGAGACCTCTGCACCGTGTTCATCTAAAGGAACAAGTTAGTGTAGTGCGTCCTGCTCACAGTGTTTAGCTAAAACTACAAGTTAGTATAGTGAGACCTCTGCACCGTGTTCATCTAAAGCTACAAGTTAGTGTAGTGCGTCCTGCTCACAGTGTTCAGCTAAAACTACAAGCTAGTGTAGTGAGACCTCTGCACAGTGTTCATCTAAAGCAACAAGTTAGTGTAGTGCGTCCTGCTCACAGTGTTCAGCTAAAACTACAAGTTAGTGTAGTGAGACCTCTGCACCGTGTTCATCTAAAGCTACAAGTTAGTGTAGTGCGTCCTGCTCACAGTGTTCAGCTAAAACTACAAGTTAGTGTAGTGAGACCTCTACACAGTGTTCATCTAAAGCTACAAGTTAGTGTAGTGCGTCCTGCTCACAGTGTTCAGCTAAAACTACAAGTTAGTGTAGTGAGACCTCTGCACTGTGTTCATCAAAAGCTATAAGTTAGTGTAGTGCATCCTGCTCACAGTGTTCAGCTAAAACTACAAGTTAGTGTAGTGAGACCTCTGCACCGTGTTCATCTAAAGCTACAAGTTAGTGTAGTGCGTCCTGCTCACAGTGTTCAGCTAAAACTACAAGCTAGTGTAGTGAGACCTCTGCACAGTGTTCATCTAAAGCTACAAGTTAGTGTAGTGCGTCCTGCTCACAGTGTTCAGCTAAAACTACAAGTTAGTGTAGTGAGACCTCTGCTCCGTGTTCATCAAAAGCTACAAGTTAGTGTAGTGCATCCTGCTCACAGTGTTCAGCTAAAACTACAAGTTAGTGTAGTGAGACCTCTGCACCGTGTTCATCTAAAGTTACAAGTTAGTGTAGTGCGTCCTGCTCACAGTGTTCAGCTAAAACTACAAGTTAGTGTAGTGAGACCTTTGCACAGTGTTCATCTAAAGCTACAAGTTAGCGTAGTGCGTCCTGCTCACAGTGTTCAGCTAAAACTACAAGTTAGTGTAGTGAGACCTCTGCACAGTGTTCATCTAAAGCTACAAGTTAGTGTAGGGCGTTCTGCTCACAGTGTTCAGCTAAAACTACAAGTTAGTGTAGTGAGACCTCTGCACCATGTTCATCTAAAGCTACAAGTTAGTGTAGTGCGTCCTTCTCACAGTGTTCAGCTAAAACTACAAGTTAGTATAGTGAGACCTCTGCACAGTGTTCAGCTAAAGCTACAAGTTAGTGTAGTGTGTCCTGCTCACAGTGTTCAGCTAAAACTACAAGTTAGTGTAGTGAGACCTTTGCACAGAGTTCATCTAAAGCTACAAGTTAGCGTAGTGCGTCCTGCTCACAGTGTTCAGCTAAAACTACAAGTTAGTGTAGTGAGACCTCTGCACAGTGTTCATCTAAAGCTACAAGTTAGTGTAGTGCGTCCTGCTCACAGTGTTCAGCTAAAACTACAAGTTAGTGTAGTGAAACCTCTGCACAGTTTTCATCTAAAGCTACAAGTTAGTGTAGTGCATCCTGCTCACAGTGTTCAGCTAAAACTACTAAAACAGCTAAAAATTACAATTCTTGATCTAATATTTCACAGCAGGGCCCGTTTCTGCGCCCACCAAGAGCGAGTGAGGACTTACAGTGTTGTGGCACCAGCACCACCACCAAAGGCCCAATTTTTATGCCCTTGTTCAACAGGGGCATGTAATTACAATTCTTGATCTAATATTTCACAGCAGGGCCCGTTTCTGCGCCCACCAAGAGCGAGTGAGGACTTACAGTGTTGTGGCACCAGCACCACCACCACCACCAAAGGCCCAATTTTTATGCCCTTGTTCAACAGGGGCATGTAATTACAATTCTTGATCTAATATTTCACAGCAGGGCCGTTTCTGCGCCCACCAAGAGCGAGTGAGGACTTACAGTGTTGTGGCACCAGCACCACCACCACCACCAAAGGCCCAATTTTTATGCCATTGTTCAAAAAATTTCTGCTGAGTATATAGGGCAGGCCCCTACTTTCAAACATCTAACTTACAAACGACTCCTACTTGCAAACGGAAGGAGACAACAGGAACTGAGATGAAATCTACCCCTAGGAAGGGAAATTCTCTCCTGTAACAGTTAATATGGGAAAAACTTTTCTCCTTTCCACTGATGCTTTATAACCAATCCTTGTTTCACAAAAAAACAAAATTTTCGAAAAACATTTGTCATTGGGAGGTGAAATCTTCTGAAGAGGAGCACAGACAGCAAAACAAATGTCACAGGGGTGATAACCCTTCCCTATGTTTTCCAAAAAGCATAAAATAGATTTTTTGGCTGGAGCTAAACACGTTAAAAATGTACCAGTTCAAAATTACAAACAGATTCTACTTAACAACAAACCTACAGTCCCTGTCTTGTTTGCACCACCTGTATACTGCTGTTCAGAGTACAGAGCCTGTATACTGCTGTTTCCTTTTTTAATTTGGGTGCGGGGTTCCCCTTAATATCCATACAAGACTCAAAGGGCCTGGTAATGGACTTGGGGGTACCCATGCCGTTTGTCTCACTGATTTTCATCCATATTTGCCAGGACCCGACATTACATTAAAGCCGCAAGCAGTTTTAAATGACTTTTATTCCTTTAAAAATGACATTTTGTGCAGGGACTGTTCTAAGCATGGGAAACACGCGCCACTTTACAGGTATACTATAGACACCCCTCAGGTACGATATTTCACTTTTTTTTTTACTTTAAGCATCAGTAAAATCACTGCTCCCGAAAAAACGGCAGTTTTTTAAAAGTTTTTTTTGCATTGATACATGTCCCCTGGGACAGGACCCGGGTCCCCTTTTTAGGACAATACCATTCAAATTATCCTTTAAAATGAGCACTTTTGATTTCGAACGTTCGCGTCCCATAGACATCAATGGGGTTCTAACTTTCATGCAAATTTTCGGTCCGTTCGCAGGTTCTGGTGCGAACCGAACCGGGGGGTGTTCGGCTCATCCCTAGTCACCAGCTTGAAAAAATGCTGTGGTCAGAATGTATTATATATGTATTATCTATATTATATGTATTAACATTGAAGTCATGAGCTGAAAATTGTGTGTGATTGATGAACCAAAAACTAAAACTATGTCCCTTTTCTATACACAGGATGAGCTCAGCCAGAGGAAGTTCTGGAAAGTGGAAGGCAGGAGGAGGCCGGGCCCAGTGACAGCCAGGAGATGGGTGGGCCCAGTTTCAGCCAGGAGGTGGCCGGGCCCAGTAGGAGCCTCACCCAATTGCAGGTGCCTCCCCTCCACATGCAAACAAAAAGGCCCAGGAAGGGGACGGTGACACAGGAGGCCTCACTGCGCCTCATTTGAGAAGCTACAGAGGTCCTGAGGAGCCCACTCGACGCTGAAGAGGCCTATGGATGCTATATAGCGACCAGGTTGTTCGAATGTGAGAGGGGCCAACGCCTCTTCTGTGAACAAATTATTAGTGATGCCCTTCACAAGGGGCTGAAGGGCGAGTTAACTCCCAACAGCAAAATATATGATCTCACCCATCCTCCTCCTTCTCCTCCTCCTTCTCCTCCTGCCACAAGTCCACCACCAGAGCCACAGCCTCCAAGAAAGGCTGCAGGGAAGGCTGCAGGGAAGGCTGAAGGGCAGCGTGGAGGGAAGGCTGCAGCCAAGAGAAGAACGTGATAACCTGGGTTCAGTCTGGTCTGACAGAAGACGCAGGCTGGTGTAGTACCACAGCCTGGGGACATATATGTCATCTGCTGCTGGTTTTAATCTCTGGGATTCCTGGACCAGATTGTGCTCCCTATTATATGGACTCCTCAAGATCCCAATTTTCTTTTCCAAAGACTTGATGTGTGCCCTGGGGCCAAAAGGCTTCACAAATTCCAAAAGTTTCTCCAGCGTTGCCTTCATCTTTATTTTGTTAACCAGAATAAATGGATATTTTATTTTCTGAAAATACTTGCCTATGTGTTTTTATTCAAATACATTTCTAAAAAACAATGTCAAATTAGCAAGGGACACCAACCTCCTTGAGGTTCCAAAAAAAAACAAAAATATAATGTTATTGTGTTAACTTGACACACAAAAAAATAAAACATTATTAATGTTATTGTATTAACTTGACACAAAAAAAAAACATTAATAATGTTATTGTGTTAACTTGACACAAAATAAATAAATAAATAAATATGGAGATCACTAGAAAATTATTTATAAATAATCATAAAAAAAGATCTTTATGAAATCAAAAATAATAAAAGATGATCAAAAAATAAATTTGTAAACATTATTATGGAGATCGGGCTTTTAAAAAATACAATATCATTCATGAGATCATGAGAAATAATCCAGAAATCTGTTTGTGAGAACTCTGTGTGAATATGAGCAGCAAAACAACTTCGTTCTTCTAGCATTTTAAAGAAGACAATAATGTGCTGTATTAAATGATCACAGAATTATCAGCGTGAGGAATGTGCTAGCTCCAATGCGAACACTAATTTTACCAGACCGAGCGCTTCCGTCTCGTACTTGCTTCAGAGCATGCGTCTTTTTTTTCTGTCGGACCGGCATACAGACGAGCGGATTTCTCGATAGGAACTGGGTCCGGCGGAAAGATTTGAAACATGATTCGTCCCGTCAGACCAGTCCGGTCGAAAAGTCTGCCCATGTGTACACGGCATTAGTGTTCAAACATCCACTTTGTAATATCTGTTTGTCAGAGGCACTAAAAAACTCACTAAAAAGGTGAGTTCTGGACTAAAGGCTCTTACACATGATATGAAAATCTGATGGAAAATTTTGTACGACGAGCTGTCTGTCGATTTTCAAATTGTTAGTGCGGTGCTTTCGACAGCAGATTTAGTTTTTTCGTCAGACAAAAGCTGGATTAGCAGACTATAAAATTTTTGTAGGATGTGAACTCAACATCCGAGTATCGTTTCATTAGTGCGGTTTTCATATGAAAAAAATCAAGACTATGCATGCTCAGAAATTAAAGAATACATACAAAAATATTCAACACATTACATCACTTCTGACTTTGTAATCTGTGAGTAACCTCTTCACTTTTGATATGAGACTAGCATGCCACAAAAAATGGATGTTTGGTCGTCCGAAAATCTAAGTGTGTGTATGGGGCTTAGCAGGGTGCTTCTTAATGGGTTCCCCAACACAAAAAGCAACACTTGTGGCTTTTTAGTTTTCTGTCAGCACTCATACTTTTCACCCAGGTGCAGCTTCCACATCAGAGTAATGCCCCGTACACATGGTCAGATTTTCCGACGGAAAATGTGTGATAGGACCTTGTTGTCGGAAATTCCGACCGTGTGTAGGCTCCATTACACATTTTCCATCGAATTTTCCGACCCACAAAGTTTGAGAGCAGCAACAAAAACCGTTGTCGGAAATTCCCATCGTGTGTACACAAATCCGACGGACAAAGTGCCACGCATGCTCAGAATAAATAAAGGGATGAAAGCTATTGGCCACTGCCCCGTTTATAGTCCCGACGTACGTGTTTTACGTCACCGCGTTTAGAACGATCGGATTTTCCGACAACTTTGTGTGACCGTGTGTATGCAAGACAAGTTTGAGCCAACATCCGTCAGAAAAAATCCTAGGATTTTGTTGTTGGAATGTCCGAACAAAGTCCGACCGTGTGTACGGGGCATTAGAAAGAGAGAGGGACCTGCATCAGTCAGCTGGTATACAGTATATAAAGACCTGTAGTCAGCTGAGACTAGGAATGAGGTCTGGCTACAAGGTAAGAGGTGGACCTAGGAATTAAGCCTTTATTACACCTAAGGTTCCACAATGTTTCTGGGTTCCAGGATCCATAACAGAACTTATTAAGACAAACAAACAAAAAAGTTTGTTTTCACTATGTCAGCCATAAACTGGATCCCCTCACCATGTGTATGAGAACCCCAGTTGACACATACACACATCAACAATCCTGCCAGCTAGAGTGTCAAAATATGAGTAGATATGTTACAGCATACAAAGACAATTGTGCACTTCCAGCCTTGAGGGAACAGTTTGGACAATGATTTTTTCAGTTTCAGCATAATTGTGTACAAAACTAGGTGCATAAAGACATGGTTTGACAGGTTTGGCATAAATTAATTTGAGTAGCCTTCAGAGAGCCCTGACCGCAAACCTACTAAACATGTTTGAGATGAATTGAAAGACTGATCATGAGCCAGGTCTTCTCATTCAACATCAGAGCTATCCTGGCCACAGACATGTTCCAGAATCTTGTGGAAGGTCTTCCTGAAGTATGGAGACTATATTATAGCAGTAAAAGATTGGGCAGCTTTGTATTACTGGCCCTTGTTTTGGAATTGAATTTCCAGCAAGTGCAGGAAGGTGGGGAGGTCAGGTGTCCATGCACTTCATATAATGTAAATACAGTGTGTTAAAAAAATATACTATATATATATATATATATATATATATATATATATATACACACACAAGGGAAGCACCAATACCATTTTTTTTAACACTGAGTACGAGTACCGATACTTTTGTTAAAGTGCTCGCCGATACCAATTACTGATACATATCGCCTGGGAAGTGTTGGGAGGTGGGGGGAAGGTTAGGGAGTTGGGTGAGGCTGGGGTGAAGATGTGCTAGATGAGAAAAAAGGAGGGCTGATAAAGTGGGAAGGGGAGTCACAATCCTGGCTACTGCTCTCTAAACGAAACAAAAAGTAATAAAAAAATGTATGCACTGCCACTTGAATAAACATGATTGAAAACATTCAGCTGGTGCAAACACCCAGTGTATGTTCCCCACCAAAAATAAGTATAAATACATGTGCTGGGCTGCTGTGTCAAATTCTTTTTTTTTTTTCCAAAATAAATTTTATTGAAAATATATCTTGTCAGTATAACAGTATCATCATACAGTTGTTCAAGAGTCAAGGAATAGTTGTTATTGTGATTGAGACAAATGTGGCAATGATTTGGCTATAACAGAAAATCTCCTATACGTACATTTCAACATACGTAAGACAAGAGTGTTATATCTAGTAGAAAAAAAAACAATAAATTGACTGTAGAGTAGATATTGTTAGGTATTATGGCATAATTTCCATCTTCTGTTACAACCACTGAGGGGAGGTTCCAATTCGTAGAATGCTGGTGTGGGAATTTGTATGATAATTCAATCCATATGGAGTGTAAATTTGCTGGCCGGGTGCTCTGTTACGAGGACCCGCACCGCAAGAGGTATTAAGATGGGTTCTGGGTGGATAGTAAAAAACATAGGGATGGAGGGTAGGGTGGGGGCCTATGGGGTATGGGGGGGGGCAGGGATATAGGAGGGAGGTCAAGGTGGTGGGGGGGTGGTTGTCTCCTCAGTCTCCGCCACTTGTAGTGTAATTGCGGTATGATATTGCTTTAGGGTGGAGTAGATTAGGTTTGTAGGACACCTATTGTTGGAGAGCTGCATAGGGATAATGTTGACATGTGGCCTCCCATACTCGTCCCTTGTTTAGGGGTGGGAGGTCCATGTCAGGTGGGATAGGAGAGGAAATATGCGGGAGGTGTGGTTGAGGGGACTATGCAGTGTAGTTAGTGGATGTTTATCACAAGTGAGCAGGTCATGGTCAACAGTTAGTTCATCAATGTCAGGTATCTGTCGGTTGTCAAATTCTAATTATCTATATAGTGAGTGTTAATAGCATGAAACAAAAATTACTGGCAAAAAAAGTGAACTCCAATATCAATGCCTAAATATAACTTGGCGTGTTAATAATCTGAAAGTTAACTTGTATAGTGTCCATGCATAAACAAAATATCATACATAACACATATTGTTCGAATCTTAACTTCCCACTGATTGGTGAAACCAAAACTCCAGTTCAAACAGTCCTATTTGCTGAAATTACATGGACACTATAGATGCTAAAATAGATGCTAATTTTCAGATTACAACATGCCAAGGTATATTTAGGCATTGATATTAGAGTTCACTTTTCTATGTCAGTTTCATGTTACTAACCAGTGGCAGGTGGTGCTCAAAATTTTTGGGAGGGTGCAAACAAACTGAAAAAAAAAATCAATTTCAGCCTCACTGTGCCCATCAAATGCAGCCACTGTGCCCATCAAACACAGCCACTGTGCCATCAAATGCAGCCACTATGCCATCAAACGTAGTCACTGTGCCCATCAATTGCAGCTGCTGTGCCCATCAATTACCGCCACTCTGCCCATCAAATGCCACCACTGTGCCCATCAAACCCAGCCACTGTGCCCATCAATTGCTGCCACTGTGCCCATCAAATGCTGCCACTGTGCCCATCAAATGCAGCCACTGTACCCATGAAAAGCTGCCACTGTGCCATCAAATGCTGCCATTGTGTCCATCAAATGCTCCCACTGTGCCCATCAAATGCTGCCACTGTGCCATCAAATGCTCCCACTGTGTACATTAAATGCTGCCACTGTGCCATTGAATGCTTCCACTGTGCCCATCTAATGCCTGGCACTTACCCTGTCTCGTAGGGCAGCGGGTGACAGCGGCGAGCGGTGTCCTCCATATGGCTTCGCCCATCCTCTCCTCCCATCTTCTCCCATAGGCGATTGGATGCCTGATAGGCGTCCAATCACAGCACCTGTTGTTTCATCCAATCAGGTGATGGGTAACAGACCCGAGCACCTGATTGGCGGAGAGGCGGTTCAGTGTTAGGAAAGTGAATATTCATTCGCTGTTCTAACACACCAAGCATGGTGGTCGCATTGCACCTTTTTGACACCTATTAGAGCCTAAGTGCTTCAAAAACACCCTCCTGCCGCTGTAATTCAGGCGCCCGGCGCCCAAAAAGGGGCCGTGCGCCTGAATAGGGGGTGGCAGCAGCAGCTATGGATAGATTCATGCTATGCATAAATCTATCCATTGGTCATAGGGGGGGTGGCTGGAGAGAGGGGGTGGCACCCGGGCCCCCTTATGGACGCACCGCCACTGTTATTAACATTATATAGATAATTAGTATTTGACACATCAGCGCAGTACATACAGTATATTTATACTGCTCACTATTACCTACGGAGCCCAGGTCACCCTCACCTTGCAGGAAAGCGGGGGGATCTAATTACACACTGACCTGCTGCAGTGGTGCTAGCCATGTGTCTCTGCCGCTGCTTGCTGGAGGGGGGTTTCTCCACCGGGCGGGGCACAGACACACAGGGCTAGGGGAGAAGTCTCGCTGATTGCAGAGCCGCGCAGCTGCCAAGGAAAAGACAGATCTGTGCTGGGGCCACATAGGACTCACTTCTGCTCCCGAATGGACTGTGACAGAAATAGCTGAGTCGCGATGAGCAGGCTGAATGTGAGAGCTGCACCCAGCAGGAGGGGGGATAGTGGATTAGGCATGGATTAAATGACAGCACGGCACAGACTGAGATACCCGCAAGATACACCGTTCCAGGGACATTTGGATATTCATCCATTGGTCATTCAGCTGATATTCTAGGCTCCAGTGACTGTTTGTCCCCTATACCTCTATGGGAATTACATTGGCATAGATTACAGGATATTGCAGATACCATGCACTTAAAAATCTGCCCAATACTCACAGTCCGACGACCATGTAATACTAGAACGGACTCTGTTATCTCCAGTGCCTGCCTATACATGGAATCATTACACTGGAATCAATATTTATGTAAAAAAAACTTTTCGAACCCTCAGATCCTGATGAAGGTATCTGAACACTTCATACCGGAAATGTGTCGGGCATTAGGGCATTTACACTGTATGATGTTTATGTGTACAGTTTCTGTTCTGTCTTTCATGTGACACACATTGTGCATTCTTGTCATATGTAGATTTTATATGTTTTTTATTCTATATCATTAAACATTATATTTTATTCATTATTGAGTGGGTGGTCTGTCAAAGTCCCATTTGAGGGGGTTACATTCTTTGTTCTAATTAATAGGGATGGGACCACCATACTCTGTGTGACATGATGGGAGTCTCTCTTTTTTCTTTTTTTTTCCAGCAGGAGGGGGGAGGACAGTGGGAGGGTGGGAGCTGGGCTTGGTCACCTCTAAGGCAGGCAGTTTTCTGAACTTAAGGTCCACGGACATGAGGCCTGGACCGAGCCTGGTGACAGCTGGCGGGAGGGGGGGGGGCCGGGAGGGGAATCCTGAGGACATGTGATTGGTTGTTAAGGATGCGGCGGCCGTTCCTTAACAACCAATAATTGCCAGCATTTTTTTCATAACATTTCAGCTGTTATCAGGTAATTCCCACCTACAGCTAAAAGTACCAAGCCTGAAGGTATCGGTTTCGGCTATCGGGACATTTGCATGAATAGAGATACTCGTGCAAATGCTTAGTATCGGCACTGATACCAATACCAGTATCGGTATTGGTGCAACCCTAATACACACACACACATCTGAAGCTACCCAAGATAAATTGCACCAGAGAATTTTTGATATACTATAATACTATATGTCCTGTCCAGTTCCACTCATTCATCTGATTACCAAAAATAACTACTCTTCAGAGAAATTAGAAGATGTATCAGCATGCTCAGTATAATGATTACCGGCTGAAATCCTTAGTTATGGGGTGTGAATTAATGTCTGATTAATCTGCATACACACTTAAATTATATGTGAACCTTTACCTCATAATTCGTTTAGTTTAAAATAGAAATGGAAGACAAAAAGTTTGTGTTTGTGTGTGTTCTTAGCAGTTCTTAGCATAAGGGTCTTAGAGCGGTAGAAGTGGAGACTCCTTGTGATGATGGGGAAGGGGGCATGGCAGTAACAGTTTGAATGGAACATAGGTGCAGTCCAGTGTGAAATGCAGAGCAAGGCAGAGGGGGCGTATCAGCAGGAGGTGGAGAAACAGCTATACACTGCTCTCCCAAGTAGAATGCAAAGAAGCAAACTGACCACGCTGGGATGGATGTGCTTCCATGCCCTGGCATGGTCAGTTTGAAACAGGAAAGCACTTACAATTGGAAATAACTCTTTAGAAGAGACTAAACTGATTGGTCAAAAGGTAAAAAGTAGTCAGAGGGAGAAGTCTGATGATGGCGCCAGCTAGGAGCCGATGCTGAGTCCGTGAAGCCCCTACCCATATGTGGCTAATAGGCTAGTCTGCCTGGATTCTTTCTGATTCCCCCCTCTGCTCCCCCCGGTGCCCTCATGTCTCGCAACCCCCTATGAAGAATGGCTCCTCTTACCTCCACTCGGAGCCCCCAGAACCTGGTGGGGGGGCTGGGCTGTGAGTAGTGGGCTGTGGGGAGTAGGGGGATGGTGGGAGCAGTGAGCGCAACCGTCTTGGAAGGCGAAAGTGAAAGGCAGCATGGAGCATGCAGGGAGACTCAGAGAAGGCATCAGAGCTGGAAGAGAGAGACACAGAGAGAGAGGAGAGGAGTGTGGGCTTCTCAGGTGGCAGTGTTAGAGGATCAGAGAAACTAACAACTACTGGCTCAAACCAGGGGGCGCTCAGTGGCTCTGGCAAAGGGCTGGCCCCTAGTCTCAACTTCCAGACACCGCTTACCGGCTTCCAGCCCGGCCTGTAGCCCCTAGCCCCTAGCCTCTCCTCAAGCTACACAGGTGGAGTAAACAGGTGGAGCAAATGGATGACCCATTGGAAGGAACAGCCTGAAAGTGGCAGAAAGCCCTGAGCCCGGTATCAACAAGATTCTAATTGCAAAAGGGATGAGTCAAGCTTGCTTTTGTGCTCGAAACGAAATTCGGACAAATTTTTTATTATTCGGAAATTCGGATACATCCGAATTTCCGAAATACAAAAGTAACAAATTTAAACGCATCTGAAATAATGATTCAAATGGGAAAAAAGCAAACAAAATTCGTATTGAATCGAATTCGAAAATAAATTTTAATCAAATTCGAAAACAAATTCAAATTGAATTAAAAAACAAACTCAAAAAAATAGAAATCGATTTTCTAAAAAATACAATAAGATAGAATATAAAACAATAAAGCAATAGAATACAAATAAAACAATAGTAAAGAATAGAATATAATTGAATAGAATGTAATAAAATAGAACATGTCCGTCTTCTGAAATTTGAATTGGAATATATTATATTTTATTCTATTCTATTCTATTCTATTGTTTTTATTTTTTCTTCTTTTCTATTCTATTCTAATCTTTTCTATTCAAATTTGAATTCATTCTACACGAAATTCAAATTTCTTATAGAATGAAATCGAGTTTGAATAGAAAAGATTAGAATAAATTAGTTTCAAATTCTAAAAAAATCTACCGGATTACAAAAAACTATCAAATAAGAAAAAATTCTACCGCGTTCGAAAAAATTAGACTGAAATTGAAAAAGTTAATTATATATAACCATTTTCCAAAATTCGAATTTCGTATAGAATGAGATCGAATTAAAATAGAAAAGATTAGAATAGAATAGAAAATAATAGAAAAGAATACAAATATATATTATATTTTATTCTATTTTGTTCTATTGTTTTTCTAGTCTATTCTTTTCTATTATTTTCTATTCAAATCTTTTCTATTCAAATTCATTCTATACGAAATTCAAACTTCTGGAGCCATCTTCCGAAATTCAAATTTCCTATAGAATGAATTCAAATTTGAATAGAAAAGATTAGAATAGAATAGAAAAGAAAAGAATAGCATAGAAAAACAATAGATTTAATAGAAAAAACAATAGATAGATAGATAGAATTTTTTTCTGTTCTATTGTTTTTCTATGCTATTCTTTTCAATTCTATTCTATTCTATTCTAATCTTTTCTATTCAAATTCAAATTCATTCTATACAAAATTCGAATTTCGGAAGATGGCTTCTGAAGTTCGAATTTTTTATAGAATGAATTTGAATTTGAATAGAAAAGATTTGACTAGAAAAGAATAGACTAGAAAAACAATAGAGCAGAATATATATATATATATATAAAATATTTTATTCTATTCTGTTCTATTGTTTTTCTAGTCTATTCTTTTCTACTCTAATCTAATCTTTTGTATTCGAATTCGAATTCATTGTATATGAAATTTGAATTTCGGTAGATGTATATATATATATTAATATATATATATTGTTTTTGCTATTCTTTGCTATTATTTTCCATTCTTTTGTATTTAAATTTATTCTATACAAAATTCCAATTTTCAGAAGATATATATATATATATTTTCTACTCTGTTCTATTGTTTTTCTATTATTTTCTATTCTATTCTAATCTTTTCTATTCAAATTCATTCTATATGAAAATCGAATTTTGGAAGTTGTTATATGTATATATATATATTATATTTTTTCTATACTGTTATATTATTTTCTATTTTATTCTAATCTTTTCTATTTGAATGCAAGTTCATTCTATACGAAATTATGTAATAATTATGTAAGATGGCTTCCGAAATTCGCATTTCGTATAGAAATATATATATATATATATATATATATATATATATATATATATATATATATATATATATATATATATATATAAAACATCTTCCGATATTCTAATTTTGGATAGAGTAAAATCAAATTAGAATAGAAAAGATTAGAATAGAATAGAAAATAATAGAAAAGAATAGCATAGAAAACAGAACAGAATATAATAAAATATAATATATATATATATATATATATATATATAAAACCATTTTCCGAAATTCTAATTTCATATAGAATGAATTAGCATAGAATAGAAAATAATAGAAAAGAATAGACTAGAAAAACAATAGAATAGAATAGAATAAAATATGATATATATTATTTCATTCTATTCTGTTCTATTGTTTTTCTATTTTATTCTTTTCTATTCTTTTCTACTCTAATTCATTCTATATGAAATTTGAATTTCAGAATTTCTGTAATTTCTAACATTTGAATAGAAAAGAGTAGAATAGAATAGAAAAGAATAGAAAAGAATAGCACAGAAAATCAATAGAACGGAATAGAAAAAATATTGTATGTATATATATATGTGTAGGTATATATATGTGTAGGTATATATATATATATATATATATATATACACAAATATATATATATATATAAATCAATAGAACGGAATAGAAAAAATATTGTATGTATATATATATGTGTAGTATATATATATATATATATGTATATATATTTGTGTATATATATATATATATATATACACAAATATATATACATATATATATATATATATATATATATATATATATATATATATATATATATATACATATATATATATATATATATATATATATATATATATATATACATATATATATATATATATATATATATATACACATATATATATATATACATATATATATATATATATATATATATATATATATATAATATATATATATATATATATATATATATATATATATATATTTATATATATATACACACATATATATATATATATATAGAATATAATGAAATTAGAATTTGTAGAATTTGAGTGAAATTGAATTCTAATAGAAAAGACTAGAATAGAAAAAAACAATAGAACAGACTAGGAAAAATATATTAATATAGAAATATAATATATAAAAATATAAATATAATATTATATTTTTTTTTCTGTTATGTGCTATTGTTTATCCATGCTATTCTTTTTTAGTATTTTTGATTCTATTCTAATATTTTCTATTCAAATTCGATTTCATTATATACATATTTTGAGTTTTGGAAAATGGTTATATATAGTTTACTTTTAAAATTCGGGCAACATTTTTTCAAAAGCGGTAGAATTATTTTGAATTTGATAGTTTTTTTTTTAATTTGGTAGGTTTTTTTTTTTGAATGCAGTAGATTTTTTTCGAATGCTGTCAAATTTTTTTGAATTTGAATACGAAATGAAATGAATCCCGAAAATGAATGTAACGAATGCAACAAATTTAACTAAATGAATTTAGTTAAATAACAAATCGAAACAAAACTAATTTTTTCAACCTGCACATGTCTATGGTATACCCTTATACATATGTCTGGTTACAATTAAGAGGCAGACTGTGAGAGAGACTGACTAGAAAGTGAGATGGTGAGAGAGGCTAAGGAGGCTAAGGAAGCTTGAGTAGAGGCTTCCATAAAATCGAGCAGACTGAATGGACTGATACCCCCAGTTTGAAAAAAGAAAAATGGAGGTTCCCTGTGGGTTTTTTTAGCAGCAATATTAAATCAAAAAAGTTTTATTCAAAATGATTAGTTTTATTAGCAAAAGGCTCTGGACATACGCCATACAAGACAGAGATTTAAAAGCATGAGCTCCGGTTTACATGATGCATAACACAGTGAATTGAGGTAATCGAGGCTGAAAAGCTCCAAAATCGACTACTAGACAGAGGTTATAGCTGATGTTGCTTAAGAAAAGCATACAATCTAGCTATCGCACAGACAAGAAAAGGTAAGGAAGTAGATCCCTCACGTATCATTATACGATACTCACGACAACACCAACAAATTCGTAATATCATTGCTAGACACTGATCCATTCTTACATACGACGATAAGGTTAAGCACTTTGTCTCCCCGGTCCCCTCCATCACCTTTAGACATGCCGCGAATACCGTAAAATTAGCAAGAAACACTGTTCCACATACGGAACTATTCCGTGTGGATACTGCAGTCCCTGCCAATGGATAAGAAGAGAAAAAGTATTCACACGTCTGAATGGTCAGGTTTTTGAACCTAAACATTTTGTAAACTGTCAGACCTCCGCTGTAGTATACTTAATGACCTGCGCATTTTACGTAGGCAAAACCAGGCAGAAATTTTGGTGTAGAACATCTAAACATATTTATAGCATGGAAATTGGTAACATCTAACTCCCCTTAGGAAGACGTGGTTACTAAACATAACTATAGGATGCCCAAAGTTGCATTCGCCGCCTTAGATTGAATTCACATTCCAGGAAGAGGCGGCGATTGGAACAAAAAGCTCCTACAAATCAATCAAAAATGGATATTCAAACTTGGGGCCACCACATACCCAGGCCTCAATGAGTCCATTTCATATACTCCTTTTTTGAAGGGGTTTAATTAGGGGAAGACCAGCTGAAGGGATAACGTAGAGAAGATGGGGAGAATAATGGTGGAGGCATGATAAAATATATCTTTTCTCTTCAGGTGAATTAGTGCATGATTTTCACGTTAATTTTATACTAACGTGCATACTAACTTACTTTCTTTCTGGCATTGCAATATAAATGCATATTATGAATATTTGCAGTCTGAATATATCTATATAATGATTTATCACTATGATATACCAAAATTTCTCACTGCCTCCCCAAAAATACTTATCTGCCTACTTCTTTCAGCAGTCTCTTCCTCGAGAAAAGCCTTGGGAGACCTCTGTATATATCCCACAATGTTAGCATATATTCTTTAAGTTTTAGTCTTCACAGTGTACTCTTTTCTTTGCTCAATGAAAAATAAAATAAATACTGTATTTTAATTGTATAATTTACTCCGTTTTCTGGACATTACAATATATCAATATAAGTCCCAAAAATGTATGATTATGTCTATATTGATTTTTTCTACTTTTCCCCTAGATACTGGACCACTGTTTCTGTCCTCCCCCCGCACCTTGGGGTGTCAATCCTTGATCCAGCGGCTTCCCGGCAGGGTAGGGAGAAGAATCCTTCAACGTCTCCCTTACTAAGCATCCACCACCAGGTGGAGTTCTTTACCCTGCCGGCGGCTTTCCATGTCTACCTTTGGACATGGGGCTCGGGTGGTGTGCATGCACGGGGCGATCCCCCGGCCCTGGCCAGGGATGTCTTCTCTGCGCGTGCGCACTCCTCGTCTCCAGTCATGGTGTTTACGTCGGAGGTGACGGAGGCGTCCGGAGCATTTGCTTACAGGAACGCCGAGGGGGCCACAACAGGGATGCATTACTCCTCCCACGGCCCCTCCCTCTGAGGGATGGTCTGGAGATCATTTTAAAAAAAACACCTGTCAGCAATTACCCAGCTACCCAGGGAATATATATAGAGATGCTCCCTGCTGGAATCACTCAGTTGATCCGCAATGAGAGCATGACAACATACAAACTTATGGGGTAAGGAGATGCAACAAAAATGGGCTGCATGATTACAAACTTATTCACAAAACTTCCCTTTTTTTATTTATACAATTTTTCTCTATCCAGGACTCCAATGCACAGGTCCTTTTGGTGATCAAATGTTATGCATTCTTCCTGGATGTCGTATACGTCCAACCATTTTAATCACAGTAACCAGGTACTTAGTTTTGTGGCGTTTTTTGTGTTTTTTCCTTTTTTTACATTTTTGTAGTACTTAAGCACTCTTGGTAGTCCCATTATGTCTGTGATGCACTCCATTCACTATATAAACTCTAACTTTCAAGGGTCCTACCTTCACATTCACTTATTTGTAGTTTTTTCCATCTATCACTATTATCACCATTATTTTCTTGGCCTTTGATATCTTTGCCGGCTGGATATATTTGCCAAGGTAATCATATATTTTTCACTAGAACTTTTTTGCACATCATTCCTTCATGTTCAGTGATTCTTTTATTCACTGTTATTTTTTCCACACACTTTGCTCTCAACTTTTCTTTTTTCTCCCACGGGTGACGCACATGGTTCTTAATAACCCAATCTGAGGAGTTACAACACAGGATCCCTTTTTTCCACTGTGCAATGTCTGCACTAGTTAAAATTTCTTGTTTTTGTTTTTTTTTGTCACTTTTCACCCTCACTAGTATTTAGTTTTTTATCACATTTCTCATTTTTGCTGGTATAGACATTTAGTCTTGTCACCTCTGTCGATATAGATATTTTTGTCTCAAGTTTAAATTTAGTCATAACATGAGGGTATAACTACCCCCCCGGTTATACACACCCTTTGGAGTATACCCTTTTGGGGTATAGACTAACACTAGACTAATAGACTAATACTAATAGACTAATATTAATATTAATCACTCAAGACCAATAGACTAATACTAATACTAATCACTCAAGACTAGGGATGAGCCGAACACCCCCCGGTTCGGTTCGCACCAGAAACTGCGAACGGACCGAAAGTTCGCACGAACGTTAGAACCCCATTGACGTCTATGGGACTTGAACGTTCGAAATCAAAAGTGCTCATTTTAAAGGCTAATTTGCATGGTATTGTCCTAAAAAGGGTTTGGGGACCCGGGTCCTACCCCAGGGGACATGTATCAATGCAAAAAAAACTTTTAAAAACGGCAGTTTTTTCAGGAGCAGTGATTTTAATAATGCTTAAAGTGAAAAAAAAAGTGAAATATTCCTTTAAATATCGTACCTGAGGGGTGTCTATAGTATGCCTGTAAAGTGACGCGTGTTTCCCGTGTTTAGAACAGTCCCTGCACCAAATGTCATTTTTAAAGGAAAAATCTCATTTAAAACTGCTTACGGGTTTAATGTAATGTCGGGTCCTGGCAATATGGATGAAAATCAGTGAGATAAACGGCATGGGTACCCCCCAGTCCATTACCAGGCCCTTTGGGTCTTGTATGGATATTAAGGGGAACCCCGCACCCAAATTAAAATAAGGAAAGGTGTGGGGCCACCAGGCCCTATATACTCTGAACAGCAGTATACAGGTGGTGCAAACAAGACAGGGACTGTAGGTTTGTTGTTAAGTAGAATCTCTTTGTAATTTTGAACGGGTACATTTTTAACGTGTTTAGCTCCAGCCAAAAAATCTTTTTTAAGCTTTTTGGAAAACATAGGGAAGGGTTATCACCCCTATGACATTTGTTTTGCTGTCTTTCCCCCTCTACAGAAGATTTCACCTCACTTTTTGTCCCAATGAAAAATGTTTTTTGAAAATTTGGGTTTTTTTGTGGAACAAGGATTGGAAAGCATCAGTGGAAAGAAGAAATGTTTTTCCCATATTAACTCTTACAGGAGAGAATTTCCCTTCCTAGGGGTAGATTTCATCTCACTTCCTGTTGTCTCCTTCCGTTTGCAAGTAGGAGTCGTTTGTAAGTTAGTTGTTTGAAAGTAGGGTCCTGCCCTATATACTCAGCAGAAATTTGGGCCTTAGGTGTTGCTGTGGCCACAACACTGTAAGCCCTCACAGGGCCCTGCTGTGAAATATTAGATCAAGAATTGTAATTACATGCCCCTGTTGAACAGGAGCTGAAAAATTAGGCCTTAGGCACTGGTGCTGGTGCCACAACACTGCAACCCCTCACAGACACTCTAGTTGGAACGCAGGAACGAGCCCTGCTGCAAAGTATTGCATCAAAAATTGTAATTACACGCCCCTGTTAAACAGGGGCAGAAAAAATGGGCCTTAGGCACTGGCGCTGGTGCCACAACACTGCAACCCCTCACAGACACTCTAGTTGGAACGCAGGAACGAGCCCTGCTGCAAAGTATTGCATCAAAAATTGTAATTACACGCCCCTGTTAAACAGGGGCTGAAAAATTGTGCCTTAGGCACTGGTGGTGGCGCCCAGAACCAAAAATGTTCTTACAAGCTATCAGCGTGATGATTGAGGAGGAAGAGGATAATTACTCAGGGATAGTCACTCAGCATCAGCATAGGCAGTCTTTGAAGGGATCTGAGATTTCAAAAAAAATTATTCGGTTACATCAGCATCAGGTGCTTGGTAGCTGGTGGTGATCCAAGACTGATTCATTTTTATGAAGGTCAGTCGATCGACCGAGTCAGTGGACAGACGCACCCTGTGATCGGTTACCACGCCTCCAGCAGCACTGAATGTGCATTCCGAAAGAACGCTGGATGCAGGACAGGCCAGTAGCTCAATTGCATACTGTGCAAGCTCTGGCCAGTGATCCATCCTCAAGACCCAGTAACCCAGAGGATTTTCGGTGGGAAAGGTGTCCAAGTCTGATCTTGCCCCTAGGTATTCCTGCACCATGTAAAACAGACGCTGGCGATAGTTGCTGGAACCGATCATACCTTGGAGCTGCGGACCAAAAAATTGTTTGAACGCATCGGTCAGACGGCCACCTTCTCCACCGCTCCTTCTTTGACTGACCGAAGCCTCAGCAACACGTTGTCCAGAAAAAGGAGTTTGTAACCTCCCAGTCTCTGGGAACGCGTTGCACAGACCTTTCTGCAAGGCCTCCCGAAGATGTTTCATCCTCCCTCTGCGATGGCAAGATAAGGTCCGCAACCTTACCCTTGTAACGTGGATCAAGGAGGGTTGCCAGCCAGTATTGGTCCTTCTCCTTGATACCACGAATACGAGGATCCTTACGCAGGCTTCGCAGGATCAGGGAGGCCATGCAGCGTAGGTTTGCTGAGGCATTCGGTCCGGAGTCCTCTGGGTCACTAAGGACGACATGGTCCGCAGCCACCTCCTCCCAGCCACGTATAAGTCCATGTGTTTCTTGGGACTGATCCCTTAAAGACTGCTGCTGATGCTGAGTGCCATAAAATAAAAAGACAGCGCTTGCAAGTGGATATATTCTAAACTAACTCATATGTTGCAGCTGCTAGGTGAAAAGTGCTAATACTTTAATAATATTATAGAGAAGAAGACCTGCGCTAGCAACTCACCAAGTGGGTAACTGAAAAAATATTTTCCTAAAAAAAACCACATACCATAAACAATTATTACACAAAACAAATTGCGTGAAAAAAAAATATAAAAATATAAATACCGTATTTATCGGCGTATAACACGCACTTTTTTCCCCTTAAAATCAGGGGAAAGTCGCAGGTGCGTGTTATACGCCGATCCCCTGCGATCCCGAGCTGTCAAAAGTTAAAAATCGCCGACCGCGATTTGAAAATGGCGCCGCCGGCGCCGAAATACACAGAGCCGGTCCTCGGCTCTTTCCGGCGGCGCTCGTTTACTTTCGGTTTCACTCGTAGCCCCGAGCGGAGCTATCCGAACCTACTCGGATAGCTCCGCTCGTGGCTACGAGTGAAACCGAAAGTAAACGAGCGCCGCCGGAAAGAGCCGAGGACCGGCTCTGTGTATTTCGGCGCCGGCGGCGCCATTTTCAAATCGCGGTCGGCGATTTTGAAGCACAGCAGCAGGGACAGGGGATCGAAGGCTGCACTGGGGCAAGGCTGCACTGGGGAAGGCTGCACTGGGGCAAGGCTGCACTGGGGCAAGGCTGCACTGGGGAAGGCTGCACTGAGAAGGCTGCACTGACAAGGCTGCACTGACATGGCTGCACTGACATGGCTGCACTGGGGCAAGGCTGCACTGGGGAAGAGTGCACTGAGAAGGCTGCACTGACATGGCTGCACTGACATGGCTGCACTGGGGAAGGCTGCACTGAGAAGGCTGCACTGACATGGCTGCACTGACATGGCTGCACTGACATGGCTGCACTGGTGAAGGCTGCACTGACATGGCTGCACTGAGAAGGCTGCAATGATGGGCATTTAAATGCAAGTTTTTTTCCCTTCAACTTCCCTCCTAAAAGTTTTTTTTTCCTTAAAATTCCCTCCTAAATTGGGGTGCGTGTTATACGCCGGTGCGTGTTATACACCGATAAATACGGTATACAAAAACTGTGCAAAAGCTCACTGCCACCACTAGGTCACTAGAGGTAAATTCAGAGACGTGAGTGAGAGATGGTCTAGATCAATCCCAAAAATCCAGATCAATTACACTGAGACTGAGCATTACCATATAATCGTAAATGATAAAATGTATCTGTGTATAAACAGAAACCACATAAGGTGTATTGAGTCACACAGTTCCTTCACATGAGGACACTCTACAGACTTCAGGCTTGTTAATTCATATGGTACACTTAAATGGCAAATAGGCTGGTGCCGGTGATGTTTTGAGAGGAGATCTTGGAATCACAAACCTCGCATTCCACCAAAGGGAGAAAAAGAAAAGACATAGCATAAAACCTATGGTACCGTGAGATCACCTGCGCATAAAAGCGCTACTCACGGAATCGATGTGCAGAGCAGGCATTCAGAATAAGGGCCGGTGTTCGCTGCTGAACGGCGTGCGCTCCACCAACACCAGGAAGTGATGTCACTGGTTCTCGAGTATGCGAGCGTGGGCCGGATGTTGCGTCGACGCGTTTCGCCCCTCCCCCAGGGCGTTATCAAAGACTTTGATAACGCCCTGGGGGAGGGGCGAAACGCGTCGACGCAACATCCAGCCCACGCTCGCATACTCGAGAACCAGTGACATCACTTCCTGGTGTTGGTGGAACGCACGCCGTTCAGCAGCGAACACCGGCCCTTATTCTGAATGCCTGCTCTGCACATCGATTCCGTGAGTAGCGCTTTTATGCGCAGGTGATCTCACGGTACCATAGGTTTTATGCTATGTCTTTTCTTTTTCTCCCTTTGGTGGAATGCGAGGTTTGTGATTCCAAGATCTCCTCTCAAAACATCACCGGCACCAGCCTATTTGCCATTTAAGTGTACCATATGAATTAACAAGCCTGAAGTCTGTAGAGTGTCCTCATGTGAAGGAACTGTGTGACTCAATACACCTTATGTGGTTTCTGTTTATACACAGATACATTTTATCATTTACGATTATATGGTAATGCTCAGTCTCAGTGTAATTGATGCTGAGTGCCAGGCTCCACCTCCATACTGACACAATCTTCCTCCTCCTCCTCCTCCTCCACGCCCTCTTCCTGTGTGATCGGCGGGCACGCAGGAACACTGTCTGGATAAAGGGAGCCTTGAGAGCTAAGGAAGTCCTCCTCTTCCTGCCTCTGTTCTGCCTCAAGTGCCCTGTCCATTATTCCACGCAGCGTGTGCTCCAACAGGTGGACAAGGGGGACAGTGTCACTGATGCATGCACTGTCACTGCTCACCATCCTCGTGGCCTCCTCAAATGGTGACAGGACAGTGCATGCATCCCTGATCATGGCCCACTGGCGTGGGGAAAAAAAACCAAGCTCCCCTGACCCTGTCCTGGTGCCATAGTCGCACAGGTACTCATTGATGGCCCTCTGCTGCGTGTGCAGCCGCTGCAGCATGGCCAACGTTGAGTTCCACCTGGTGGGCATGTCACAGATTAGGCGGTTCTTGGGCAGGTTAAACTCCTTTTGGAGGTCTGTCAGCCGAGCACTGGCATTATATGACCGGCGGAAATGCACACAGACTTTCCTGGCCTGCCTCAGGACATCCTGTAAGCCTGGGTACCTGCCCAAGAACCGCTGCACCACCAAGTTAAGGACGTGAGCCAAACAGGGCACATGGGTCATTTGTCCCTGTCGGAGGGCAGAGAGGAGGTTGGTGCCATTGTCGCAAACCACCATTCCTGCCTTAAGTTGGCGTGGCGTCAACCACCTCTGAACCTGCCCCTGCAGAGCTGACAAAACCTCTGCCCCAGTGTGGCTCCTGTCCCCCAAGCACACCAGCTCAAGCACCGCATGGCATCTTTTGGCCTGCGTACTTGCGTAGCCCCTTGAACGACTACGGAGCACCGTTAATTCCGAGGAAGAGGCCATGGAGGAAGAAGAAGAGGAGGGGGTGGAGGAGAGAGGTGTTTCACAATCATTAGCATTTTGGAGGCGTGGTGGCGGAACAACCTCCAACACTACTGCACCTTGTCCTGCATCCTTCCCAGCTGCCAGCAGAGTCACCCAATGCGCCGTGAAACTTAGGTAACGTCCCTGTCCATGCCTGCTGGACCATGAGTCAGCGGTAATATGCACCTTACCGCTGACCGCCCTGTCCAGCAAGGCATGGACATTGCCTTCCATATGCTGGTAGAGAGCCGGAATCGCCTTCCGTGAGAAAAAGTGGCGTTTGGGTACCTGCCACTGAGGAACCGCACATTCCACAAACTCACGGAAGGGGGCAGAGTCTACCAACTGAAAAGGCAGCAGTTGAAGTGCTAGCAATTTTGCCAAGCTAGCATTCAACCGCTGGGCATGTGGATGGCTGGGAGCAAACTTCTTTCGGCGGTGCAGCAGCTGGGGCAGGGAAATTTGCCTGGTACAATCTGACGTCGGTGTACCAAAAGCAGATTGCCCACAAGTACTTGGCTGTGACACACCTAATTCTACACCTTCATTCCTCTCAGTGCAAGTCTCAGAGAGGACCTGCACTGAGAGAGAGTTGCAAATAGCAGCGGTGCGATCTGATGCACTCGTCTCAAAAAAGGCCCACACCAAAGAACTTTTTGAATAACATGCAGAGACTGCAGCGCCCTGCACATGTGGAGCTTTGGGGTGTGATGCAGTCAATGTGCTGCCCTTAGGCTGGCCCCTGGAGGGCATCCTACCTCGTTGGTGATGTGCCGCCTCCTCCTCCTCTTCCTCCTCCACTCTCCTATCAGGCACCCACGTTGAGTCAGTGACCTCATCATCCCCTCCCTCCTCATCACTGGAGCAAACCTGGCAGTATGCTGCAGCAGGGGGAGCATGACTGCCAGATTGCTGTCCTTCTTGGGCACCCCCTCTGTCCGTGCTCATGTTACTGCCTTCATCAAGCTCAGTATCATCATCAGAGCCTTCCAAACGCTGGGCATCCTCCTGGAGCATGTACCCAACACTGTGGTCGAACAGTTCGAGGGACTCCTCAGGAGGACATGGTGGGGCTAGGGAAGGAGTCACTGATGACATTGAGCCGAGGGAAGAGGCCGCTGCTTTGCCAGACAAAGTACCCTGGGCATGGGTGAGAGAGGATGAGGAGGATGAGGACGGCTTGGTCATCCACTTGATCAAGTCTTCCTCATGTTGCGGCTCAACATGGCCAGCTGCCGAAAAAAAGGCCAAGCGTGTCCCATGGCCACGTGCTGATGAGGATGCACTGTCTCCACGACCAGCACTAGACACAGAGCCTGCTTGCCCTCTCTTATTGGCTTGTGACTGTCTGCCTCTCCTTCTTGGCCTTCCAGACATACTAATGGCCTGTAGCTGCACTAAGCTGGGATATATATATATATATATATATATATATATATATATATGTACTGATACTGCAGCTAGCAAAATCAACTGCCTGCCTGTAGTATGAGAACACCACCAACCTTCTACAGGTAGCTTTAGCTCAACACTGTGAGCAGGACGCACCCCACTAACTTGTAGGTTTAGCTGAACACTGTGAGCAGGACGCACTGCACTAACTGTAAATAGTCTAGCTGCCTGACTGTGGTACTAATAGGATCAAAAGAACACCAGCAATTTTCTTCAGGTAGCTGTATTTACTGTAACAAGACAAGCCTGCCTGTCAGTAAGAAGATAACAGAAATGGATCTAGCTGAACACTGTGAGCAGGACGCACCCCACTAGCTTGTAGGTTTTGCAGAACACTGTGAGCAGGACGCACTGCACTAAATGTAAATAGTCTAGCTGCCTGACTGTGGTACTAATAGGATCAAAAGAACACCAGTAATTTTCTTCAGGTAGCTTTATATACTGTAACAAGACAAGCCTGCCTGTCAGTAGGAAGATAACAGGAACGGATCTAGCTGAACACTGGGAGCAGGACGCACTGCACTAACTGTAAATAGTCTAGCTGCCTGACTGTGGTACTAATAGGATCAAAAGAACACCAGCAATTTTCTTCAGGTAGCTGTGTTTACTGTAACAAGACAAGCCTGCCTGTCAGTAAGAAGATAACAGAAACGGATCTAGCTGAACACTGTGAGCAGGACGCACCCCGCTAACTTGTAGGTTTTGCAGAACACTGTGAGCAGGACGCACTGCACTAACTGTAAATAGTCTAGCTGCCTGACTGTGGTACTAATAGGATCAAAAGAACACCAGCAATTTTCTTCAGGTAGCTGTATTTACTGTAACAAGACAAGAATGCCTGTCAGTAAGAAGATAACAGAAACGGATCTAGCTGAACACTGTGAGCAGGACGCACCTCACTAACTTGTAGGTTTTGCAGAACACTGTGAGCAGGACGCACTGCACTAAATGTAAATAGTCTAGCTGCCTGACTGTGGTACTAATAGGATCAAAAGAACACCAGTAATTTTCTTCAGGTAGCTTTATATACTGTAACAAGACAAGCCTGCCTGTCAGTAGGAAGATAACAGGAACGGATCTAGCTGAACACTGTGAGCAGGACGCACTGCACTAAATATAAATAGTCTAGCTGCCTGACTGTGGTACTAATAGGATCAAAAGAACACCAGCAATTTTCTTCAGGTAGCTGTATTTACTGTAACAAGACAAGCCTGCCTGTCAGTAAGAAGATAACAGAAACGGATCTAGCTGAACACTGTGAGCAGGACGCACCCCACTAACTTGTAGGTTTTGCAGAACACTGTGAGCAGGACGCACTGCACTAAATGTAAATAGTCTAGCTGCCTGACTGTGGTACTAATAGGATCAAAAGAACACCAGTAATTTTCTTCAAGTAGCTTTATATACTGTAACAAGACAAGCCTGCCTGTCAGTAGGAAGATAACAGGAACGGATCTAGCTGAACACTGTGAGCAGGACACGCTGCACTAAATGTAAATAGTCTAGCTGCCTGACTGTGGTACTAATAGGATCAAAAGAACACCAGCAATTTTCTTCAGGTAGCTGTATTTACTGTAACAAGACAAGCCTGCCTGTCAGTAAGAAGATAACAGAAACGGATCTAGCTGAACACTGTGAGCAGGACGCACCCCACTAGCTTGTAGGTTTAGCTGAACACTGTGAGGTGGACGCACCCCACTAACTTGTAGGTTTAGCTGAACACTGTGAGCAGGACGCACCCCACTAACTTGTAGGTTTAGCTGAACACTGTGAGCAGGACGCACTGCACTAACTGTAAATAGTCTAGCTGCCTGACTGTGGTACTAATAGGATCAAAAGAACACCAGCAATTTTCTTCAGGTAGCTGTATTTACTGTAACAAGACAAGAATGCCTGTCAGTAAGAAGATAACAGAAACAGATCTAGCTGAACACTGTGAGCAGGACGCACCCCACTAACTTGTAGGTTTTGCAGAACACTGTGAGCAGGACGCACTGCACTAAATGTAAATAGTCTAGCTGCCTGACTGTGGTACTAATAGGATCAAAAGAACACCAATAATTTTCTTCAGGTAGCTTTATATACTGTAACAAGACAAGCCTGCCTGTCAGTAGGAAGATAACAGGAACGGATCTAGCTGAACACTGTGAGCAGGACACACTGCACTAAATGTAAATAGTCTAGAAGATAACAGGAACGGATCTAGCTATACTGAATACAGTGTATATATATATATATATATATGCAACACCTGGGATGCATATATATACACAATACACTTTAAGTGCAGCTAACTGACTGACTGTCCTGCCTAATCTAGCTAACTCAAATGAAATGACACTGTCTCTCTCTCTCTCTCTCTCTCTCTCTCTCTCTCTAAGCACACCGGAACACACTGCACAGGGTCGCCGTGCAGGCGGTCTTATATAGTGTGGGGCGTGTACTAAATCCAGTGAGCCATAATTGGCCAAAGTCTCCTTGGCTTTGGCCAATTACGGCTCTCTGTTAAGGCAGCGCTGTGATTGGCCAAGCATTCGGGTCATAGTGCATGCTTGGCCAATCATCAGCAAGCAATGCACTGCGATGCCGCAGTGAATTATGGGCCGTGACGCGCCACACGAATTTGGCGCGAACGGCCCATATCGTTCGCAATTCGGCGAACGACCGAACAGCCGATGTTCGAGTCGAACATGGGTTCTACTCGTACACGAAGCTCATCCCTACTCAAGACTAATACTTTTAAACAAATTGCTCCTGGCCCCTGGTGTTATGTATAAAACACCCTGTATATTTGGGCAAGTACACCATTACAATACAATATATGGATAATTTTTTAAATTTATACCATTATGACAATTTCCAGGTGTCTTGATCCTCCATTCCCCTCCCTCTACTTTTGGGTGGGGGCCACGCTGTTTGTGACCACCTGCAAGTTGCATGGGTCGGCCTTGCCTTCCTTTTGGGGTGCGAGTAGGGACGACATCCCAGCGGAATCCAGAATCACAAGTGGGGAAACCTTTCGTTTTCTGTCTGTTTTTAAGGAAATCTCCGGATAAACCAGTGCATGACATAGAGGGTAACGATCTAAGACACTATCTCCAATTTCTTGTAGAGGATATAATTAATAATATTAATACCTTGATTTTTTCTCTCTGATGTGATTGTAGAACTATAAAGACCCCCCTGAGAAAGGCCATGACCCGGTAAGGTTGAAATGCATCGGGGTTTTCTCTAACATGGGATAGTATAACTTCAATCAATGTTATAGGTAGCATCGTTGTATGCATACCTTTTACAATAATTTCCACATGATATCAATTTTACTGTCTGATTTGTTACCTCAATTCACTGTGTTATGCATCATGTAAATCGGAGCTCATGCTTTTAAATCTCTGTCTTGTATGGCTTATGTCCAGAGGCTTTTACTAATAAAACTAATCATTTTGAATAAAACTTTTTTTTGATTTATAATTGCTGCTAAAAAAAACCACAGGGAACCTCCATTTTTCTTTTTTCAAACATTTGTTTTGGGGTGTGCAGCTTCATCAGATTCTTAAAAAGTGTCATTCCATGTTATAGATGCCCCCAGTTTTACCTCCCATGGACCACCCCTTTCATACCCTCCACACATCTTTTGAAAAAAAAAAAGCGGGGGGGTTTGAGGACTGAGCGGATGGTAAGGAAGCCTGAATTGTGACACTGATCCGTGATAAGTAATGTGTGATGAACTTTTGAGACCTGGAATTTACCAGAACTAAGTAAAAAGAAGGAAGGACAAGATAGAAGAAAGTTTGAGACACAAATAATCAAGCAGTGAGTCTTGGCCTAAAGCAGGTTACCCGTGCCTGAAAATATTGGAAAATAGTATTTTGTACAGTGGCCCTGGTCTGGTCAGTGACTACAAAACCTCTTGCTGGAGAAACAAAGAGGGTACATTCTTTTCCAGGGGTAAATAATATCAAGCCATTGAAAGTAGTAGAAGAGTGGAGAACGGTAAAATTTGGTACGGCAGATAGTATACAGTACACGCTACACAAAACAAAATGTGAGAGAGAAGTAGAAGAAATGGAGGAAAAACTGGATATACAAGCGGTAGAAATAAAGTAACTTAAAGAACAGATGAAAAGGGTACAGAGAGAACAGAGGAATATGATGTAAAAAGTTGAAGACCAGGAAAACCGCAACAGAAGGAAAAATTTAAGAATCCGGGGTTTACCTGAAACACAAGAAGACTTACATTTGGCTCATTGCTGAGAAGATCAATAAATGAAAAAATAAAGAATACAGAGAATTAGAAAACCGGCGGATATGGCTGGAGAAATCCTGAGAGACATCATTGCGATATTACATAATTACAAAGACAAAGAACAGATTTGGGAAGGTTTAAAAGCCAATCATCCTGCAAAATATGAAGTTACTGTACTACAGATATTCCCAGATCTGGCATCAGAAACTTTGGCAAGGAGAAGAGTACTTAAACCTTTATTGGAACAGATGAAAATTCATAATATCCAGTACTCTTGGGGTTTCCCAGCCTGTCTAATAGGGCAAAACGAAGGTTCCCTCAGCAATATTAAGGTTCCCAAAAGAAATGGAAAGATTTTGTTAAAAAAAAGGATATGCCAATCCCCGAGATTCCAGGCTGGTGGGACGTACAAGAGAAAACAATAAATACTGATAAACAACAACAATGGAACTTGGCCCCAAAGAAGAAGAAAGCATCAAATGAAGAAAAAACATAGATGGAAAAGGAGAGCAACAACTAAGGGGGGGGCTGGACTGGGGGGGGCAGAAGAAAAAGAAACAAAGTAAAGAATAGAAGACGGGACATGGGGGGCAGAGCGGGCTCAAGGTGTACACTTAAGTAGAAGGGGCAACGGATCTAACTGGGGTCCAAAAACAGAGCTCAACCTCAAGGGGAGAGAATCGAAGGGCAGAAAAGGGAGGGAGAGCCTTCAATCTATTTGTCATAGGTTGACCAAAATACCCCAAAAGGTGGGGGGGAGGGAGGGGAAGGAGGATGGGTAGGGGGGAGAAAGAAAACCTCTCACAATTTAACAAAGGTCTCCTCTAGGGACTCCTCTTTGCATATTGTATACCCATCAGGGCAAAAATATCTTGTAATGGAGTATAGCCAATCCAATCTAGTAGTAGGTTTGAACGAAGAGGATAGAATCAGAGATGGGAGTACAAAGAGCAAAGATGACATTATTACATTTTTTAACCTATAATGTGCGTGGGCTAAATATCCCAGTAAAGAAACATAATATACTAAGAGAGATTAAACGATATGCTTCAGAGGTAGTCTTCCTGCCGGAGACACATACCCCCATGAAACATATATAAAATTAAATTCAAAAGATTTCCCAAAATGGTTCTATGGAGATTCTACAACAAAACGGGCAAAGGGCTTCCCAGAGGAGTGATGTTTTCCCTGGATGAAAGAATGGTAGACCCTGAAGCCCACCAGCTGTTCTTGAGGGGAAGACTATGTGACATGGAGTGTACAAAAGCAGTTATGGAGAAATGAATGGAATTTAAGAAGTGAAGAGTAATTATGGCAGAAGATTTTAACTTCTGTATGGAACCTAAGAAAGATTGTACGTCCTGAGGGGGACTGGGGACTGGAAATGTACAACTGAAGATGATAAAAAAGAAGGTTTATCGGAATCAAATGATAGATGTATGGAGAGTAGAGATGAGACATATATGAGGCCACAGGGGCAAATCAAACCATACACCTCGTAGTCGGATGAACAGTTGTAAAAGTCTTTCAGGATATATGTCTGGCCTTTGGTAGAAAAAGATTTTTGGCCATGTTGGACAAAGTGATAGGTCTTACACAATTTTTTCCGACATTGAAACATCCCTACTAGAGGGATGAGTGGGGTAATGGACGGAAAGGCCGGGGTAGTCTTAAGTTTACTGGGAGCGATTTTGTTTTTGAGATTGGGAGCCCTTCGATAGGTAACCTGTGGATGTGTAGGGAGAATGGATCTAAGGTGGGGATCTTGTTGGAGGATATCCCAGTGTTTCTGAAGTATCTTCTCCATTCTATTATGCTGGGAGTGAAAGGTAGTGATGAACCAGATGGGGCAATTCGTGGGGGGTGTATTATTGCATGGAGGTTTTCCGTGAAGATATAATTCGTAGGCTGTCTCGACTAAATCTTCCGGATATCCTTTCTCAGAAAACTTATTTTTAAGGTGAATGCTGGCTTCTATATAGTCGGCTTTTCTGGTACAATTTTGTCTCCACCGACAAAATTGACCTTTGGGGATATTTTTAATCCATGGGGGATAGTGGCAACTCTTGAAGTGAAGATATGAATTGCCACTAGTGGGCTTGGTATAATTCTTGGCATATATCTCCTGGTTGTCATGTCCTAATTCTAAATCCAGAAAAGCTAGAGAAGTCTGGTTACTGTCATATGTGAAAGATAATCCGTACTTGTTGTTATTGCAATGTGTGGTGAATGATGTAATGAGATCTAGGGGTCCATCCCAGATAATTATGATATCATCAATATATCTGCAGAAAAAGACGATGTTGGCCGAGAAGGGGTTATTGTGATAGATGTACTGTTGTTCCCAAAACCCCATAGCTAAGTTCGCAGACGAGGGGGCAAAGTTTGCTACCATCACAGTCCCTTGTAACTGTAAATAGAAGTCACCGTTGAATGTGAAGTAGTTGTGTGTTAAACAAAACTTGGTGGCTTCTATGATGAAGGTGGCCTGGCGGGGATTGATGAGTGGGTCTGTAGAGAGGAAGTACTCAAGGGCCATGATACCAAAGTCGTGGGGAATTGAAGTATACAGGGAACTAACGTCTAAAGATACCCAAGAGTACGTAGGTTCCCAACTGTATGGTGAGAGTTGTTCCAAGAGGTGTGTCCCATCCCCTATGTAAGACTAAAGTTGGTGAACTAAGGGTTGTAGGTATCTGTCAACATATAGGCTGAAGCCTGAGGTAATGCTATCCATTGAGGCCACGATTGGCCTACCTGGGGGATTATGTTGGTTCTTATGGATTTTCGGTAAATGGTAGAAGTAAGGGATGGAATAAAATGGTTTACAGAAAAAGAAGCTCTCCACCTTAGAGATAATATTATCACTGAGGGCAGTTGAAATCAGAAGTTCAGCTTCTGAGGTGAAATCGTTGGTGGGATCTTTGGAAAGTTTCATGTAAGTAGTATGGTCAGACAGGAGCCTTTCAGCCTCAGCAATGTAGTCAACTTTATTTTGGAGGATAATACCGCCTCCTTTATCAGCAGGCTTAATAATGAGATCTTCTGCTTGGATTAATTGTTGTACAGATCTGGTTTCAGATGATGAGAGATTGTGTGATTTAGAGGTGGATGTGGTATTACAGAGTTTGGTCATGTCGGAAAAGACCACTCTGTAAAAACTCTCTATATAGGGACCTTTCGAGTGTGTGGGAAAGAAGATAGATTTGGGCTTTAAACCAGAGTGTATGATAGGTGGGGATGTGGCAAGGTGTTGTGTGAGTAACCTAGACAAGTCATCTTCTGTACATGGGATGTCGTCTGTAGTATGTAAAATGTCATAGTCATAGTATGTCATAGTCATAGATGTCAGAAATGTTATCTGCATCTTTAGATGGAGGTGAAGACGAAGTGATGTTAGCCTGTTGGATAGAGGTTTGTAGAGCTTTGGCTTTTTGGATGTTAAAGTGCCTTTGAAGAGTTAAATTCCTGGTATAGCACATTAAGTCTTTGAAAAGCAAAAAAGGGTTTGCCCTATTGATAGGAGCGAAGTTCAAGCCACGACTGAGAAGTGCCGTGTCAGCAGAGGACAGGATGCGGTTAGACAAATTGAAGATTTTTACAGTTTTTTTGGGTTCTGTGTGTAAAATTGCTCGTCTAGTTAATCCCCCTCTATGGCCTCTTCTGTAAGTTTTCTTTTTCTGGATGTAATTGCCGGAGGAGGACTGGACACTAAAAAAGTATCCTGGGAAGAGGCATTGGAGGGACCAGCAGGAATATGACGTCCTGTGGTGTGGAGAACTGAGGCAGGTGGGTCAATCTGACAATTGACCGCGTCTGCTGTTTGAGTTTCTGGATGGAGGTATATAGTATCCACATGCGCAATACGTAAATGAGAGAGACCAGTGGTACCATTGGGGGGATTGGCATTCATGGTCTGACTGGATAAAACTGTGGGTGTGGGATTTTGCCTATTGTAAAATAGGGTTAGAGAAGTGATTAGTTCTCTATTTTTTTGTAAATACTTTCTAGGGCATTTTTGGTTTGAATCGTAATGTTTATGCTGTCCTACTCAAAATGACTATTATTATTATATTACTTCAATTGTGATCATTGTTATACTTTTTACCTTTTTTTTTTCAATTACTTCATCATATCACAATATATATATATATATATATATATATATATATATATATATATATATATTTAGAGGAATTGGTCTGCAACAGAGTGCATGTAGGGGACGCCCCTTTGGATTTTAAAGGTAGAGAAAGAGTAAAGAACGTATTAACCATAAAAGGCACCAACAGTGCCAACTTTATTAGTATACAAAAATGGATTAAAAATGTCTAAAGGGACAAGACAAACATGTACAATCAATAATTGGTGTCTGTATAAATGACAAAGACAAGTGGAGCATATAAAAATGATATCACCCAGTGCCAGCAACCCCAAACCATCCACCTGCATGAGGTAGGTCTGGTGGGGGGTAGGTGGCTAATGCATATTTCCCAACATGTTTCGGAGAGGACCGTAGTCACACTGGTATATTCCTTCTTCAGGGGAATTGTTTAACATACAGATGGGTGGAAGAAAATAATTTCTTGTCTCCAGAACATAGATATAAACATCAATGAGTAACATAGCAAAAAACAGAACCATATAGATGGTTTATGTTATAGCCATTTTTATATCACAAGAATCATCAAAAAATATATATCATAGTACTTACATAATGAAGCTCATGTCATGAGAAAAAGAAAAAGCAAAGAAAAATGTCAACGTGCTGGTTGTAGGGGTCCACTGGTGACAGAGGGGACGCCAGTGATAACACGCAGAGCCGCAGGGGCACCTTCACAAGGTACGCCTGATCCACCCTGTAGCGAACAATGTCAGCATTAGGGGGAAAAAATTGCACATAGAGAAAAGGCCAGAAAGGGCTTGTAATTTAAGAAATTCCATATATGTGTAAGAGCCAGCTCTATAGGGTGTCAGTTTCAAGGAAGGCATATGTTTCATACCTGAATTGAGGTGGTAGATCAGGGACATTAGCTGCTGACAGTTTGAAGTCTATCAAATAGAGATGTTGGAACAAGAGTGTCTGCTGCTGACAAACCGGTGTCTGCCACTGTGTTGGCACCTGACATCCGGATGTGAGCCAGAGCAGTAACATATATATAGGGGAGTACATCATTGGAGACAATTGCTAAACGTGATACAGCTGTGTGTAAACACAGCTGAGAAGATTAGGATCAAGGGTGTGTAAAGGATGGCCAATCAGAGGCAAACCTAGGAGCCGTCACAGCCGCCGTGTAGTCATGCCTGGCGGGCGGAGACATGCCTCAAGGGGTGTACCTCAGGCACAGGGGTGCGTGGCACGGCCGCGCCAGAGACTGGCGCGATGGCATCACGGGTCGACGTGCCACCGGCGGGAAGGCTTCACCGTCATCATGGAGACGGTGGTGAAGGCATGTAAGCGCTCCACCCCCCACAGCCAAATCAAGGACGGGAAGGCAAAACCGTCACCGTCCTTGGCTGTGGCAGGGGGAGCCCACCCGCTGGGTGTTAGTGCACAAGCAGCACCGCGGGGACCACACGCGCCCGAGCATATCACCCAGTGGATGGGTATGAGAGGAACAACCAGCCTGTTGAACAAAAGAAAAAAAGGGCAATCACAGTGTGTCATGGGAAACAAAGCATGAATGATGAAATTGACACTGTTAGACTGAAAAGTAAAATAGAATACACAATGTGAAGTATATACATGATAAAAAATATATGAAAATAACATGCAAAAATACAATATGGGGGGGAGGGAACAGAGAAAGCAGCACAACATAAAGTATGCATGAAAAATAAACAAGTATACAGTGTGGGGAGAGGGGGGAGGAAGGGGGGGAGAGGGAGAGCAAAGCAGACCAAGGAGAACCAAACTCCATAGCAATACAGGACAAGGAGACAGTAGTAATGTATCATTAAGCTTGAATCAACAACCAGGAGGGTTACACCAATGCTATATGTAGTTGTATATAGTTAAGAAGTAGGATAAAATAAAATTTAAATATAAATAAATATGAAAATAAAAATAAAGATAAAAGAGATATGAGGTAAAGAAGGGAATCAAAACCGAGTCGTGGCCTACATGTTAAGTTCACCCCTGACGAAAAACCTGGGAGAAAGGGTCTAAAGTTAAAAGCCTCATTCAATCCTGGTGGATAGGTGGCTCGTAAATTATGAATCCACTTAAGTTCGCATTGAAGGAGGCTCTTGCTAGAGTCACCACCTCATGAGCTGAAGTGGATGCGGTCCAATCCCAGGAAATGAACTTTAGGGATCGAGGTGGGGTGTGCTTGGGCCATGTGTCAGCAGATGGTTACATCGGGGTCACGTTTGGAAATGGTAGAGATATGCTGGTATATCCTCTTCCAGAGGGGGTTGATGGTCTTTCCAAAATAATAGCTTCCACATTCACATGTGAGCAAGTAAACTACCCCTGGGGTCTTACAGTTAATAAAGTGTCTTGGATGAAATATCTGTCCATTGGGTAGGTGGATGTCCCTACGCCTGTCCATATACTGGCAGTAGGGACATCCACCACACGAAAAAGTGCCCAGGGTTTTACAGGTGTCACCCCTATGTGGCCGGTACTCACTTTGAACTAATCGGTCACCAACAGACGGAGCCCTCCTATAAGTTACGGCTGGTGTACACCAGCCGTAATTTATAGGAGGGCTCCGTCTGTTGGTGGTGTAATGTTTGATGATTCTTGTGATATAAAAATGGCTATAACTTAAACCATCTATATGGTTCTGTTTTTTGCTATGTTACTCATTGATGTTTATATCTATGTTCTAGAGACAAGAAATATTTTTCTTCCACCCATCTGTATGTTAAACAATTCCCCTGAAGAAGGAATATACCAGTGTGACTATGGTCCTCTCCAAAACATGTTGGGAAATATGCATTAGCCATATGTACACAATAATTCTGCGTTATCTAGAAGGGGGGATAGAAAAGCAGCTAACACAACCAGCAAGTGTAGAGAATATCAAGAAGACAAAATAAGTGTAGCGCTAAAGGAAGGGATCTGAAAATGAAGTCTATGAACTGGCAGTTCCAAGTTCGTGTACTAAAAGAAACATCATTGGAGAGAAGATGAGATAAAAAGTCCTCTGGAACGGATCTCAACAAGGGTACAAATCCTCTGTAGAGGGAGCCCACGCACCACCAATAAAAATGAAGAGGCTTACCAGACTTGGTGGGCCCAACAAGGCATACGCCAGGTGGGGTCAATCAGGCTTTGGTGGTGCTGGGCTGGAGTTGGTCCAGAAGGGCAGGGATGGTGAAGTGGCTTCCACGTGGCTGTGTTCCTCAAACATGATCAGGCCCAAAGGTCGTGTCCCTCGAATCAGCGTTGGAACAAGCAATGACAGCAGCAAATGGAGGAAGAGAAGGATTGGCCAGATAGTGTAAATCCGTTTGAATGAAGATTTATTAAAAAACAGTATACACTCACATGAAAAGTATCTAAAAACAGCGCTGTGAAGAAGTGGCGACAGTGGGGTCCTATCCGACGCGTTTCGTCTGCATAGACGTCATCTGGGGGGTTCCCCCCACTGTAGCCACCAGAGTATATATAGAGAAACCTTCAAAAATAATGAAAAACAGCTCCACGGTTAATGAAAACGTCACTTCCGGTATTGGAGAAAGATGGCCCAACGGCGTGCGTTCCACGTCGGCCGGCATGCTTTCCACGCCTCACAATGGTGGGCACCGGAAGTGGAACCAAATAAAGTGAAATAAAATGCCCCTGTATAATTCATATGAAGGGGGCCCGGTCTCTAGTCACAAATGTGGAGAGATGTGGATGGGTGAGTGGATGCCAGTGAAGTGAAAAGGGCATGAGGGATATGTGCGGCGTACGATGTGACGAGATATGTACTGCGCATGTGCAAGGGGCGTGCGTGATGTAGAAATGGAGGGGCGGAACGGTGCAATGACGTCCAAGATCTAAAAGCCGTACAGGACTGTGTGTCAGACGTGTACATAGTGAGTGCCTCCCAGAGAGGCGGGCAAAATGTGAATGCCTGGGTAACTATGGTAACAAGCCATGGCCCCAGGAATGGCGGAATGACGTCCAAGGTCTAAGGGCCGTACAGGACTGTGTGTCAAACGTGTACATAGTGGGAGTCTCCAACAAAGGCGGGCAAAATGAGAATGCCTGGGTAACTATGGTAACAAGCCATGGCCCCAGCGTTGCGTACAAAAAAAAGGGATTAAAAGCGAAACGAGACAAATAAATGTCAGTATATCAAACAAATAGCAACTAGGTATCATAATTGTGTAAACAATGTTACCTAAAAACAACTATGTGCAGGCAGTGGGGACAGATGCACAAATCGAAGTGCAGTGTGTCAATGATGATGTGAGTAAAAAAATATGTAGGAGGACAGGGATTCGTGGTATTAAACCATGGAAAAAATACAAATTCAAGGAGCTGATTTGCATAAGGGGATAAAATATAATAATCACAAATGAAATACAAACTCGTGGAGCTGGTTTCCATGGGGAGATGACATATAACGATCACAAATAAATATATACAATAGATGTCTTCTATATGTATAAATGTCTTCTATATGTATAAATGACACATTCACAAACCTGAATTACATTAATGTAGGTGAAATAGGGTAAACATTCATGTACATGAAGCTAAAAAGGATGAATACCTATACACTTGTAGCCAAAATCAGGTGAGTGAAATGGAGGGGATACAATATAAATAAAAATAAATGAATTGAATGTAAGTATATATATGAATTAAATAAAATGAGACTGTGTAAAAAATATAAAATAAAAAGGAAAGAGAACACCTATAAAAGAGGGGGAGTAGGAATTGGGGCAACAACCTCAGGCTTTGTTAATAAAAGCGTTGACGTCAACTTCAACATTCATACCCGATGGGTAAAGTGTGCGGAGCTCGTGGATCCAGTAAGTCTCCAAGCGAGACACACCCCTAGTCATGGCACCACCCCTCCACGGGGGGACGTATCTGTCGATGACCACAAATTGTGTTCCATCAATCACACAATTGTGATGTAACTTATAATGGCGAGGGACAGTGTGTTTAGTGTCCCCCCCTTTAATGAGTGCGATATGTTCCGCCACTCTTATGGCAAAGGAACGGATAGTGTGGCCCACGTATTGTTTACCACAGTGACATGTAATCAAGTACACAATGTAACTGGTGGTACAAGTGCAGAATTGTCTGATTGGGTATGTCCTGTGGGTAACTGATGACGTGAACGATA
Organism: Lithobates clamitans; assembly: GCA_037952925.1. Taxonomy (NCBI): domain Eukaryota; kingdom Metazoa; phylum Chordata; class Amphibia; order Anura; family Ranidae; genus Lithobates; species Lithobates clamitans. Next base: position 4,813,695 of record JBBGZY010000406.1, read on the forward strand.
CAGTCTTTCTCCCTATGCCTGAATTATGTTGGCAAACACTACATCTCCTACAGGAATAGAATCCCTCCATCTCGTAGAAGAAGGGTTTACGTATAGGAGGGTTAATGATATTTGGGGCAATCCTGCTCTGTAAGGTTGGGGCACCCTTAAAGTTGACTCTGGCCTTATCGGGCAGTACATTACCCAAAATGCGGTCATTCCTGAGGATGTCCCAATGTTTTGTGAGAATGGCTTTAATCCATCTGTGTTGATTGGAAAAGGAAGTCAGTAAGGACCACCTGAAGGCATCGTCTGGTTCTCTCATGGGCCTATCTTCTAGAAGGGATTCCCTATTGGTTACAAGGGTGTGTTGATACTCACGATCAACAAGACAGGTGTCATAATCCTTATCTATGAACTTAGCCTTCAGGAGTGCCGATTGTAATTTAAAGGAGTCAATGTTTGAACAATTTCTTCGTAGTCTAAGAAATTGACTCTGTGGTACCGAGTCAAGCCAAGACCGGTGATGGCAGCTATCAGGTGGTATGAAGCTATTCCGGTCTGTAGCTTTGAAATGTGTCTGGAATTGAAAAACCCCATCACATAACTCTATCTCCAAATCCAAAAAGTTGATTTTATGATTACTGGCTGTATGGGATAGGGAGATGCCACGATCATTCCTATTCAAGCGTTCAAAAAATGAGTCGAGTGACTCGGCACTACCCTTCCATAGGAGGAGGATGTCGTCAATATACCGTGCCCACACAATAAGGGATGGATCCCTATTGGTATAGACGACATCCTCCTCCCACTTCACCATAAATAAATTGTCGAGGCTAGGGGCGAACTTAGCGCCCATAGCCACGCCACGTAATTGGAGATAGTACTGCTGGTCAAACCAGAAATAACTACGCTTGGTGGCGAATTCAAGTAGTTCAATGACAAAAGCACACTGAAAAGGAGCGATGGTAGGTTCCTTCTCCAAAAAATATTGGACCGCCTCCAATCCCTTGTCCTGGGGTATACAAGTATACAGGGAGGCGACATCAGCAGTGGCAATGATGTGATCACCCTGCGAATTCAAACTCTCAAGTAGGCGTATAGTGGCCCCTGTATCCTTCAAATAAGAAGGCATACGCCTTACGAGGGGTTGCAAATAAAAATCAATGTATCGGCCTATACGTGAGGTGACAGAGTCTATCCCACTCACGATAGGCCGACCAGGAGGTTGTACTGGGTTCTTGTGCACCTTTGGTAAATAATAAATAGTTGGAACCCTGGGTGCTAGGGGTACCATAAAATCTCTCTCCTTTTTATTTAAAATACCTTGGTCATAACCCTTCCTTACAATGGCAGAAAGCTCTCTTTTGAAAGAAGACGTGGGGTTATTGGGCAATGTTTTGTATGTATTAGGTTCCTCCAGGATCCTATACATTTCAGATATGTAGTCTTTCTTATCCAAAACAACAATGCCACCCCCCTTGTCAGCCGGACGGATGACAAGGTCCTTCTGTAGACACAGAGATTTGAAACCTTGATTGGAAAAAGGGTGATGATGTATGCGTTTCTCAGGGAGTTCAGCCAGATCCTTGAGGACCAAATCCCTGAATATAGTGATGGCTGGCGCCATAGGGACAGGTGGGGTAAATAATGAGGGATTGGACAAACCAGAATGGACTGTCCCAGAAGTGGCGCTGATCTCATTTCTAATAGGATTGGAAACAAGATATCGCTGAATGTGTAATTTGCGTGTGTACTTATGGATGTCCATAAATGTACCAAACCGATCGAGCTTCTTAGGGGGGGCAAATTTGAGTCCCTTATCAAGTACCGAAAGCTCTTCAACAGTAAGTGGTTTGGTGCTCAGATTAAAAACACCTTGGCCTCTCATGTTCTCCTTCTTTTTCCTCCTTCGAATTCTCCACCCTCCCCTGGTGCCTCTCTTGGGTCTGCGCCCCTTTTCCTGGGTCTTTGGTCCTCGTGAAATTTTTTTAAATTGTTGCTCTTTTTTTGTTTATATCGCAAAAAATAAAAAACGCAGGGGTGATCAAATACCATCAAAAGAAAGCTCTATTTGTGGGAAAAAAAGGACGTCAATTTTGTTTGAGTGCAACCTTGCACGACCGCTCAATTGCCAGTTAAAGTGACGCAGTGCTGTATCGCAAAAAAAAGGCTCTGGTCAGGAAGGGAGTAAATCTTTCCGGGCTAAAGTGGTTCATATTTTCTATCATTCCACGGTGTTTTTCCTCCCATGTTGTATTTCCCCTTCTGGGTCGTTATCTGTGGGGATTCCATGGCCTTTATGTCTGCCTGAGAGGCTATTTGTGTGGCTACTGAACTGTCAAAACTTGTGAAAATGTGAAAATGTCTACTCTCTGTTGCATGTACCGTATATATATATATATATATATATATATATATATATATATATATATATACTGTGTATATATATTGATGATGATGAATGTTGTGATCTCATACACTAATGATATATATTTTAAATTTGAAAATGTAGTGGATGTTAACATCACCGTGCTGTCCTGAAGAAGTGGTACCAACTGCAAAAAGCATTGATGGGAAATATCGGAGGGCGCCCTGTCATACATCTCTGTGGACATCTTTATAACGTTTGGATACTTAGTAATGTATTTGACAGGGTTCCAGTACTGTTTTTATAGGCAATGCTGTTTTATGTTCTTTTATTCAGTTTTATAACAAGTTGCAAATAGTCTTTTTAAACAATGTATAATAAGATTATATGATTTTTAAATGCTGTTGTGCCCATGTTGTACCTTTAAAGTCCACTCTTAGTGGTAAAGCAGGGTTTGGCTTGGCACCATTTGTTACTAGAAGATTGATAAAAGATGTGCTACAGTGGAAGTTTGAGTTAATCTACATATATTGTGTATGTACAAACTGCAGCATTTTTTGTAAAATTGAATTCAATATGACAACTTGGAGGCGTACACAGTACACAGTTGGTACTAATGTAATTTTCTGCTTGGATGAAGATCTCTGCACAAAGATACCACTCAGATTTTAGGAATCCTTTGCAACAAAAAGGGTTATTTACTTCTAAAGGGAAGCAGACACTGCAACCTATCATATTAGAACCCTGAAAGTGCAGTAGCTGAATAAAAACAATTAGTCTCTCCCATTCAATATTAGTACCCAAAGACGCAAACAAACATGTTTTTCTGCAGAGCAGAAACAGGTAGGAATCTGCAACAAAGTTTGTTACAGTCCTTGCAATGTACATAGATCACTCATAGGAGATTTTTTTTTCGCAACAAAAGTGGAGTTAATCTTTAAAAGCCAGTCACTGGCCCCTTTTTACTTACATGGCCAGGAATCCCCGACCGTGTATGCAAGGGGACGCAGTAGTGGTAACATCACCACCTAATTATGGCCATGGTCAATAAAGATCAGCAGGTTACATACATCATGATTGACACTAGATTTACACTGGTGGATATCTTGGGGCCTTTTTTTTCTTTAATAAAGGAGCTAATTAGGTATAGATGATGTTTTATTCAGCTGCTTACCTGCCTGCAGCAAATGGGGGATGTCAGACTTAAAATGATAAAATGCTTGTTGCTTTTGTGTTCATTCTTTACATTAGGGGAGTATCCCATGTAATTCCTAGCAAATGTGAGATATAGAGAAAAAAAGACAGTCATTCCACTTTTCCTTGGAAGCTTCCCTTATTTTGAAAATAATGCAAATGCAAAAATAATGCAAATAATGCAAAGATACCCCCCCCCAAAAAAAAAAGATACATACCAGAGACTTACCTCCTTGATAAGGGTCTGGTATGTATTTTGGGGGGTCCCCATTGCATTTTTGCTTTTCTTTTCCCTGTAAATGTCACTTTTGCTATACTACTTTGCTTAAATGGTAGATGTGCCACTTCACAAGCAAATTTAGGGGACCCATCTAGCAAGGTTTTGAGAGCAATAGCACATATTTATTGTTGCACTTTTAGCATTATTAAATTCACTGTTACCCGCAAAATGTTTTTTTTTTGTTTTTTTGCATTGGTACACGTCTTATGAGCAGTGTTCAGACTCCCATGGACTTTTCTTGCCAATACCTTGGCTATTAGCCCTAAAACTAGGGAAAATTGATTCAGCAGACTGGGCTCCAATTGACTTCCATAGGGTTTGGTTTAACCATACCTCCCTGAACCGAGCCCAGGTATTTTTGGCTCATCCCTACTGCTCAATATACTAAAGTGGTTTATTCCCAGAAGAAAAGGAGAGCATGTGAACCACTGTAGCTAACAGCCCCATCAGGAGGGCAGCAGCCTTGTATTGTAAAAGTGGCCAACAGCTCTATAGCTGCCTGGATTACAAAACAGCTGATTGGTGGCAGAAAATCAATACCAAGCTCAGGCTACAGCAACAATGAGTTTGTTTTAAACCTTGTACAAGGTTTAATAGTGTACAAGTCAGCAAGTGGATCAAGTCTGCTTTTTTGTTACACAAAGCCACAGGTTTCATTGTGCAGCATTACAACATTGGGCACTGTGCAGGCCAGCCACCAGCATCCTAACAACCACTGACATCATTGGTTGATAACAAGGACATCGGGCACCAGAACAGCATCTTTGTTTGACCCTCCTGCCCCTCTCTGTCAGCACTATGGTGACATTAAGAACCCAATAAAAATCACTTCTAATGATGTTGGATATTCTACATGTGTGTAGTCTATATGTGAAACTATTAGTTTTGTTTTTTACATTTTATAATGGGGTGCATAGTTTTAAAAGGTGTCTTGCCTAGAAAAAGGTTGAGAAACACTACTATACAGCACAGTGAACACGAGTGGTAAACGCTACTCCTGGCTGCCCACAACACTGCAATTCAGGGTTGCCAACCACCAGTAAATTTACTGACAGTTTGTAAAAATCAGTGATTTTTTTACAACTGCCAGTAAATATCAGGGGCTGATCATTTCATGCTGTGTTGACTTTTTAAGTGTAAATCAAAGTAAATTACTTTGTTCTAGGTATTGTCAGTGTTTCCATATCATGTTTATACTGTTCAAATATTCACTGTGTTAGTTTTCAATAGGAGTTGTGTAATTTCTCAGGTTGCTAGTAAAAAACGTGCTCCGCCAGTAAATTTCCCATGTTTTGTCAGTAAAAAATGCTGCAGGAGGTTGGCAATCCTGCTGCAATTCACTGTCATAAAGCAGCAGAACCATACAGCTCTTTATATATTACTGCATAGCTCTGCATTAAGCACTGTACAGCAATAACTATCTTTACCTCAAATCACTGTGCCTGTCAGCTGTCCTTATCTCATATACCTTCCACACACACACTGGCAAAAGGCTGATGGAAGAGCTGACCTTTATAGCAAGGGGTTGGCAAATTTACAAACTCCCATCATTGCCCATAGTATGCCACCTCACCACAGTTCACAGATCGTGAAATGAATTGTTGTATTTGGGTTTTGGTGCAGCAGCCAACAAACTCAATAGTTTGCTGTTTTCCCCAACCGAGGACATACGGGAATCTCATCCCTTATAATGATGCCTAATGGATCTTTCTAAAACAGCTAAAAGAGAGTTTTAAACCTCAAACAGCCCTGGTAATATATATATATATATATATATATATATATATATATATATATATATATATATATATATATATATAGTGTGCTGTATTTGGTGGAGAATGCATTATAAATGACCTACAGGAAGAAAATCTCAATCTGATTTCTTGGAGCCAAACTTTTTTTTTTTTTGCTGATTCAAACCTGCCAAAGCTTAGGCATGAGTAGTCATACAGAAACAATTATTCCATTAAGTTTTGACTATTAGATAAATATGGACCTCATAAGCTGCAAGTGATTTCTTTAAAATTGTACAAGGTATATGCAGTTGTTAAAAATGTGTATGGAGTTTAGCACAGCACATCTTTAAGGTATACCTGAAGCCAAAAGTGTTTTCTTTCGTTTTGTGCAGGGTGACAAGGAGATTGGATTCCCTTTGAAGTTTTTTTACTGCTGACTGAGTACCTGCTGAGGATATTTATTCTCTCTATTCCATCTGGTCAACAATGTCTCTGGATAAGAAATTGAGGGAAACTGAAAAAGAAAATATAGCTGTCATTAGATCAGAAATAGAGGGAAACACTTCAAATAAGGGCACATGTTCTGCTAACAACTGTCTTAGAAATGATTTTTTTTCCATATCCTAGTGTATCTTCAGGACAGGAATGAGTAGAAATGCCTAAAATAAGGACAAAAAATAAATAAATGATTTGCCAGTTCAAAAATACAAAACAGGTTTTGGCCATAAATATGCCTTAACCACGCTGCTAGAGAGAGGTTACATTTAAAGCTCTTCTTTTTATAGCAACAGTATGTACTAATTCCATTCTGTGAAATACACCTAATAGACAAATTGTCCTACTACATGTTTGAAGTGCTTACTGCCACACACTTTTTACCTTTGAGTTAACAACATAGTTACTATTCACGAATATATAGATGACACATGACTAGGAAAAAATGTCACACCTAAATTATCCCAATAACGTTTTATCTGCCAAACTGTTAAATGTGATGACTACTGCTTCTGATTATCTGTAGCCCTTATAGGCTCTAGGAGTGAGATAACTGAAAAAAGAGCCTAGACAGGGTGTGCCGAACTTAACTACATTCATTCTGATATATAGATCAGCACTTAAAAAATATATCAAGGAAAGTGAAACGTTGCAAATTATTTGCTTGTGACAAGCCTTTCAATTGTGCCTGGAACTGAGATTTTCCTAATGCCCACTGCAGACTTTTCCAGCTAGTACTGCCACAGCTTAATCCAATTACTGTGCTATGTTGCTTATCACTGTTTCTTTTTTATTCTCAGATCTGAGCCTCATTAAGGTGATATCTGACATGACCAGTCAATGCTAAATTATAACTCTTAGGTTATTCAGACATTTTGAAATGACATTTGGATGACTGAACTTGTAGTCAGGTAGAAAACTGATTTTTTAATATTTCATTGTATGGGTATTAGCTCTGTATGTCATAGAATATAATATTTTAGCAATTTAAATGTGAAGAAGATATTCCAATTTTAAGGGAAATATTTAATAAACTTGCACACAGAGAAAGAAAGCCAGGAATTTTTTAGGACCTATTTCTAAACCTATTAGTCTTGGCTTGTGGCACAATGCAAATTCCACTTATAATGTCCAGGCCTCTCCCCTTGAACAAAACACTAGCTCATCACACTATGTAAAGTACCTGTAAAGAAGAAGTTTGATTTTATATTTACCTTATCCCTGTTTCCCACATTGCTGGTTGTGATGTCACCATCCGTACATAAACACTTTTGTAGATCAAAAGTGATCTTCTTGTAAGAAGACAAATTATATTCAATTATTGCATTAGTGTGAGATTTGGGATGCTCAGTATTTCTCAGGATCTTGCCAAAAGGACCATGACTTCATCCTCTCCAAAATGCTGTGAGTGGAAGACAGTTGTAAGGTAAGTATAAAATGATTTTTTTTTTTAAAGGTACCTTTTGGAAATAGTATGAACTAGTAATTTTTACAGGGAGAGGGGCTATGGACATTGTAAGTGGGCCTTGCATTTTACTCCATGTTATGCTTATTTTAACATGGGTTTTAACATAAAGAAAAACATGAAATGTAACCAAAGCCAATCAGTTATATACCTTAATTGTATGTTAACTGTAGCAATACATTTTCTCAATTTTTCCAGTTAAATATACCATTAAAAACATTTTTCTGTATCTGTTCAAAAAGTACAAAAATACCTTTTGATTCCAACAGAAATCTTGTGCGCTGATAACTTCTTGTGTTCTTTGACTTTTCTGCACTCTTCTCAGATATGTTATAGTAAGGAGGAAAAGAGGAGAGGGGGGAGGCAAGTGCAGGAGAAATGCCAGTTGACCCTGACAGAAATCCAGAGAGCATGTAACATCCTGTACATTCTGTGTCTTTTGCATTAATCTGTCCAATTCTCTTCTGTGGACCATATGACCTCTCTCGCCTGTGCTATGATAATAAGGAGATGAGGAGGTGTTATGTAGTCCAACAGAAAGAGCAATCCAGGGTGACAAATCATGAGGAACTGGGTAAACCCAGGGTCAATCCAGGGTTGGTTCAGCAAACTTTACCAACATTCAATTGCCATATCCAGACCCATTAAAATCAATGGTAGTTTAATCTTAGAAAACATTCTGGCCAATTTCAAGGCTAATTGAAAAGGGATTACCAAAAAATGTCTTGGAGAGCTGGGGACTACCTTAGGGGAAATGTTCCAGTGCCAAAAAGTTTTTAAAATTTTAAAAGCATTTAAAGTGAAACATTAAAAATGCTAAATTTCTTTAAATAACAAGCCTGGGAAAACCCTGTGAAGTAGCAGGTGTGTGCAATGCATAATACCTAGTGAAGCAAAAGTGACATTTACAAAGAAGAATTGTTGTTTAAATTGCCAGTAAATGTTACTGGTTGCATTCAGTTTTTAAACAAATGGACTGGGATTCTATACCAGATCTTTATCCTGGATGAGGGTCTGTTATGGATGTGACTGGGACCTTACACATAAATGTAGTGTAGGCTACTCCCTAAATTCATACCATACCAGACCATTATCAGAACATGCAGTCTAGCAGGCCTGGAAGTTGATAAGGACAAGCTGATAAAGGCAACGGGCCTCTTCCCCATAACCCTGGCCCAGTGGTTCTGGAGTACTAATGAGAAAAAACTGCACTGGGTTCAGTTAAATAGGGGTTTGACGAACTTCAAAGTTCAGACGCCAAACCTGAACCCCATTGAAATCAATGGGAGCCGAATCTGTCAAATTAAAAATGTCCATTTTCTGGACATTTATAATCTGGACTAATAGACAAAGGGGTGTCACAATAATATAATTTGGGGTAATACACTGCCCTGGAAAACATGCACCAATGCAATTTATTTTTTTTACATCCATTTGGCCATGAGCAGTGATTTTTTTACATGCTTAAAGTGAAACATTAAAAATGTCTAAATTCCTTTAAATAACATGCCTGGAGTGTATCTTAGGCATTATGTACACTGCTGCTAGTAAACAGATGTTTAGGAGCAGTTGGGAGTTTTATTCAGCTGCCCCTGAACTCTCCTCTATATCATCCCATCAGTACACAGGATCGTTTATTGTCGTTTCTAGGCAGTTGAGTTTAGAAGCATTTTTTGGATACCAAAAAAATCCATGCAGGATGGATGTTCAGAGGCCTTTGAAAATCCAAATGCCTGTAACAGCCTGTAAATGCAGTAACTCGAGTTTAGCCGCGTTTAGTTTACAGACGTTTTTATTTTTGTCAATTTGAAAAAAACGCTCCTAAACGCAAAAGCGGCTAATTGTGGCATGTAAACGTGGCAAAACAGACGTTTTTAAACATCAGTTACTATCTGTCAAGTTGGATAGTTTAGGAGAGGTTTTAAAACGTCCCGTTTACATTAAGCCTTAATCCTGCTTCTGAAGGGGATGATCTCTGTGATGTACAAAAATTGATGCATTAGCACTGATATAAGAATACATATATATAGAATAAAGAATTAATATATATACAAACAAAAAAGTTTTAAAATTGCCAGCAACTCATATTGAGAGCTGTCACTGACAGATTTATTGTTCTGATAAAAAACAGCACACAGACCCCTCCAAGAGTCTTCTATGGATTTTGGAGGATCTTTGAAGAGGTTTGTCTTTTTTTTAAGAAGCTGGTAATGAATATCATTAGCCAGGAATTTAAGCCATTTCATTTTTTTATTTGTAAATGGATTTTAAAGGACTCCACAAAAAAATGCACAAAGCCCCCCTAAAAATCCATTCAAGTGCCTTGAACTGAGCATGTAGTCTGGCTGGCCAAGAAAGGGGAGGACAAGCATATTCCTCACCCCATACCAAGCCACATGTCCTCAAAATGAACCATACCAGGGAATATGCCCTCAACATTTTGATGAGTACAAGAGCCTCTCCCACACAACCCTTGCCCTGTGGTTGTGAGGGGGTGCGGTTGGGGGCTTATCAGAATTTGGAAGCCCCCTTTCATAATAAGAGGGCCCCCAGATATTGCACCCCAGTGAATAAGTATGGAGTATATAGTATTTTTACTCAAAAAAAGAAAACATGTAACCTAGAAATAAAGTCTCTCTAAGTAAATCCATCATTAATTGCGATGCCCGCCGTGTGCTGAGAAAAAAAAAAAAAAACCCAGCGCATATGACTAAAAAACACTAGCTGAATGACAGCTCGCTGAGTGGTCATCAGCTAGATAAAGGAAGGGGCGGGGACAGTGGGGTCATAATTGAACAGATATAACTAAGGCCATATTTGGGCAGTGATGTCACTGCTATCCCTGCCCCTTTGTTTAAAAGGATTGGAAATTCCCCTTGACATTAGCAGTTCCCAGGGATGCCACAAGTGCAAGCACCCATGGCTTCATTAGGAACCAATTACATCAGGAAGTGGTCATTTGTATAAGCAGTAGAAATATTGCTTCTATATACAGTATGATGCACAGCTGAACAGGGGGCCGAATGGACTAAAGTTTAATCATTGGTCCAAATGCCCGAACAGTCTGAAGCATTCGTTCATCCCTATTCTGGAGGTCTGTATGTGGGGGGCTAATTGAAATCCCTCTTTAAAATAAGGGAACTCTCAAATATCCACACCCTACATGCTATTTATACTGTACAGAGTGAGCAATTTAAACTGCTGTTGTTCTGGTGAAACCAACATATGTACTTCCTACTTCCTGATCCTATCAAGTGTGAAGAAATATGATTAAAGGAAGGATTAAAGAAAGGATGATTAAGTGAAGGATATGAACATGATTAATCCCAATGTTGCAATCCAAAAATCCCCAAATTGTGAAATTTAATGCAATCCCTACTGAAGTCAATGGGGGTGAATCTTGAAAATCATTTTCAAGGGTAATAAACAAGGGATTGCCAAACCAGGGGCATAGGGAGCTGGGTACTGTTCTTTGGGATATATACACGTGCAAAAGCAATTTAAAAATACCATTCAGTAGGGAGCAACTCTTTTATCAAGGCCTAAAGGGCAACATTTAAAATACAGAACATGTTTGGGGGATCCCATACACTTGCCTGTGAAGTGGTCCACCTACAGCAAAAGTAAGATTCACAAAGAAAATAATATAACTTAAATTCTAACTTAATTCCATTTTCCTGCCACTTCATTTGTTGGCAAGCAAAGTAGCTAGGATTTTCTCTAATATCCTGGATTGTAATGGGGGGCCCAAAAAAAAAAACTCCACTAGAATTCATACCAGACCCTTTGGCAGTAGCAGCCAGAGGCTTGGTGGCACACAACTAGAGAAGAGGAGTGGTTTCATGGAACTGATCTTATAACAGTGTTTAAGCCTGTGGGAGTGGGGAATAAGCTAAGCATTCCTCTTCTTTACAACCCCCCCCCCCAGACTAAATGCACATTCAATCCTTACTACCCGAGGGGCTCCCTAACACAAAATACTTACATTTTTGTGGTTTACTTGAGGTTAGTTTTAACACATGATAATTTTTAAACATAACGCACATGTGTTTCCTTAAAGTGCAGTTTTCATCGAAAAAACTGTAAACTAACTAATTAACCTTCAGAGGTCTGGAAGAGGATTTGAGGTGGCTGCACTTTTTGGCTGCACTTTTTGGATGTTTATTGTCTTATTTTTTAAGGTGTACACTATTCTCTATGTTCATCAGATTCTTTCATTTGTATAGCAAATTCAAGGGCTGAGTTATTAAAGAGCTTGGTGGAAGCCAGTTATGTTTTAACCACTTGCTGACCGCCTCACGCCTATATACGTGAGCGGTCGGCTCTTGTTCGCGGGCGATTGGGGGTCAGGGGGAGGCCATCCATTGATGGCCACCCCCTCCCGATCGCTCCCAGCGAATCAAATGCTTCCTCTCCCTCTGTAATGTAAACAGAGGGAGAGGAAGTGATGTCATCTCTCCTCGAGCCGGTCTTTTTGATCCGACGCCGAGGAGAGAAGACATCCAAGTAAGTGCACCAACACTACACGCTCAGTAGAACACGCAGGCACACTTTTCACCCCCCTGTCACCCCCCGATCACCCCCCGATCACCCCCCTGTACCCACTGTCACTCTGACACCAATAGCAGTGTTTTTTTTTTTTTGCATTGGTGTCAGTTTGTGTCAGTTATAAGTGTTAGGGCAGTTAGGTTAGCCCCCTTTAGGTCTAGGGTACCCCCCTTTAGGTCCAGGGTACCCCCCTAACCCCCCCTAATAAAGGTTAACCCCGTGATCACCCCCCGTCACCAGTGTCGCTAAGCGATCGTTTTTCTGATCGCTGTATTAGTGACACAGGTGACGCTAGTTTAGGGAGGTAAGTATATAGGTTTGCTGTCAGTGTTTTATAGCGACAGGGACCCCCATATACTACCTGCTAAAGGTTTTAACCCCCTGATTGCCCCCTAGTTAACCCTTTCACCAGCGATCACCGTATAAGTGTTACGGGTGACGCTGGTTAGATAGTTTGTTTTTTGTAGTTTATTAGAGTTTATTACAGTTTATTATAGTTTATTATAGTTTTAGGGCACCCGCCGTTTATTACCTTATAAAGGTTTAACCCCCTAATTGCCCGGCGGTGATAGAAGTTAAGTTTTTAGGATCAGATAAGGTCTGCGTCGCCCCAGGCAGCGTCAGGTTAGCGCCAGTACCGCTAAAACCCACGCACACAGCATATACCTCCCTTAGTGCTATAGTATCTGAACGGATCGATATCTGATCCGATCAGATCTATACTCCCCAGCAGTTTAGGGTTCCCTGAAACGCAGTGTTAGCGGGATCAGCCCAGATACCTGCTAGCACCTGCGTTTTGCTCCTCGGCCCAGCCCAGCCCAGCCCACCCAAGTGCAGTATCGATCGATTACTGACACTTACAAAACACTAAGCACACATAACTGCAGCGTTCGCAGAGTCAGGCCTGATCCCTGCGATTGCTAACAGTTTCTTGGTAGCGTTTTGAATCAGTCGCTGACAGTCAGGAGCTTTTTTGCCTGTGAGTCTCACTAGTGTACCCCTAAATTTAGAGGCCAAAATGGCAAATCGAAGGTACACTAGTGAAGAGGCCTACAGGTTTCTGAGCATGACAGATAGTAAAGAGGAAGTCACTCATCTGTCAGATTCAGGCTCAGAATACGATCCTGTAGAGGACAGCGGCTCCATGACAGATAGCTCTGACGACGGAGTTGTGGTCCCTGCTAAGGTCAGGCGTACCAGACCCCGAACTTATTCTGTCCTTGAAGTGCAAGAACCGCAGGGCTCTCGTATGGAGCAGAGAAGTACTAGTGCCGCTATTCCTTCTGGTGAACTGGCAAGCACCAGCGGCCTAGTACACCCTGGTCGTACATCCAGCACTGCAGTAACACTTGGTGACGTGGCGAGTCCCATAAGTGCAGTTCAAGTTGGCGAGGTGGCAAGCACAAGTAGTGTCCCGCTGCCACCAAGAAGACGAACACAGGCCCGTCGTGCCCATAGTGCCCTTCCTGCTGCATTCGCCAATCCGAATTGGGTACCCACCACTTCTGCAGCACCCGTACTTCCCCCTTTCACTGGCCAACCCGGAATTCAGGTGGAAACAGTTGACTTTACGCCACTGGATTTTTATTCGCTGTTTTTCACCGAAGATCTCTATAGATCTATTGTGGACCAAAGCAATTTATACGCTGGTCAATACATCGCCACTATGCCCCAGTCCACCCTTGCCAGAGATTGGAGACCAATTACGGTCTCTGAATTTAAGATCTTTCTGGGCCTTTCCCTCCTCATGGGGTTGAATAAAAAGAGTGAGTTGCGGTCATATTGGTCCACTGACCCAATTTACCATTCACCCTTGTTCTCTGCCTCCATGGCCAGGGCACGATACGAGCAGATTTTGCGGTTCATGCACTTCAACGACAATGAACTCTGTCGTCCTTGTGGAGACCCTGCATACGATCGGCTCTACAAAATTCGGCCCCTCGTAAACCACTTCAACCAACGTTTTGCAGACTTGTTTACCCCCCATCAAGTTGTCTGCGTTGATGAGTCCCTGGTTAAATTTTCTGGCCGCTTGTCATTCAAACAGTACCTTCCCAGCAAGGGTGCCAGATACGGGGTCAAGATGTATAAGCTCTGTGACAGGGCCACAGGCTATACATATAGTTTTATGGTTTACGAGGGCAAAGATAGTCACGTAGAGCCGACAAACTGCCCTGACTACATAGGAAGCGCTGGCAAGATAGTGTGGGACTTGGTGTCACCCTTATTCGGAAAGGGGTACCACTTGTACGTGGACAATTATTATACGAGCGTGCCACTTTTTAGCCACCTTTTTGATCATCAGATTGGAGCATGTGGCACCGTGCGACCTAATCGCCGGGGCTTTCCCCAGCGGCTTGTAGATTCCCGTCTTAGGCTGGGGGAGAGAGCCTGCTTGAAGTATAATAATTTGCTCGCTATGAAGTGGAGGGATAAGAAGAATGTTTTCGTTCTCACCTCTCTTCATGCAGACACGATGGTCCAAATTCCTACGGTGACTGGTGTTGTGGAGAAACCCCTCTGTGTCCACGAATATAACCTTAATATGGGAGGGGTGGACCTCAACGACCAGTTGTTGGCGCCATACCTAATTGCCCGTAAGGCCAGACGCTGGTACAAAAAAGTGTCTGTTTATTTATTTCAATTGGCTTTGCTGAATGCTTATGTGCTATACAGAGCTTCAGGACGGACTGGATCCTTCCTTAAATTCCAGGAAGAGATCGTCAGAGCCCTTCTGTATCCTGACGGTGCTCCACCTCACCATCCTCAACCAAATGCAGTAAGCCGGCTGCATGAGAGGCATTTTCTTTATGCCCTCCCGAGTACCCCTACCCAACGAACCCCCCAAAAAAGATGTCGTGTCTGCAGCAAGCGCGGATTTAGGCGTGACACCCGGTATTGTTGTCCCCTCTGTCCTGGCAATCCTGGTCTTTGCATTGGTGAATGTTTTGAACGCTACCACACACTAGTGGAGTATTAGCGTAGGGTACAGCACTGCACAGACTAGGCACACTTCCACAGGGTCTCCCAAGATGCTGTCGCATTTTGAGAGACCCAAACCTGGTACCAGTTAAAAAAGTTAAAGTTACAAAAAAAAGTGTAAAAAAAACAAAAAAAAGTAAAAAAAAAGAAAAAAACACAAAAAAAATATAAAATAAAAAAACCAAAAATAGTTGTTGTTTTATTGTTCTCTCTCTATTCTCTCTCTATTGTTCTGCATTCTATACTGCAATGTTTTATTGTTATGTTTTTATCATGTTTGCTTTATAGGTATGCAATTTTTTTATACTTTGTTTTTTTTATTGTTAACCACTTTTGTGTTTTCAGGTACGCCATTCAGCTGCAGAGCGGATTTATTTATCTTGACAGCAACAGCGTTTGCTCCCACGATACATAAAGCCGTGACTCCAGCGCTGTCGGAGGTGATTTCACCACCACAGTTACATACTTCAGCATATATGCCGAAGCGTGGGGGCAGCAGTGGGTGGAGGAGCGATTTGCTCCTGCCTTTTGCGGGAGGATGCCCCCATGCTTCGGCATATATATTTTTTAGGTAGGCACAGGTTGCGTTAAATGTTTTATTTTTTACTATGTTTTTTTTGTATTTTGCTTTGCAGGTATGGTAAGTATTACTGTTATACTGTAATGTTACTTTGTTTTTTAGTTAACCATCATTTGCTTAGCAGGTACGCCATTCAGTTGCAGCACGGATTTATTTATCTTGACAGCAACAGCGTTTGCTCCCACGATACATAAAGCCGTGACTCCAGCGCTGTCGGAGGTGATTTCACCACCACAGTTACATACTTCAGCATATATGCCGAAGCGTGGGGGCAGCAGTGGGTGGAGGAGCGATTTGCTCCTGCCTTTTGCGGGAGGATGCCCCCATGCTTCGGCATATATATACGGTGCATGTATGCCCATCATTAGAAGTGGGTGGATGAAGGGAGGTACTGTATTCTAATGGTGGGCATACCCACCGATCAATATCTTTTTTTCGTTCAGCCCACAGGCTGCATGAAAAAAAAGTTTACAATGTATGCCCAACAAGGAACAGCAACGTACTGGTATGTTGCTGGACTTTGAGTGGTTATACCAGAATGATGCCTGCAGGTTTAGGTATCATCTTGGTATCATTCTTTTCAGCCAGTGGTTGGCTTTCTTGTAAAAGCAATTCTAGCGGCTAATTAGCCTCTAGACTGCTATTACAAGCAGTGGGAGGGAATGCCCCCCCCCCACACCGTCGTCCATGTTTTTCTCTGGCTCTCCTGTCCCAAAAGGGAACTTGAGAATGCAGCCGGTGATTCAGCCAGCTGACCATAGAGCTGATCAGAGACCAGAATGGCTCCAAACATCTCTATGGCCTAAGAAACCGGAAGCTACGAGCATTTCATGACTTAGATTTCGCCGGATGTAAACAGCGCCATTGGGAAATTGGGAAAGCATTTTATCACACCGATCTTGGTGTGGTCAGATGCTTTGAGGGCAGAGGAGAGATCTAGGGTCTAATAGACCCCAATTTTTTCTAAAAAGAGTACCTGTCACTCCCTATTGCTATCATAGGGGGTTATTTACATTCCCTGAGATAACAATAAAAATGATTAAAAAAAAATAAAAATGAAAGGAACAGTTTAAAAATAAGATAAAAAAGCAAAAAAAATAATTAAAAAAAAAAAAAAAAAAAAAAGCACCCCTGCCCCCCCCCTGCTCTCGCACAAAGGCGAACGCAAGCGTCGGTCTGGAGTCAAATGTAAACAGCAATTGCACCATGCATGTGAGGTATCATCGCGAAGGTCAGATCGAGGGCAGTAATTTTAGCAGTAGACCTCCTCTGTAAATCTAAAGTGGTAACCTGTAAAGGCTTTTAAAGGCTTTTAAAAATGTATTTAGTTTGTCACCACTGCACGTTTGTGCGCAATTTTAAAGCATGTCATGTTTGGTATCCATGTACTCGGCCTAAGATCATCTTTTTTATTTCATCAAACATTTTGACAAAATAACGGAAAATTTATATCAAATACTTACCGTAATTTTCCTTTCCTGATAGGCTCCATGGCAGCATACGTGTGGGTAGGCTCCGCCTCCATAACTACCCAATAGGACCCCCTCTCCCATAAATCTTTGCTCTAGGCTGCTATCCATGTTCCGTAACTAGCCTACTCCAGACATTTTGGGAGGGACTCCTGCTGCCATGGAGCCTATCAGGAAAGGAAAATTACGGTAAGTATTTGATATAAATTTTCCGTTTTCCTGACAGGCTCCATGGCAGCATACGTGTGGGAAATAACTCGCCCAAAAATACACACGGGCGGGCAAAAATGTTTGAGCAAAGAAACCAAATTTATTTTACATTGTCAACCGACAATACTTGTAAACCAAAATTAATAGATGACAGAGCCGCAGGCTCAACACAATAATGAGAAACAAATGTGTTAATAGAAGACCAGGAAGCCGCTCTACAAATGATTTCAGGCGCGTCATGCCGGGAAGCTGCCCACGAGGTCGAGATACTCCTGGTCGAATGAGCCGTCACTGCCTCTGGAGGAGCCAAGCCCTTTGCCTTGTATGCCCTCTGAATGGTCTGCACAATCCAAGAAGAAATTGATCTGACCGAAGCTCGCTTTCCTTTGTTTTTACCATGGAGAAGAACGAAAAGGAATTCCGTTTGTCTGAATGGACTTGTGACCTCCAGATATTGCTTTAGAGTGTGGCCTACGTCAAGTGGATGAACATCCTGATCATCCGTTGTTCTGAAAGTAGGAAGTACAATCTCCTGATTTTCATGAAAGACTGAGGTCACTTTAGGGTTTGACCCAAGCATGGGAATCAACACTACCCTATCTGGAAAAAAGGTTAGGAAAGGTTCTTCTGAGCCTAAATTTCTAATCTCTGACACTCTTTTAGCTGACGTCACGGCTACTAAGAAGGTGGTCTTGAGCGTGAGATCTCTCATGGAAAGAGGTTTGTCAGGATCTGATCCGAGATTGGAGAGAAAATCCAAGACAATAGGAAGGTCCCATTTGGGGAACCTAGGTCTTCTTTGAGGTTTAAGCCTGATAGCCTTTTATCCTTTAAAGAATTGACGGACTAACGTGTGATTAGCCCAAGATACTCCTGTGAAGGCCGAGATGGCTGAAACTTGCACTCTTAGTGAGCTGACTGCTAAAGATAGGTCCAGCCCCGATTGGAGAAAACTTAGAATGTCTTCTACTGCTGGAGACTTACACGGATTTGACCGGGAAGACATGTGATCAGAGAATTTAGACCATATCCGCTCGTATACTCTGTTCGTACTTCCCCTCCGGGCACTAAGCAGAGTTGGAACAGCTTCTTCCGGACAGCCTAGGGATTCAAGCCTTTCCCTCTCAAGAACCACACCCTGAGGTGTAGGCAAGATGGGCATGGGTGTAACGTCGAGCCTTGCGACAGTAGATCCGGCCTGAGAGGAAGGGGAACTGGGTCTTGAAAACTCAGGAGTGATAACAGAGGAAACCACGGCCTGTTGGGCCAGAAAGGAATCACTGCAATGATCTCCACCTTCTCTGTTCTGAGCCTCTGGAGGAATTGCAGAATCACCAGTACCGGAGGGAAGGCATAAGCCTTCTGAAACTTCCAATGCTCTGAGAGAGCATCTATCCCGTAAGCCTGAGGGTCTCTGAACCTCGAATAATATCTGGGCATCTTGTGATTGCATGGAGAAGCAAAAAGATCGACCTCTGGAAGTACTCCCAGGGTCAGAAGCCACTCGAACACCTCTCTGTGGAGAGACCACTCGTTGTTGTCCAATTGCACTCTCGAGAGGAAGTCCGCCTGTACATTCTGAATCCCCGGAATGTAAACTGCCGAGATGTTGGACAAATATTTCTGAGCCCAGCTCATTATTGGCTCCACTTCTTGTAGCAGAGACCAGCTGCGAGTTCCACCTTGCTTCTTTATGTAAGCCACCGCGGTTGTATTGTCCAACCTTAGCATCACAGATGAACCTTCTATTAGATGGCGAAATGGCAGGAGTGCCTGAAAGGCGGCCTTCAGCTCCAGAATGTTGGAGACAATCCCCCGAGCAGGGAAAACCCATCGGCCTTGCGCTACTTCTGAAAGGCAGTGAGCGCCCCAACCTTGATTGCTGGCATCCGAGGTTAATGTGACCCATGAAATGGGCATGATTGAATGGTGATTGCGCAGATTCTTCCCTTGAAGCCACCAAAGAAGAGACGTCCTCATGGATGACGTAAGGTGTATGCGCTGGACTTGGCTGGAAGAATCCCATTGTTGAAGGAACCCTTTTTTGGAAGGGTCGTGTATGCCATTGGGCCCACTTCACCATAGGAATGGTAGCTGTCATTGTGCCAATTACTTTCAGGCATTGGAGAGCTGAGAGGTGAGACGACGCAAGGGCCGCGTGTATTCTGTCTCGAATCACTCCAATCTTCTCCTCTGGAAGGGAGATGGTGCCTTCCAATGTGTTGAAGTGAGCCCCTAGAAACACCAGAGATTGTGTTGGCTCTAAATGGCTCTTTTCTAGATTCAGAAGCCATCCGAATTCCTGAAGGGTGGAGATGACTGAGCTCCTGTGCTCTAACAGTTGATCTTTGTTCTGAGCTAGGAGAAGTAGGTCGTCTAAATAGTGGTGGAGACGAACCCCCCTGATACGGAGTAGAGCCACAACCGACAACAGGACCTTTGAGAAGCCCCGAGGTGACGTTGTTAGGCCGAAGGGTAGACATGTGAACTGCAGATGCTGATTGCCTACCGCAAAGCGGAGGAATTGTTGGAACTCTGTTGCCACTGGCACGTGAAAGTATGCATCTTTCAGATCTATTGAAATCATCCAATCTCCCAGATGTATTGAATGTTGGATCGTAATTAAAGATTCCATTTTGAACTTTTCTTTTCGGATAAAAGAATTGAGATGTGTTAAATCTATTACTGGCCTCCATGTACCGTTTTTCTTCTGTATCATGAACAGAGGAGAATACATGCCTTTGCCTTGTTCGTCTTCTGGAACAGGGACGGCTGCGCCTTGATCCAATAAACAGCTCACGTAGGTTAATAGGACCTGCTTTTTCTCTTCTGAACCTGGAAGAGCTGTGGGAACAAATCTGAGTCTTGGGGTATTGCTGAAAACCCACTTGTGACCGAAGGAGACCGTCTTGACGGTCCAGTAATCTCGGATTGAGGCCGCCCAGACATGCCCAACATGGCGAAGACGAGCCCCCACCTGGCATGCCTGAGCGGGCCCAATCTCAAAAGGACTTTGTGGCATCCTGGTTGCCAGAGGAACCCCCTTTTGCGGGTTTCTTGAAAGAAGACTGCCTGGATTTCCAGGATCTAGAGAACTCCCGACCAGGTCTGTAGCTGCGCGCATCCCTAGCGCGATCAGAGTTTTGTCTTCTAGGAAAACTGCGTTTCTGATTTTGTAGGCGTCTGTCTTGAGGGAGGAAACCAAACTTCCCACCTGTGGCCCGGGTTATGGCACTATCGAGTTTATTGCCGAATAATGAAGAACCTTCAAACGGAATTCGGCATCAAGCTTGCTTGGAAGCTGGGTCCGCCAACCACGGACGGAGCCATAGGGCACGACGAGCTGAAACAGCTGCCAACATAACCCGGGACATCAGGCGGATGACATCAATAGATGCCTCCCCAAGAAAGGCTGATGCCAGCCAGATCTCTTGGATAGGAGAATCCTTAGCTGTTTCAGTAGAGATACCTCTTAAGAACTCATCCACATTATCAGACCAAGATTCCAAAGCTTTGGAAACTGCAGCTATTGCAAGTACTGGCTTACATGCCATTCCTGACGTCAGGTAGATCTTCTTTAAATCCGAATCAATTCGCCTTTCCAAAGGATCTTTGAAAGATACAGTGTCTTCCAAGGGAAGCATTACATATCTTGCTAGTCTCATTAAAGCTGCATCCACTAATGGGGCTGATTCAAGGTGCTTTACTTCTTCTTCCTTGAAAGGATATAGTTTCAAGACCTTTGACTGCATGGAACTTTTCTTGTCCATTTTGCTCCATTCCTCAGAAATGACCTCACCCAGCTCAGAGAGAAAAGGAAAATATTGTCGGTCCTTATTGAGCTGCTTAAAAAACTTCCTCTGTTTTGGGGGGGAAGTAACTGGATCTTCCCACTTCAGGGCCTCTTTTACTGCCTTCACCAGTGAAGGAACTAAAGCGAACTCAAACCCCACGCCAGGATCTTCCAGATCCAATTCGCTGTCTGAAACAGGAGCAGAAGGGTGACTTGGTTGGGAAGAATCCCATGTCTCATGCACAGAACCTTCACCCACTGGAGGGCATAATGGGTCTGATGGGGAATCACGGGGCTGCTGGGCTTCTCTCTCCTGTAGAGATTCTTTCACAACCCGCCTAACCATAGATTCCAAACGCTGGTCTGCACCATCCCTCTCATCTGCGGCTTTAGAGAAGCAGTGATCACAGAGAGATTTGTCTGTTGGAACAGGCATCCTACATCCCCAGCATGATTTTCCTGAACTCTCTTTAGAGTGAGATGAAGGGGGGTGAGAAGGATTTTTATTGCGCTGTTCAGATCTGGAAGGAGATCTATGATGGCTAGACCTGGAGGAAGATTGCCGGTGGTGTGATTTTGATGATCCACTTCCTTTATGGGAACTACAGTGTGGATCAGACCTAGTAGGGCTGTGAGGAAAGAAACACAGAGAAGATAGAGAAAGAAAATCAGCTGGTGTCCTAAAAATCCTACTCTCAATCGGGCTGGCCACTAGGGGGCAGTGAGGAGTCCATAATGTCAATACAATAGGAAGCTGCAGAGACAGATTCACAGGATCAGCTGACTGACAACAGACCTCCACCCCAGACAATAGAGATTGTCTTACCTTGAACCGCCAAGATAGTAGCCCCGGGAAGTCGCTGTATCCCCCACGATCATTCCCAGGGCTCTGAAAGCTTTCCACAGCTTTAAAAGTGGCGCCCGTGACGTCATCGCCGACGTCAGATGCGAGACGCTCGCGCGCATGCGCGAACCAAGCCTCGACTTCGTATTGGGTCCGCGCATGCGCAGAGCGTACGCCGGTACCCGGAAGTTACAGAGAGAGCGGCTGCTGGAACGCAGAGAGCGTCAGCGCCAATCTAGGACACCAGGAAGCAGGAAGAAACACACAGAGGTATGATACACATAAACACTGCTGCCATATGTGAATGAAATGTAAAAACTTACCCCTCCACCTACGATCAGCTGGGCCGAGGAACGCCATCCATACACACACACACCGGACTTGGCAGCAGATAATGGTCGCCTGAAACATTAGGCAATAGACCGTGCGCACATAGACGAACCGATCCAATCTTCAGCGCTACTCTGCTTTACACTCCATACCCTGCTAATAGTCAGGGCCTATCGGAGGAATCTTTGGCCCTCGGCATCATTGATCATAGGGAGGTTTTATCTTCAGGTAGGAGAACCAACACCTGGTCCTACGGAGGAGGACAAAAAAGGAACATGGATAGCAGCCTAGAGCAAAGATTTATGGGAGAGGGGGTCCTATTGGGTAGTTATGGAGGCGGAGCCTACCCACACGTATGCTGCCATGGAGCCTGTCAGGAAAGTGTGTTTTAGTGTATTAAAATTTAAAAAAGTGTGTTTTTTCCCCCAAAAATGCGTTTGAAAAATCGCTGCGCAAATACTGTGTGAAAAAAAAAAAAAATTAAACACCCACCATTTTAATCTGTAGGGCATTTGCTTTAAAAAAATATATAATGTTTGGGGGTTCAAAGTAATTTTTTTGCAAAAAAAAATAATTTTTTCATGTAAACAAAAAGTGTCAGAAAGGGCTTTGTCTTCAAGTGGTTAGAAGAGTGGTCGATGTGTGACATAAGCTTCTAAATGTTGTGCATAAAATGCCAGGACAGTTCAAAACCCCCCCAAATGACCCCATTTTGGAAAGTAGACACCCCAAGCTATTTGCTGAGAGGCATGTCGAGTCCATTGAATATTTTATATTGTGACACAAGTTGCGGGAAAAAGACAAATTTTTTTTTTTTTTTTTGCACAAAGTTGTCACTAAATGATATATTGCTCAAACATGCCATGGGAATATGTGAAATTACACCCCAAAATACATTCTGTTGCTTCTCCTGAGTACAGGGATACCACATGTGTGAGACTTTTTGGGAGCCTAGCCGCGTACGGGACCCCGAAAACCAAGCCCCGCCTTCAGGCTTTCTAAGGGCGTAAATTTTTGATTTCACTCTTCACTGCCTATCACAGTTTCGGAGGCCATGGAATGCCCAGATGGCACAAACCCCCCCAAATGACCCCATTTTGGAAAATAGACACCCAAAGCTATTTGCTGAGAGGTATAGTGAGTATTTTGCAGACCTCACTTTTTGTCACAAAGTTTTGAAAATTGAAAAAAGAAAAAAAAATACGTTTTTCTTGTGTTTCTTCATTTTCAAAAACAAATGAGAGCTGCAAAATACTCACCATGCCTCTCAGCAAATAGCTTGGGGTGTCTACTTTCCAAAATGGGGTCAATTGGGGGGGTTTTGTGCCATCTTGGCATTTTATGGCCTTCAAAACTGTGATAGGTAGTGAGGAGTAAAAATGTATGCTCTTAGAAATCCTGAAGGCGGTGCTTGGTTTTCGGGGCCCCGTACGCGGCTAGGCTCCCAAAAAGTCCCACACATGTGGTATCCCCGTACTCAGGAGAAGCAGCAGAATATATTTTGGGGTGTAATTCCACATATGCCCATGGCATGTTTGAACAATATATCATTTAGTGACAACTTTGTGCAAAAAAAAAAAATTGTCACTTTCCCGCAACTTGTGTCAAAATATAAAATATTCCATGGACTCAACATGCCTCTCAGCAAATAGCTTGGGGTGTCTACTTTCCAAAATGGGGTCAATTGGGGGGGGTTTGTGCCATCTGGGCATTTTATGGCCTTCAAAAATGTGATAGGTAGTGAGGAGTGAAATTACAACTTTACGCCCTTAGAAATCCTGAAGGCGGTGCTGGGTTTTCGGGGCCCCGTACGCAGCTAGGCTCCCAAAAAGTCCCACACATGTGGTATCCCCGTACTCAGGAGAATCAGCAGAATGTATTTTGGGGTGCAATTCCACATATGCCCATGGCCTGTGTGAGCAATGTATCATTTAGTGACAACTTTGTGCAAAAAAAAAAAAAAAAATTCTCACATTCCCGCAACTTGTGTCAAAAAATAAAATATTTCATGGACTCAACATGCCTCTCAGCAAATAGCTTGGGGTGTCTACTTTCCAAAATGGGGTCATTTGGGGGGTTTTGTGCCATCTTGGCATTTTATGGCCTTCAAAACTGTGATAGGTAGTGAGGAGTGAAATCAAAAATTTATGCCCTTAGAAATCCTGAAGGCGGTGCTTGGTTTTCGGGGCCCCGTACGCGGCTAGGCTCCCAAAAAGTCCCACACATGTGGTATCCCCGTACTCAGGAGAAGCAGCAGAATATATTTTGGGGTGCAATACCACATATGCCCATGGCATGTTTGAGCAATATATCATTTAGTGACAACTTTGTGCAAAAAAAAAAAAAAATTGTCACTTTCCCGCAACTTGTGTCAAAATATAAAATATTCCATGGACTCAACATGCCTCTCAGCAAATAGCTTGGGGTGTCTACTTTCCAAAATGGGGTCATTTGGGGGGGTTTTGTGCCATCTTGGCATTTTATGGCCTTCAAAACTCTGATAGGTAGTGAGGAGTGAAATAAAAAATGTATGCCCTTAGAAATCCTAAAGGCGATGATTGGTTTTCGGGGCCCCGTACGCGGCTAGGCTCCCAAAAAGTCCCACACATGTGGTATTCCCATACTCAGGAGAAGCAGCTAAATGTATTTTGGGGTACAATTCCACATATGCCCATGGCCTGTGTGAGCAATATATCATTTAGTGACAACTTTGTGCAAAAAAAAAAAAATTGTCACATTCCCACAACTTGTGTCAAAAAATAAAATATTCCATGGACTCAACATACCTCTCAGCAAATAGCTTGGGGTGTCTACTTTCCAAAATGGGGTCATTTGGGGGTGTTTTGTGCCATCTTGGCATTTTATGGCCTTCAAAACTGTGATAGGTAGTGAGGAGTGTAATCAAAAATCTATGCCCTTAGAAATCCTGAAGGCGGTGCTTGGTTTTCGGGGCCCCATACGCGGCTAGGCTCCCAAAAAGTCCCACACATGTGGTATCCCCGTACTCAGGAGAAGCAGCTGAATGTATTTTGGGGTGCAATTCCACATATGCCCATGGCCTGTGTGAGCAATATATCATTTAGTGGAAACTTTTTGTAATTTTTTTTTTTTTGTCATTATTCAATCACCTGGGACAAAAAAAATAAATATTCAATGGGTTCAACATGCCTCTCAGCAATTTCCTTGGGGTGTCTACTTTCCAAAATGGGGTCATTTGGGGGGGTTTTGTACTGCCCTGCCATTTTAGCACCTCAAGAAATGACATAGGCAGTCATAAACTAAAAGCTGTGTAAATTCCAGAAAATGTACCCTAGTTTGTAGGCGCTATAACTTTTGCGCAAACCAATAAATATACGCTTATTGACTTTTTTTTTTACCAAAGACATGTGGCCGAATACATTTTGGCCTAAATGTATGACTAAAATTGAGTTTATTGGATTTTTTTTTATAACAAAAAGTAGAAAATATCATTTTTTTTCAAAATTTTCGGTCTTTTTCCGTTTATAGCGCAAAAAATAAAAATGGCAGAGGTGATCAAATACCATCAAAAGAAAGCTCTATTTGTGGGAAGAAAAGGACGCAAATTTCGTTTGGGTACACCATTGCATGACCGCGCAATTAGCAGTTAAAGCAACGCAGTGCCAAATTGTAAAAAGTGCTCTGGTCAGGAAGGGGGTAAATCCTTCCGGGGCTGAAGTGGTTAAGGTTCTGAATGATTGAGCCTCTCACTCTAAACCCACCCCTTAACCCACCACTAGGGATGAGCCGAACACCCCCCTGTTCGGTTCGCATCAGAACATGCGAACAGGAAAAAAGTTTGTTCGAACACGCGAACACCGTTAAAGTCCATGGGACACGAACATGAATAATCAAAAGTGCTAATTTTAAAGGCTAATATGCAAGTTATTGTCATAAAAAGTGTTTGGGGACCCGGGTCCTGCCCCAGGGGACATGGATCAATGCAAAAAAAAGTTTTAAAAACGGCCGTTTTTTCAGGAGCAGTGATTTTAATAATGCTTAAAGTCAAACAATAAAAGTGTAATATCCCTTTAAATTTCGTACCTGGGGGGTGTCTATAGTATGCCTGTAAAGGGGCGCATGTTTCCTGTGTTTAGAACAGTCTGACAGCAAAATGACATTTTGAAGGAAAAAACTCATTTAAAACTACCCGCGGCTATTGCATTGCCGACAATACACATAGAAGTTCATTGATAAAAACGGCATAGGAATTCCCCAAAGGGGAACCTCGAACCAAAATTAAAAAAAAAAAAATGATGTGGGAGTCCCCCTAAATTCCATACCAGGCCCTTCAGGTCTGATATGGATATTAAGGGGAACCCCAGCCAAAATTTAAAAAAAAAAAATGACGTGGGGTTCCCCCTAAATTCCATACCAGACCCTTCAGGTCTGGTATGGATTTTAAGGGGAACCCCGCGCCAAAAAAAAAAAAAAAAACGGCGTGGGGTCCCCCCAAAAATCCATACCAGACCCTTATCCGAGCACGCAACCTGGCAGGCCGCAGGAAAAGAGGGGGGGACGAGAGTGCGGCCCCCCCTCCTGAACCGTACCAGGCCACATGCCCTCAACATTGGGAGGGTGCTTTGGGGTAGCCCCCCAAAACACCTTGTCCCCATGTTGATGAGGACAAGGGCCTCATCCCCACAACCCTGGCCGGTGGTTGTGGGGGTCTGCGGGCGGGGGGCTTATCGGAATCTGGAAGCCCCCTTTAACAAGGAGACCCCCAGATCCCGCCCCTCCCCCTGTGTGAAATGGTAAGGGGGTACTTACCCCTACCATTTCACTAAAAAACTGTCAAAAATGTTAAAAATGACAAGAGACAGTTTTTGACATTTCCTTTATTTAAATGCTTCTTCTTTCTTCCTTCATCTGCTGGTTCTTCTGGTTCTTCTGGCTCTTCTGGTTCTTCCTCTGGCGTTCTCGTCCAGCATCTCCTCCGCGGCGTCTTCTATCTTCTTCTCCTCGGGCCGCTCCGCACCCATGGCATGGGGGGGAGGCTCCCGCTCTTCTCTTCTTCTCTTCTTCTCTTCTTCGTTTTCTTCTCCGGGCCGCTCCGCAATCCATGCCAGCATGGGTGCGGAGCGGCCCGGAGAAGAAAATGAAGAAGAGAAGAAGAGAAGAAGAGAAGAAGAGAAGAAAAGAAGAAGAGAAGAGCGGGAGCCTCCCCCCCATGCCATGGGTGCGGAGCGGCCCGAGGAGAAGAAGATAGAAGACGCCGCGGAGGAGATGTTGGACGAGAACGCCGGAGGAAGAACCAGAAGAGCCAGAAGAACCAGAAGAACCAGAAGATGAAGGAAGAAAGAAGAAGCATTTAAATAAAGGAATTGTCAAAAACTGTCTCTTGTCATTTTTACCATTTTTGACAGTTTTTTAGTGAAATGGTAGGGGTAAGTACCCCCTTACCATTTCACACAGGGGGGAGGGCCGGGATCTGGGGGTCCCCTTGTTAAAAGGGGGCTTCCAGATTCTGATAAGCCCCCCGCCCGCAGACCCCCACAACCACCGGCCAGGGTTGTGGGGATGAGGCCCTTGTCCTCATCAACATGGGGACAAGGTGTTTTGGGGGGTTACCCCAAAGCACCCTCCCAATGTTGAGGGCATGTGGCCTGGTATGGTTCAGGAGGGGGGGCGCACTCTCGCCCCCCCCTCTTTTCCTGCGGCCTGCCAGGTTGCGTGCTCGGATAAGGATCTGGTATGGATTTTTGGGGGGACCCCACGCCGTGTTTTTTTTTTTGGCACGGGGTTCCCCTTAAAATCCATACCAGACCTGAAGGGTCTGGTATGGAATTTAGGGGGAACCCCATGTCATTTTTTTTTTTAATTTTGGCCGGGGTTCCCCTTAATATCCATATCAGACTTGAAGGGCCTGGTATGGAATTTAGGGGGACTCCCACATCAATTTTTTTTTTTAATTTTGGTTCGGGGTTTCCCTTTGGGGAATTCCTATGCCGTTTTTATCAATGAACTTCTATGTGTATTGTCGGCAATGCAATAGCCGCGGGTAGTTTTAAATGAGTTTTTTCCTTCAAAATGTCATTTTGCTGTCAGACTGTTCTAAACACAGGAAACATGTGCCCCTTTACAGGCATACTATAGACACCCCCCAGGTACGAAATTTAAAGGGATATTACACTTTTATTGTTTGACTTTAAGCATTATTAAAATCACTGCTCCTGAAAAAACGGCCGTTTTTAAAACTTTTTTTGCATTGATCCATGTCTCCTGGGGCAGGACCCAGGTCCCCAAACACTTTTTATGACAATAACTTGCATATTAGCCTTTAAAATTAGCACTTTTGATTTCTCCCATAGACTTTTAAAGGGTGTTCAGCGGCATTCGAATTTGCTGCGAACACCCCAAATTGTTCGCTGTTCGGCGAACTTGCGAACAGCCAATGTTCGACTCGAACTCGAAGCTCATCCCTACCCACCACATAACCATCTTTAACAGAGTAAAACCTTCAACATTAGGATCAGAGGCAAATTAGTTAATAGATGTTGGAAGTAGAGACTGTTCTTTTAGCAAAGTGGATTTTTTTTTCACCCAATAATGTACAAAGGAAATACAAAAAAAAAGGTTTTTTGCACACGATTGGTTGAATGGCATGAACACTTTTTCACCTTATTTGACTTGAACACAACTTCACTAGGGATGGTCCCGATGCTCAGTGCTTAACCAGTGAACCGAACATATGAGGCGTTCGCGGAAAAATTCCAGCACCGCAGAGCACCCCATAATGCACTGTGAGATCGCAGTACATTGACAGCTGCTGATTGGCAAGAGCATGCACATTATCTGGGAGAGCCATGATTAGCCAAAGGTAGGGTGCCTTTGGCCAATCATGGCTCAGGGGGCTAAGTCCACGCCCCACACTATATAAAGGCTGCTTACACGGCGGCCGTGTATAGTGTGATAGTAACGTGGAAAGGAGAACTTGAGCTACATTAGGCAGGTTAGTTAGTGGCGTGTAGGCAGTTTAGTATAGAATATATATATATATATATATATATACAGTGCAGGCAAAGGGGGAGGGGTATGCCTGTATATCAAGAATAATGTACAAGTGAATGTAAGAGATGACATCACTAAGGGAGATAGGGAGGAGGTGGAATCCTTATGGGTAGAGCTCCAAAGGGATGAAACTAAGGGGAAAATAATATTGGGAGTATGCAAAAGGCCCCTAACCTGAGGAAGGAGGGGGAGACGGATCTCCTATCACAATTTGGGATAGCAGCAAGGATGGGAAGTGTCATCATAATGGGGAATTTTAATTATCCAGACATAGACTGGGCGGAAGGAACCACGCATTCATCTAAGGCTCGCCAGTTCCTAAATGTCTTGCAGGAAAATTTCATGGGTCAGATGGTGGACGCACCAACTAGAAACAAAGTGTTACTAGACCTACTGATTACCAACAATACAGACCTGATCACAGATGTGGAAATAAGGGGCAATTTAGAAAACAGCGATCACTGGTCAATTAGCTTCACTATAATTCACTCAAATAGGAAACATAAGGGGAATACAAAGACACTGAATTTCAAAAGAGCAAACTTCCCTAAACTACGAACCTTGCTAGAAGATATAATTTGGGATAAAACCTTAGGAACAAAGAAAATGAAGGAGAGATGGGTTTGCTTTAAGAGCCTATTAAATAAGGGCATTAGCCAGTGCATTCCATTGGGAAATAAATTAAAAAGAGCAAGCAAAAGTCCTGGATGTCTTAACTGCAATGTAAAAATGCATATAAAAACAAAGGAGAAGGCCTTGTTCTGCTTCGCGTTATTGAACTGTTGTATAACACTAGTCAGACAGCTTAACAATAATTCAGAAGTCAAGAAACGTGAGACATCAGATCTGTATGTATTCTTTATCCCGAATAACTTTGTAAAACTACAACATAAGCATAAACAAACATATGTGTCAGTACATTAAACATTATACAGCAGCCTCACTCTATCAGTAAGAGTACTCACAGACAATTCCATCATTAGTCCAGGAATAGTTTAAGAGCTCTTCTTCATGCAGTGTATTAGATACAGGAGCAGTAATGAAATGAAGGAAATACAGTTCCAGGTTAAAGGTTACTGCCTTTTACTATGAGGAGAATCCTACTTCCTTCAAGCTCTGGCAAAGTAATACCATCTCTGACCACTAGATGGCAACAACATAAACTAACATTACAGTATAAACTGTAACAGCACATAGCACATATTAATATGAACAATATGGGCAGAACACTCCCTGTCTGCATACTCCCAATTTATTATGTCATTACCTAAATAACTACTGCTATGCAGAAAAAACATATACAGGAAAATGGAATCCCAGCTAGTCCGAGATCAAAACTATAATGTCAGTTATAGGTCTGAGATAAATTCTGGCGGTCCCATTTTTTACAGTTTTGACCTCCACCTTTCTAACCTTGCCATCCCTGCTTTGTAGAGCATTGACAATAAGTCCTACGGGCCACTCGTTCCTGCCCTCTTGGCTGTCCTTCAACAGAACAACATCACCCACTTTTACGTTTGGGCGATCCTCAGTCCATTTCCTACGGCGTTGCAGATTTGACAGATACTCTCTCTTCCATCTTTTCCAAAAGGTGTCTACCAAGCATTGTACTTGCTTCCATTGTTTTGCATGAACTTGTGTTGTACTTATGGTCCCAGATGGAGCAGACAAAGAGTTCATCTTTTGAGTCAACAACATTGCGGGGGTAAGGACCATAGGTGTATCTGGGTCTGAGGACACAGGAACTATAGGCCTGGCATTCATAATAGCCGTAACCTCTGCCATAAAGGTGCTTAAAGTCTCATGGGTCAAGTGAGCAGGTTTGGTTTGTAGCAACATAGCGTCCAAGATTCGCCTGGCAATACCTATAAGTCTCTCCCAGACACCACCCATATGTGAGGAGTGTGGAGGATTAAAGACCCATGTACATCCTCTGTCTTGGAGAAAGTCTTGCAATTGTGATTCGCTGTCACAAATGTTAAGTTCTTTGCAGGCTCCCACAAAGTTTGTCCCTCTGTCAGAACGGAGCAGTTTTGCTGGGCCACGAATTGAGAAGAATCTCCTCAAGGCATTAATAAAGCTTGATGTTGACATGGCTTCAAGTAGCTCTATGTGTACAGCTCGGGTGGACAAACAAGTGAAAAGGACTGCCCATCGTTTACTGTCCGCGCTACCTCCTCTAGTGCGACAGGTTAAAACAGACCATGGACCAAATACATCTAGGCCCACATTGGTGAAAGGTGGTTGAGCAATTACTCTGTCCTCTGGTAGCTCTGCCATCTTTTGACTTTGTAATTTTCCTCCCAGTTTGCGACAGATGACACATTTGTGTATAACAGCTGATACCAAGCGTTTGCCACCAAGAATCCAGAGACCTGTGGATCTAATTGCACCTTCTGTGATGTGTCGCCCTTGGTGAACTACTTGTTCATGATGGTACCTAACAAGCAGTGTCGCAACGTAGTGATCATAAGGTATAATGACAGGCTGTTTCTCTTCTTCTGAAAGTTCAGCAAGAGACAAACGTCCACCTACTCTCAACAACCCATTCTTGTCTAAAAGGGGGGTAAGCCTCCTAAGACGGCTTTGTTTTGGGAATGTCTTTTGTTTTTTGATGCAGTCAATTTCCTTCTGGAAATATTTGTTTTGAACAGAAGAAATTATAACAGACTTTGCCTGAGCAAGTTCTACTAGATTGACCTGTTCATGGAAACTTTTCCACCTCCTGACCTGATCGCTATTGGTTTCTCTCCGGAAGGTTTTAGCGACATGGATGAGTCTGGCTAGGGTCCTAACTATAATGTTCCAGCAAGAAAATCTATCAAAGCAATGTGAGTGAAGTGTGGCTTCAGAAGCTTTGGTACTGAAACTCGTAATTTCTGATCTGATTTCAGGGTCAGCTTCGGGCTCTATGAGTGGATAAACATTAGCAGTGTCTATCTGCTCACAGTGTGGTTGGTACAGAAAGGGCCTGAGAACCATATAGAGTTCTGAAGGCATGCTGCTTGAGTAGGTCTAGTGGCATAATCTGCAGGGTTTTGCTCTGTAGATACATAGAACCACTGATCTGGGTGTGAAGATAGCCTGATTCTATTCACTCTGTTGGAGACATACAGATGGAACCTCCTAGTGGTGCTGCAAATGTACCCTAGGACAGTCTTGCTATCAGTGAAGAATTTCACAGCATCAAAGTCAGTGTCTAGTTCATCTGTGATTAGCTCAGATATTTCGACTGCAAGTACAGCAGCACACAACTCTAAACGAGGAATCGTGTGGGCTGGTTTAGGGCTTGATTTGGACTTTCTCTGCAGAGTTTTGCTGAGTGAATGCAAACGCTTCATGGCTTGTTCCCTGTTACTAGACAAAACACGTCTGGGTGTGCAAAAGGGGTGAGGGGCCATCCAACTGTGATTGTCATCTTGGTAAGCCTCTCTATCCATAATCTGCAAGAAGGTCTGATCCTCTATAGAGAGGGCCTGTTTATCATCATCTTTAGTTTTCTGGAACACTGTAATCCCTAGATTGTCTGTCTGATTGTTGGAATTGACTTCTTCTTTACCATATAGAGTAGAGGAGTCACAGTGTTGTGTCGACCTGCCAAAGCTTTCCTTGACAATGAAGCTGTTGTGACAGGGACTGAGAAGGGATGTGCGTCTATTTGTTAACACAGATGTCTTCAAAGTGTTAATATTGTCAGGCTGGTGCACTGTCCCCAGGCAAACTTCTCCTACAATGACCCACCCCAAGTCCAGTTTCTGTGCATAGGGGGCATTATAAGGTCCATTGATTTGCTGGCGCACCTTGTGTACCTGAAGGATGTCTCTCCCAAGAAATAGAAGGATAGAAACATCTGGCTCAACAGCTGGGATAAGGTGAGTAATTGAGCGGAGGTGAGGGTGGTGATGGGCTACTTCTGGAGAGAGAATCTCAGTTTTGTCGTCAGGTATCATGCCACATTCTATTAGGGTAGGAAGTGGAAACTGCACTTTCTTATTGAAGGATTCAATGGTAAAGTCAGAAGCTCTTCTCCCTGTGGTTTCAATTGTCCCCGCACATGTCCTTATAGTGTATGGAACTGCACTTGCCTTAAGATTAAAGATATCAAAGAAGTTTGACTTTGCAAGGGATCTGTTGCTCTGTTCATCTAGCACTGCATACATTTTCACTGCCCTTTCTCTCTTGCCAGTGGGATACACAGTCACTAAACAGATTTTGGAGCATGAACGTGCACTCTTGCCTTGTCCACATACTTCAGTGCAATTAGACATTACTGAGGAGAGTGGGGTCTCTTGTTGCTCCCTGCCCTGATCTTTCCTGGGTTCTACAGTCTCTAGCGGGGCAGGAGCAGGGCCTGGGTGCAACGCTGCAATATGTCTCTCACTGCCACATTCTGTACATTCTACTGGTATGTTGCAGTCTTTAGCAACGTGATAAGTAGATCCGCAACACTTAAAACAGATGCCGTTCTGTTTAAGGAAGGACATCCGCTCTGCAATAGGTTTGCTTCTAAAGCCTTTACATTTCTTTAGTGGATGTGGTTTTTTGTGTATTGGGCAATGTCTATCAGGGTTTTCTATGGTGTGTACCTTGTGGGTGCTTTGATAGTCTGTGACTTCTGAAGGTACAGCTGTTTTGTGTGTGGATACAGAGGTCCTACCGTGAGGTCTGTGAGGTTTCTCAGGTCTGTGTGATTGATTGCCGCTGGTGGTGAAGGCGAAACTGGGATCACTTCGGATTTTCGCTTGCTGTCTGACAAACCTAGAAAACACAGAGAAAGGGGGAAAAGCGACTCCATAATCTTCTTTGAATTTACCTCCCACAGACATCCACTTGTCTTACAGATTTGAGGGTAGTTTCTCTACTATGGGATTAGTGCCTCTAGCTGTATCTAGGTATGAAAGTCCTGGCAAGTAGCCATCTTCTTTGGCATATTCTATCTCTAGTAGAAGATCACTTAATTCTTGTAGCCGCACGTTGTCTCTGTAGCCCACTTTGGGAAAGACTTCAAGTTTTTTCAGCAGTGCTTCTTCTATTACCTCTGGGGATCCATATGTTTCTTCTAGTCTTTTCCAGGTCATGTTGAGTCCTGCTGCAGGGTTGAACAGGTTTGCTCTTCTCATCCTCTTAGCATGCTCTGCTGACTCTGTACCAAGCCATTTTATCATTAAATTAAGCATTTCTGCTGGTGAAAAGTTCAGACCTTCAGTGGCATTCAGAAAGGAAGATTTCCATGCCCAACAGTTTTCAGGACAGTCATCAAATTGGAGAAAGCCTGAGCTTACCATTTCTTTGCGGATGAGATATTTGGTGACATCCACTGCACATTGTTGTTCGCACATGTAATCTATAGGTTGAGGCGATGGGAACACTTGTTTTTTGCTCTTAGGGGTTTCTGGTGCTTCATTCTTGATTTGCTGGCAGCCGCTGACCTCATGTGGTTGATTGGGCCTGCTCAGGGGGTTTATTGATTTCGGCCTTAATTCCTTTGCTTCAGGTTTAAGAGACTGTTCCTTTGCATGCGCAGTAGTAACGTTCTGGATGTACTCACTTGTACAATCTGCAGAGAATAGAGGTTTTCCTGGAACCTCTGAGCCTTTATATGATTTTTCACTTCCAGAACGACTTGTTCCCATGTAGGCAGTGGCCTCTGCTTCAGCAGCTGCAGCAGCAGTCTGTCGCTGCAGGATGAGCAATTTTGATTTTAATTCCGCTT
This sequence comes from Lithobates clamitans, assembly GCA_037952925.1. Classification (NCBI taxonomy): domain Eukaryota; kingdom Metazoa; phylum Chordata; class Amphibia; order Anura; family Ranidae; genus Lithobates; species Lithobates clamitans. Next base: position 4,848,716 of record JBBGZY010000406.1, read on the forward strand.
CTTCTTGTGCGATAGCAGCTTTCTTTGCTGCTAACTCCTGCATCATCATGGCTTCTTTTTCTGCATACTGTAGCTGGATGCGGGCGGCTTCTGCCTTGGCACGAGCTTTAACTGCTGAGGACATCTTGCTAGCCTGTGAAGATCTAGACACATGCGAATGTGCATCGTCTTGCTGGGCGCTGGGAACGTTCTCCCTGCCTTGCTGTGTCGGCGGTAGCATGTCATCAGCCTGGTACTTTGTTCCTGATCTAAGACTCATGCTGCAGTAATGGCGTCTCAGTTTATTCCAGACTGCCACGTGGATGTCTTTTTACTGTTCTGCTTCGCGTTATTGAACTGTTGTATAACACTAGTCAGACAGCTTAACAATAATTCAGAAGTCAAGAAACGTGAGACATCAGATCTGTATGTATTCTTTATCCCGAATAACTTTGTAAAACTACAACATAAGCATAAACAAACATATGTGTCAGTACATTAAACATTATACAGCAGCCTCACTCTATCAGTAAGAGTACTCACAGACAATTCCATCATTAGTCCAGGAATAGTTTAAGAGCTCTTCTTCATGCAGTGTATTAGATACAGGAGCAGTAATGAAATGAAGGAAATACAGTTCCAGGTTAAAGGTTACTGCCTTTTACTATGTGGAGAATCCTACTTCCTTCAAGCTCTGGCAAAGTAATACCATCTCTGACCACTAGATGGCAACAACATAAACTAGCATTACAGTATAAACTGTAACAGCACATAGCACATATTAATATGAACAATATGGGCAGAACAGGCCTTCTAAAAATACAAGGCTGAGGGATCATCATTAGCATTAAGACTTTACAAAGAATGCAATAAGAAATGTAAGGGTGCAATTAGGGTGGCTAAGCTAGAACACGAAAGACACATAGTAGAGGAGTGCAAAAAAAATCCCAATAAATTATTTAAGTATATAAACAGTAAAAAAGAGAGGACAGACCATATTGGCTCCATAAAGAATGCAGAAGGAAATCTGTTACAAAGGATGGGGAGATGGCAAAGGTATCGAATGTATTCTTCTCCTCAGTCTTCACGAGAGAATTGGGGGGCTTCAGTAACCAAAACTGCAGTGTTTATCCTCATGACACATTACAAGAAGCACCCTCATGGCTAAGAAACTTAGAAATAGACTTAGAAAACTTAAAGTGGTTGTAAACTCTTTACAAAAACTTTATGCTACAGGTAAGCCTATAATAAGGCTTACCTGTAGCTACCCAGGATATCTCCTAAACCTGCACTGTTTAGGGGATATCCCCTGTCCCCTGCATGTGCCGATGACATCGGCACATGAGCACTGGGGCAAACTGAAGCAATGGAACGTATGTGCCATTGCTTCAGGTTGTGTGCCGTTGCACAAACACAATCACAGCTCTGGAGCCGCGATACCCGGAAGTAACCCCCAGGAGAGATGTCGCCAGCCGGAGGGGGAGAGGAGGATGGCTGCGGGGGCTTCGTTCTCGGGTAAGTAATTCATAATGAGCTAGTATGCTATGCTGCATACTAGCTCATTATGCCTTTGTATTGTAGGGGTTTTTTTTAGTTTCTTTTTAACAGGGTTTACAACCACTTTAACATTAATAAGTCACTGGGACCAGATAGCTTGCACCCAAGGGTCCTTAGGGAACTCAGTCAAGTAATCGCCAGACCATTGTTCCTAATTTGGAGATGGTGAGATCCGCTGACTACTGATCCTATTTGTGCATCCATTGACATTTCTGAGTCAAACATGACTCCGAGACTCTTGGCTTTAGTGCTTGGTAAGATGGTCTGTCCAAAGATGGTGGGAGTTGTCCATGGGGTCTTAGTTTTGGAATTTTGGTTTCTGTGTAGGAGAAGAAGCTCTGTTTTTGATCCGTTGAGTTTGAGAGAGCTAGTAGTCATTCAGTCGTCTATCAGAGTGAGGCATTTTTCTAGTTGCTGAAGGTGGTCTTTTTCCCCGGTGATGCGGAGGTAGAGTTGGGTATCATCAGCGTATGAGTGGAAGCAGAGGTCCGAATATTCTGATGATTTTGAGGAGTGGGCGGATGTAGATGTTGAAGAGCACTGGTGACAAGGGTGAACCTTGAGGGACTCCACAAGAGATAGTGCGGGTTTCAGAGTAGAATTCTCCTAGTTTCACTGTCTGAGAGCGATTCCCTAAGAAGGGTGCGAACCACTGTAGATCTGAACCTGTGACTCCTGCTACCCCTGTGAGGCGGGTGAGTAGAATATTGTGGTCCACTTTATCGAACGCTGCACTGAGGTCCAACAGTACCAGGAGACAAGATTCTCCATCATCAGCTGTTCCGAGGGCGTCGTCCCATATTTTGAGGAGTGCCGTTTCTGTTCCATGGCCTGGGCGGAAGCCTGATTGCAGAGGATCCAGGAGATTGTGTGTGTCCAGGTGGTGTTTTAGCTGTTGTACTACTACTTTCTCCATAATCTTGGAGATGGTGTTGAGGCTTGTTATCGGTCTGCGATGGTTAGGGTCCTTAGGGTCGAGGTTGGGTTTCTTTAAGAGGGGTTTGATGATGCCATGTTTGAAGGCAGTTGCGACAGTCCTTTCTTTGAATGACTGGTTTATGAGGTGAGTTATAGTAGGAGCCAAGATGTCGGACCATTCTTTTAGGAGTTTTGTGGGAATGATGTCGTTTGGTGATGTGCTGTCTTTAAGGTTTCTGATGATGTTTTTGGTGGTGTCAGTGGTGATTGGGATCAGTGAAAAATTCTGTGCTTGTGTGATGATCGTATCGATTTTTTCTTTTTGCTTTAGTTGGATGAGGTTGGTTGTTTTTTTCTGTTTAATTGATTTCTGGATGTTGTCGATTTTGTTTATAAAAAAATCTGATAACTCATTGCAGAATTGTCGGGTTTCGTTTCCCGGGGGCTCTAGGCAGGTAGGGTTCATAGTCTTAGTGACTATTTTGAAAAGTTCCGGAGGGCGGTTTAGGGCTGTTGAGATGGTGTTTGAGAAGTGTTCCTTTTTTGCTCTGAAGATTGCTTTGTGATATTTATCCGTGAGTGCTTTGTAGTTTTTGTGGTTTTCCTTTGTGGAGTTTCTTCTCCAGGCTCTTTCAGCTCTTCTGCGTTCCTGCTTTAGTGAAGTAAGAGTGTCATTAAACCATCCAGAGTTTATTTTGCGGTTGTATGTTCTACGTTTTGGAGCCACTGAGTCCGCTGTTTGTAGTAATGCCTTGTTTAAGGAGTTGAGTGTTTGTTCCGTTGAGTGGTTTAAGTTTAGCATTGCTATTTTGTTTGATAGTGTGGTTTTGAAGAATTCAGAGTGTAGTTTCTTCTGAGATCTTGTCCAGCGTGTTGTATTTGCCTGTTTCCGTTTTTGGAGAGTGGTGTTGGTGGCAATTTCAAATTTGATAGCGTGGTGATCCGTCCATGGTAGCGGTAGGTTGTTGAATATGTTGACGTCCATATTTTGTTTGAAGATGAGGTCCAGAATGTGTCCTGAACCATGTGTAGGAGCATTTATCAGTTGCTGAAGACCTAATTCTTTCAGTTGGTTAATGCAGGTGGTGGCGATAGGGTCTTGGGTGGAGTTTGCCCAGAGGTTGAAATCTCCAAGTGCCAAAAAGTTTTTGACTTTTAGGGTGTGCGTTGACATGAATTCTGTGAGGGGTGTAAGGAGATTGGTCTTCGGTCCTGGTGGTCTGTAACATAGAAGTATGTGGATAGTGTCTTGGGTGTTGTTTGAAGATGTAGGGTGAGTGTCTCCATGAAAGGCACTGAATTCTGTACAGTTGGTTTGGTGAGCGTGAGGTGAGATTTGAAGATCACTGCTAGGCCTCCTCCTTTTTTTCCTGTTCTGTGCTCCATTAGGATCCTGTAGTTCTCAGGTACTAATTCGGTTAGGATGGCGTTGCAGTCGGGTGTTAGCCAACTTTCTGTAATGAAGAGGCAATCTATGTTGTTTTGGGTGATGAAGTCGTGTACCTCCAGTCTGTGCTTGACTGCAGATCTGGTGTTGATCAGTGCGCATGCTAATTGTTGTGGTTGAATTGTTGTCTTCATATATTTGATGGTTGATTGTAGGTTGTTCCTTAGAAGTTGTTCTTTCTGTAGTATTTTATGTACGGAAGTTGTTAATGTTGAAGTGGTATTTCTTAGCTTGTGGAGAGCGTCCGCTGAGTACTTGAAGTTGCACATGGCGAGAAAATTGCTGATGGTAGGTTGATTCGGTGATGATACTGTAATGGCGATGGTGAGGTTGTTTAGGAATTGGTGGTCCTGAAGGGTGCCGCTGCTTCTGTTGCTGAGAAGATGATGGTCTGAGGAATGCCGCTGCTTCAGGGTGGCGTGGATAATGGTGCGAATGGGACTGTGGTGTTGGAGCGGGCCACGCGGGCCTACCGCTCTCCTGTTGATCCAGAGGAAGGCTAAAAACCCCTAGCTGAGCTAGCCAATTGCTACAGCAGAGGAAAAAATTCCTTCCTGACCCCCGGAGGCGATCGGACCGAGGTCCCTGGATCAACTGCTGGAGGGCCCCGCTACTTACCTGACCCGGGTAGGTTGGTGATGGGAGAGGGGGGGTGGATATTGGGCAAGAGTGGGCACTAGGGTTGACCTAGGCTAGTACTTACTGGTATTGCGCCACGTCTGGAAGGATCATGAAGAACGCCGGTGCAAGGCCTGAGCTGAGGATTGTCCTGCTCTCAGTATCACCCCTTGCTCTGCGGTGAGGTCCGGTGTGTCGGAGGTGGTGTTAGGGGTATGGATGACACGCTGCCCGTGTAGAGAGAGAGGTGAGCTGAGGAGGTGGGCCGGAGCTAGGCTGCAGCCGTGGTCTGTCCCCCGAGTCTAGCGGCTAGGGACGAGGTGACTAGACGGCGGCTGCGGTGCACCAGTGGGAGGCTAGTGGGTCCCTGTGGAGTACTGCTGTGGAGTAGGGAAGGGCTCCGGGCAGTTGGTAGGGAGCTATGGCGCAACTGGGGGTACCAAGATGGCCGCCGGACTAGGCCCAAGCCGTGGTGGGATCAATGCTGTGGAGGAGCACTGAAGGGTAGAGGTAGGGAGAGGGTGAGGTGGACCGGGGTCCCGGTGGGTCCTTCTGTGAGTGCGAAGCATGCTCAGGCTAGCTGGGGGGTGCTGACGCCGCGTCTGGGTGTCCCAAGATGGCCACCGGACTAGGCCCGAGCCGCGGTCTATCCTAAGTGATGATCCAAGACGCGACAATGATCGCGTCAGCACTGATGGCTAGGGTAAGCGAGGGGGGGCTGCTGATCGGGTGGAGTGGGGGGAGCAGGGGAGGAAGGCGACCAAGCCGGGCTAGGGCAGCACGCTGGGCCGGAGCCCCAGTGGGTCCTGGACTGGAGGCTGGATGGCTGGACAGATGTCCAGAGGCAGCGGCGGCGGTAGCGGCCGGCGCGATGGAGGGGGGGCTGGCTTGATCCGCTACCGTTCCTGGATGGGGCTTGGGGCTGCTTGGGGCTGCTGGGGGACCCGGTCGGATGGCTGAGAAACTGCTGGGGAGCCGAGGCAGTGGCGGCGGTAGCGGTAGCGGCCGGTGCGATGGAGAGAGGGGGTCGAGGTGAGCCGCTACCGTTACTGATAATGCTAGGGCTGCTGGGGAACCCGGTCAGTCAGCTGAGGTCCGCAGGGAGCTGGGGATCCTAGAATCCTGAATGGCCGGATGGCCGGTGCTTCTAGCACCCACGACTGTAGTCTGCACTGCTCTGACAGCACTGACACTGACAAGCTGCACAAAACTTGTCTGAAGGCAGTAAAGTGACATATTATGACCAACCCTGGACAGGCCCGGGCTTGTCAATCTTGGCACATCTTAATGACAGGAAGCGTAGCTTCTAATTCCGTCTTCTATGTGGCGCAGACCTCTTGAGGCTTTGCTGGTGTCTTAGCTCATAACGGTAGAAAGAGGTAAAAAGAGGTTTAACCTTAGACTGCGTAGAGGGTTCTTTACTGTAATGCCCTGTACACACGGTCGGACATTGATCGGACATTCCGACAACAAAATCCTAGGATTTTTTCTGACGGATGTTGGCTCAAACTTGTCTTGCATACACATGGTCACACAAAGTTGTCGGAAAATCCGATCATTCTGAACGTGGTGACGTAAAACACGTACGTCAGGACTATAAACGGAGCAGTAGCCAACAGCTTTCATCTCTTTATTTATTCTGAGCATGCATGGCACTTTGTGCGTTGGATTTGTGTACACACGGATTTTGTTGTCGGAAAATTTTATAGCAAGCTCTCAAACTTTGTGTGTCAGAAAATCCGATGGAAAATGTGTGATGGAGCCTACACACGGTCAGAATTTCCGACAACAAGGTCCTATCACACATTTTCCGTCGGAAAATCCGACCGTGTGTACAGGGCATTAGAGTGGCAAGGATGTGGAATTCCCTTACACAGGCGGTGGTTTCAGCAGGGAGCATCGATAGTTTAAAAAACTATTAGATAAGCACCTGAACGACCACAACATATAGGGATATAAAATGTAATACTGACATATAATCACACACATAGGTTGGACTTGATATCTTTCTTGTGTCTCAACCCCACCTACTATGTAACTATGTATTAATATACAGAATATACAGTATATATACCGTATAATATATATATATATACAGTGCATTCAGTGTAGACTATATATACAGTGCAGGCATTGCAGGCATTGTAATATATATATATATATATATATATATATATATATATATATATATATATATATACAGTGCAGTCAGTACAGAGTATATAATAGTGCGTTAAAGTGGTTAAGGGGAACCCTATGACAGAAATAAAAAAAAAATAGCCTGGGGTCCCCCTCAAAATCCATACCAGGCCCTTTGGCCTGGCATGGATTTTAAGGGGAACTCCATGCTAAAATGTAAAAAAAAATTGGTGTGGGTCCCCCCAAAATCTATACCAAAACCCTTATCCTGGCAAGCAGCCTGACAGACCAGGAAAGGGGGGAGAACGAGCTCCCCCCTGAACTCCTGAACCATGCCTGGCCTCTTGCTCTCAACATGGGGTCCCCCCAAAGCACCTTGCCCCTGTGTTGATGGGGACAAGGGCCTCATTCCCACAACCTTGGCCTGGTGGTTGTGGTGGTCTGTGGGCGGGGGACGTATCAAAATCTGGAATATGGGGCCCCCAGATTCCCCCCATGTGAATGGGTGGGGGAACATTGTACCCCTACCCATTCACCAAAAAAAGTGTCAAAAAGTAAAAACCACAAAAGATAGTTTTTGACAATTCCTTTATTAAAAAGTCTCCCACAATGTCCATCCATCTTCAACCATGCCGCTCGGCGGACCTGCAAAATTGAAAAAAAAGGCTCCACCTCAATGGGAGGCCTCCCACCAACTGCTGTCTCTTGGCTGTGACAGCTGTTATATAAGCATGGGCAAGGAAACCCGGTGATGTAACCGAGTGACCCTGCCCCCGTCTGATGTCATGTGACTTCAGAGGGGGTGGGTCATCTGGTTTAATTAGGCAGGACTGACAAGCAGGATATCAACAACAGCTGATATCCTGCTTGTCAGTCCTGCCTAATTGAACCGTCCAGCCCAGAGGATCTCTGCCTTCGCCTTGGTTAACATCACAGAGACTATCTCCTGCATTCCTGGTAAAGACTTGCTTGGCTGACATCCCTTCTGGCTCCAGATCTAGCTTGCTGTGTTACTATGCTCATCTCCAGCTCCCTGACGTTTAGCTTGTCTTACTCTCCGTTCCGGTTACCGAACTCTTGCTATGTTTTGACTACGTTTTGTTCTATTTACTTTTATTATTAAACAAGTGTGATTTAACTGTACCTCTGTCTTGGTCTGATTTCATGGTTTCTGACAGTTATATAGGCAAGGGCGGGTCCACCTGCTGACGTAACCGGATGACCCACCCGCAGACCCCCACAACCGTGGAGAGATAGGAGCTGGAAATTAGCTGACAGCTGAGTGGCCAGCTCAGAGAAGGAAGCGTTGAGCCCAGCCCTGATAATAACAGCTGTCACAGCCAAAAGACAGCAGTCGCTGGGAGGCCTCCCGTGAAGAGTTTTTTCTGTTTTTATTTTCTATTTTTTGGGTCCGTCAAGCAGTGTGATTGAAGATGGATGGACATCGCAGGGAATGTCCATCCATCTTCATAATAAAGGAATTGTCAAAAACTGTCTATTGTGGTTTTTACTTTATGACACTTTTTTAGTGAATAGGTAGGGGTACAATGTACCCCATATCCATTCACATAGGGGGGTGGGATCTGAGGGCTCCCTTGTTAAAGGGGGCTTTCAGATTCCAATAAGCCACCCACCCGCAGACCCCCACAAACACCGGGCCAGGGTTGTGGGGACAAGTCCCTTTTCCCCATCATCATGGGGACAAGGTGCTTTGGGGGGACCCCAAAGCACCTTCCCCATGTTGAGGGCAAGCTGCTTGGTATGGTTCAGGCCGCTCGATCGCCCCCCTTTCCTGGCCTGCCAGGCTGCTTGCTCGGATAAGGGTCTGATATGGATTTTGGGGGGGACCCCACGCAATTGTTTTTTTTTATTTTGGCATGGAGTTCCCTTTACTATCTATGCCAGAATCAAAGGGCCTAGTATGGATTTTGGGGGGTCCCCACGCTGTTTTAAAAAAAATGACGTGGAGTTCCCCTTAAAATTTATACTCTTCAGGTCTGGTATGGACTGGGGGGGACCCATGCAGATTTTTTCCTTCCTTTTCATCTACATTGCTGGGAGAAAAAGATACATTACAGCCGCGAGCAAGTTTCAATTAATTTTTTTCCTTTAGAGACTTAATTTTGCTGTGGCACTGTTGTACACATGACGCAGATGCACCACTTTACAGGCAGACTAAGGGGAACCCCCAGGCATGATATTTAAAGAAATATTTCATTTTTATTGTTTCACTTTAGGCATTAATAAAACCACTGCTCCTGAAAAAACTGATGCTTTAAAAATTGTTTTTTGCATTGCTACATGTCCCCTAGAGCAGTACCTGGGCCCCCATACATTTTTTATGGCAATAACTTGCATATAAGCCTTTAAAAATTAGCACATTTTATTTTTAATGTTTGTGTCCCATAGACTTTAATGGGGTTTGCATGTTCGCACAAATTTTTTGCCTGTTCGCATGTTCTGGTGCAAACCGAACTGGGATGTGTTCGGCCCATCCCTAAACTTCACCTTATTTGCTAAGCTCAAAAAACATTCTGTTTGCTAAATAAACAGTCTTTAGTCCTTTTGTATCTCACCCTCAATGACTATCTTCACTACTCCACTCCCCTCCCTATAAGCATTATATATTTTACTAATAGCTACACTGACTGCATAAGAACAGACAATTGTTTAATAATTCTCACCAGAAACAAGGGGTACTTGTTCCTGGAAGGGGGGGTACACCACGTTGAAAGGGAAGAGAAGAACAAAAATTTGCATACTAGAATGCAATAAAAAAGGAAAATGGGAAAAAGTAATTAGTCAGGTGTATGGTATACTGATTCTGGGTTAAGCTCAGAATCATACCACAGGTCCCAAATTTTTGAAAATTGGGGTAGAGTGTCATGTACCATAGCTATAATGTGCTCCATTCTATGAATGCGGGTTAGACATTTGAAAGAGTGTGGAGGGAGAAGTAGATAACCGCTCTAAGGGAATTACCTGTTTTGCAGCTAGCAGAATAAAAGCGATCAGCTTCTTCGTGTGCCAGGGATAAACAGGCCTAAGAGGTAGTGAATTGGATCCATTAGGAGTCTTGTCCCAAGGAGAGTTTGTATGAGAAATGAACGGAGGACCAGAATAATAGGGCACTCCCAAAAGATGTGAAAATGTGAGCCCACGGTGCCGTGATATCTTCAGCACAACCGAGAAACCTCAGAATTATAACTGTGAAGAACCTCCAGGATTACATACCAAAATAACAAAATTTTAAAAGGCTGTTTCTCTCTGCTCCACGCACCTCAAGGCTCTAGATATAGGGGGTTATTAACGAAAGGCAAATCCACTTTGCACTGCAAGTGCACTTGAAAGTGCACTGAAAGTGCACTTGGAAGTGTAGTCGCTCTAAATCTAAGGGGTAGATCTGAAATTAGTGGAAGCTCTGCTGATTTTATCATCCAATCATGTGCAAGCTAAAATGCTGTTTTTTATATTCCTTGCATTTCCCCCTTGGATCCACAGCGACTTTACTTCCAAGTGCATTTTCAGTGCACTTTCAAGTGCACTTGCAGTGCAGAGTGGATTTTCCTTTAGTAAACAACCCCCATAGAGTCCCATATTTTTTGCCATTGTGGAAGAGTAATTGACTGTTGAGTAATTTGGGACCATTTTTGCATATAAGAATGATAAGTAATATTAAGCGAAATAGCGCCATGAAGGAATTTGTAAATAGACGATATGAGGTAAGGTTGATTAGGGCCTTGGGCACATAAGAGTTCAAATGACGTAGGTTTATCTAAATTTAGGGCAGAGGATTTGGAAGAAAAGTAGTGTTTAAACTGGAGGTAGGAATAAAAAAGCTGTTTAGGAATCTGATATCTGCGTTGTATCTCTGCAAAGTCTATGGGTAGGTGGATACCCTAAATTCTGGAGTTAAAAGATACCAGCTTGTGACAAGGGGTACATTCGGCTATAGGACAAGCTATAGGACAAGCTGTTGGAAATATATAATTGGTTTAAAGAGCACATTTAATAGAGGTGGGCATGGAGAAGAGAGAGAGAAATGTTGCAAGCATTTTTTCCATATAGAAAGGGTAAACGACATTGGGTTCTAACATAAGCTTCTTTTTTTTTTTCAAAAATATTTTATTTATTTTTTCAAAGCATAAAACATAGTACACAGCCATTTTGTAAAACATTTTACAGAGGTAAAAGAACTACATACTTATGTTTATCTAAGGGATATACAAATGTATACCAGGATGAGAGGGCTGAATAACAGATAATAAACAGATCATAACATTCCAATAGTTGACTAGTAAAAGGAGATACCTGGATGGATCTGTTTATAGGATATCCCTAGTGTATGCTAGATAATGACAAAGACCAAGGAAAACGGAACAAGAAGGGGGATGGGAGGGTAATAAAGTAAGGCATAATGGGGGGCTGCAAGGTTGAGGCATAGACAATTGTTGAGGTAATCTTTAAAATATTGGATAGCTAATGATAATCGAATGAGGGCAAAATTGATTGTCTAAGTTAAGGTGTTTTTGATGAGAAATGGCCTTTGGGTGAGGAGATTGCCTCTTTTGGGATTGGAGGATAAGAGTCGTAGTATGAGAATGAGAATTGGCTGAAATTGGCTATTTCCTCCTGAGAAAGAGATAAGAGCATGAAGAAATGCCATTTGGAGTAAAAGCGGGCTTTAGATTTTTCCTGTTTGAAATCCGTGTTTAGAGAGTCCTTGATAAGGAGATGTAAACGCTCTTGTTTGATTTGGGTGATGTTAGGGCTGAGAGGGGAAATCCAATGTTTCAGAATGGTTCTTCTTGCAATTAGAAGACAAATCAGAGACCACTCTTTGTGGGAGGGGGTATCCTTTGAGATTCCCACGTGTCTTGTAATTGTAGTGGTTTGGGACCAAGGCAGCAGTTTAGGGTCCCAGTGACCAAAGATAAGGAGTAGCGGGTCCTTTGGTAGTTTTAATAAGGTTACTTCAAAGATGTAGGATAGTACCTGGTCCCAAAAGGTAGAGATGTAGGAGCAGTTCCAGAAGCGATGAGTCAGAAATGGCTTCGGTAGGGGCAAAAGGCTTTGCTCTGATCTGATTTTGAAGATAAGAAAGGTATGTATGCTCTGTGAACTATTTTCAGTTGCGTTTCTCTCCAGATTTCGTTGGGTGTTAGTTTTTGTACGGTGTTAAGGCCTTGTAGAATTTTTTCCAGTAGGTTCGGGTCAGGGAAGTCTTTGCACCAGTTTTCGACAGAGGAGGATGAGAGAGGAAGAGAGGTCTTATGTAGAAGAGGTTTGTATATGTCCAAGATTTTGTAGGAGCCATCCAGGATCATTTGGTCTGTAATGTTAGGCTGAAACCTTTTGCTATGTTCTTTACATGCGTCCTTTAAAAAGCTGATGCATTGGCCATAGTGGAAGGCATGTGTTATGGGTAGTGAAAAGGTTTCCGCAAAGGGTAATGGAGGGTAATGGAGGGTGGAGAATTTTGTGAGGCCTTTTTGTTCCCAGACGGTGAAGGGTTTGTGTTCCAAGCCCCGTGGGAAGACAGGATTCCCCTGAATTGAAAGGTGGCTTGACATGAAGGGAGATACCTTAAGCAGTTTCCTGGCTTCTCTCCATGCTATTGCTGTAACTCTTAAGAGGAGGTTGTGTTGACAAAGAGGGGGGACTAACTTCCATTTGCAGTGGAGAAGGGCCACTAATGAATACAGATGAGCCATGCCAGATTCCAAAGAAAAGTTGGAGTAGCAGGAGGACTGCATTATCCTGTCCAGACTAGTTCTGAGCAAACATGCTAAATTGTAGATTCTAATATGTGGGAGACTGATGCCCCCTTCCTGCCTGGGAAGATATAGTTTTTTGAAAGCTATACGGGGTCTTTTGTTTTGCCATAGAAATTTTGATATGATAGAATTGAGAGAATTCACATCCTTGTGATGGAGAAGTAGCAGAATAGTTTGAAATGGGTATAATAAACTAGCAAAACTAACCATTTTTATCAGGTGGCATCTTCCCAAGAGTGAGAGGGGCAGATCCATCCAGGTAGTTAATTCTTGAGTTATTTTTGAAAACAGAGGAGGGTAATTGAGGTGGTATAGTGAGGAGGGAAGTTTCCCTATTTTGATTCCCAAATAGGTAATATGTGAATTGGACAGGAAAGATGGAGTGCTGGGCCCAAGATGGTTTAGAGAGAGTGCCTATGGGGAGGATTTCGCTTTTGCCGTAGTTAATGCGGAGGCCTGAGCATCAACAAAATTTGTCAAATACCTTTTTTATGGTGAGCATATCTGATGGGGGGTTGGCTGAGAATATAAGAATGTCATCCGCAAAGAGGGAGGTGCTTAAGTCATGTGTACAGTACCAACTTATATGCCATGTAAGGGAGCTGTTAATGTTAGGTACATGGAAAGGGGTTCCAGGGCAATGTTGAAGAGGAGCAGGGACAGGGGGCATCCTTGGCGTGTACCCTTATGGAGGCAAAATTCATCCGAGAGAAGGCCTGCTGCCACCAATCTAGCTGCCGGAGCAGTGTACATGGTGTTAATAAGATGGTGGAAAGGACCATTGAATCCCATCTCTGACATGGTCATGGATAGCCAATCAAAACTAACATTATCGAAGGCTTTCTCCGCGTCTAACGTGATAATGGCATGATTCGTGTCTGGGTACTGCTTAGCATGCTCTAAGGTCAACATGACCTTGCGGATGTTGAGGGTGGCGGTTCTGCCTTTCACAAAGCCAGATTGGGCGGAGTGAATCAAAGAGGCGATGATGTCTGCTAGCCTAGTAGCTACGATCTTGGATAGAATTTTTACATCTAGATAAGGAAGTGAGATGGATCTGTATGAGCCCGGGTCCTGGGGATCTTTGCCCTTTTTGGATAATAATTTTATGATGGCCTGATTCCCCGACTGTAGGTATGTACCACCTGACCATATACCATTGTATACTTGGTGAAGAGTGGGTTCTAAGAGGGTTTGTAGGGTTTTGTAAAATTCACTAGTGAATCCGTCAGGACCCGGGGCCTTGGAGAGGGTTAGGTTATGGATGGTGATATTTCAGGGAGGGAAATAGGAGCATTAAGGGCCTCTAGTTGTGATGGAGATATGTTAGGCATGTTTATTTTCTCAATGAAGGAGTGTGCTGTTTGTTTATCTATGGGGTCTGGGGCGTAGAGTGTCGAGTAAAATTTAAGCATGACCTTGTTGATTTGGTGTGGAGTGGAGTGGAGGTTACCCTTGGTGTCTCGGAGAGATGTGATATGGGTCGGGCGGAATGGACCTTTGCAGAACCTGGCTAGGAGTTTGCCTGCTTTATTTCTGAACTTGTGGAAGGTGCCGTCTAGGTGGGCCTTTTTGGTGAGTTCAAGGGTGTTTACCCAGGTATTGAAGTCTCTTTTTGCTGCCTTCCATTCATTTCTGGTGTCTGGGGAGTCTTTAGTGTATATGGAGCGTTGTGCCTGATGTAGGTGTGCGCTGGCTGCTTTGTATTTAGTTAAAGTGTTACGTTTAAAGGAAGTGGCATATGAAATGATTCGGCCCCTAAGGTATGCTTTGTCGGCATCCCAGAAGAGGTTTGGATCATTTATGTGGGGGCGTTGGTCAAAGAGTATTCAGTCCATGATTTGGACATGAACTGCTGGAAGTCAGTATTGTTATGTAGGTAAGAGGGAAATTGCCAAATATTGGGGTGTGGAGGTAAGTCCATATTATCGAGAGTTACTTCTATGGGGGCATGGTCGGAGATGGTTATGTCGTGGATGTCAGCGCTGTGGAGCATGGGGAGGAGGTTGTCTGAGCCAAAGAAGTAGTCTATCCTTGTGAAGACGTTATGTAGGTTGGAGTAAAAAGTAAATTCTCTGTAAGCTGGGTGAGAGAGGCACCATAGATCCTGAAGGTGGATGGCATCCATAGTGGTTGCAAAGTATAAGGGGGCAGAGGGGGCGAAAGTAGGTTTAGGGCACTTGGGGTATGATCTGTCATCCGTCTGATGGAGGATGTCGTTGAAGTCTCCTCCAACCAAATGGGGGAGATGGGTGTTGCTAAGTAGCCAAGTGGATAGTTCAGTGTAGAACTGTCTGCCTGGGCTATAGGGAGCGTAGACATTTGATATCACTAGCTCATTGGAGCCTATTTGGACATGTGCCGTGATGAAACATCCCTGTTTGTCAGTTTTTATTTTAAAATATTTATTGTTTTTTTCAACAAACAAGTTGTACAAGAAATGAATCATGAAGGCAGATTAGTCATATCAAATACAGATAGACCCCAATGGGGTAAGGCAATTCAAAAAAAAAAACAAATGTTAGGGATTAGGTCCCGGCCTATGGTTATAACAGATAATCCTAGAGAACAACACCATCGGCCTAAAGAAAACACACAAAACAAAAAAAAAGGAAATCCCTAGACTATCCTAGGAGTAGGTGGAGGAGACCTGAGGGATTCCGCCGGCACCCCAAAAGGGAACACACTGTGACCGGGGAAATCTCCATCAGCTCCCCCCAGCCCCCCAGCAATCATAGCTGAAATGTAGATAATCCTAGTAGGGAAACATTATCAGAGTATATTAATCCCTTAGGATAGAAACCATCTGGGATCATAAGTGTCACTAAAACCATCGAACTGTCTGCAGTTCAAAACATAAAGTATATAAAGAGAAAGAAAAGAATGTGAATTGGAGAGGGGGGGGAGAAAGGAGAGAGAGGAGAGAGAAGAGAGCCATCCCGCGGGAAGAAACCCCGCACCCCCGCAACATCCAGCTGAGTTATGGTTGTATACCCGGAATCAAGGAAATACCAATGAAACTTGCCCAGGGCTCCCATATAGCCTCAAATTGGTCTTTTGTGTTGTTGAGAATGCTAGCGAGCTTCTCCTGGGCCATAATCCAGGAGATTTTCCAGATCGCCGCCTTAAGGGACACTTTGGGTTTCTTCCAGGCCTTGGCGATGGTGAGCTTAGCGCCCAGATTGGCGAGTGACTGATAGATGACGGTGATGCCTCCCCTCTGCTCCGAAGACCGCCCACACCAGAGTTCGTATGGTGTGAATGTGTGGGGGGTAGATTTTGCCTCCCCAATGTGGGCGAGGAAATGACGAATTTGCTGAAATCTGAATCGCTCCGAGGTAGGCATCTCCAAGTGGCTCACACAAAAGGCCAGGGTAATAGGGCCTAAATTCGTATAGAAGTGTCCGATCCGGTACATCCCCTTATCCAGCCACCATCGAAATGCTTTGATGTCTAGACCCGGAACAAAGTCCGGGTTATTGAAAATGTGAGCAAGTGGGTGGCAATTTGAAATGGAAAAGGCCCGATTGTTTCTTAGTGAGTCCCATAATTTAAAGGATTGAGAGAGAGTTGGTGAGAGAATCGGGGGGCGCTTTCTAGGAGGGACCCACAATAGGAAATCTAGGGTGTGGGATGGTACAGCCTGTCTCTCAATTTGGATCCAATCTGGCTTTTCTGTCTTCGCATACACTACCGATAACTGGGCGAGTCTGGCAGCTTGATAGTATCAGAAGAGCTGAGGGAGACCTAAGCCCCCCTGTGATCTGGATAAGAATAAGGTGTTTTGCTGGAGTCTGTGTCCCTTACCCCCCCAGATAAACTTGATGACTTTTCTTTGGAAAGCAGAGAGATGATCTTTTACAATATTTATTGGGAGGGCCCTGAAAAGGTAAAGGAGTCTAGGTAGCAAAGTCATCTTGACTGCATGAATTCTACCTAACCAAGAGATCCCACCCTTTGCCCAGTTGCCTAGGTCTGTCTCTAGTTTGCGGTATGTGTGAGGGAAGTTGGCCGAATAAAGTAGCTCAGTTTTTGCAGTGAGCTTGATTCCCAAATAGTCAATAAAAGTATCGCTCCATCTAAACTCAAAGGCATTCTGGAGGGAAGAGACCACATGTGATTTGAGGGAAATGTTCAAGGCCGACGATTTTTAGTAGTTTACCTTTAAACCAGAGATCCGTGAGAATTCCTTTAGGAGTTTACACAGATTTGGGAGGGAAGTGATTGGGGATGGGATGAATAAGAGCATATCATTGGCAAATAGCCCGCATTTGTGGACTTGGTCGCCGCATTTCACTCCTAGTATATTGGGGTCCGATCTGACTGCGATTGCTAGGGTTTCGATCGCAATAGCAAAAATTAAAGGGGATAGAGGACATCCCTGTCTAGTGCCTCTCGCAATAGAGAGAGGTTTGGAGTAATGACCTTGTAAGCGAATTACTGCTTTTGGAGTGGAGTATAAGGATTTAAGGGTCCCTAGAAAACTAGGTCCGAAACCCCATTTCTCCAGTAAGGAGAAAAGATAAGGCCATTCGATAGAATCAAAGGCCTTATGGAGGTCCAACGAGAGGAGAAATCCTTCCTGTTTCGGTCCCCCTTCCCAATTTGATTGGAGAATGGAGACAATGTCTATTGCTCTCCTAATTTGGTCCGGACCTTGTCTCCCTGGTATAAAACCAACCTGGTCCTTGTGTATGTAAAGATTAATAAATGATGTGAGACGATTGGCAAGGATTTTGGTAAGAATTTTGAGGTCATTATTGATCAGGGAGATCAGCCTGTAATTTTCCACTTCCTCATGATTTTTGTTGGGTTTGGGGATGACAGAGATAAATGCAGTATTCAATTGTGAATCCAGGGGGGTGCCAGATTTAATGGAATTAAAAAATTTAGCCAAGTAAGGAGCTAAAATTTCTCCAAATTGTTTGTAGTAGGGGACCGAGAGGCCGTCCGGCCCTGGGGCTCATCCGGGCTTCAAACCTTTTATTACCTCCCTGACCTCCTCCGCTGAAAAGGCTCCTTCCATTAGATCCCTGCAATCTTTGGAGATCAAAGGGATCTGCAGATTGTGCAGAAAGGCAGTGGTTGCAGGGCCCTTCTCTGTTTGGGGGGGTTTGTAGAGATTTTCATAAAATTCATGAAAGGCAGACATTATGTTGTTCGGGTTAGCTGTTGGGGGTTGTCCTGCGATCCTTAGTTTAGGGAAGGAGGAGGATTGAAACCTCGGGGTGAGTTTGGAGGCTAACATTGAGCCGAATCTATCTTTCTGGCAGTAAAATTTGGCACCACTCCACCTGATGTTTTTCTCTGCTTTGGCCGTTAAGGCAAGATTCAGCTCAAGTCTAGTCGCGTCTAACCTTTCTGAAATGGTCCTATCCGGGTGTTTTTTGTGTTCAGCTTTTAAGGAGAGGAATGTTTTTTCAAGGCGTTGAATATCTATCAAGCGCTCCTTTTTATACTGAGTCCCGATCCTGATTAGAATGCCTCTAATTGTTGCCTTGTGGGCGGCCCAAAGGGTCTCTGGGGAGATATTATCAATGTCATTCAGGGTAAAGTATTCTTTAATAGAGTTTGCTATCTCCTTACAGTAGCAAGGGTCAGAAAGCAGGGATTCATTAAGGCGCCAGTAGGAACCTCCTCGCCCCGAGAGGACATTTCTCAGGGTGAGGAGGACCAGTGAATGGTCTGACCAGGCTGTATCCAATATTGCAGCTTTTGTGGTGAGGGGTATAAGTGAAGATGGAATAAGTATGTGGTCAATCCTGGCGTAAGATTGGTGGGGTGAGGAGAAGTGTGTGTAGTCCCTACTTTTGGGGTTTAGTTCCCTCCAGATGTCTATAAGTCCATGTGTATGTAGAAGCTTAGCTATTCTGGTGCTTAATTTCGTGGGGCATGTGAGCTGGTCCTTGGGGGGCCTAGTTTTGTCCAAGCACTGGTCAAACGCCACGTTTGAATCTCCTCCCATAATGACCTTCCCTTCTAATAGGGGTTCTATTGTACTGAGGAGTACCTGAAAAAAGGATGCTTGACCCTTATTCGGGGCATAATATGAGATAATCGTGTATAAAACTCCTTCCCGGGTTCCCTTCACCACAACAAATCTTCCCTCCGGATCTTTATAGTCAGAAACATAGGAGAATTTGCTGTTTTTGGAAAATAGAATTGCCACCCCCTTAGTCTTGTTAGGGGCATTCGCTAAGAAGAAGGATGGGTCATAAGAGTGAAGGAACTTGGGGGTGTACCGGATGGGAAAGTGAGTCTCCTGAAGGAGCACTACATCAAGTTTTAAAGATTTGTAGTGGTCCAAGGCTAGTCTCCTTTTCTAGGGGAATTCAGGCCCTGAACGTTGTGAGAGGCCACCTTGAGATCGTTTCCTAGTATAAGTGTGTCAGTCATGTGAGCAGAGGGGAGGGAGACCCATGATCAAGCAGTCACTCACCAATTGAAGTCTTCCGCAGCTTGCCTGGCATGATAAGTAATGGGCGTCTTCTAAGTTTATCTCCGAGAGGTGCGAAGCCCCTGCCCGCAGGACGGCTGGAAAAAAGAAAAGAGATGAGCGGGTACAAAAGGTAGAAAAGGACAAACAAACATACAGGAACAAAAATAGCGTCATGGGTCTCATAATATGACCCTTGGGATATTGTGGAGAATTTTCCGCAATATTCCCAAATTTAACCTTCAGTCCACCTGGGAGGCCGACTGAAGTCCCAAATCCAAAGGACACTAAGGGTTCTTTGGAAATGAGAGGAGGCACAAGGGATCCACCCCGGACCCTTTTTATGTCATGGTAAAACATTAACACTTACACACTAACGTAAGAGAAAAATTACAGTAAGGCTCAAACAGCCCTTTACTCACGGCACTGTGTGCCAGGTTAACTAATTAGACACCGTTATGCTGAAAACAATAACGAAAACTCCCCACCCGCTGTAGCACCCCCTTCGCCCCTACCCCAAATCTGACTTGGTTGCTTCCTAAGCGATCCGGACTCTACACTGTAACGGTGTAGAAACCCCTACCATCTAAGCATATCTTGAATACATTTGGTCATTAGTAGCTAGACATACAGGCGAACTCGCCCTATACTAGAGTGGGGCTAGATACCGAAGTCCCAGTAAGTCTGGATCAAGTTCAGACCTCCTAAATAAGAGAAGAAAAAAAAAAAAGGGAAAAAAAAACTTCACAGTCAGAGAGGACTATTATCGTGAGGAACCAAACGACTACTGAAGGGCATCTGAGACCGTTGAACAGTTCCGCTATAGGGAGGGATGATGGTGTTCTGGCCATGGGGGGTTGCTTCCCTCCCCCTATGGAGGGGTTTTTCGTTGTTGGGGAGAACTGTAGCTACAAGGTGCGTTGGGAGGTAAAATTCGGGTAGTGGGCTTAACCAGCCTTTGAACCATAAGGGGGTATGGAGCTCCAGCTCCGACAACTGTTGAGACCACCGCCCCAAAAAAGAGTCCCTGAGGGGACAGAAAAAAGTTAAGAAACCAGCCGGGTCTTATGGAGGTCTTCCATCCTTGCTCCTCTTGGAAGTGCTCTTATTCCACAGGGGGGACACAGGGCTGCCCGGAGGAGGACATTTGGTCGAGCCTGATGAGGATGCAGAGAAGTCCATTGGTGCTTCCTGAGAAATAAATTTAAGAGACAGTAGCAGTCTTTCACCTTCTGGGAGACTGGAGAAAGAGTGGGTTTTGCCCTGAGATGTGAATTTTACTGCAAAAGGAAAGGACCAGCGGTATTTAATGTCTCTTTGTGATAGGACCGAGAGAAGTGGTTTTAGAGTTCTGCGTCTTTGAATAGTGTAGGGAGCTAAATCCGCAAAAATCTGGATCTGATGTCCCCTGTGTTGCAGTTTTGGGTTCTGACGAGATTGTCGCATGACCTCCTCCTTGATCGCAAAAAAGTGCGGTTTCACAATTATGTCTCTGGGTGAACCGTTTTGTCTGGGGGGTCCAAGAGCTCTGTGTGCCCTATCTAATTCGAGGCGTTGGGTGGGGATATTAGGTATGAGTTCAGAGATAATGTCCTGTATCATGGAGGGGATATCCGTGAAGGTTTCTGGGAGGCCTCTAATTCTGAAATTATACCTCCTGGACCTGTTCTCGAGTTCGTCTATCCTGGAAAGGGCCACATCGAGTTGTTCTTAAATAGTCTGGAGGTGGGCTGCATTTTGGTTTGTTCTAGAGATCGTGTTCTCAACTTTTTCCTCTATTGCTTCTATTCTTGAGCCTATACTCGATAGGTCAGCTTTGATCGTATTGGTGTTCTGTTGTGCTGTGCTGGCCAGACCTTTCTCCAATAATGAGGAGAATTTGATAAACATGTCTTCTTGCATTTGTGTAAAGTCAGTGATTGAGAAGCCTGAGGATAGGTTTGCTGCCCCTGGGAGCTGGGCCTGTATCGATAGGGCCTGGGGAGACATCTCCTGGTGTGTCAGGCTTGAGGAGCCTGTGGAGGCCTTAGCAGAGGCCTGGGGCTTCTGGGAGCCTTGATGGGGGTTCTGATGGAGGATTGGGGGCCCCTGGGCTGCCTGGGCATAAGTGAGTGTCGGGGGGGTTAATACCGGCCTGTGTTCAGGAGCCTTGGGATGCTGGGCTGCATGTGGCTGTGAGAGGTCCGTGCTGGCGGCCATCTTGGGACTCCCGTCCGCTCCCGCCGTATCAAATAGCGGGCCGAGATCTCTTCTCACCGGGGGACCGGACATCTCCGCTGGCTCCCCCGAGGGTCCCTGGCACGGATGGGTTACCTGTGAGCAGCGCTGATGGCTGTGGCTGCTGTAGTGTGGCTCTGCGGTCCGGGGTGGAGCTCCTGGCTCAAGCAGCCATATGGGCCGTTTGCGTGCGGGAGCTGGTTTTCTCCACAATGCTGTCCATAGGCTGGCGGATGACACCCGGAGGTAGCCGAGAGTGGATGCGGAGGCTCTAGGCTGATTTTATAGGCTGTAGTGCGGGAGCTGAGGAGAGGAGCAGCTACTCCATGCGGTGCCGGAACCGGAAGTAACATAAGCTTCTTAATTGGGTTATAGATGTATCCAAGGTTGACCATAACATAGTGAACGACTTATTTTAATCTCAGACCATGTCCTAGATGCCATTCTAGTTGACCTTAAAATAGTCACCCTGAGGTGAGTAGCATAACAATATTTAATGAGATCCAGGGCACCAAGGCCCCCTGGGGAACAAGGAGCAAAAACCACTGAGCTGGCTATGCTATGTGACTTATTGTGCCAGATAAAATTAAGATAAGATCTCTGCGTAGATTTCAACTATTTCATCGGGATAGAGATTGGTAGTGTTTCAAACAGCCATGTCTTTAGAGTGGTAAGTGGCCACTGGTAGAAGTGCCCACTACCATTACACTGCTGAGGAGTGGGGGACTGGACAATCAGCTATAATGGGACCATGGAGTAAGGTTAGAATTATAATAAACTGGGTGCTGGCCCAGGTGCTGTCAAGAGGAGTGGCAGTTTTGTTTCTTTTTATGTGGCAGAGTGACATCTGTCAGAGAAACATTTGATGAAAACTACTATTTCAAGTTCTCCAGTGCATGCTTTTTCCAGCTCAGTCACCTAAAATGCAGTGATGCTGAAGAGGTGCTTCACTACCCTGGAAATAATATGTAGCTTGGGAGTGAGATAAAAGCTTCCAACAAAAACTTCATGGCCAGGTTTTCAGCTTTTTGACCGATTTCTTTATGATTTTGGTTAATTCCCAGTATGCATGTCTTACACACATAGGATCTTCATGCTCTTTGCTCTAAGAGGCAATCTTTTTCCAACTTTGTTTTAATAAAATGTGATTGATTCTGTTTAATAAAGAATTAAATTGAATTTCTTTTCACATGGTTTCCTTTCCTGGCTATAGACTGTATCCTATTTTCTTTTCATTTTCAAGAAAGAACAATACAGGTCCCATGGTGTTAAAATGGATTACTCCAATGATTCTATTCAGCCCCACCTGTGGAGGCATAGACTTTGAAATGATTAAGTAATGGGTTACTGCTATTCTTGTGAATTCATTTTTAATACATAGCATACTGAGCCATGAACTCGAAATTCAAGAGAAAATCAGGCTAATTGTTTTCTGGTCCCAATATCCCCACAAGAAGAACTTCCTGACTTGAAGAACTTTGTTGGAGACTCCGTATACAAAATTATGCATAGCCTTCGCTATATTAGATATACTAGTTGCAAAATATGGTCATTTGTATTTGTAGTGCACTTTAATTAGGATATAAAACTTGATTTTAACATGATGATCACTCTATATTGAAAAATATTATTTAAGAGTTTTTTTAAAATGTTATTAATGGGAAAATCCCAGAAAGCTGCAACGCCAGTACTGTGCTGGACTGAATGCTGCTGGCAGTTACAGGGAAAATTCATTTAAGCTACGTTGGTTACGGATTAAAGTTGTTGGGGTGTTCAACCTTGAAGAGCGATCTCTGGACTTCAGCAGGTTGTTGATAACCAAAAGGGAAGAAAACTTCTGTCTTTGGTTGCCTCATAGGCAGACTGAAGATATTTTTGCAAGGGGACCTGTGTCCTGAATAGGGATTAGCCGAACACCCCTCGGTTTGGTTCGCACCAGAACCTGCGAACGGACCGAAAATTTGCACGAACGTTAGAACCCCATTGACGTCTATGGGACTCGAACGTTCGAAGTCAAACGTGCTCATTTTAAAGGCTAATTTGCATGTTATTGTCCTAAAAAGGGTTTGGGGAACCGGGTCCTGCCCCAGGGGACATGTATCGATGCAAAAAAACTTTTAAAAACGGACGTTTTTTCGGGAGCAGTGATTTTAATGATGCTTAAAGTAAAAAAAAAAAAAAGTGAAATATTCCTTTAAATATCATACCTGGGGGGTGTCTATAGTATGCCTGTAAAGTGGCGCGTGTTTCCCGTGCTTAGAACAGTCCCTGCACAAAATGTCATTTTTAAAGGAAAAAAAGTCATTTAAAACTGCTTGCGGCTTTAATGTAATGTCGAGTCCTGGCAATATGGATGAAAATCAGTGAGACAAACGGCTTGGGTACCCCCCAGTCCATTACCAGGCCCTTTGGGTCTTGTATGGATATTAAGGGGAACCCCGCACCCAAATTAAAATAAGGAAAGGTGTGGGGCCACCAGGCTCTATATACTCTGAACAGCAGTATACAGGCGGTGCAAACAAGACAGGGACAGTAGGTTTGTTGTTAAGTAGAATATGTATGTAATTTTGAACGTGTTTAGCTCCAGCCAACAAATCTTTTTTAAGCTTTTTGGAAAACATAGGGAAGGGTTATCACCCCTGTGACATTTGTTTTGCTGTCTGTGCTACTCTTCAGAAGATTTCACTGTCCCAATGACAAATGTTTTTTGAAAATTTGGGGTTTTTTGTGGAACAAGGATTGGAAAGCATCAGTGGAAAGGAGAAAAGTTTTTCCCATATTAACTCTTACAGGAGAGAATTTCCCTTCCTAGGGGTAGATTTCATCTCACTTCCTGTTGTCTCCTTCCGTTTGCAAGTAGGAGTCGTTTGTAAGTTAGATGTTTGAAAGTAGGGGCCTGCCCTATATACTCAGCAGAAATTTGGGCCTTAGGTGTTGTTGTGGCCACAACACTGTAAGCCCTCACAGGGCCCTGCTGTGAAATATTAGATCAAGAATTGTAATTACATGCCCCTGTTGAACACTCGCTCTTGGTGGGTGCAGAAATGGGCCCTGCTGTGAAATATTAGATCAAGAATTGTAATTACATGCCCCTGTTGAACAAGGGCAGAAAAATTGGGCCTTTGGTGGTGGTGGTGATGCTGGTGCCACAACACTGTAAGTCCTCACTCACTCTTGGTGGGTGCTGTTAGGTACCTGGTAGTAGAGCCTGACTTGTAGGAGAAGACCTCTCATACAACGTTGGTTCAGGAGCCACTGGAGTGGGGACAGTGGTCTCGTGAGCACAGTGGGGTAGGAGTGCCTGTTGAAGTAGAGTCTCTGATGCTGGAGCAGGGTGGAGATCCCTCCAGGGATGGCTGGACTGCAGGTAAGGTGGTAGCAGAGAGCAGCAGGCTGTAACACTGAAGATGCAGAGATCACTGGAGCTGGAGCTGAAGGTGCAACAGCACAGAAGCAAACAGCAGGCACAAGCAAGGTCAGACAGTCCGGGTCAGCAGGTAAACAAGACAGGCAATAACGGCAGGCAGAGGCAGAGTCGGTAGGCAGGCAGAGGTCGGCAACGGTATTAGTAGAAGCAGCGGCAGGGTCAGGCAGGCCGGGGCGGGTTGGAGAGGGATGGATGGTCAGACGAGCCGGGTCAAATCAGGTAAACGATCAATCAGGTGCAGGTTAACAGAATCACAGAGCTGAGACGAAACAGCAACGCACCCCTGCAACAGGAGGACTCTTATGCGCTCCTTGGTGCCAAAACGGCGCTAATGCACACGCGCGCATGCCCGGGCGGGTGCACGCACACGCACGCGCCCGAGCGCCGCGCTGATGCATAGTAGCAGCTGAAGATTGTTGCATTGTCTGAACAGGGGCGTGTCGGCACATAGGCGCATGCAAATGTCCTGATCTGGTGCTGACAGATCCCTGACATTGCCCCCCTCCAAAGGGCAGCCTCCAGATGCCCATAAGCCTTCTTTTCTAAGGATGGGTAGAGAAGTAAGCGCAAACTAATCACCGGGCATGGACATTGCTGTCTGGTTCCAAGGAGTTACTCTCTGGGCCGTAACCTTTCCATTTAATCAGGAATTGATTTTGTCCTTGTCTTCTTCTACAGTCAAGAGTAGCCTCAACCTCAATTTATTCACTACCATCTGCTAAGATAGGTTCAGGAGGTCTAGTTCCTCTACCAGGGAAGAGATCAGGTACAGCAGGTTTAAGCAGAGACACATGAAATACCGGGTGAATCTTGAGAGAATCAGGCAAGGTCAGTTCATAAGATACTTCATTAATTCTCCTCTTAACCAGAAAAGGTCCCATAAATCTAGGTGCCAACTTCTTAGACGGACATTCTAACTTGATATTACTGGTAGAAAACCATACCTGATCACCAAGTTGTAACTTCAACTCCCCTCTTCTTCTTCGATCAAAGACTCTCTTGCTGTCTGCCTGGGCCTTGGACAACGCCTCCTGCAACATCTGATTTTTGTGGCTGAGGAAGTCCACTGTATTCTGTACTGCCGGAACTGAAGATTCTGGAAGGAAATCGGGTAGAAAGGTTAAATGAAAGCCATAATTGGCAAAAAAAGGGGATTGACCGGTAGCTGAATGTTTGGCATTGTTGTATGCAAATTCTGCTAGGGGCAGCAGGGATACCCAATCGTCCTGTGAGAAGGATGTAAAGCATCTGATGTACTGTTCAAGGGTCTGATTGGTCCTCTCTGTCTGCCCATTAGTTTGAGGATGATAGGCTAAGGACAAGGCCAGTTCAATTTTTAGGATTTCACATAGGGCTCTCCAAAAACGTGAGGTGAATTGTACCCCTCTATCAGAAACTATATTTGCAGGGACTCCATGTAGTCTGATGATTTTTTTGATAAATATGCGGGCAGTTTCGATGGCAGATGGAGTTCCCCTTAAAGGAAGGAAATGGGCCATCTTGGTTAAACGGTCTACCACCACAAAGATGGCTGAACACCCCTCAGAACATGGAAGCTCTACAATAAAATCCATGGAAATCATTTTCCAGGGTCTATCAGGTACAGGCAAAGGTTTTAGCAGACCCCAAGCTCGATTTCTAGACGTCTTATTCTGGGTACAGATAGGGCAGGAGCTGACATATCTTTTGCAGAAGTCTTTCAGATTGGGCCACAAAAATGTGCGTTGCACAAGTTCCAGGGTCTTGCGGACCCCAAAGTGACCTGCCAGTGGGTGATCATGAAGAAGTGTCAAGACCTTGACCCGAACCTCCTCAGGAACAAAAAATTGGCTCCCCTTCCAGAACAATCCATCTCTGTTTATCAGAGTAGTCCCTGTAGGCCTAGATGGCTCAGAGAATGCTTCCTTAATCTGAGAGAGTAGATCTGTTTGCAGGAGTAGGAAATTGTTTGCGGGCAAGATGGTGTCAGGAGTAGATGAGTCCTTCGGGTTGTCATGCATACGTGACAGAGCATCCGGTTTGATATTTTTTTGAGCCTGGGCGGTAAGTTATATGGAAACAAAAACGTGAGAAAAACAGAGCCCAGCGGGCTTGCCGAGGCTTCAGTTGTTTAGCAGATCTCAAATACTCCAAGTTTTTGTGGTCAGTGTATATTAATACTGGATGCATAGCCCCCTCCAACAGGTACCTCCACTCCTCCAGAGCAGCCTTAATAGCGAGAAGCTCCCGGTCACCAACATCGTAGTTCTTCTCTGCAGGGGAGAGTTTACGGGAAAAGAACCCCACAGGATGCATTAAATCTTTGCTGCCTTTACGTTGTGAGAGTATTGCACCCACCGCTATCTCAGAAGAGCCAACTTCCAAAATGAACGGTAATGATGGTTCAGGATATCTGAGGATTGGGGCTGAGGTAAACAGTATCTTGAGATTCTCAAAAGCATCCTGAGCTGATTGGTTCCAGGAAAAATGGGCATTCTGTTTAGTCAACTGCATGATGGGTGCGATTATGGCCGAGAACCCCCTGATGAACTTCCTATAAAAGTTTGCAAACCCGATAAACCGCTGAATTCCCTTCTTGTCCAGGAGTACCGGCCAGTCCAGAACAGTGGATACCTTCTGGGGATCCATTTTGATGCCAGTTAGAGAGATTATCAACCCCAGGAATTGGATGCTCTGTTGCACGAACTCGCATTTCTCTGCCTTTGCATAAAGTCTGTGTAAGCGGAGGCGACCCAACACCCTGCAAACATGTTCTCGATACAGATCAAGAGATTCTGAGAAGATCAAGATATCGTCCAGGTATTCGATCACAAACACATCTAAAAAGTCCCTGAGAACATCGTTAATCAGGTGTTGAAAGGTCCCAGGGGCGTTGCAGAGTCCGAAGGGCAGGACCAGGTATTCATAATGCCCGAATCGGGTCCGAAAAGCTGTCTTCCACTCATGCCCGGATGCGGATCAGGTTATAGGCCCCTCTTAGATCAAGTTTAGTAAAGATGACAGCAGTCCTTAATTTTTGGAATAGTTCAGGTATCAGGTGTAGGGGATACCGATTTTTAACCGTGATTTTGTTAAATTCCCGATAATCTATACACGGGCGGAGAGACTTGTCCTTCTTGGTGACAAAAAATATTCCGGCACCTGCTGGGGAAGTGGAGTGGCGGATGAACCCCTTGGCCAAGTTTTCATCAACATAAGTTTTTAGTACCTCTTGCTCTTTCTCTGATAAAGGGAAGATACGTCTGAATGGAATCTCGGATCCTGGCAGCAACTCAATAGGACAGTCGTAGGGGCGATGAGGTGGAAGGGAGTCCGCCCCCTTTTTGCTAAAAACATCGATGTACTCATGATATTGTTTAGGTATGACCTGGCATAATTTCTGGTCGGTGTCAAGACATAGAAGAGTACCTGAGGGATCGGGATTTTTCATCAAACAGTGCTCTTGACAGTAGGACGATAAAAATTTTACTTCTCCAGATGCCCAGTTGATGTGTGGATTGTGGGCTTGCAGCCAGGGAATGCCCAGGATAATAGGAAACAGTGGAGAAGTAATGGCATCGAGGATCAGCAGCTCCTTATGTTGGGAGGAGATGGTAGCAGACAAAGGAAGAGTCTCCTGAGTTACTTGTCCGGATCTAATGCGGGAGCCATCAGCTAGGAAAACAGAGAGTCTATGAGTCTTAGTCCGTAAAGGAATGTTATGCTGGCTAGCAAAGGTCAAATCGATAAAACAGCTGCATGCTCCGGAGTCAATGATAGCGTTGACTGGGATTATCTATTCTCAGAGCTGTAATGAGAGAGGAATGGCAAGGTGGGTAGAGTTGGCAGACAAAGCAGAGAGCCTGGTAGACACAGAAGATGAGCACTTACTTATTTTGACTGGACAATTATGGACATAGTGTTTCTAAAGAAAAAATTTGCGCTAGGTGTACAAACAGTAACTTCGTGAATATCACCCGTGAAGGAAAATCCTGCAGCTATGCACTATACCTTGATAAGGGTACTACTAAATAGATATAACAAAAAGCACAGCGCTGGATATAAATGCAAAAATACAACAAAAATTGATATTACTATTAAAGCACCAACAACTTTCATATGTGGTAAAAGAAAAAAATAAAAATAAACAATAACATGAATGCTTCACTATAGTGATATATATGCGTGAACAATAACATGGATGCTTTACTATAGTGATTTATATGTGTGACTATTCCCAGTTTTTTATCCACACATTTAGAAAAAGTCCAAAGATGCAAAAATTATGTCAAAACAAATGTCCAAAAAAGCAATTAAATGTGACTTTCTATGAATAATAAATCCGTGACTGTCACCGTGTTGAAATCCCGTCACCTGGTATAGATTGAAGGCTTACCAGATAACCTCTGATCAGAGGCATAGAGCTAACAGCTTGGGGTTTGCCCTCCACAGCGGCTGGAACTTTAGCTGGGATGATGGATGTAGATCCACAAACGATCGCCACAGGCTTCCAGACAGCGGTACAATCAGGGAAGAGAGCTCTCACCGTGTTTAAAAAGAAAAGAGAAAACTCCAATGGTGTAGAACGTTTTATCTCTTGTTTATTAAAAGTCGCCTCACTGGCATCCATAAAAACACTTTTCCTTGCAAGGAACCAATACAGCTTTAAAACGAAACTTCTCGCATGCGCCGTCGGTACGAGCGTGTCAATCCTACGGCCGTTTCGTCAGAAATGACATCATCAGGGGCACGCCCGCACGTCTGCGCATGCACCTTATATATCCGAGCGGCAAAATGAAAAAGTTCAGCCATTGGTAACACTAGGAAGGTGTTAAAGCTGCAAACAATTACCATTACAGGGGGATGGCAATTACACACACACCTGCTTTTTAACCTTTACAATTAAAACTCCATAGAGTCATCATGGTGCCATCTTGTGGACAAACTTGATATTACTTCAGAGTAATGGATTTTTATTACATTACCCTTACTATTCAAAAACTTTATTAAAAAACATTAAAAGAGGTGGGGGGAAAAACCAATGACTAAAGATTCATTCGAATCACCCTTCAGCAACTGAAATCACATAAACCTCTATATCAATAAAAAATAATAATAAAGAGAGGAGGAATTTAAATATATTTCAATCAAAATTTTTCTATATATTCAGAAATATATTCTATATTCAGAAATCACAATCTGAATACTGTATCTCCATTCCGACCATATCATAGAATAGCGAAAACCCCATTATAAAAAAAGGGGAGGACATTAACTTTAAGATGAATTTAAGAAAAAAAGACTAACTGGATATACCGTCTGGGCTGTCATGTACCCATGGGCCTTAATGTAGAGTGGGACATCAACTGTTTTATTAATAACAGTTGATGTCCCCTCTCCTGTCTTTCTTCCTTCTTTTGTTGTAATTTTTCCTTTTTTT
Source organism: Lithobates clamitans (assembly GCA_037952925.1). NCBI lineage: Eukaryota > Metazoa > Chordata > Amphibia > Anura > Ranidae > Lithobates > Lithobates clamitans. The sequence goes on from JBBGZY010000406.1 coordinate 4,878,650, forward strand.
CTTAAATTCCTCTTAAAGTTAATGTCCCCCCCTTTTTTATAATGGGGTTTTCGCTATTCTATGATATGGTCGGAATGGAGATACAGTATTCAGATTGTGATTTCTGAATATAGAATATATTTCTGAATATATAGAAAATTTTGATTGAAATATATTTAAATTCCTCCTCTCTTTATTATTATTTTTTATTTTTTATTGATATAGAGGTTTATGTGATTTCAGTTGCTGAAGGGTGATTCGAATGAATCTTTAGTCATTGGTTTTTCCCCCCACCTCTTTTAATGTTTTTTATTAAAGTTTTTGAATAGCAAGGGTAATGTAACAAAATCCACTACTCTGAAGTAATATCAAGTTTGTCCACAAGATGGCACCATGATGGCTCTATGGAGTTTTAATTGTAAAGGTTAAAAAGCAGGTGTGTGTGTAATTTTTCCTTTTTTTCTTAAATTCATCTTAAAGTTAATGTCCTCCCCTTTTTTTATAATTGGGGTTTTCGCTATTCTATGATATGGTCGGAATGGAGATACAGTATTCAGATTGTGATTTCTGAATATAGAATATATTTCTGAATATATAGAAAAATTTTGATTGAAATATATTTAAATTCCTCCTCTCTTTATTATTATTTTTTATTGATATAGAGGTTTATGTGATTTCAGTTGCTGAAGGGTGATTCGAATGAATCTTTAGTCATTGGTTTTTCCCCCCACCTCTTTTAATGTTTTTTAATAAAGTTTTTGAATAGTAAGGGTAATGTAATAAAAATCCATTACTCTGAAGTAATATCAAGTTTGTCCACAAGATGGCACCATGATGACTCTATGGAGTTTTAATTGTAAAGGTTAAAAAGCAGGTGTGTGTGTAATTGCCATCCCCCTGTAATGGTAATTGTTTGCAGCTTTAACACCTTCCTAGTGTTACCAATGGCTGAACTTTTTCGTTTTGCCGCTCGGATATATAAGGTGCATGCGCAGACGTGCGGGCGTGCCCCTGATGATGTCATTTCTGACGAAACAGACGTAGGATTGACACGCTCGTACCGACGGCGCATGCGAGAAGTTTCGTTTTAAAGCTGTATTGGTTCCTTGCAAGGAAAAGTGTTTTTATGGATGCCAGTGAGGCGACTTTTAATAAACAAGAGATAAAACGTTCTACACCATTGGAGTTTTCTCTTTTCTTTTTAAACACGGTGAGAGCTCTCTTCCCTGATTGTACCGCTGTCTGGAAGCCTGTGGCGATCGTTTGTGGATCTACATCCATCATCCCAGCTAAAGTTCCAGCCGCTGTGGAGGGCAAACCCCAAACTGTTAGCTCTATGCCTCTGATCAGAGGCTATCTGGTAAGCCTTCAATCTATACCAGGTGACGGGATTTCAACACGGTGACAGTCACGGATTTATTATTCATAGAAAGTCACATTTAATTGCTTTTTTGGACATTTGTTTTGACATAATTTTTGCATCTTTGGACTTTTTCTAAATGTGTGGATAAAAAACTGGGAATAGTCACGCATATATATCACTATAGTAAAGCATCCATGTTATTGTTCACGCATATATATCACTATAGTGAAGCATTCATGTTATTGTTTATTTTTATTTTTTTATTTTACCACATATGAAAGTTGTTGGTGCTTTAATAGTAATATCAATTTTTGTTGTATTTTTGCATTTATATCCAGCGCTGTGCTTTTTGTTATATCTAATTATGGACATAGTGCCCGGTTCCACCGCAATAGAGGCACAGGTTAAGTTGACGACGTCGAGCGCGTTCTTCAGAAGACAAGGCAGGTCACATCAGTTCTAACTGCATGGGTTCGGAAGTGTCAGGTGTGGCGTTGACTGGATTCACACTGGGTGAAGGTAGGTAGCGTGCTGCAGGAACCGAAGCCCGTGCTATCATCTAGGCCATGCGGGTTTGTTGAGCAGAGCGTTCAGATCGACGTTCTCGGAGGCGACGATCAATCTGGATTGTCAGGGATATCAAAGCCTCAAGAGTATCTGGTACACCAACTCGGCAAATTCATCTTTCAGCCCTTTAGATAGGCCCATGCGGAACTAATGGTTCAGGGCCGCATCGTTCCACTGCGTGTCCGTGCTCCAGCTTCTGAAGTCAGTGACATAGTCCTTGGCTGGTCTGCGGCCTTGCTGGAGCGTGAACAGGGCTGATTCGGCTGTGGCAGTCTGCTGAGGATCCTCATAGAGCTGCGCCATGGCTTCAAAAAAAGAGGGTAAGGATTGGGTTAAGGCTGAGTCCCCATCAAGTAAACAGTGAGCCCAGGTCTGAGGTTCCCCTTGTAGGAGGGGAATCACAAACCCCACCTTAGTAACTTCCAGTGAGAAGGTTCGGGGTTGTAAGGCAAAGAAGAGCTGGCAGGCATTGCGAAAGGCCCGAAATTTAGTCCGGTCTCTGGAAAATCTCTTGGGGATGGGGACCCTTGGTTCAGGTGGAAGCATCACAACGGAAGGGGCAGGAGCAGTCTGTGCTGGAACTGCGGCTGAAGAGGATGCCATGGGATTAGGTCCAGCGAGATTCTGAACTTATCCTTCCAGTCTGGTATAGTTGTCCTGAAGGGATTGCACTGCTTGAGTGAGGGCCACAAGATGTGTCCAGATCTCCTTCATCGGAGAGGTATCTCCTGCAGGCTCAGTCATGGCTGTTTCATACTGTTAGGTACCTGGTAGTAGAGCCTGACTTGTAGGAGAAGACCTCTCATACAATGCTGGTTCAGGAGCCACTGGAGTGGGGACAGTGGTCTCGTGAGCACAGTGGGGTAGGAGTACCTGTTGAAGTAGAGTCTCTGATGCTGGAGCAGGGTGGAGATCCCTCCAGGGATGGCTGGACTGCAAGTAAGGTGGTAGCAGAGAGCAGCAGGCTGTAACACTGAAGATGCAGAGATCACTGGAGCTGGAGCTGAAGGTGCAAAAGCACAGAAGCAAACAGCAGGCACAAGCAAGGTCAGACAGTCCGGGTCAGCAGGTAAACAAGACAGGCAATAACGGCAGGCAGAGGCAGAGTCGGTAGGCAGGCAGAGATCGGCAACAGTATTAGTAGAAGCAGCAGCAGGGTCAGGCAGGCCGGGTCGGGTTGGAGAGGGATGGATGCTCAGACAAGCCAGGTCAAATCAGGTAAATGATCAATCAGGTGCAGGTTAACAGAATCACAGAGCTGAGATGAAACAGCAACGCACCCCTGCAACAGGAGGACTCTTATGCGCTCCTTGGCGCCAAAATGGCGCTGACGCGAACGCGCGCGCCCATGCGCGCCCACGCACACACGCTCCGCGCACCCGCGCGTGCCTGAGTGCCGCGCTGATACATAGTAGCAGCTGAAGATTGTTGCATCGTCTGAACAGGGGCGCGCCGGCGCATAGGCGCATGCAAACGTCCTGATCTGGTGCTGACAGATCCCTGAAGGGCGCAGAAATGGGCCCTGCTGTGAAATATTAGATCGAGAATTGTAATTACATGCCCCTGTTGAACAGGGACTGAAAAATTAGGCCTTAGGCACTGGTACTGGTGCCACAACACTGCAACCCCTCACAGATACTCTAGTTGGAACGCAGGAACGAGCCCTGCTGCAAAGTATTGCAGCAAAAATTGTAATTACACGCCCCTGTTAAACAGGGGCTGAAAAATTGGGCCTTAGGCACTGGTGGTGGCGCCCAGAACCAAAAATGTTCTTACAAGCTATCAGCGTGATCATTGAGGAGGAAGAGGATAATTACTCAGGATAGTCATTCAGCATCAGCATAGGCAGTCTTTGAAGGGATCTGAGATTTCAAAAAAAATTATTTGGTTACATCAGCATCAGGTGCTTGGTAGCTGGTGGTGATCCAAGACTGATTCATTTTTATGAAGGTCAGTCAATCGACCAAGTCGGTGGACAGACGCACCCTGCGATCGGTTACAGAGCCTCCAGCAGCACTGAATGTGCGTTCCGAAAGAACGCTGGATGCAGGACAGGCCAGTAGCTCAATTGCATACTGTGCAAGCTCTGGCCAGTGATCCATCCTAAAGACCCAGTAACCCAGAGGATTTTCGGCGGGAAAGGTGTCCAAGTCAGATCTTGCCCCTAGGTACTCCTGCACCATGTAAAACAGACGCTGGCGATGGTTGCTGGAACCGATCATACCTTGGGGCTGCGGACCAAAAAATTGTCTGAACGCATCGGTCAGACAGCCACCTTCTCCACCGCTCCTTCTTTGACTGACCGAAGCCTCAGCAACACGTTGTCCAGAAACAGGAGTTTGTAACCTCCCAGTCTCTGGGAACGTGTTGCACAGACCTTTCTGCAAGGCCTCCCGAAGATGTTTCATCCTCTGCTCCCTCTGCGATGGCAAGATAAGGTCCGCAACCTTACCCTTGTAACGTGGATCAAGGAGGGTTGCCAGCCAGTATTGGTCCTTCTCCTTGATACCACGAATACGAGGATCCTTACGCAGGCTTTGCAGGATCAGGGAGGCCATGCAGTGAAGGTTTGATGAGGCAATCAGTCGGGAGTCCTCTGGGTCACTATAGACGACATGGTCCGCAGCCACCTCCTTCTAGCCACGTACAAGTCCATGTGTATCTTGGGACTGATCCCTTAAAGACTGATGCTGAGTGCCAGGCTCCACCTCCATACTGACACAGTCCTCCTCCTCTTCCTCGTCCTCTTCCTGTGTGATCGGCGGGCACACAGGAACACTGTCTGGATAAAGGGGGCCTTGAGAGCTAAGGAAGTCCTCCTCTTCCTGCCTCTGTTCTGCCTCAAGTGCCCTGTCCATTATTCCATGCAGCGTGTGCTCCAACAGGTGGACAAGGGGGACAGTGTCACTGATGCATTCACTGTCACTGCTCACCATCCTCATGGCCTCCTCAAATGGTGACAGGACAGTGCATGCATCCCTGATCATGGCCCACTGGCGTGGGAAAAAAAAAACAAGCTCCCCTGACCCTGTACTGGTGCCATAGTCGCACAGGTACTCATTGATGGCCCTCTACTGCATGTACAGCCACTGCAGCATGGCCAACGTTGAGTTCCACCTGGTGGGCATGTCACAGATTAGGCGGTTCATGGGCAGGTTAAACTCCTTTTGCAGGTCCGCCAGCCGAGCACTGGCATTATATGACCGGCGGAAATTCACACATACTTTCTTGGCCTGCCTCAGGACATCCTGTAAGCCCGGGTACCTGCCCAAGAACCTCTGCACCACCAAGTTAAGGACGTGAGCCAAACAGGGCACATGGGTCGCAAACCACCATTCCTGCATTAAGTTGGCGTGGCGTCAACCACCTCTGAACCTGCCCCTGCAGAGCTAACAGAACCTCTGCCCCAGTGTGGCTCCTGTCCCCCCAAGCACACCAGCTCAAGCACCACATGGCATCTTTTGGCCTGCATACATGCGTAGCCCCTTGAACGCCTACATAGCACCGCTGGTTCCGAGGGCAAAGCACAAGAAGAGGCCATGGAGGAAGAAGAAGAGGAGGGGGTGGAGGAGAGAGGTGTGTCACAATCATTAGTAGTGGCATGTTGGAGGCGTGGTGGCGGAACAAAATCCAACACTACTGCACCTTGTCCTGCATCCTTCCCAGCTGCCAGCAGAGTCACTCAATGCGCCATGAAACTTAGGTAACGTCCCTGTCCATGCCTGCTGGACCATGAGTCAGCGGTAATATGCATCTTACCGCTGACCGCCCTGTCCAGCGAGGCATGGACATTGCCTTCCACATGCCGGTAGAGAGCCGGAATCGCCTTCCATGAGAAAAAGTGGCGTTTGGGTACCTGCCACTGAGGAACCGCACATTCCACAAACTCACGGAAGGGGGCAGCGTCTACCAACTGAAAAGGCAGCAGTTGAAGTGCTAGCAATTTTGCCAAGCTAGCATTCAACCGCTGGGCATGTGGATGGCTGGGAGCAAACTTTTTTTGGCGGTGCAGCAGCTGGGGCAGGGAAATTTGCCTGGTACAATCTGACATCGGTGTACCAAAAGCAGATTGCCCACAAGTACTTGGCTGTGATACACCTAATTCTACACCTTCATTCCTCTCAGTGCAGGTCTCTTAGATACATTTGCCAATGAACTGCATGGCAGGTCAACATATGTCTGGTCAAGCATGTGGTACCTAAGTGGAGATGTTTTGACCACGCGAGATATGCTTGAGACATATGTTGCAAATAGCAGCGATGCGATCTGATGCACTCGTCTCAAAAAAGGCCCACACCAAAGAACTTTTTGAATAATGCGCAGAGACTGCAGCACCCTGCACATGTGGAGCTTTGGGGTGTGATGCATTCAGTATGCTGCCCTTAGGCTGTCCCTGGAGGACATCCTGCCTCATTGGTGATGTGCCGCCTCCTCCTCCTCCTCTCTCCTATCAGGCACCCATGTTGAGTCAGTGACCTCATCATCCCCTCCCTCCTCATCACTGGAGCAAACCTGGCAGTATGCTGCAGCAGGGGGAGCATGACTGCCAGATTGCTGTCCTTCTTGGGCACCCCCTCTGTCCGTGCTCACGTTACTGCCTTCATCTAGCTCAGTATCATCATCAGAGCCTTCCAAATGCTGGGCATCCTCCTGGAGCATGTACCCAACACTGTGGTCAAACAGTTCGAGGGACTCCTCAGGAGGACATGGTGGGGCTAAGGAAGGGGTCACTGATGACATTGAGCCGAGGGAAGATGCCGCTGATTTGCCAGACCAGGTACCCTGAGCATGGGTGAGAGAGGATGAGGAGGATGAGGACGACTTGGTCATCCACTCGACCAAGTCTTCCACATGTTGCGGCTCAACACGGCAAGCTGCCGAAAAAAAGGCCAAGCGTGTCCCTCAGCCACGTGCTGATGAGGATGCACCGTCTCCATGACCAGCACTAGACACAGAGCCTGCTTGCCTTCTTTTATTGGCTTGTGACTGTCTGCCTCTCCTTTTTGGCCTTCCAGACATACTAATGACCTGTAGCTGCACTAAGCTGGGATATATATATATATATATATATATATATATATATATATATATATGTACTGATACTGCAGCTAGCAAAATCAACTGCCGGCCTGTAGTATGAGATTATCACCAACCTTCTACAGGTAGCTTTAGCTGAACACTGTGCAGAGCTCGAAAAAAAATAACTTGTAGATTTTTTAGCTGCCTGCGGTAGTGATAGGACCAGGAAAACAGCACCAACCTTCTACAGGTAGCTTTAGGTGAACACTGTGCAGAGCTCGCAAAAAAATAACTTGCAGCTTATTTAGCTGCCTGCGGTAGTGGTAGGATCAGGAAAACACCACCAACCTTCTACAGGTAGCTTTAGCTGAACACTGTGCAGAGCTCGCAAAAAAATAACTTGCAGCTTATTTAGCTGCCTGCGATAGTGATAGGATCAGGAAAACACCACCAACCTTCTACAGGTATCTTAAGCTGAACACTGCGCAGAGCTCGCAAAAAAATAACTTGCAGCTTATTTAGCTGGCTGCGGTAGTGATAGGATCAGGAAAACACCACCAATCTTCTACAGGTAGCTTTAGCTGAACACTGTGCAGAGCTCGCAAAAAAATAACTTGTAGGTTTAGCTGAACACTGTGAGGAGGACGCACCACTCTAACTTGTAGATTTAGCTGAACACTGTGAGCAGGACACACTACACTAATTTGTAGCTTTGGATGAACACTGTGCAGAGGTCTCACTACACTAACTTGTATTTTTAGCTGAACACTGTGAGCAGGATGCACTACACTAACGTGTAGCTTTAGATGAACACTGTGCAGAGGTCTCACTACACTAACTTGTAGTTTTAGCTGAACACTGTGAGCAGGACGCACTACACTAACTTGTAGCTTTAGCTAAACACTGTGCAGAGGTCTCACTACACTAACTTGTAGTTTTAGCTGAACACTGTGAGCAGGACGCACTACACTAACTTGTAGCTTTAGATGAACACTGTGCAGAGGTCTCACTACACTAACTTGTAGTTTTAGCTGAACACTGTGAGCAGGACGCACAACACTTACTTGTAGCTTTAGATGAACACTGTGCAGAGGTCTCACTATACTAACTTGTAGTTTTAGCTGAACACTGTGAGCAGGACGCACTACACTAACTTGTAGCTTTATATGAACACTGTGCAGAGGTCTCACTATACTAACTTGTAGTTTTAGCTGAACACTGTGAGCAGGACGCACTACACTAACTTGTAGCTTTAGATGAACACTGTGCAGAGGTCTCACTACACTAACTTGTAGTTTTAGTTGAACACTGTGAGCAGGACGCACTACACTAACTTGTAGCTTAATGAACACTGTGCAGAGGTCTCACTACACTAAGTTGTAGTTTTAGCTGAACACTGTGAGCAGGACGCGCTACACTAACTTGTAGCTTTAGATGAACACTGTGCAGAGGTCTCACTACACTAACTTGTAGTTTTAGCTGAACATTGTGAGCAGGACGCGCTACACTAACTTGTAGCTTTAGATGAACACTGTGCAGAGGTCTCACTACACAAACTTGTAGTTTTAGCTGAACACTGTGAGCAGGACGCACTACACTAACTTGTAGCTTTAGATGAACACTGTGCAGAGGTCTCACTACACTAACTTGTAGTTTTAGCTGAACACTGTGAGCAGGACGCCTTACACTAACTTGTAGCTTTAGATGAACATTGTGCAGAGGTCTCACTACACTAACTTGTAGTTTTAGCTGAACACTGTGAGCAGGACGCACTACACTAACTTGTAGCTTTAGATGAACACTGTGCAGAGGTCTCACTATACTCACTTGTAGTTTTAGCTGAACACTGTGAGCAGGACGCACTACACTAACTTGTAGCTTTAGATGAACACTGTGCAGAGGTCTCACTATACTAACTTGTAGTTTTAGCTGAACACTGTGAGCAGGACGCACTACACTAACTTGTAGCTTTAGATGAACACTGTGCAGAGGTCTCACTACACTAACTTGTAGTTTTAGCTGAACACTGTGAGCAGGACGCACTACACTAACTTGTAGCTTTAGATGAACACGGTGCAGAGGTCTCACTACACTAACTTGTAGTTTTAGCTTAACACTGTGAGCAGGACGCACTACACTAACTTGTAGCTTTAGCTGAACACTGTGCAGACGTCTCACTACACTAACTTGTAGTTTTAGCTGAACACTGTGAGCAGGACGCACTACACTAACTTGTAGCTTTAGATGAACACTGTGCAGAGGTCTCACTACACTAACTTGTAGTTTTAGCTGAACACTGTGAGCAGGACGCACTACACTAACTTGTAGCTTTAGATGAACACGGTGCAGAGGTCTCACTACACTAACTTGTAGTTTTAGCTGAACACTGTGAGCAGGATGCACTACACTAACTTGTAGCTTTAGATGAACACTGTGCAGAGGTCTCATTACACTAACTTGTAGTTTTAGCTGAACACTGTGAGCAGGACGCACTACACTAACTGTAAATAGTCTAGCTGCCTGACTGTGGTACTAATAGGATCAAAAGAACACCAGCAATTTTCTTCAGGTGGCTGTAAATACTGTAACAAGACAAGCCTGCCTGTCAGTAGGAAGAAAACAGGAATGGATCTAGCTAAACTGAATACAGTGTATATATATATATATATATATATATGCAACACCTGGAAAGCATATATATACACAATACACTGTAAGTGCAGCTAACTCACTGACTGTCCTACCTAATCTAGCTAACTCAAATGAAATGACACTGTCTCTCTCTCTCTATCTAAGCACGCCGGAACACACTACACAGGGCCGCCATGCAGACGGCCTTATATAGTGTGGGGCATGTTCTAAACCCCCTGAGCCATAATTGGCCAAAGCCACCCTGGCTTTGGCCAATTACAGCTCTCTCTACCGACGACGCTGTGATTGGCCAAACATGCAGGTCATAGTGCATGCTTGGCCAATCATCAGCCAGCAATGCACTGTGATGCCGCAGTGAATTATGTGCCGTGACGCGCCACACAAATTTGGCGCGAATGGCCCATAATGTTCAGAATTCGGCGAACGACCGAACAGCCGATGTTCGAGTCGAACATGGGTTCGACTCAAACACCAAGCTCATCCCTAGTCCTGAAGTGGGGTTTCTTGCAACTTGGCCTGACTGCTTGTTAGTTGAAATGCAGTTATGCCCTTTGCCCAGAGTTCCTTTTAAAGAAAAAAAAGGGAACTGCTGGGAAATGTAGTTCATCTGAAGTGAAGTCTAATGGACAGTAACCGGTCATGGACATTGAACATGTAGTTAGTTAGAATAGGCTGTGATAAGAAAATGATTGCCTATTTCTTAAAATAATGGACTCATACATGTCCATCAGGACTGTTTGGATTAAAGTTTTACAGTTCTATGCTGATTATGAAAGGGGTGGTATTCTTAAAGAGAATGGGACCTGCTTTCAGAAATGTAAATAATGTAGACATGTATAGGATGGTTTTACATTTTCATGGTGCCTTCGGCTGAGGAGCAGTTCAAATCACTGTGTACATATTGCACCAAGTTCTTATAGGGTAGGATGCATTTTCGCATTGTTCTGATTTCCCTCTTTCAGGTGTTGCTTCGTCGGTTCATCTTCCTTGGCTAAGGAGAGATAGGGATCTAGCTGAATAACAACCCTAACCTTTATATATTTGCTATGACTGTATATATTAGATAGATATTTAGGTGATAGCATTATTGCTTACTTGCTTTAAAATGTACATAACCTTTGTCAGGAGTAGCCACTGTAGTTAATTGCTAGAGATCCACTGATTTCTCCCTAAGTTTGGCCTGGTTGTACTTTTCTCTTCTACCACTGGGTGGCTGGGCACTTGAAGGTATTAGGTTGAGAAGGACAACTCAAGGTCAGGTTATGGTTAGATGGGGTATCTCAGCCAATAGGCAGGGGTTTTCTTGAATCCCTTGGCCTGCTGGAAGAGCCTATATACGGACTTTATATATATAAACTTTGTTCTGTGCCACCTGGACTTCCATCTGGGTGGATGTGTGTCGTCTGTCCCAGGCTGCTAAGTGGGAGATTGGGTCTATCCCAGGGACATTTGGCTGCCAGGCTTATGAGGGCCTATCCAGAAGTAAGAGGGCAGCGCAGGGTTGGGATTGCGGCTTGCAGTCCAACCAGAAGTAACGGTTCTGCCAGTCAGTGAACCTGTCGTAGTCAGAGGTAGAAGGGAAGCTGTCACCACTAAGGAGCCAACCACCTTTACCAGGGGCCACAGTGAGTAACTGAAGCAAGTACCGGGGCAATATTCTCACCGAACAGGCACGGTGGAGAATCAGAAAACTTCAGGCAGTGATTAAGTCAGGGACCCAACCAGCGGAGGTGACGCTTGCAGGACAGCCTTGTGTGTCAAGCTAGGGACAGAGCCGGTCAGCGGGGGTGAAGCTTGAAGGTATCTGAAGTGCCAAGCTAGGGACCCAGCAGGGAAGCGTGGGTGACACTTGAGGGAGATACCACCGCAAAAGCCTTGAGGTGCTCATGGGATTCAGAGTCAGTGAATCAGAGAGTCTAGTGAGAGACTAGGAGCTCAAGGGGCTAAAGAACTACAAGGAAAAGTTGTAGTAAAGCTGAGAGAACTTTGCTGGGGCCTTTCCCTGTACGGATGTCCTCCTATTGAAGTCTCAGTCTGCCAATTGAGTTTGCAACTATCTAAGGTCATGGCCCTAACCCTATTTCCCCTAAAATATATAAAAAAGACTGCCAAAAAAAATAAAACCTCTTTTAAATCCAAGAAATGTCTGGCGTCCAATGACTCTTACCACCTTTGCACCAACTTTGCCTCACAACCCACTACATATTGAAGGATGTCAGCTATCTTTGGCCTTGAAGGTTCGCATTAGACCAAAAGTGGTAAAAGACTTTGCTACAATTGCAAGGAGTTTTCTACTTGGATGAGACAGAGAAGAGTTGTGGATGATATCAGGACCTCTACCTAATTAGAGAATACCTTGTATTTATTGAAAAAATGCAAGGGATTCTCTGGATAGTATGGTGTAGAGAATGCAACCACATGGGAAAAATAAAACATCATAAAATGTATTTTTATCTTTGGGGTTACAGGTTTATTTACAGGTAAGAGATTGTAGGAGACAGGGCAGGGTATTGTAACTCTAAAACACAAAGTGCTTTAGTACTGGTTCTCTCTGCGCTTTCCACACATTATTATTATTATTATTATTATTATACGAGATTTATATAGCGCCAACATTAGAGACATTCCTCACTATACTTTCACTTACAAAGGTGTATCCTTGTATCTATTACCTTTGTCAACCCAAAGTGCACTGAAACACACAAACCCAGAGATGAGGCAGTTGTTAGGGGGACTAAAAACATTACATTGCCAGGTTTCAATGAGAACAGCCAAACATACCACACAGTTACGTAATTAGAGAAAGTCCTGGACAGCCACACTCAGAATAAAATATTACCTTTATTGAATAACGGCCATCAGAGATACAGGCCACAGCAAAAAAATGCAGGAAGGCTGACGCGTTTCACACTGTAGTCAGTGCTTAATCATAGCTAAATATCACAGGAATGAATCCCACATATATACCACTATTCATTGAACATGTGCTCAGAAAATTGATTAATGGCATTCAATCAATAAACTCAAAAGAGCTGTGACTGGAATGGAAAATGAAGACTCAAAGCTGTGAAAGATTGTGCTTATAAAAAGTGGAGTGAGTGAAAATTAATAAATAAATAAAAAGTGCAAGAAATAAAGTAAAATTATTGAAATATAATTGAAATAATTGAAATGCAAACCTATGTCAGTTGTAGATTCATAACAAAATATGTTAGTAAAAAGTGAAAAATAAGTAGATGAATAAAAATAAGTAAATGAATAAAAAGTGATAAAAAATAATAAATTCTGTTATTTTTTTTGTTATATTTCTAATATAATTTTCTTCAGTTTATTTGTTAAGAATATGTGCTGAATAAAAAGGAAAATTAAACATGCATGTGTGTGCATCTATGCAATATCAATATCAATATCTTGAATAAATATGAAATATGATGTATATGTAAAAAAATTATTGTTAAGTCTACTAACTGAGACAAGTGAATCAATATACAAAAAAGTATATGGTGTGAAAAATTGTATAAAACAAAAAAATAAAGATAAAAATATATGTGTTGGATAATTGCCTAAGTGCATAAAAATAATGCATATCCGTTCATGGATCACTCATCCACCTATGTGAATTTAATCTAGGATGAATGTGAGACAATTCTATGAACACATATACAAAACAGTGGACATAATAATAACATAACCAAGTACAGATAAAATATTAGCAATGTGGTTTGTATCACAATAAGGATATATTTAATAGTTAAATTTCAGATACCTAACACAATAAATGGAAAATAAATGAATAATAAAATACAATACAATGATAGGATATTACGATTGGAATCTAAATATATATATAAAGCCAGACACTAAAATTTTATTAGAAACATAACAAAAAAATAATAATTTATTATTTTTTATCACTTTTTATTAATTTACTTATTTTTATTCATCTACTTATTTTTCACTTTTTACTCACATATTTTGTTATTAATGTACAACTGACATAGGTTTACATTTCAATTATATTTCAATAATTTTACTTTATTTCTTGCACTTTTTATTTATTTATTCATTTTCACTCACTCCCCTTTTTATATGCACCATTTCTTCACAGCTTTGAGTCTTCATTTTCCATTCCAGTCACAGCTCTTTTGAGTTTGTTGATTGAATGCCATTAATCAATTTTCTGAGCTCATGTTCAATGAATAGTGGTATATATGTGGGATTCATTCCTGTGATATTTAGTATGATTAAGCACTGACTATAGTGTGAAACGCATCAGCCTTCCTGCATTTTTCTGCTGTGGCATCTATCTTTGATGATCGTTATTCAATAAAGGCAATATTTTATTCTGAGTGCAGCTGTCCAGGACTTTCTCTAATTAGTTCATTGTACAAGCATTGCCAGCACCTGTTGCTTCCAGCATGGAGGAAATGTTGGGAGAGGTCCCGGTGGGCTGGTGGGAGAGGTCCAGCATCTTTGGATGTGATAGCCCCTGCCGTCTAGACACAATTTTCTTCTGTCGATACATAGACGATCTCCTGTTTGTCTCATCAGATGATCAGGTCAATTTAGATCAGTGGTTTTTGTACTTAAATGACAATTCCCTTAACCTGAGATTTACCGGAGAAATCGGTGAGACCTCAATTACATTTCTAGATGTAAAACTGACAGGTGTAAATGACACAGTGATCACAGGTCTACATAGAAAATCCACAGCAGGCAATGTCCTGCTGAGAGCGGATTCTGCCCATGCAGGACACACTATCAAAGGATTGCCCTATGGACAGTTCCTAAGATTGAATATGCAGTACATCTGACTGTTTTGAAAAAGAAGCTATTAATATGACTCATAGGTTTATAGACAGAGGATATCCAAATAAACTTCTGAAGCTTTGTGTGCAGTGGAAAACATTCCCAGAAACACTCTTTTGATAGATAATCCTAGAAATAGAGGTAAAAAACATTCTCATTCATATAGCAACATTCCAATTTTTTCCATGCCTTTCAGTTCGGAATACAACAAAATTAAGAATGTAGTAATCAAATATCTTCCTATTTTACTTAACGACTCAGTTTATAATAAAATCCTTTCAAGGGGTATTAAATCTGTATCCCGAAGAGCACCCACTTTCTGTAGCCTTGTCCATCATTGCAGCCTTTACAGTGTCAGTGTCCATCTGTAGCCTTGTCCATCATTGCAGCCTTGTCAGTGTCCATCTGTAGCCTTGTCCATCTGTAGCCTTGTCCATCTGCAGCCTTGCCCCTGTGTCATTTGCAGTATGCTGCCGTTTAAAAATGGCGCCGCCGCTCTCGGCCACTCTCAGCCATTCTCGGCGTGTCTCGGCTGCTCTTGGCGGCTTTCGGCCATTCTCGGCATGTCTCAACCACTCCCGGCGGCTTTTAGCCACTCTCAGCCATTCTCGGTGTGTCTCGGCCCCTCTCGGCGGCTTTCGGCCGATCTCGGCGGCTCACGCAGGACTGCGAGAGCCGCTGAAAGCCACCGAGAATGTCCGAAAGCGGCCGAGAGCCGCCAAAAGGCTCACAATCGGTGGGCGATCGGCGTATAACACGCACACGATTTTCCCCTGATTTTAAGGGGAAAAAAGTGCGTGTAATACGCCGATAAATACGGTACATGTGAAGCATGCCACATCCAATATGTAGGGCACACTACACGGAGGTTAAAAGATCGGTTGCATGACCATCTATACGACATCGCGAGAAGCAAATCTACTAATGTGGCTACACATTGGAATGAGATTCATCATAAAGATGTTAGTAGCCTTGTGAGCCAAGGGATAGAGAAGTTGGTGACCCCAAAAAGAGGAGGAGATTTATTCAGAACGCTTTGCAGGCATGAAGTGTTCTTAATATTCTCTTTAAATACCAGAATCCCATTGGGTTAAACTTCCAGTGGGATGTTTC
The DNA here is from genome assembly GCA_037952925.1 of Lithobates clamitans. NCBI lineage: Eukaryota > Metazoa > Chordata > Amphibia > Anura > Ranidae > Lithobates > Lithobates clamitans. The sequence continues at coordinate 4,894,152 of JBBGZY010000406.1, forward strand.
CCACTATTACGATTAACCCCTCTATCTCTTACCAGTATGTTAAACCCCTTTTATCTATGCCTAGTTTACGTGGTATTTGTAGACTGTTTTGATTAATCGCTTTATTTATACGTGAAATGGTTTGATATATGTGAATCGGTATTGCATAGTAGCGTCCCGATTCATATCACTGACTTGTGAATTATATACACATCGACACATGATCAGAAGATATATAGAGATTCACAGATATGGATTAATGAGTGTTTCCTATGGTTTCTCATGTTGTTCAGTCCATGATGACAACCTGTATAATATGCGGTTTTTATTCAACCATTAAAAACCATAGATTCTATTGTCATCACTGCTGGGCAGCTATTGGGGGTTTTAGATACCTGTGCACATATGCAGGGATATCCATCTATTTGTCCAACTTTTGCTTTATGTACATGGGATTTTTTGCACGTCTAGTCTATGTCCATTGTCTTTTTTCTTGAGTTCCCGTTCACTATGGAGGACTTATTATATTTGGTTCTAGATGTGGATCTATATTGTTGCTCTGTGTAGTGAGGGTTCTGCTTCTATTCAACATGTACATTTTTTTTCCCTAGTTCTTTGAAACATAAGAGATTTATTCATACCTTCTTGTTTTTTATTGTCCATTCTTATAGATTGAGACATAGGGAGTTAGTTTCCATGGGTGCACTTCAGAATCTTGTGCTTTTTAAATTGTTTCATAATTTTGATAATGTACAAATCTTAACCAAATATGTCATTATAAAGAATACCTTTTAAACCAATTTTTGTGAAATCAATGTGAGCTAACAATGTGGAGTAACTTTTGGCCATCCATATTTCAGCTAGACACAGTCATATTGGTTTCTATCGTTAAATATAGCGGAGCTGGAGGAAACAGGAGACAGCATGAACAAGTTCAACATTTTCCGTCTCTTTACATATTTATATGTGAATGAGTGAAAAGCTCTTTTTCAATTTGGCTGCCCTTCTCTACTTTGGATACTGTAATGTCTGGCTATATATTTAGATTCTAATCGTAATATCTTATCAGTGTATTGTATTTTATTATTTATTAATTTCCATTTATTGTGTTAGGTATCTGAAATTTAACTATTAAATATATCCTTATTGTGATACATACCACATTGCTAATATTTTATCTGTACTTGGTTATGTTATTATTATGTCCACTGTTTTGTATATGTGTTCATAGAATTGTCTCACATTCATCCTAGATTAAATTCACATAGGTGGATGAGTGATCCATGAACGGATATGCATTATTTTTATACACTTAGGCAATTATCCAACACATATATTTTTATCTTTATTTTTTTGTTTTATACAATTTTTCACACCATATACTTTTTTGTATATTGATTCACTTGTCTCAGTTAGTAGACTTAACAATAATTTTTTTACATATATATCATATTTCATATTTATTCAAGATATTTATTGATATTACATAGACACACACATATGCATGTTTAATTTTCCTTTTTATTAAGCGCATATTCTTAACAAATAAACTGAAGAAAATTATATTAGAAACATAACAAAAAAAATAACAAAATGTATTATTTTTTATCACTTTTTATTCATTTACTTATTTATATTCATCTACTTATTTTTCACTTTTTACTCACATATTTTGTTATTAATGTACAACTGACATAGGTTTACATTTCAATTATATTTCAATAACCCTACTTTATTTCTTGCACGTTTTATTTATTTATTCATTTTCACTCACTCCACTTTTTGGAAGCACCAGTTCTTCACAGCTTTGAGTCTTCATTTTCCATTCCAGTCACAGCTCTTTTGAGTTTGTTGATTGAATGCCATTAATCAATTTTCTGAGCACATGTTCAATAGTGGTATATATGTGGGATTCATTCCTGTGATATTTAGCTATGATTAAGCACTGACTACAGTGTGAAACGCGTCAGCCTTCCTGCATTTTTCTGCTGTGGCCTGTATCTTTGATGATCGTTATTCAATAAAGGCAATATTTTATTCTGAGTGCGGCTGTCCAGGACTTTCTCTAATTACTTCATTGTACAAGCATTGCCAGCACCCGTTGCTTCCAGCATGGAGGAGATGTTCGTTCCTAAGCGGCCTTCCTAGAAGCGGTGATATCTCTCTTTCTCTGATACCGCACAGTGACTGGAGATTGAGCAGTATGTAAGAGAATGATATTTCAAAGACAGCCTTCATATATGTTGTATAGATTCGCAGTACATTATGCAAGAATTTGCAATTAGCCACTATGTTAGAGGAAGACATTAGGCATATTTTATTGTGAAAAAAATCTAATTATTTTTTAACAATCAAGATCGAGAAATATATCTTTTTTATTCGTCATATTTTCTTTAGGGGCAGCATGGACATTCCTGCATTATATTCTTGACTTTTTGGGGACAAGTTCAATATATTCATATATTTCTTTGTATATCGATTGTATGAATATTGCATATCGGGCAAATGACACTGTATATGTAATATCCATGGGGGGATAACCCTGCCGAGTTTATATTATTATTTATATTATTTTTATATATATAAGTAAGTTTATACATTTTGGATTATATATTTTTGTATTATGAAAAAAATAGTTTATGAGTTTATATTTTGGCATCTTTGCTTAAATCAGGATGTTTATGTCCTATTTATATATACCGTACTTTATAATTTTGTAGCTGGGTTTTTGATTCCCATCATATGTTTTTTCACCACAAGAGGACATCCGTTTGCAGTCTTGTTGGTGTTTACATATATTGAGCATAGTCACTCTTGCACTCCTGCCATTCAATATGATAATTCCACCCTCCTTGTGACCTGTAATTGGACTTGGAGCACTCAAAGCTTAGCGAAAAGTAATTTCCCTTTGGTCCTCAGAGACAGGGGTGCCGTTGTGTGTATTCACCCATCTTCCAGTGATAGATACATTGTACACTGAGAAAGACGCACTCCCAGCCCCGCCACATTGTAGATGTTAATATAAAATGGCCCCAGACAGCTCTCCTTTACAGGCCATGCCCCCTAAAGCATTTCACCCCACCCACCAGGGTTTAGTCATAGAGGTCCACCCTCCTTACATATAGTTACATAGGTAGTCTGGTTGAAAAAAGACACAAGTCCATCCAGTTCAACCAATAAAAGGGAGAAATATATATATACAATCCTATATACACAATCATATATCCACAGTTGATTGAGAGGAAGGCAAAAAAAGAGCAAAGCATGATCCAGTTTGCTCCAGTAGGGGAACAATTCCTTCCTGATCCCCCAAGAGGCTATTGGATATTCCCTGGATCAACTTTACCTAATAATGTTAGTATCCAGTTATATTATATTAATAAAGTATTCTGCATATTATGTACATTTAGGAAAGAATCCAGGCCTTTTTTTAAAGCAAGTTACTGAGCTGGGCAGAACCAGCTCTTAAGGGAGTCTATTCCACATTTTCACATTTCTTGTTCTGAAGAAACATTTCCATATTTGAAGATTAAATGTCTTTTTCTCCAGATGTAAAGAGCCCCCCCTTGTCCTCCGTGATGACCTTAAAGCGGGATTCCGGCCAGGAATTTTTTTTTTTTAAAGTCAGAAGCTACAAACACTGTAGCTGCTGACTTTAAATAAGTAGACTTACCTGTCCTGGGTGCCCGTGATGTCGGCCGCCCGAGGCCGACCCATCCCTCGGCTCTCGGGTCCTGGCACCACCATCCTAACTTAGGGAAACAGGCAGTGGAGCCTCACTGGAAGTTTCCTACTGCACACGCGCGAGCGGCGTGGCGCTCTGTGAATGGCCCTGTGGTTTTCTGGGAACACACACAGTTTCCAGAAGGCAACAGGGCCGCTCACTGAGGAGCAGGACACGCCGCGGAATAGGAAGAGGCAGATTAGGAAGACTGCCTAGCAACAAGGGTTCAGGTAAATTTAAAAAAAAAAAATTTTCAAATTTTTTATTTTTTTATTTTTTTACAATTTTTCATGCTATTTTTTATTTTAGGGTGGCCTTCCACTTTAAAGTGAATAACTCAACACCAAGTTCACTATATGTACCACTTATGCACAGTATTTATACTTGTATCATATACCCCTTAATCTCTTCTTCTCAAGAGAGAATGAATTCAGTTCCTCTAATGTCACGTACACACGAGCGGACTTTTCTTTTTTTTTTCTTTTTTGCTACTTCAGCAATTTCCTTCAGAGGTATTAAAAATCACCCTTTAGCTCATTTTTGTCCCCTCTCATTATCGTCACATCATAGTAGCATGGTCTTCGCTTTTGTTTAATTTTTATACATTTTAAAAAAAATCTATATTTATTCTTTACAAAATTAACCAAACACACCACCAAAAACTATCCCATAGTATGCTTTGTGGCATCACAACCCCATGCCCCCCCTCCTGCAGTCCTGCTTCAATATAACATGTATCATTGCAAGAACTTCCCAGCAAATCTCCCTGATTTTTTAAAGGATCTCCACTTTGCCCACTTATCTCTACCCAGGTCTGTTTCAATTTCATGCCAAGTGTCTTCAAACTCCCCCCCCCTCTAAAATATAGGTTTCATTAATTCTTATTAACCATTCTCGGATGTTAGGGCCCTCAACCTCTTGCCAATTTTTTGGGATTAGAATTTTTGCAGAGTTAAGTAATACCGGAATAAGAGATCTATTGTATTTTCTAGTGTGGCCTTCTTTCTCATGGAACAAACACACCCAGGGGTCCACCTTAACCTCACTACCCGTTATCTCCTGTATAATCTTTATCACCTCCTGCCACAAATTTTTTATAATTGAACACTCCCACCAGAGGTGGGCCATCGTTCCCCTAATCGCTCACACCCTCCAACAGTTTCCGTAAGTTTCCGGTTGAAGCTTATTTATTCTATCTGGTGTCATGTACCATCTGGCAAGACATTTTAAATTTGCTTCTATCGTTCTCGTGTCCACTGCTGAATTATGTGTTGTGTTAAAAATGGCCTCCCAAGTCACTCCGCTAGGTGCAGATCCCAATTCGGATTCCCACTTAATGCAATATGACGGTTCCACTGCTTCCCCCTCATCTCGCAACAATTTATATAGTTCTGTTATGCTCCTTCTCCAATGGCCTGAGATTCTTCTTATCTCTAATGGGACCAGGGAGGCTTTTAATAAAGTACGCAAGCTGGTTATATCGCCACGTGTCTATTTTCATTAAGTCCTTGAGCAGGTCTAATTCCTGAAAAGTGACAATTTTACCCTTTTTCATTATATCTATCAATTGTGTATCCTTATTTTTTATCCAATTCCCTCCAACTTCCCTCATCCCTGGCTGAAAAAACTCATTATCTTTTAAATAAATAAATGGCGAGTTAAACTCCCATACATTTTGTTTGTTTAACTGATCCCATAACTTCAAAGTGTATCTTGTTATATTGTGTGCCTTGGGGCCTAACTTCCTAAAGTGTGGGGGATTCCAAATTAATTGGTGTAATTTTGCATTACTCAAATCTTTTTCTAAATTTACCCATCTTTTATCTATCGATTCCTTTCCCCAATCTATCACCCTTAATAATACTATCGCTCTGTGATATTTTTTAAAGTCTGGAAGAGCCAGACCACCCTGTGCTTTACCCCTGGTCAGGACTTTGAAAGCAATCTGTGGCTTCTTATTTTTCCATATAAATCTAGTGATAATATTGTTTAAAACCCTGAAAAAGGTCTGCGCTATTGGGATTGGGAGTAGCTGCATTTTATACAGGATCTTCGGGGCCAGAGTCATTTTAACCGTATTTACTCGACTGATAAAATGAGATCGGTAGATGCACTATTTTTTTAGTTTCCTGCTGGATCTCGTCAAGGAGTGGGATATAGTTTAAGAGATACATTTTCCTTTGGGAATTTGCTAAAGTTACTCCCAGATAACAAATTTTTTTCCTCCACGGAAAATGGAATATTTCCTTAAGTTTAATTACTTCTTGTCTATCAACATTGATATTTAAAACTACTGACTTACTAAGGTTAACCCTATAATTTGATAGCTCACCGTATCTCCTTAGGGTAGCAAGTAAATTGGGGATCGAGATTCTCGGCTTGACAATATAGAACAATATATCGTCGGCAAAAGCCGAAAGCTTGTGTTCGCCACTCCCCCCTACGCAACCGCCTATGTCCGGGTTCTTACGGATCAAGGTCAGTAGAGGTTCTAGGGTCAGGACAAACAGGAGGGGGGACAAAGGAAAACCCCTGCCTGGTCCCGTTTTCCATTTTAAACTCCGCCGACGGTGTCCCATTTACGCTAACAAATGCCGAGGGAGATTTATACAGTGCATTAATCCAGTTCAGCATAGAACCACCCAGACCGACTGCCCTCAACGTTCTCAGCATGAATCCCCAGTCTACTCTGTCGAAGGCTTTTCGAACGGACTGATACGACGGTCTATCCGACGAACTTTCGGTGGACTTCCGACGGACTTCTGATGGACTTTCCTAACGAACTGACATGCCTACACACGATTACACCGAAGTCCGACGGATTCGTACATGATGACGTACAACCGGACTAAAATAGCCAGTAGCCAATAGCTGCCCTCGCGTCGGTTTTAGTTCGTCGGACTAGCATACAGACGAGCAGATTTTTCGACCGGACTCGAGTCCGTCGGAAAGATTTGAAACATGTTTTATTTCTAGGTCCATCGGACTTTTGGGAAAAAAAGTCAGCTGGAGCCCACACATGATCGAATTGTCCAATGGAGTCCAGTCCGCTGGACCAAGTCTGCCGGAAAGTCCGCTTGTGTGTACGTGGCATAATACTTCTTCAAAGATAGCTGAGCTCCTCCATGCCTCTTATCAATTTGGTAGCTCTTCTCTGCACTTTCTCCAGTTCCCCCATATCCTGCTTGTGAACTGGTGCCCAAAACTGAACTACATGGTCCAGATGAGGTCTTACTAATGATTTGTACAGGGGTACAATTATATATCTCTCTCTGGAGTCCAGGCCCGGACTGGCCATAGGGCAGACCAGGCATTTTACCCGGTGGGCTCAGGCCGCCTGCTCCGTGGCCTGTTAATGATAAGGCCGCACAGCGGGAGGTAAGCGGCGACCGTGGCCTGAACATAGGTAACACAGGCCGCGCCCGCCACTCACTTCCAGCCATGTGGCCGTGTCTGTGTCATCTCTGGCGGCTGCATGGGCTGAGCTGTGTGTCTCTTTCACACACAGCTCGGCCTCAGAGCCACGCAGACAGTTCCGCAGCTGCTCTTCTCCTCCAGGCATGAGCGTCCGCACGGTGGGGAGAGCTGCAGGCTGCTGTGATGATATTCACCTATCGCCCCCCCTTTCCTTCTCATGTCGGCAGCAGGGGAAGAGAAGGCTTTCCTGTCTGTTCATTTTCCCTCCCCATTGGCCACAGCGGAGGGCCAATCAGAAGCAACTAGAAGGGCATCATGGGAAATGTAGTCCCAGAAATAGGTGGCCCAATTGCTCTCAGCAGGGAGCAGACTACAGTCCCCAGCATGCACTCTGCTGGGGTGAAAGAGAAAACCCAGAAACAAGCTGAGGAGTGCTTGTAGCAGCTACTACAGGAGACATGGAAAATGAAAGAGAGGGCTGTGCTGGGGGAACTAATAGCCCCAGCACCACCAGATAGAGTCTCACTGTACCCACACCACCAGAGAGAGCCACGCTGTACTACACCACCAGAGAGAGAGCCACGCTGTATCACACCAACAGAGAGGGAGCCATGCTGTACCGCACCACCAGAGAGAGAGCCACGCTGTACCCGCACCACCAGAGAGAGAGTCACGCTGTACCACATCATCAGAGAGAGAGAGCCACGCTGTACCGCACCACCAGAAATAGAGCAGGTCAGTGTCAGCCATCCCCGGGAATTTCTACCTACCCCCCCTGGTCCCTGGAAAAGTTGGCTGCTCAGCCTATTTTTTGTCCCAGTCCGGGCCTGCTGGAGTCTATACCTCTCTTAATACAATAAATTATTTTGCTCACTTTGGAAACCACAGCTTGGCATTGCATGCTATTATTAAGCTTATGATCTTCCAGAACACCCAGATCCTTCTCCACCATTGATTCCCCTAGTTGTACTCCCCCTAGTATGTATGATGCATGCATATTCTTAGCCCCCAAGTGCATAACTTTACATTTATCATTATTAAACCTCATTTGCCACATAGTTGCCTAATTAAACAGTGCATTTAGGTTGGCTTGTAAGTTGGAGACATCCCGTAAGGATGTTATTCCACTGCATAGCTTGGTGTCATCTGCAAAGACTGAAATGATATTTTTAATCCCAGACCCTATATCATTTATAAATGTATTAAAAAAAAGGGTCCCAACACTGAACCTTGGGGTAAATCACTAACAACCCTAGACCATTCAGAGCATAAATCATTAACCATTATTTTCTGAATACGGTCTTTTAGTCAGTTTTTTATCCTTTTTTAAACTGATTTTTCCAAGCCTGTAGATTTTACCTTACACATAAGCCGCATGTAGGGAACTGTGTCCTTCTCATACACTATTTACATGCATGGTGATTACCGACCCCCTGACCCCCTGGGGATGTCAATTAATGACAAAATGTGTAGGGGAAAGAATAATTGAAAAAAGTGCTAATTGTCACAGAGTTTACGCTAACCTGCCCCACATCCCTAATTACAGTACATTGAAAAAATCAAGTTTCCTCTAGATGTGACTTTAGAACAGGGCAGATAGCACAAGAAGTATGAAAAAGATATATAAAAAATATATATGATTTTATTAAGAAACATTTTTAAAATAATGAGCACAAGTGAATAATACACATATCAAAGTCACAATCAGATTCTGGACAAAACTGGTCATACAGTAGCAGTTCACTGAGGACAACTAGTAATTGCAAAGATCTGTTGAGTTGATAATAAACACGACAGAAAAAACCCAACGCGTTTCAAAATTACTATTTCTTCATCAGGGGTGTATGCGATTTAGTCGCAGAACGTACAAACATCATGCAAACTGTGTGGCTCTTGAAATAGTTTCCTATCCAGAATTTCTCATTTAAAAACAGAATGTGTTGCAGCTGTCAGCCTGCGAGGCCCCCAGCCCGGTGGGGTAAGTCAATCCACCGACATAGGGAGGTAGGTCCAACGGCAGCAGGAGGGGGAAAGAGAGCAGAGTCCCACACAAAGGACAACCCCAGGTTGGCCCTCCGAGATGTATCCCTTGCTTGCCAAAGAGAAGCCAAGGGGAAAGATGGAACAGAGGAAGTAACCAGCGAACGAGGACCTGCTTGTTGAAAGCTGTGTAGACAGGTACGTCAGGGAACCTTGGTAAAGCCCAAAGACAATCAAGGGATTGATCTGATCAACCAGAGAGCACAGAGCTGCAGGTTCTTGCTTGTGTCCACCCTCACAGCGAACAGAATGTGTAGGGGAAAAGCCAGGGTGCAGTGATGTCATCACACAAGTGGATGTACCAATCAGAACTGCTGCTGGTTGTATATATTATTGCTTTTTTATAATTGAATGTTAGTACTTTAACAACTTTTATTAATAAATGGTTTTGCATATTCACACTAATATGATCATTTCTTCTCCTGTAATTATACGATTTGTTGATGTAGAAAGCTGGATATTTACCATTGCAGGTGTTCAGAAAAAGTTGCACTGGATGAATAAAGCATTACTAAAGTTAAAAGAGAAGTATGGGATTTTTTAAAATTTTAGATTAATACTTACCTATGTGGATGGAGCATCAGACTGATGCTGGAGCTGTCCCCCACCGTCTCTGCACTGAGAACCGAGCCACCGAACATCGTCGATGGCTGCATTTTCACAGATCCCCGAGAGGAGAGCTGCTGACTGTCAGTCAGTGTCTCTCCTCGCTGCTTCTCCACGCTCATTAGAGCGATGAGCTGTCGAGGGGCGGGGAGCCGCCTTCTCAGCATCTCAGCGGCTCGCCGAGACTGCCATCAATCAAGGCAGCTGGTGGATCCAGATTTGGAAGTTGGGATGACGCGTGTCTCGACTGATGGCAGTGATGTCAAAACTAATTGTACTCCTGTGACCCAGAGGAGAAGCCCAGCCTAAAAAGCTCAGGCTGGACTTCTCCTTTAAGCTTTTTTTTTATTAAAATAACAAATATGTTATTTTCCTGCTCTATGCATTGGTTTTGCACATAGCGGCCCTGAATCTCTTCTTCTGAGGCCCCCCACTAGCACTGTGCACTCCTCCTCTTGTCTGTCTACCCATATAGCAAGCCGTTCCTGAGCTGGGCTTTGTATGTCTATAGAGATGTGTAGGGAGAGAGGTATAACTGAGGCTGCCTCTTTCTAATGTGCAATACTCATACAGAAATAATAAACCAAAAATGTACTATCTCTTTAAATGATGTGATGTGAGTGCTAGATGGTTATATCTCCTCAAACATGTCCTTAATGTGTTAGATACACTCAACTGAATAAAAAATATAATTCTGAATTTTTTGTTTAAATAAAGTGCTAACGTGCTTAATGTGCAAAAAAATGAAGCCAAATGTATATATAGAGACTATATATAAATATATCACAAAGAATTTGTAGGTCCATATGCGCTCCTGATGACGTCACTCTAATGAAACATGTAGGATGGAGCTTGAAGCATCATCACGTCACTTCCGGTTTCAGAAACTCTGGTCCGTGGAATGCAAGGTGTCCCGGACATATTGCTGATTACATTGCTTTGACTCTCCAGTACCATTGTAATGCCCCGTACACACGGTCGGATTTTCTGATGGAAAATGTCCGATCGGAGCGTGTTGTCGGAAATTCCGACCGTGTGTGGGCTCCATCGGACATTTTCCATCGGATTTTCCGACACACAAAGTTGGAGAGCAGGAGATAAAATTTTCCGACAACAAAATCCGTTGTCGGAAATTCCGATCGTGTGTACACAAATCCGACGGACAAAGTGCCACGCATGCTCAGAATAAATAAAGAGATGAAAGCTATTGGCCACTGCCCCGTTTATAGTCCCGACGTACATGTTTTACGTCACCGCGTTTAAAACGATCGGATTTTCCGACAACTTTGTGCGACCGTGTGTAGACAAAACAAGTTTGAGCCAACATCCGTCTGAAAAAATCCTAGGATTTTGTTGTCGGAATGTCCGAACAAAGTCCGACCGTGTGTACGCCCTATAAGTGTGGTTTTTAGCATTGCTCTTAATAAACATTTATCTACGAATTTACACTATGAGATGCCTTTCTGTCCATCCATCCCTATGTGAGTATTTCCAGTGACCATACCTGGTGAGGAGGAGGAGTAGATATTGGATAAAGATTGGAAGCAGCTTATATGTGGTGCTTTTGACCCCTGCAGGGGTTCAGCTTTCTGGTGAGTTCAGATCTGAAGGGGAGGACAAGTGGAGTTCACTCATCTTTCACTTTGGATTGGGATCACTTATATGGATTCATAAACTTTTTTAATATATTTATTGGTTGATTTTATTTATGAAATTATTTATTGATTGATTTTATCTATGAAATTAGTTCCACATATATGGATAATTTTGCACATTAAGCATGCTGAGCACTTTATTTTCATTCTGAATGACATACAATGTATTTTGGATTGCTATCACGCATATGTACTTATGGATTCTTTGTGATATATTTATATGTAGTCTCTTTATTTCAATTTGGCTTTACACACGTGTTTTTTTTTCACATTAACCACATTAGCACTTTACTTTTACATTCTTTTTCTGAATTATATTTTTTATTCAGTTGAGTGTATCTAACCTATTAAGGACATGTTTGAGGAGATATAACCATCTAGCACTCACATCACATCATTTAAAGAGATAGTAATATTTTTTGTTTATTATTTCTTTATGAGTATTGCACATTAGAAAGAGGCAGCGCCACCTATACCTCTCTCCCTACACATCTCTTTGTTCATCCCACTTTCATGAGATTTCTGAGGTAGGCAGCAGCCACATCATTTAACCATAGCGTGTAATCTAACACTTTATGTATGTTTATAGACACACATAGCATGCCTTGGCCCCAATGGCTCCTGCTGCTGCTTCCGTGTCCAGTGAGGAGAAAGAGAGCGAGGAGTGTGCCAATGCTCTTGGTCACAGCACCGGATCGAGATCGGGCTCAGGTAAGTATTGGGAGGAAGCAACATTTGAAAGTTTTTTTTTACCTTATTGCAGCTAATGCATTAAGTTAAAAATACCTTCTGCCTTTAGAACCACTTTAAGTGCATTCTGGTAAGTATGTTTTTTCCCACTTGAGCGCCAGGATCACTTTGCACTGGGGAACAAGTTTCTTTGTAGCGTACATATTTGTTTTATTCGGAGTGTCACTAGGACTTTTGGATCATTTTTACTGGAGCACTTAAATATATGCACTATTTTTGACTTTGTCATTATTTGTTTACTGGATTGTGTGGATTTATGTTGTATAATTTGATTATTATACTGTACATGCATGCTAGACACTGTTCAAATTAGGTTGGCAATATACAGTATGCATTATGACAGATACTTTTTTATTTAACAAAAAATTATATTTATTGGGATTGATATAATTATGTAGTCATTATAATTATGATTTTTAGCTGCCTCAAACACAATTTTATTTGTGTTGCATGTCAGAGTATAATGTGAGTTGTTTTCTGTTATTTCTAGCTGCAAGTGCAGTTTATTTTCTAATAACCCTGTATGGACAGGTCACAACTTCCTAGAGGGAAGGCATATTACATGTGGTATTATATACAGTATCTCACAAAAGTAAGTACACCCCTCACATTTTTGTAAATATTTTATTATATCTTTTCATGTGACCATACGGCAGCTAGTCAACTGTGTCTGGGGACACATGGACTATTTTTTCTGTAGGAAAGCTCATCCACTCTGAGGGTGTCAACGTCCACCCTTGACCTCATTTCCCTGCAACCATATGATTCAGCTACTGCCTATACCTGCTGACAGCAGACAGTCCTGGGCACTGGATACTAAAGAATGCCACCACCACAGGATTCCTCTGCAGCACGCCTTTCAGATGTTTTATCCTTTGCTCCCTTTGCAAGGCCAGGATAAATTCTGTAACTCTCTTTTTTATAATATGGATACAGGAGGGTTGCCAACCAGCTATAGTCCCTCTCCTTGATGTCAATCATCGTGTTCTTTTGCAAATACTGGAGCATGAAACATCCTATCCACCACGTATTACCTGAGGCAGAGAAACCTTGATCCTTAAGGTCACTGAGGACAAAATTATCCTCAGCTATCTTCCCCCAAAAAATATTTAGCTCCTGGGGTTTGTGAGACAAAAAACCCACCTCTGGAAGCCTGCCCCAAGTACTCCTTCCCAGCAATGTAACCATACTCAGTAATACTATGTAACCATACTGCAAACAACAGGCTGCTGTTAAACATGACCCTTACTGACACAAGATGGCGTGGGATTAGCCACCTCTGGATCAGCCCCTTCAGAGCTGACAGAATATCTGACCCTGAGTGGCTCCTGTTCCCTAGGCATACCAGCTGCAAAATTGCATGGCTGTTAAATAGCTCCTTGTTTGTGTGGGGCAATTGGTGATTCTTAGGATAACTCATCAGAAGATTGAGGAGGATGGAAATTATGGGTCTGACACCATTACCAAATGTCCAGATGCAAGGCAGCACAATCAGCTGTCCCAACCTGCATCCTTTCCAGCAACTAGCAAGGTGACCCAGTGGGCCATATATAAGATATAACATTCCTGCCTATACTTGATGGGCCCCAGGTCAATTCTTCAGCTGACCACATGGTACAGCAATGTGGAAACATTATCTTCCACATAATGGTAGAGGGCAGGTATTGCCTTGAGGGAGAAAATTTTAATCTGAGATCCTGCCACTGTAGTACTGCACAGGCTGCAAATTTATAGAAGAGGGCAGCTGAAAAAGCAGCACTGGTAAAGCAAGCAATTTCACCAACCTGGCATTGAGATGGTGGGCATAGAGATGACTATAGAAATATATTTCCTTTTATTCCAGCAGCTAAGGCACAAAAAGCTGCCTGTTCAGTGGTAAAGCTGAAGATGGCAATGTGGCAATGGCAGACTCAGAGCGTGCTTGCAGCCTACGCTTGCCCCTACTTCGTGTGGCCCCTGCTGACCCTCTTCTCCGCTGGAAGGAGAATAAAAACGTCCGTTTTTAAAACTTTTTTTGCATTGATCCTTGTCCCCTGGGGCAGGACCCAGGTCCCCAAACACTTTTTATGACAATAACTTGCATATAAGCCTTTAAAATTAGCACTTTTGATTTCTCCCATAGACTTTTAAAGGGTGTTCCGCAGCTTTCGAATTTGCCGCAAACTCCCCAAATTGTTCTTTGTTTGGCGAATGGACGAACAGCCAATGTTCGAGTCGAACATGAGTTTGACTCGAACTCAAAGCTCATCCCTACTCTTCATAACTTTCGCCATGATCTTGGCCTTTCTGACATTAGGATTGGGGTAAGGTCCATACTTCCCGTCATAGTCGGCCCACTTCAATATGTCGACCATCTCCACCATCTCTACAAAGGACATATTTGAGGCCTTAAATCGTCTCCTCCGGGATCGTGACGTTTCTGGCTCCAGGATTTCCTCCTCATTGCTGTAATTATCACACACCTGCTCTTTCTCTGCCATGTGCTCTCCCCCACTGCGCCAAAAGAGAAGGGGCGGGGAATAGACTAGAAAGAGCGTCAGGGGCGGGCAGAGTTTCACGCATGCGCAGTGTATATAAAGCGTAACACGCGTGCGTCATACATACAATCTGTGAGCGGAGGAAGGAGTATCGGAAGCGCCGATCGTGATAACAAAGGTAACATTTAAAATTGGGCCTATACTGCTTATAGATTGAGGCCTATATTGGGACAAGTTTAGGAGAGTTTAGCCTGACATTAGGGTTTGTCTTGTGTTGTGTCTTGCAGAGAAAATTGATCTAGTCAATGATCATGACTTTATGCCAATATTCATTGATATGTTCAGGGAGCTGCCCTGTCTGTGGCAGGTAAACCACCTGAAGGCCCTAATTGGTGGCATGAGGAGCACTTATCTAAGGGAGCGCAAGAAGGTCCAGGATTCCCTGAAATCAGCAGCTGCAGATGGCATTTATGTCCCCAGGCTGTGGTACTATGACAGACTGCATTTTCTGGCAGGCCAGACTGAACCCAGGCCAGCACTCTCCAATCTTCCTTCCACGCTTCCTTCCACCTCAGCTGAGGCTTATGACGCCCAACCTGAGCCTTCCAGGCAGCAACATGTGGAGGAGCCCAGCTTGAGCCAGGTATAGCACTTCTAAATATTTCTGTTGGTCAAATTAATGATGTTAAATCTAGGTTAGTTTGGATTCCTAATTTCTGATTGTGATTGATGAACCAAAAACTAAAAGGATGTCCCTTTTTCATACACAGGAAAGTCTCAGCCAGGAGGTGGCTGGGCCCAGTAGCCTGCCCGATACCCAGGTCCCTCCCCTCCGCCTTCAACCAAAAAGTGGCAGAAAGAGGAGAAACATGAAGGAGGCAGCAATTGGCCTATTTTGGAAGGCTACTGCTGCCCTCAGAACCCCCCACAGTGTTCAAGAGGACTTTGCATATATAACGGCCTGCAAAATGCTGGAAATGGAGGCAGGACAATGCCTAATATGTGAGTATATCATCTTACAAGCCCTAAATAAGGGGTTGAAGGGCCAACTCACAAGCCACTTTTGTGAGCTCAAACATGGTCCTCCTCCTCCAGGTCCTCCTCCTCCTCCTGCCACACCTCCAACACCAGAGCCACAGCCTGGAAGGAAGCATCTAAGGAAGACCAGAGAGTGATGACCTGGGTTCAGTCTGGTCTGACAAAAGATGCAGGCTCTTGTATGACTACAGCCTGGGGACATATATGTCATCTGCTGCTGTTCATGATCTCTTGGACTTCTGGACCAGATTGTACTCCCTTATATATGGACTCCTCAGACCACCAATTTTGTATTAAAATAGTTGATGTGTGCCCTGGGGGGCCAAAGGCTTCGCCAATTTCTGCAGTTTATCAAGCGTTGCCTCCCTCTTTGTTTGGTTAGGACCCCTTAATAAAGGTATTGTTTTTTCGATTATACTCACCTATGTGTGTTTTCCTTCAAAAAGGACAGTTTGTTTGTGAGGAGGCAGATACATTTCAAATATACAATGTGAAATTAACAAGAGACACCAACACCAAGCAATCTCCTTGAAATTAAATAATACAAGATAATGATGGTGTTGTGGTAACTTGACACACAAAACACACCCACAAATATTGTGGAGTAAAAAAAAAAAATAATAAAAAAAAAACAGGCGATCAGGATTTCACAAACTAAAACAAAATAATACAAAATCTAAAAACATTAAAAAAAACTTGTGACTAATCAAAATATTATATTCATGAAATCACGATAAACACTAAAGAAATAACTTTGTGAGAAATATGAGCAGCAAAACAACTTCATTCTTCTAGCATTATAAAGAAGAAGAGAGTGCACTGCATTAAATAATTTAAAACATTGCAGCGTGACGAAAGTGCTATATCCATTACAAACGCTAATTTTACCAGACCGAGCAGTTCCGTCTCGGAATTTATTCTGAGCATGCGTGGCACTTTGTGAGTCGGAACTGGCCACACACGGTCGGAATTGACGCAAACAGATTTTGTTGTCGGAAAATTTTATAGCCTGCTCTCAAACTTTGTGTGTCGGAAATTCCGATGGAAAAAGTCAGATGGAGCCCACACACGGTCGGAATTTCCAACAACAAGCTCCGATCGCACATTTTCCATCAGAAAATCCGACCGCGTGTACAGGGCATAAAGGCATCCCACTGTATTCTCCATTGGGAATCTGTTCAGAAGCTGTTTAAACCTGGTACCTCACTCCATCCAAACTAGCTCAAATTTACCCCTCTGCTCCCACTGACTGCTGGAGGAACTGCAGATAAACTGTAAACCCTTTTTCATGTATGGTGGTGACTACCTGCATGCCACTCATTTTTGTTCTAATGTTGTTGACCTGGTCATCTCTGTAGTTCATATTTTGTTCACCCTTACGCCGCAGACAGTTTTACTGGGTGTGGATATTTCTACCTTGCCTATTATGGTTCAAACGGTCTTAGCCCATATTTCTATAGCGCTTTGATTATTTATTGCCATACAATTGAAATCCCCTCAATCCCCTTCCTTATCAGAGATGTTTGCCATGCTAATTTGCCATTACTTTTGGAAAACATGTTTGCTAAAGGCCATCTTCAAATTCCTACTTTTCTCATGAAATGGGACCCATAGCTTACTGATCAAAGAAGTCTAGCTCTAAAATAACAGCACCTTCTTTATCTCTTGCCTTGCCATTTCTTCATAGATGATGTTTGATTACTGGCCCTGGCTTATTCATACCCTCTAGGAGGAGGTCTGTATACCTCTACCTTCATTATACACCCATTAAAATTTTTTTGAGTATTGTACCTTGTACATTGCACATTCATACAACAATCTCCCTTTTTCTTTGTTTTGCCTTATTACTCATCCATATGTCTTTTCTAACAGTTTATCGTATTTATTATTGGTCCTATAAAACATTTGTTACTTCTGTATCTCTGTACTATTTAAAGAGAAATCAACCAGTGCAACATAAAAAACCTAATACAGCAGCTGAGAGTCAAATTATCAAGTCCCCAAATTGTCAATAGAAAAGGCAGTACAGTGCAAACAATTAAAACAAAACTATGATAAAAACAAATCGATAAAATTGACACAAAAACAGTCCATAATCTTCTTCATAAAAAATATGTTGATCGAAAGGACACCAGCGAATATCCAGTGAGATAAGTGATAAGTCAATCATATAAGGGGACTTTTGTGACAACCTCCACCATCAAGGGAAATGGCCGCTCACCTCATGCGGTGGACCCCTGAGTGAATCAGTCAGGTCAAACCAGCAGTTCCCTTTAAGGGTATTAGGTCAGCAAGCTCCCACATTAATGTTGAAAAAGGTGCCAGTATTGATAACTACACATGTCATTCCTCATCAACTCCAGGATCGGTACATGGAATAAAAGCAACAATATCTAGTGCTCTCTGAATGATCAAAACATATTTATTTATAAAAAGGGGGTAAATTACACTTACAAGTCTCGTGCTGTACCCCAGTGCTAAGGATGGATGGCATAAAATAGCAGTGT
The DNA here is from genome assembly GCA_037952925.1 of Lithobates clamitans. Taxonomy (NCBI): domain Eukaryota; kingdom Metazoa; phylum Chordata; class Amphibia; order Anura; family Ranidae; genus Lithobates; species Lithobates clamitans. The sequence continues at coordinate 4,912,345 of JBBGZY010000406.1, forward strand.
GTATCCACGAAGATCAGCATGTAGGAGGCGGGTGACGTCATGATCAAGGTTACATGGTTTCTGTACGTGTTTTTTTTTTTTTTTTTTCTTGTCCACTTCAGCGAAAATTTTTCTGAGAGACATTATATCAACTTTGTATGTCAAAATTTATCTCTCGTTTTTCACATCATTGTGGATTGTTTCTGTCTTATCTTTACTTATTTTCCCATCGTGTATCTTGTTTAATTACATAAAAAAACAGAAAAACACTCCAAAATATGTAGCTACCACTATGCCTTTATTCCTTTCTGATCCCTCTTATCCCCTCCCCCCACCCTCTTTTATGTCTGGTTTACTCCTTTTTATATTGTATGTCATTTTGGCTCTGTACCCGTTGTTTCTTTATTTTATCTAGATATATGTCTGAGGTTTTATATTTTTTCCATCTCTCCCATAGACTGTTACGCTTATTGTCGCCTCTTTCCCTGCTCCTCAGCAGGTCCATTTTATAGTAATAATCTATTTAGTCTAACCATTCTCTGGTATCTGGTTTTCCGCTTTTTAGCCAATATCTTGGGATCAGACCCTTAGCGGCATTCAGAAGACTCGGAACCATAGATCTCATATATTGTTTCTTTGATTTGTTATAGACGTGAAAGAGGCAAGTCCATATGTTTTGTTCTATTTTTTCCCTGGGTATTTCCCTTATGCTTTTTAATACTTCATTTCAGTAATCCGCTATTATTGGGCATCCCCATAGGTGTGTCATCGTTGCTTTTTGACCACAATTTCTCCAGCACAGAGATGTTTTTTCTTGTTGATATTTATATCTTCTCACGGGTGTCAAATACCATCTTGCTACTAGTTTGTAATTCATTTCAATAGTCTTCATATCCCAAGCATTATTGTATCCCATTTCTATAATTTTTTCCACTCTTTGATCATCAAGTTTTAAATTAATTTCTCTTTCCCATTGTTTTATGTACTCCGGTCTTTCTTGTCCATCCAGATCTGTTAATATTCCATATATTCTTGATGTTCCATTTTTCAATGATGTTTTATTGACACAGAGCTTTTCCAGTGCATTTAATTTCTCTTCGTCTCTAAGTGGATGTGGTATTGTGCTTACTAAATATCTTAATTGACAATAATTCCATTCACTCATCCTCCACCCGTTAATTTCTTCTAGTTCCAATCGTGTTCTAATCCTACCATTTATGGTAATGTCTTTCAGTTGTGGATTTCTTATTCCTTGGCCTACAAATATTTCCTTCCCAGGGGTGAAAAAATGTGTTCCTGTGAGTGCTAATAGCAGGAATTTTGTCTCCATTCATTCTTCAAGTGTACAGTGTCCCAAATTTTGAATACATTTTTTGTTATTTCATGAGTGTCTATGTCCAATATTCTAAACTTTCGTAGAATCCAAATATTCTTGTGCAGTGTAGTTTTACTTATTGTGTTTTCCATTTCTACCCACTTTTTTTTCGCTATTCTCATTTGTCCACTCAAGCATTCGTGTCAGGACAATTGCTTTGTAATACCTGCTTATACCTGGGGTGGCTAATCCTCCATGCTCCCTTTTCCTTGTGATCAGCGTGTATTTTATTCTTGGTTTTTTATTAAGCCAGATATATTTTAACAAAATTGTTTTAATTGTTTTGAAAAAACTCTGTGGTAACATCTGGATTTTATAGATTATTTTTGGAAGAACCATCATTTTAAACATATTTACTCTTCCTATCCATGAAAGTGGTTGTATTCTTAGTTTTTTTGTTTCTTCTTTAACCTCATTGATCAATGGGATATAGTTTGCCTGATAGATCTTTTCAACTCTTGGGGTTATTTTAATTCCAAGATATTTTAATTATTTTACCCAGGTGAATGGGAATTCTTTTTGTAGAGACTGGGCTTCCTTTTTCCCTAATCCTATCTTTAATATCTCTGTTTTTATTAAGTTAATTTTGAAGTTTGACAGTTTTCCATATTTTTTTATTTCTTTCAATATGTTTGGCAGTGACGCTCTTGGGTTGGATACGTACATCAAGATGTCGTCTGCGTATGCCACAATCTTGTGTACTTTTCCTCCAATTCTCTCTCCTTTCACATCTTGGTTGTTACGGAGTGTCGCTAACAGTGGTTCCAATGCCAATACATATAGTAATGGGGAGAGCGGGCAACCTTGCCGTGTTCCATTCTGCATCTTGATTAACGGAGAGAGTCTACCATTCATCTTTACCATTGCTGTCGGGCCGTTGCACAGATTTGTTATCCACTTCATCATTTTTGTCCCTAATCCCAGATGGCGCAGGGTATCCATCATGAAACCCCAGTCTACCCTGTCAAATGCTTTTTCTGCATCCAATGACAGGAATAGAACTGGGGACTCATTTTGCACACTCTTGTGTAGTATCAATATTGTTTTTAGACTGTTGTCCCGTCCCTCTCTCCCGGGAACGAATTCAGTCGGGTCAGGGTTGATCCAGAGTGGAATTAATTTTTTTATTCTAGTAGCCAAAATTTTTTTGAATTCAATACTTTTTATTCATCTTCATACAAAATACATCACATCTCATATTAACCAGTGTACATAAAACCTCACACAATCATCTACTTCACTACAAGATGTATATGTCCACCCTACCGGGTATATTCTGCTAACTTTCTTCCCTTTTATACCCCCCTTTACACAGAACTATAAGCCTGGTGGTCAGCCCACTCTATATCTTAGTTACCTGCACGCACATCTCTACTTTAAACTTGGATCTTACACTTTTCCCTATCCTCTTTTTTCCCCTATACTCTATCTAAGATGTTCTACCTTCTCAATCCATGGAGTCCAGATTTTTTTAAATTCCTTTATATTCCCTCCTCTAGCATAAACTGTCTTTTCCTTCCCTATTGTTTCTGAGACCTTTCTAACCCAATCCTCTACTGAAGGAGGTTTCTCTGCTTGCCATCTCCTAGCTATTTCCTTTCTTGCCTGATAGAGGCATCTCCGCACCGCTTTACTCTTAGCCTTTCCATTACCCAATTTTCCCACTGCCCCCAAAACACATAATTTCGGATCTATATTTAGCTTTAGATCGAAAACCTTATTTATATTCTCCACTACTTCCGTCCAATAGCGAAATAGCTTGGGGCATTTCCACATCATATGTAACATATCTCCTGTATTTTGACATCTGGGACAATCAGCGTTTACCCTTCTCCCATACTTGAATAGTTTTTTAGGGGTATAATATGCCCTATGCAGGAGCAATAGATGTGAGAACTTCTGGGCCGGTGAGACCGACACCTGGTGATCCCCTTCCAGAATCTCTTTCCATTGAGTACCCGGTATTGTCCCCAGGTCCCTTTCCCATTCCCTTCTACACTTAAGTTTATCTGGTCCTTCCCTACTATTTTTACAAATGTATTGGTAGAATTCTGTTATTAGGCCCCTTTCTCCCTCAGTACTCTCTATCTTTTGGGAAATGGGAGATTGGCACCAGTTCGGGCCTTGTTCTCCAAATTGGGCCTGCAGTGCGTGATTGATCTGTACATAGTTAAAGTATGACTGATTCGGAATACCAAATTCCTCCTTTAAAGCAGCAAAGGTCTTTAACATATTACCGTTATATAGTTGCTCTAATATTACTATCCCCTTTAATTCCCAAGTCTTAATTTTACCTATCTGTAATAGTTACTGATAATTCTTATTATTCCATAATGGGCTGTACCTCGCTTCCCCCTCCATCCCCTTCATGCCCTTAATAAAGTTCCACAGTTTTAACATTAGTTTAACCGTTGGGGTCCTATAAATAAACGAGTTTGCCTCTAATACCTCCAAAATCCGCCTATGAGGTGCACCAACAATTATTATTTCCGTGTTGTTATTCCCCCCATAACTACTACCTGATCTCAGATGTTGTAATTGGGCTGCCAGGAAATAGTTTCGAGGATGCGGAACCGCCATACCCCCCTCACATGTCGCTAACTGTAGTATCTGTAGGCTTACCCTGGAGTGCCCCCCCTTCCATATCAACCCTCTAAACAGCATATCTATTTTTTTAAACCATTTTCCAAAGATCCATACTGGTGAATTTTGCAAAATATACAATAGCTGAGGCAACCATAGCATTTTTAACAGGTTGCACCTACCAGCTACCGACAGTGGAAGTCTCCTCCATATATCAGTCTTTTTCCTAAATTTCTCCAACAGTGGGACCAAGTTATTATTTAGGAAATTATCCGGTTCTTTAGTTATTTGAATGCCTAGATATTTTGTTTTTTCCACAATTTTTAGTGCGGTTTCCTCCAAAAGGGTACCTTACTTAATCGGGTCTATTGGCAATATCACTGACTTCTCCCAGTTTATAGAAAGGCCCGAGATCCCCCCAAACTCTGCAAAGATACCCATCACCTGACCAAGTGATCCTTCTGTATCTCCTAAGAAGATAAGTACATCATCCGCATATAATGCGATCCTCTCCCCCCCAGAACTTCTCCGGAATCCTTCCATACTCCTGTTTTGCCTTATAGCGGCAGCCACTGGTTCCATTGCTAAAGCAAAGATCAGAGGCGACAAGGGGCACCCCTGTCTGGTGCCTCTCTCCAAGCAAAACTCGCTTGAGAGTACATTATTACTTCTGACCCTTGCTTTAGGTTTATTGTATAGAATTTTTACCCACTTACTAAATGAGGGACCAAACCCATATACCTGCAATATATGCCATATAAATCCCCATTCCAGGCTGTCAAATGCCTTTAATACATCTAACATCAGGACAGCTCTGGTGCCTGAGTTTTCTATTGGGGTTTGTACATTCAAAAAGAACCGCCTTATATTTTCACTTGTTGATCTCTGGGGGATAAACCCAGTTTGATCCGGGTGGATCAACCTAAGTATTATCCTTTGAAGTCTGCTAGCCAGAATCTTTGCCAAGATTTTTGCATCCGAGCATAATAAAGAGATCGGTCTATAAGAAGCAGGTTCCAAGGGGTCCTTCCCTTCTTAAGGTAATATTATTGTTATAGCCTCAGTCATTGACTCAGGTAGTTTCCCCTCCTGATACGCCCATTCAAATACCCTTAAAAGTTCTGGTAACAATATCTCCCCATACTTCTTGTAGATCTCTGCTGGGAGGCCATCCGGCCCAGGGGATTTCTTATTGGCCAGTGCCTTTACTGCTATACCAATCTCTTCTAATGTAATCAGGGCCTCCAATGCCTCAATCTCCAACCCTGAGAGGGAGGGGAGCTTTATTTTCCTAAAAAAGCCATCCATATTCGCCCCCTCCGCTGAGCCCCGGGTACTATATAATTCCTCGTAATATATTTTAAATGTTTCATTAATTTTATCTGGATGAGATGTAATCACACCATCTTTGGTTCTAATAGCGGGGATCGTCGGGGGGGGAGAATCTGATTTTACAATATGGGCCAGTATCTTCCCCACTTTCTCCCCTTCTCCATATAACATTTGATTTTGAAATAGCCTCTTGTTTTCGGATTTCCTAGTCATTACCTCCTTATATTTTAACTGTTTCTCCTCCCATCTCTGATGTCTGTCCGGGGTTGGTTCTCTCACAAGTTCCCTCTCTGCCGCTCGAAGCTCCTCTCTGGCCTTCTCTTCCCCTGCCATTGAGGCTTTTTTTGACCTGGATACTTGCTGGATCAACAGAGCCCGCAAGTATGCCTTCAGGGCATCCCACATTACCCCTCTTACTGTGGTGTCCTCATTTACACTTATAAACTCCCTCAGCCTAGTTATAATTTTATTTGGGTCCGCAAATATCTCAAGCCAGATTGGATTAAGTTTCCACATACCGCGTTGTCTATTTAATCCCGTATCCATCCTTGCGGTCACTAATGAGTGCTCTGATACCCCTCTAGGTTGATACGTAATGTCTCTGACTATGTGTGCGGCCATATCATTACCTAATACAAAATCAATTCTTGAGAGAGAGGAGTGCGTACCTGAATAACATGAGAACTGTTGCACCCCTGGATTACACATTCTCCAGAGGTCCAACAACCCTGCCTCTTTAAGAAACTGGTCCATTCGGATCCCGTATAAGCCCTGCCCCTTTTTTCCTGGGGAAATCTATCTATTTCTTTATTTATTGCGACATTAAAATCCCCTACAGCAATAACAGGTATATTCGGTTTATCCACCATGAACTCCAACAAAGAATATAAAAACGTCTAGTTTAAAAGGTGGAGGGTTATAAATATTAGCTAATATGCATTCCTGATTCCCTATTATACAGTGCAGGAAAACATACCTCCCCTCCACATCTATATGGCGCTGCCTGCAGGAGAACACAACCTCTTTCCCAATTAACACCACCACCCCCCTTGAATAAGAGGTGTGTACCGCATGAAACTGGTGCCAATATTTTATATTTCTTATGTGATTTTTTGTGTCCCGTGTCAAATGCGTCTCCTGCAGACAAGCAATATCCACTTTAAACGTATCTAATATATCAAATACCAATGCTCTCTTAGAGGGAGTGCCCATCCCCCTGACATTCCATGAGCCTATCTTTAGTCCCATTTACTAATCTGAAGTAAAGTTAACACCACAACAGAGAAAGAAGGACAGATATCGTCTAAGGGTACCCCTTCTCTGGATCTCCACTGGTCCTGTTATTCTTTGAAGCTTCCTATTATTTACATATTTTAATACATCCTGCTCCATTTCTTCCCATACCACATTTACCCAGGTGTTGGAGTTTATATCGTGTTTACAAAATAATAACTCTGTGTTTTCCCATAACACCCAAAACCTACTTTTCATATCGTGTAACATCCAGTGCAAAACCTGCATATCATTTGTCTCACTACAAACCTTCAAGTTATCCCTATATTTATTCCTATTTTTATCTGTGTCTTCTGTGTTTTTCTATATTCCAACGTGTCATAAGTTCTTTTTACATTTAATGTGCGGCTTACTACCTTATATTGTGTTTTACTATATCCATACTTATTCCGCCCACCCCCCCTCTCCCCCCCTCCCCAATTTCCCCACTCCCCTTTCCCCACATCCTTCCCATACCACTCTGGGTTACCCCTAGGGGCTTTTTTAATGGCCAGCCCATATCCACCTACCTTACCATACCACAACCCACCCTCACCCTTACCACCCCACCCCTCCCCCCACCCTTTCTGCGGTTTTCTTAAGATCGTTTCGCACTAAAGACAGCTCCTCTTTGATATCCTTCATTTGAACTCCAAGCTCCCCCAGCGACTGCTTACATACATTTATTGCCAGAAGAATGTCCTTTAAGGAGGGCTCACCTTCTGCCTTATATTCTGAGGAGGCTGAGGCCTCCATTTCTTTACTAGAGACACCTGCGCTTTTTGTAGAGGGAGTTTTTGTACTAGCCATAGCAGTGTGCAGGCTCGACTGTCCCTGACTCCTCCTGTCCACTGCCACCTTGTTCTGTGCTAGATGCCCCCCTTTATTTGGGGTATGCTCCGCTGCAAGAACCATTTTCTCTAATTTGGCAGAAGCTGCAACCGCCGCTGCCGTTGCCCCTGCCACAATAGGGTGGAGGCTTTTTTCCTTCTCTTTAGCTGACCGTAGAGACTGGGTACCCATATTGTCCTGGTTGGGGTGCTCTTCTCCCTTCCTTCTTCCTGACATATTGGTTCTCACCTTGTAAGTTTATACTTTTTTTATACTTTGTTCCACCTGCACAACCCGTATCACAGTGTCACTGTATAGCAATATAGCAATATACTTTATTTCTTTACTCAAAGGAAGGCTTATCCACACAGTAACTAATCCAGTAACTCAGCCCTTATTTCAATATTTCAATACACGGCAGTCCTTGCTTTACATTCATAATGAAAATACAGGTGGCACCAGACTCTGTCACAGAGGGTTAACAGAGGGTTAAGAGAGTTAATACAATACCTCCCTTCACACAGCAGAGGATACTTCCAGCCCCATTTATGGGGATGCACAGGACGGAAGGAATGCTTTTATGATCTTCACAGCTGTTCACCCCACCGCTATTTTCAGCTGCCAGACTGTCTCTGATTACACCGCTCCAGCCAGCACACCAAATTCCTGCTCAATCCCTTCACAGCACGGCTAGCACGTTAGCTGCTGTGCACACTGAAAGTCCCACCTCTACCAAACACTGACAGACTCTGACCTTCGGCGTTCTCCTCCTCCAATCACTCACACCCGCAGCCGAGCCACGCTCCCCTTCGTCTGGCTTCTGTCATGCACGGAGTATCCACTCCTCCACCTGCTTCTGATCGCACACACGCCCCCAGACAAGGACGCACAGCACCGGCCGCTAGCGCACAGGGGATATCAGTCTCATAAGTGACACAGCAGGGGGGCCAGAGACAAGCACCAGCACATCTCCACAGCTGACTAGGCTAACCACAGGACCATATCCAGGAGCAGGATGGACGCACACTCTCACTCCTCAGCTCTCACTTCCGTCTGCTTCCAGCCACGCCCCCCCAGAATAAAAGTTTTGTGTCCGCGTTCAGTAGTGCAATAGGCCTGTAACTTGAACAGTTAGTTTTGTCCTTCCCTTCCTTTGGTAATATTGTGATATGGGCTAATAACGATTCTCGTCTTATTTCTTCTTCTTCCCCTATGGAATTCAAATATTCTTGTAACTTAGGGATCAGCTGTTCTTGGAATTTTTTGTAGTATTTAACCGTGAACCCGTCTGGTCCTGGGCTTTTTCCTGCAAGTGTTTCTTTTAATGCCAGTTTTATCTCTTCTTGCGTTATATTTTTTTCCAGTTCTTTTAATTGGTCCATTTTTATTTTTGGTAAATTTGCGTTTTTTAAGTAGTCTTGTATCTTCTTTGTTCTTGTATCTGCTTCTATCTGTATTTCCTGTCCTTTTATTGCATATAGAGAGCTAAAGTATTTTTGAAATGCCACCGCAATATCTGTGATTTTGTTTACCACTTCTCCTTTCTCGTTTTTGATCTTCTCGATATAGTTTAAAGACTTCTTTTTTTTTACCAAATTTGCAAGATATTTTCCTGGTTTATTGCCCCATTTGAATTTTTCTTGCACTACTCTATTGTACTCCCTCCTTTCTTCTTGTTCCATCCACTCCTTTAGTTGTTCTCTTTTTTGGGATAGTAACCGGTATGTTTCGTTGTTTGATTGCTTTTTATGTTTCCGCTCTAGTTCATATATTTCCTTTATGGTTTGCTGCATGTTTTTTTCTTCCTTCTTGTTTTTTCCTGCCCCAATAGCTATTAGTTTACCCCTGTTGACAGCTTTATGTGCCTCCCAGATTGTTGCTTTCGATATCCCGGGAGTATCATTTTCCTTAAAGTATCTTTTAATTTCTTCTGTTATAATTTTTTCTGTCTCACTGTCTTCAATTATATTTTCGTTGATTCTCCATGGGCCTCTCTCAGAGGCTTCTCCTTGTATTTTCATTCTCAGCATTACTGGGCTGTGATCCGAAGCTGTTATTATACCTATTTTTGTTTCTTCTATTTCTTCCAAATTTCTATGTTCAACCATAATGTAGTCCAACCTGGAGTAACTTCCGTGTACTGCTGAATAATAGGTGTAATCCTTTGTACTTGGGTGCTGGATTCTCCAAGGGTCAATTAGTTGATGTTCGTATAGTATTCTTTTTAGTTTCTTTAATTGTGTCACTTCTCTGTCAATTGCTGTGGAGGTGCTGTCCATTTTATGGTCCATGCTAAAGTTAAGGTCTCCAGCCAGTATTAATTTGCCTTGTTTAAATTCTGTTAGTATTTTTAATATATCTATCAGGTATTTTTTGGGGTTCTTATTGGGGCAGTAAACGTTGGCAAGTGTATATTTTACCCCCTGTATGGTACCTGTAAAAAAGAGGAAGCGTCCCTCTGGGTCCACTTTTCTTTGTTCTATTAGGAAGCGTAGATTTTTCCCTATTCCAATGGCTACTCCTTTGGCCCTTCTTATTGGTGAATCTCCTTGGTACCATGTTGGTATATTTCTAGAGTAGATTTTGGTATTTGAGTTTTGGGTAATGTGTGTCTCCTGCAGGAAGATTATTTCTGCTTTACTTTTATCTAATTCTCGAAGAATGATATTTCTCTTACCAGGGGAATTTAACCCATGGACATTATAAGACAACATTTTTATGCTATTTGTACTTTCCATTATTTTACCTTTCTCTTCCACCTGTTCTCCTCCACCCCCACCCGTCCTCCAGGTGTCCCTCCCCCCCGGTCCATTTAGGAGACCGGAAGGGGGGACCACCCGGCCGACGCACGGGGTCTCCCCAGCCTTGTTTCAGGTAATTGAGCAAAAGTAGCAGCCTATGTAAACCAGACCTCTCCCCCCCCCATTCCTCATCCCCCCCAACCCCCCATCCCCCCTGGTAAGGGTGCTTTGACCCCCTGGTCTCTAGAGCTGAGAGCATTTTGTTTTGTTTTATGGGGCACGCTCTGCCCCCTCTGCTCTACTAGGTCTGAGGTGGAAATCTGTTGGATGCCCTGAGCCCCCCTTCTCCTGTACACAGATAGGGTGACCCCCTGTCCACACCGTGAGTCCCTGTCTCCCCCCTCCTGCCTCTACTTTATTTTAAATCTTTGTTATACTCTACTTTACTTTTTGCTCCCCCTTCTCCCCAGTCCACCCCCCCATAGTCCCCCCCTACCACTCAAAGGTAACACCTCTTGTCTTTATATATTATTCCCTCCACCATTTGCTTATTTGTTTCCTCAGGGTTCTGTCTCCTGTGTTCTATTCCTAGAGCTTAATTGCCATTGCAGGTCATCGCGTAATGTTGTTAGCTCCTGTCTATTTACATTCTTTTCAATTTCTGGAAGTGGAATTTCTAATTTATTACAGAAATCCGGAATCTCTTCAACAAATCTTAGCCTAGCTCTTCTTCTATTTTTCTTCGCTATTAAGCATGCTGGAAACCCCAATTATATTGAATTTCCTGCTCCTTAAGACCTTGAAGACCTTGAAGAAGGGGACATACCCCGAAAGCTTGTCCTGAAAAATTGTATGTTAGTGCAAATAAAAAAAGTATCAAGGACAGTACTCAATTTTCTCTGCTCCTTAAGAATACCCAATAGAGGTCTTAACGTCCGTCTTCTTTTTAACGTTTCTTGGGACAGATCTTGAAATATTTGTAGTCTAGCTTCTGCATATTCAATTGATGGTTTTCTCTTCAAGTTTATCCAAATCTGATTCTTTTCTTCCCATCTTTCAAAGCGTACTATTATGTCTCTAGGTTTTTCCGTTGAAAGCCCTTGGGGTCTTCTTAATCGGTATGCTCTTTCTATTTTTATTGTGTTGGATTCCTCCTTTCCCAAAATTTGGGTGAAGAAATTATTTGTTTTTCCTATTAGATTTTCTGCTTGTTCTGCTTCCGGAAGACCGCATATTCTCAAATTTTTCCTTCTTTCTCTATTTTCTTGATCTTCTATTTTGTAGGATTGTTCCTGTTGTTCCCTTTTTAATAACTTTATTTCCCCTTTCAACTCTTTTATCATTTTTAGGTGCAAATCTACTTTGGTCTCTGCTTCTTCCACTCTTAGTAATATATGCCCCATGTCTTTGTGTAAAGTTGACATCTCTGCTTTTAGGGAGTTTTCTAGGGCCGCAAACATTTTTTCCATGTCATGTTTTGTTGGTAACTGAAGCGCATGCTGGCCTTCCTCCCTTCCTCTTTCTTCACCCTCCATTTCTGGCTCCATTCTGGGTTCTGAGAGATGGCTAATTTCTGTTACTGTTTTATTCTGGACCTTTTTTTCCTTATTGTCCTTCTCTCTTGTATCTGTCTGTCGGCCCTTTGTGCCCAATTGCCTCTCTCCTTCTCCGTCTCCTTGCTGAATGTATCTGTTCATAGGGCCAGGGCTTGGGCCTAAGCTAGTCCTGGGTGATTTGGCTATTGCTCCCGCACTTCTTGTTGTTTTTCCCCTCATACCAGCAGTTGGCTAAGATAGTCTCAAAAGGCCACTTTCAAGTAAGCCCTTTAGGGTATTATCCCATGAGGGAGACCAGATCCGCCGACCAGCTTATTTTAGCTTATTTTAGCCAACTGTCTCTGTGCTCCGATCTTTACTCTAAGATCACTCCATTAAGGATGAGAAAAAAAAAATTGAATTCAGAGATCCCCGCCCTTCCAAGTGAGCCACAGCGTTCAATACAAAGTTTCTCTTTCAGTGCACTGATTACTGAGGGAAAGAAAGTTTTTTTATACAATAGAAAGATAGAAAAAGTCCTGGCTTTCCGAAGTGAACTACAACCTTCAATGACAAATCAAGTACTCAACAGTGAAATTCATTGGCGTGTCATAGAACATGTATAATATTGCATGAGTGCGGGCACAAAAAAAAAAAACAAGGAAGGAAACCAACAATTTGTTAGTGTCTTGTGATAATTTCTTTCTTTTTTCACCCTTCTCCTTCCCTTCTCCCTTCTGCCTTCTCACCTCCTCTTCTTGTTTTCTCCTTTAGACCCGCTTTCTTGGCTTATTCAATTACTCATTTTTATTTATTCTATACACATTTCCCTTTCCTTTTATCTTCTGCCCCTTCCTGCCACCTTGTCTTACCTCTTAAGAATTTTTTTCTTCTTTATTACAGGCAAGTTCATAGTAAAATCAAAAGTGGTACTTATCTCCTTTGCAGACCAGGGGGTTTCTGAGAGGCTGGGGGACGCTTACTGATACTTGGTGATGATCCGTCCATCGACCCTTGTCTTTTGCACTCCCGTTGCTTTTTCTAGGTTGCTCGAGTATATTCGCGTGTTCCAGAGTCTACGTGAACATGGTCGGCTCCATTCGGGTCTCGGGTATACCCGCCGTCCTCCCGCTTCTCTCCTCCAGTGCGCTTTCTGGCCGGGTGCTTCACCTTCACCGCCACACAAACCGGCACTGCTCCAAAGCCGGCGGCCGCAAGCCGCAAGCAGCGACACGGGCTGACCCCCGAGGGAACACCGCTGCCACCGCTGCTGCGACCCGGGGTTTTTCGGTCCCTCAAGCTCTCAGGCTCCCTCTCTTCCAGTAAGCTTGTCCGGCTAGCAGAATCCTCGAGGAGCAACAGGGGAGATAGATGAAAGCTGCAGCCGAAATCTCTACAGGAAGGGGTGGACGAGGGGAGCTACCAACGCCCGCTCATCAGCCTGTCATTCATCTCAGCTGCAGGAGGGGAGACCTCAGGATCCTCACGGCGTGCAGCACAGCACCATTACCAGACTCCTCCCTGACAAAGCCCCGGGAGGCATGGCGGTTTCTGTACGTGTTACGTCCCTAAGGGGCGGGACTTTATTAGCAGCGACGGCATGATGCAAGCCACCCGCTTTATAAACCTTGTCAGCTGATCCGTCTGACCAATGGAAGTAAGTGTGTACCGATCACCATAACAACCACTGGACAGCAGAACACTGTAAAGGTCAGGAAGAAAAATTAAAAGGAAGTGAAGTAAAATGAAAGAGGACTGAATCCCCATAGAGCAGTATACTAAATAATTAGCAAAAACAGTGCGTTTAAAAAACACAGCTGTAGCCAAATCAAAATATTACTAATGGGTATTGGAAAAATAAAAAACAATTAGAATCGTATGGGACGCTGGTGGACACGTATACAATTCTAATTGTTTTTTATTTTTCCAATACCCATTAGTAATATTTTGATTAATGCTGCGTACACACGGTCGGACTTTCCGGCATACTTGGTCCGGCGGATCAGAGTGTGCCGGACAATCCGCCCGTGTGTAGGCTCCAGAGGACTTTTCCGGCAGACTTTTTCCCAAAAGCCCGCCGGACCTAGATTTGAAACAAGTTTTAAATCTTTCCGTCGGACTCAGTTTCTGGTGGACAGTCCACTCGTCTGTGTGCTGGTCCGACGGAAAGCCCGCTCGTGTGTATGCTGGTCCAATGGACCAGATACGACGCGAGGGCAGGGTATTGCATCTCGCGCTCGCTGCAATAGGAAAAACAAATTTTCCTATTGCGGCGAGCGCGGGGCATACCAGGCCCTTAGGTCTGGTATCGATTATAAAGGGGAACCCCCCTACGCCGAAAAAACGGCGTGGGGTCCCCCCTAAGATCCATACCAGACCCGATCCGAGCATGCAGCCTGGCCGGTCAGGAAAGGGGGTGGGGACGAGCGAGCGCCCCCCCCTCCTGAACCGTACCAGGCCGCATGCCCTCAACATGGGGGGTGGGTGCTTTGGGGGAGGGGGGCGCCCTGCGGGCCCCCCCACCCCAAAGCACCTTGTCCCCATGTTGATGAGGACAAGGGCCTCTTCCCAACAACCCTGGCCGTTGGTTGTCGGGGTCTGCGGGCGGGGGGCTTTTTGGAATCCGGGAGCCCCCTATAATAAGAGGGCCCCCAGATCCCGGCCCCCCACCCTGTGTGCTGGTCCGACGGAAAGCCCGCTTGTGTGTATGCTGGTCCAACGGACCAGATACGACGCGAGGGCAGGGTATTGCATCTCGCGCTCGCTGCAATAGGAAAAACAAATTTTCCTATTGCGGCGAGCGCGGGGCATACCAGGCCCTTAGGTCTGGTATTGATTATAAAGGGGAACCCCCCTACGCCGAAAAAACGGCGTGGGGTCCCCCCTAAGATCCATACCAGACCCGATCCGAGCATGCAGCCTGGCCGGTCAGGAAAGGGGGTGGGGACGAGCGAGCGCCCCCCCCTCCTGAACCGTACCAGGCCGCATGCCCTCAACATGGGGGGTGGGTGCTTTGGGGGAGGGGGGCGCCCTGCGGGCCCCCCCACCCCAAAGCACCTTGTCCCCATGTTGATGAGGACAAGGGCCTCTTCCCAACAACCCTGGCCGTTGGTTGTCGGGGTCTGCGGGCGGGGGGCTTTTTGGAATCCGGGAGCCCCCTATAATAAGAGGGCCCCCAGATCCCGGCCCCCCACCCTATGTGAATGAGTATGGGGTACATGGTACTCCTACCCATTCACCTAGGGAAAAAGTGTAAATAATAAAACACTACACAGGTTTTTAAAATATTTTATTAAACAGCTCCGGGGGGGTCCTTCTCCGTCTTCGGGGGTCTTCTTCCGGCTTCGGGGGTCCCTTCGGTTCATCTTCTCCCGGCGTCCAGTTGGTTCTTCTCCGCTCTCTTCTCCCGGTGTTTCAGTCCTTCGGCCGGCTCCTCCGCTGTCTTCAGGTAGCTCTCTTGCCATCAGAGGTCCGGACTTCTGGGCTTCTTGTCTTCTCTTCTCTTCTCCAGATGTTGACACGACGCTCTCTCCGGCTGGACTGTTCTCTGAGGCCTGCGTTGTGACTTATATAGGCGGAGACCCTGGAGACCCTGCCCCCTTATGATGTCACAGTCCCTGGGCATGCTGGGACTGTGACGTTTTAGGGGGCGTGGTCACTGGGTGATATTGACCGGCCAGGCTACGTGCTCGGATCGGGGTCTGGTATGGATTTTAGGGGGGACCCCACGCCGTTTTTTCGGCGTAGGGGGTTCCCCTTTATAATCCATACCAGACCTAAGGGCCTGGCATGCCCCGCGATGGGGCTTGTAAGGTGTCAATCTCGCCGATAAAAGCGGCAAGATTGACATCCTTTTCTAGTCCCGTCGCACCTGAGTCACGTTCAAAATGAACGGACTTGTCCGTGTGTGGGCAAGTTCGTTCATTCTGAAAGTCCGCCGTAACTCCGGCGAAAGTCCGTCGGAAAAACGGGCGGACTTAGCCCGCCGCAAAATACGGTCGTGTGTGGGCAAGTCCGTCCGTTTTAAAGTCCGGCGCACCTGGCGGACAAAGTCCGTCGGAAAGTGTGCCGGACCAAGTAGGACAGAAAGTCCGACCGTGTGTACGCGGCATTAGCTACAGTTGTGTTTTTTTAAATGCACTTTTTTGCTAATTTTTTAGTATATTGCTCTATGGGGATTAAGTCCTCTTTCATTTAACTTCACTTCCTTTTAATTTTACTTCCTGACCTTTGCAGTGTTCTGCTGTCTGGTGGTTGTTATGGTGATCAGTACAAACTTACTTCCATTGGTCAGACGGATAAGCTGACTAGGTTTATAAAGCGGGTGGCTTGTGTCATGCCGTCGCCGCTGATGAAGTCCCACCCCTTAGGGATGTAACACGTACGGAAACCATGTGACCTTGATCATGACGTCACCCACGTCCTACACGCTGATCTTCGTGGATACACACTGCTATTTTATGCCATCCATCCTTAGCACTGGGGTACAGTGCGAGACTTGTAAGTGTAATTTACCCCCTTTTTATAAATAAATATGTTTTGATCATTCAGAGAGCACTAGATATTGTTGTTTTTATTCCATGTACTGATCCTAGAGTTGATGAGGGATTCCATGTGTAGTTATCAATACCGGCACCTTATTCAACATTAATGTGGGAGCTTGCTGACCTAATACCCTTAAAGGGAACTGCTGGTTTGACCTGACTGATTCACTAAGGGGTCCATGAGGTGAGCGGCCATTTCTCTTGATGGTGGAGGTTGTCATAAAAGTCACCTTATATGATTGACTTATCACTCATCTCACTGGATATTCGCGGTGTTCTTTCGATCAACATATTTTTTATATATTTTAAGAAGATTATGGACTGTTTTTGTGTCAATTTTATCGATTTGTTTTTATCATAGTTTTGTTTTATTTTTTTGTGCTGTACTGTCTTTTCTATTATCTCTGTACTATTGTACTGGAAGTATTAACCTTCTGAATTTTTTTTATTTTTGTGACATATTATGCTATGTTGCCTATTGGTATTGTTTTTGTACTGTCTGGTAAAACAAAATAACTTACACTTAAAAACATTTTGTAATGTTTATATAGTGCTATATATACTGTATACGTATGTGTAATTTTATATGATATATTTATATATACAAATAATATCAAACTTAAAGGTGATAGCAGTTATTTAGCCTGAAGCACTTGGAAGATAGCTGCAGCCAATTTCTAGTTACTGATCTGTAGTACAAGAAGTCTTAAATAAAGATTGCACTTAAATCCAGGTAGGATATAGTGTAAATAAGATTTGGGGGGACGAGATATGGCTGCATGTAATATACATGATCTATTAGGTATCTGTACATATCCATATTTATATTTATTTTAGGATACCACTAACATAAATCAGGACATTCCAAGGTAGAGCATAATAAGAATAATAACTTCAGTTACCAAAACTACTAGAAATTTGAAGTGAAGTAACTATTTTTCTTGAATCAATGAAAAAAAATATTTTAACAGCATTTTTTTATATTTGCCAAACAACACTGACATTTGGTGCTAATTGAAAGTTTACAAGGCTATTTTAATAAGGCTAAATCAATATCTTCTGTTTGACATTATAATAACTGCAGAAGCTTTAATAAAAAAAAAATGTTCAGTACAATACATGCAGGTTTAGAAAGATCTAAGATAATAGTGGAAGTCAAAGACTCAAAAAATTGGCCCCTTAATTCATTTAATAGGGTCATACTTTCATCATGGTTGCTATGCATTCAATCATGTGGAATGCTTGCAACAATCATTATCATTTGTTTCTAAACAGATCAAGAGCTATTTACCATCTCAGTGTTTTGTGCACAGCTGGGTGACTGGCAAATGTCCAAAAACCATTAACATTGGAAAAAAACAAGTCCCATAATGCATCGTTTCTGTGACTTGAGCAGCCTGTATTGGCATTAGTTAGGAACCAATTATATTTGCACCACTATTAGCTGCCTGCATTGAACTTTTTAGTAGATGAGGAGTAATTTAGTTTCCAGAATAGTGCTTTCACATTCATGAAATGGCCTTTGAAAAACACACACAGTTAAAGTGGAAATGCAGAAAAACCCCTCTTCATTTTATATTTATACAATAAAAAAATACACCACAGCTAACATGAAACATATTCGACAAATACTGTAGAAGAAATCAATATGTTCCAGCTGAGTGCCTGGTGTTTTAAGTGAATGAGTAGTGGTTTGGTTTTACAGATATTTTTTTTCCCTTAATGTATTACAGTCAGGAATTAAAAGTTAAATAAATAAATAAAAATACACTGCTCAAAAAAATTAAAGGAACACTTTGAAAACAAATCAGATATCAATGGGGAAAAATGTCATGCTGATATGGGCTGGGTAATGTGTTAAAAATGAATGGATGCCACAATGTTTGATGGAAATTAAAATGATCAACCTACAGAGGGCTGAATTCAAAAACACCCCAAAAATTAGAAGTGAAAAATTATGCAGAATGCTAGTCTATTTTGCTGAAATTTCATTGCAACAACTCAAAATGGTACTCAGTAGTTTGTACGCCCCCACGTACTTGTATGCATAAATAAATAAATAAAAAACACTGCGCTAACTAGTGTGACTAACAGGAGCTGCTGCATACAGTCTGACAAAAACAATGAACTAACATATGAAAAAATGCAGCGCATAAGTGAGAATAAATGATACAAACTATTGAAATTGTGAATGGGTGCTGGAGAAATAATATCAAGCCAAAAGTGAATGAAACATAAAGTCCATAAATAAATGTAAATGTCCCACAACACAGGAAACAGAGGTACTCCAGGGGATGGTGGTATTCCGATGGTTGTCAGAAGTCACCTTGCATACAAACCGACCTCTCGGCAGGACAAGCCAATGTAGCAAAATATAACAGGGAGACTTTTACCAGATCCTGTGGATTCCCATGTCAGCGACAGGGAATCGCATGCGCAATGTGTCCCCAAGGACGTGGACTGGATGGTCTGGACACTCCGATCCTCTGGGTAGCAGTCTGCGTGGATCTCCAGGGATTTTGCTACATTGGCTTGTCCTGCCGAGAGGTCGGTTTATATGCAAGGTGACTTCTGACAACCATCAAAATACCACCATCCCCTGGAGTACCTCCATTTCCTGTGTTGTGGGACATTTACATTTATTTATGGACTTTATGTTTCATTTACTTTTGGCTTAATATTATTTCTCCAGCACCCATTCACAACTTCAATAGTTTGTATCATTTATTCTCACTTATGCGCTGCATTTTTTCATATGTTAGTACGACTCATATGTTAGCATGACTGATAATGTCGGGGCATGCTCCTTATGAGAGGATGGATGGTGTCCTGGGGTATTTCCTCCAAGATCTGGACCAGGGCATCACTAAGCTCCTGAAAAGACTGAGGTGCTACCTGGTGGTGTCAGTTAGACCGAAACATAATGTCCCAGAGGTGTTCTATTGGATTTTGGTCAGGAGAGTGTGGGGGCCATTGAATGGTATTAATTCCTTCATCCTTCAGGAACTTCCTGCATACTCTCGCCACATGAGGCCGGGCATTGTCATGCACCAGGAGGAACCCAGGACCCACTGCACCAATGTGGAGTCTGACAATGAGTCCAAGGACTTCAACCCAATACCTAATGGCAGTCAAGGGTGTCATTGTCTAGCCTGTAGAGGTCTGTGCATCCCTCCATGGTTATGCCTCCCCTGACCATCACTGACCCAACACCAAACCAGTCATGCTGAATGATGTTACAGGCAGCATAAAGTTTTCCACAGCTTCTCCAGAACCTTTCACATCTGTCACATGTGCTCAGGGTGAACCTGCTCTCATCTGTCAATGGCGGACCTGTCAATTCTGGTGTTCAATGGAAAATGCCAATCGAGCTCCACGGTGCCAGGACAGTGAACACAAAGCACACTAGAGGACGTGGGCCCTCAGACCACCCTCATAAACCATCAACATGGGGACAAGGTGTTTTGGGGGGCTACCCCAAAGCATCCTCTCAATGTTGAGGGCATGTGGCCTGGTATGGTTCAGGAGGGGGGGGCGCTCTCTCGTCCCCCCCTCTTTTCTTGCGGCCTGCCAGGTTGCGTGCTCGGATAAGGGTCTGGTATGGATTTTTAGGGGGACCCCACGCCATTTTTTTTTATTTTGGCGCGAGGTTCCCCTTAAGATCCATACCAGACCTAAAGGGTCTGGTATAGATTTTAAGGGGGACCCCACGCCATTTTAAAAAAAAATTTTGACCGGGGTTCTCCTTAATATCCATACCAGACCTGAAGGGCCTGTTATGGAATTTAGGGGGACCCCCACGTCATTTTTTTTTCAATTTTGGTTCGGGGTTCCCCTGTGTGTATTGTCGGACCGGCAATTCATTAATAGTCGCGAGTAGTTTTAAATGACTTTTTTCTTTTGAAATGTCATTTTGCTGTCAGACTGTTCTAAACATGGGAAACATGCGCCCCTTTACAGGCATACTATAGACACCCCCCAGGTACGAAATTTAAAGGAATATTACACTTTTATTGTTTCACTTTAAACATTATTAAAATCACTGCTCCTGAAAAACGGACGTTTTTAAAACTTTTTTTTTGCATTGATCCATGTCCCCTGGGGCAGGACCCAGGTCCCCAAACACTTTTTATGACAATAACTTGCATATAAGCCTTTAAAATTAGCACTTTTGATTATTCATGTTCGTGTCCCATAGACTTTAACGATGTTCGCGTGTTCGAACAAATTTTTTGCCTGTTCGCAAGTTCTGGTGCGAACCGAACAGGGGGGTGTTCAGCTCATCCCTAGTGAAGAGTCTGCACAGGAATTTTGGGGTATGTCGATCCAAGGATCAACTGAGGAACCTCAGACCTCAAATTAAGGGAGCACGATCAGTATAGAAGGATCAGGAGAGTGCTGCAAAAAAGTAAGTAGTTGTCCTGTGTTCCTATTTTTTATTTTTATTACGTTCGTGCTGCTCCATGTGCTTTTCTTTACTGTTGTACAGTTTAAAATGGCAACTTTCGTGTTCATGGACACATTATTCGTTCATCGGAAACATTGTTCGTTCGGCCAATAAAACACCATGTTTTGTCCAGATGCAGTTCAATACATTTTTTATGGCCTACTTCTCTTAAAATTTTGATTAATTTTGTTGTCTAGTAGATGGGTTAGTAACTAGAATGAAATGCAAACTAGATTCTGTGTAAGGAGAGGACACTCAGCAGATGTTTACACATCTGGGCACTGGAGCACTAGTGTGGGACACAAGAAAACCCTTTTTATTAGGGGGCCCACACAGGTGCTCCAGTGTATACTATAGGGGTGTCTCAATCTGTGAAGCTTACAGAAAACAGGTAAGTATTCAAGCTTGACAAAGGCAAAAAATATTTCTTCATCTTGCAACTCTGCCAAAAGAGACAATTGTACCCCACTTCCAAGCAATGTTTCATATTCCTATTTCTGCCATCAAATATCTGTGTGCTAAGTATACCTATTTTTTTTTCACATAGGAGAGAAAAGACTCGGAGGACACTACTCATCAGAGGAGACAACGGACCCCCACCTCATGAAGGGGAAATTCCCCCAAACCCAACCAGAGGAGGAGGAGGGAGACATTGTGGAAATTGTCACCACAACAGGTGAGTGTCTGCGACCACAGCTTCAGGTAAGAGATGGATGCCTGCATATTTATAATACATGGTGTGTTTTTTTTATATATTTTAGGTGATCGTGATGTTGTGGAAGAAGGTCATTTCACCAGTGAAAGTGCCCAGATCCTGATCGGGGAGATAATGGGGTGTAATAGGGACTTGGAAAACATCAAGCAAAACATCAGTGATGTTCAAAACAAAATGAAGAACATCATTGATATTTTAGAGAGAATTTAAAACCCCTACAAATCCCTAACTGATTTCTGCTTTGTGATTGTTTTTTTTCTGACAATTTTGTGACATATTATAAAAATGCCAAATTTTGAAGATGCACAGTGTGTCAACATGTGCTATCTGCCATCACGGGAGATCAATGTATGCGTTTTGGGGGTGCAACCCCTTCCTCAATAATAAAGTAGCTGAGAGGAAGGGGTGGCACCCACAAAACACGTCCATTGATCCCCCATGATGGCAGCTAGCACATGTTGACATTAGGCAATTTGTGTGCATCTTAAAAATTTGGCTTTTCCAGGGGTGACTTCACCCCATCTGCTGAACGCAATATCAAACAGAGTTTATAAATACTCATGATGATATTGCCTTCACTTTCTATAAAAGTTGAACTTTGTAAGTTCCAGAGTTGTGTATTTCTTTTTGGTTTTAAACATGCTTGTTTTACCTTAAAAGGCAATTTCTACTTTTAATGTGACCTAAAAAATTGTTATACAACAAATATGTTGGTTTGTTCTAAAAACCTTTTATAAATGCACATGTGATTGTGCTTTGATTAAAAAGATTGAGAATCAACAATGTGTGGCTTCTTCTTTCAATGCTCAAAAGCATTTTTTGTAGTAAAGTTGGTGTTTTCAGTGACAATGTGGGTTATTTACTAAAGGCAAATCCACTTTGCACTGCAGTCTCAAGTGCACTTGTAGTGCAAAGTATATTTTCCTTTAGTAAATAGCACCCACAGTGCTTTCTAATTTTACACAATCATGCCATTTTCAGGACTCCCCAAATTTCAGTCATGGTCAGCTAAAAGAAAGCCAAGCAGTAAATCAAAGTAAATATTTGTTCAGTTTAAAATATATTTTTATTTAAAAAATGTCTCAGACATTGTCTGGCATATCGATGGCCCCCCTGGCCGCAAAGTATTCCATATATCTTGTACGGACCTTGCGGGCACTCTGGAGGGGCAAGCCAGGACGGCCAGCTTCAAGCGCCATCAGGGTTGTTTCATTAATATGAATTCTGGGCTCAGGCCCAACAGAGCCAGCATAGTTCCAAGAATTTTTTCTTAAAAAGTTGTGGAGAACACAGCAAGTCAGGATGATGTGATTGAGTTTTTATTTTGCCATGTGTATCAGTGAAATAAATAGGCGGAACTGGCTGGCCATTATTCCAAACGTGTTCTCCACCACTCTTCTGGCTCTGGCCAGCCAGTAATTAAAAACCCTCTCAACCAGGGTGAGGGTCCTCATAGGGAATGGCCGCATAAGGTGGTCCCCAGCGCAAACGCTTCATCCGCAACAAAGACGAATGGGAGTCCTTCAGCATTGTCTTCTGGAGGTGGCAAGCCCAAGCTACCATTCTGGAGACGCCTGTAGAACTCTGTGTGGGTGATGACTCCAGCATCTGACATCCGGATATTCTTCCCCACGTCCACATACAGGAACTCGTAAGTAGCTGACACCACCGCCAACATCGCTATACTATTGAACCCCTTGTAGTTGTAATAGTATGACCCCAAGTTGGGGGGTGGGATGATGTGGACATGTTTCCCATCAATTGCCCCTACGCAGTTGGGAATGTCCCACCGCTGAGCAAAGTGGGATGCCACAGTCTGCCATTCCTGTGGGTTGGAAGGAAACTGTGGAGTCAAACAAGAAAAATAAATTATTCATTTTGTACATGAACATTGAAAGCAGATTAGACACAAACATTCTTGGTAAACATCAGTATAACATTTATTTTAGGGAGTATTTAAAGACAAAGGTATAAGGTCCACCTATCAGATTCCTCCCCCCACCCTCTCATGGGCCATTTTAAAACTTTTATGGGGGGAGATGTTTTGGACAGGTAACCCTCTCCACTTCATTGAGAGATAAATGCCTAAATAATGTGTATTACTTTGGCCAGCCTCTCCTTACTTTACACTATTGGCAGCCCACTGGACAGGTAAGAAGTGTCATAATACAAAGATATATATACACACTGTACACATTTTAGCACAGTTTTACATTCTGTTATTACCTATCAAGATAATAATAGGATACAAAAACTATAAACAGTACCATTTGAAAGTATTCAGGCAGGCCCTTGCACTACATGCTTTTGTGAATTCATCCATAAATCTGACCACAAAAGAGGTGGGTATAGTGTGTATGGGTTTGGCAAAGTCAGTAGATAGAGGATTGGTATCAGCTGAGTTAGCAGTTGGGGGGAGGGAGGGTTCCAAATGATTTTGGGACCCCCCAAAAAAAACACCTCTAGCACTCTGCCTGAATTTAAAGCACAAATCACAATTTTACACATTTTAGGGGGTATTTAGGGTAATGCACTACTATGGAGCTGACAAAACTAACAAACGGTGAAAAACGGGGTCCGTCATCCGGAGAATGTTCCTGAAATCATCAGGATTATTCTCACGGATCTCATGGAGCAAAGGCATGTGACAGAATTGGTCACACTGGAGCAACCAATTCTTGGTCCATGAACTCCTCCTCGCCCTGTTCATGGACTGGGCTTGTGTCAAGTAAGGACCCCAACACCAAGCCCCCGCACAGCACGAACTCTATGATTAGTACGTACACGCAACATGGCTAGAAAACGGTCGGCTGGTCAGAAAGAAGTAACAGAACACACTGAACAACAGCAAGGCCTGTGAAGAGCGACCTGAAAATCAGTAAAGAATGGACAAGATACAAACACAATGACAAGTCAATGGGAACTCTCTGCATGCACTGAAGACCAGATACAAACCCACAAGCACAAACTGAACAGCAGAAATACGACCTGAAAACCACAAGTCTGAAAAAGCACAAATCGTCTCTCACCAAATTTTTACTAACACGAGATTAGCAAAAGGAGCCCAAAGGGTGCCACGCTTGGTATTGAACTGCCCTTTTATAGTCTCGTCGTACGTGGTGTACGTCACTGCGTTCTTGGCGTTGGGAAATTCCGACAACTTTGTGTGACGGTGTGTATGCAAGACAAGTTTGCGCCAACATCTGTCGGAAAAAATCCATGGATTTTGTTGTCGGAATATCCGATCAATGTCCGACCGTGTGTACAGGGCATTAGAATGAACTGAAGTGATTGATACCATTGCTGAGGGATAAAGGTAAAATGTAAAAGCCACTCCCAGTATATTTAGCGTGTTTTATATTTGGTTTGGGTTTAGTGTGGTGGGTGTAGACATGAGAAATCCCTTTTCTTTGAGGTAGAGGACAATCATAGAATTTTTCTAGATTTCACATCAATAGATGGTCAGACCAAGATATACAAGAGAGGATCAAGCAAAACTGTAAGTACTTGTAAAAATGTTTAGAGTCCAGGTTATGTTGAGTGCATAGGTGTTGAAACAAAGACAGGTGTGAATTATTGAATAAGTCCCTGACTGATGTTATGCCTGCAGACATACATGAGGCAAAAAAAAAACAAGAGTCACAAGTTCCATGGAGGTAAGAGGAAAAAGTAAAAGCAGCTTTATGGGAATGCCTTTTGTTTTCTGAGATAGTGCAGTCCAGATTTTTGTGACGGTGTTGATTATGCTTTAAATTGCTGTGGAATGCTTGTAAAAGCCAAGTGGTTTGTTGGGTGGGGTTCCACCAGTATCTGGCCTGATAAAGGATAGATGCCTTGTAGTAGCCCTGCATGTCAGGGGCTCCCAATCCGACATAGGTTACTTAAGTGCATAGAATGTCGCACTTGACCCTGGGATATTTTCCATTTCAGATGAACAAGGTCAGTACAGCTTGAAGCTTGTTGAGGTTTGCTTGAAGAAATAAAAGTGGAATTGTTCTGAAGGTGTACAGGATGTGAGGTAGGAAATAACATTTTGTTAGAGTGATGCGGCCTGCCTGGGATGTCCATGAGTCCCAAAGTGAGATATTCTGAAGTTTTGTTAGTAGGTTGGAGAAATGAATGAAATGCGAGTTGTGATGTAGGTGAAACTACTTTTTTACCTAGGTATAGCAAGGCAGAATTGTTGGTCCACGAGAAAGAAATAATGACAGCAATGCTACATTTGGTGACAGAGTCTAAGCATATATACAAAGTGCTTGATTTGATAAATTTTTCAGAGTGAGGCCCTGCTAAACAGGTCAAGCATGCGGTTAAATTCAAGAAAGTTGTAAACCGCTGCACTTTTTTTTCTTACCTGCAAGGCAAAGGCATAATGTGCTAGTATGCATTACATACTAGCACATTATGTGAAACTTACCTCAAAACGAAGCCTTCCAGCAAAGCAATGTCATCGCTGGAGACGGCATCCATCTTCCTTCCGGGTTCTCAGACTCCAGCTCTGTGACTGGCCGGAGCCGCGATGATGTCACTCCCGTGCATGCGTGCGGGAGGCGCCGTTCGTGGCACAGGGCTCTGAAGAAACAGCACGGGTGGCCGTTCCTTCAGAGCACATGTGCCAGTGATTTAACTTGCTGAATGTACAGTAAATATCTCCTAAACCGTGCATGTTTAGGAGATATTTGCACTAACTATAGGTAAGCCTTATTATAGGCATATCTAACAGGTAAAATTTAAAGATGGAACTTTACTTCCTTCTTAATAGGATCTATCAGTGAGATAATCACATTAACGGCATAACGACCAATTTTCTGGGTAGTATTGCCGATCTCAATTCCAGAGATAAGAGGGTATGAGAGGATGGTTTGTGCCATGGGCTCTATTACTAGAAAATATCAGAGGGGAAGTGGACACCCTTGATGGGTTTTATTGGTAATATTAAAAGCATCTAAAAGTATTCCTGACATCATAAATCTGGCACTGGGGCAGAGTATAAACTCAGTATGGCCTTTAGGATGGTCCCTGAGAAGCCGAACTTGAGAAGAACCACCTCCAAGTATTTCTAAAAAATTCAGTCAAGCGCCTTCTCTGCATCAAAGAGATGAGCAGAGAAGGTGTTCGGTGGTGCTTTGCCTACTGCTTTAAATCAATGAACCCGTCATATACCATGTAACACTTACCTCCCAGTCACAAAACCTACTTGGTCTATGTGCGCCAGATGTGGGATAATGGAGAAGAGGCATGTGGCTAAAGGCTTAGCAAATAGGTGGCTGTGTTTAAAAAAGAGATGGGTCTGTAGCTGTTAGAGTCATCAGATGGTTTGCCCAGCTTTGGGATCGTAGTGATGATGGCTTCAAAAGATTATTTCGGTATTATGGTTGAAGGCAATGATATGAGACAAGCTCAGAGAAAGATCTGTAATACTTGTTCCCAAGACTGTTCAGCCCAGGAGCTTTATGTAAGGGTGGGGTAGCTACTGCCTTTTGAATTTCCAACACTGAAAAGGGTGTAGAGAATTGCTGGAGCTGTTTCTGAGTTTCTGAGTTAGAGAGGGAAACTGTAATGGAGGGGGGAGTTGGAGCTGGTCAGATTGTATAGTTTAGAGTAAAAAATGCTGAATTGGTTGGCAATATCACTAGGATTAATCACGCATTTACCATGTGGATTGGTGAGGTAAGGAATTTTAGTTTGAGCCATTTTGATGTTTAAACTGGTTAGCAAGGAACCCTCCAAGTTTGTTGTGTTGGGAATACAATTGAGGCCAGAGTCGCTTGAGACAATAGACAAAGTTATTATGTAGATGTTCCCTGAGGGTTTACTTAACCTTATGCAATTCAGATTCAGCTTGGGGATTAGGTTGAACCTTATTGGTTTACTCGAGGATGCATATTCGATTTAATCGTTAGTCGGTAGTTGCATTGGGTAACATTTTCTCGCAGGTCCCTATTTTAATTAAAGGACCTCTGAGAGAGGCTTTATGAGCATTCATCTAAAGTATATAAATGTCCGTCACACAGCCATCATTTAGATGAAAATAGTTTTCAATCTCTGATGCAACTCGTGCTCTGTATTGAGGGAGGAAGTAAAGCATTAAGCCTCCAAATCATTTGTGTTGTGTTATGCAGGTTTGTAAAAAGCGTTATAGGGGCATGGCCTGACCATGTAATGAGTCCAGTTTTTGCTTCTTTAACAAATTGAAAGGTGTTGCTTATCAGGGTTTTGTAGAATTGCGTTTTGTATGTGTTTGGAGTGTAGATGTTAACAATCATCATAGGGCAGTTGTTTATGGAGGCACAGAGAATAATATACATGCCATTGGTATCTACTATTTCAGAGTGATGTAGCAAAAGAGAGACTGAGGAGCGTATTGCTATGAAAACTCCAGCCTGATTTTAAAATTAAAATTAGCTCAAAAGCAGTGGGGTAATTGTCTATTTGAGCATGAGGGAGGCCCATGACTGGCAAAATGTGCTTCCTGGATACAAAGTAGGTCTGAATTTGGGCAATTGCTTCCTTTCATAACATACACTATATTTCCAAAAGTATTGTGAAGCCTGCCTTTCCACGCACATGAACTTTAATGGAATCCTAGCAAGGTCCAAAAAAACATGGATGAGCGAGTTTGGGTTGGAGGAACTTGACTTGCCTGAGCCCTGACTTCAACCTGAAAGAACACTTTTTGGATGAATTAGAGCTGAGACTAAGAGCTAGGCCTTCTTGGCCAACATTAGTGCCTGACCTCACAAATGCACTTATGGAAGAATGGTCAAGCATTCCAATAAACACATGCCTAAACCTTGTGGACAACCTTCCCAGAAGAGTTGAAGCTGTTATAGATGCAAAGGGAGGGTCAACTTAATATTGAACCCTACAGACTAAAGCATTGTACACACAATAGGATTTTCCACAGACAAAGCCTCGGACTCTTGTCCGAAAGGCGTTGGCCAAAAACTTGTCTTGCATACAAACGCCACACAATTGTCGGCCAACAAACACGAACATAGTGATGTACTAGACGTACTACAAGCTGATAAAGAGGAAGTTCATTTGTCAGGCGCCACCCTTTGGGCTCCTTCTGCTAATATCGTGTTAGTAGAAGTTTGGTGAGAGTTGATTCATGCTTTTCATTTTTCACTTTTCATTTTGTGCTTTTCATTTCACGCTTTTCAGTTTGTTTCTGCACGGCCGTTCGTCAAACAGACATGTTGCAGAATCGGAGAAGATACTGTGTTTTTTATGATTGGCCTTGGAGTTATTGCTTTGACCCAAGTCCAGTCCAGGAACAGGAGGAGGAGGATTTCTTGGACCAAAAATTGGTTGCTTTATTAATCATGACCAATTATGTCATATGCCTTTGCTGCGAGAGCTCCAGGAGAATAATCTAGATGATTTTCGGAATTATCTCTGGATGATGGACCCCCGCTTTCACCAACTCTTGGCATTGTTGACCCCCTATATTAAGAAATAGGACGCATGCATGAGGCTTTTTTTTATGTTTTGGTTGAATAATGATTTGATTTGGAATATATTCTATGTTTTTGGATGCATAGAATACACTTTTTGTTTAAGTTCTTTTGGCAAATAGCATGTCTAATTTTATTTGTTTTCTTTTTTGAATGCACAAAAAAAATTGTGGAGAATAATACTTAGCTATTTGTTTTACTTCAAAAGACAGTTTTGGAGTAGGCAGTTACATTTAAAAAAATACAAGGTAAAATTAACAAGGGACACCAACATAGTTGTGTCTTTGATCTTACTGTGCCCCTGGCTACGCCAATCTGTACCTGGGGGAATGGGAAGACATGATTTTCAGCGACGAGGGTCTTTCTATGTACCTGTGCCACGTGATTATGTGGCGCAGGTACATAGATGACATCTTTGTCGTCTGGGACGGCCCCCAATCACTCTTGAACGAATGCTTAGACGCATTAAACAAGAATCAATTCAATCTTAAATTTACTATGTCGTCGGATATGTCCAGAATTGCATTCTTGGACATTGAAATCTCGATTAACTAATCCAATCTATTATCCTGTAAGCTTTTCAGGAAACCCACTGCAGGAAACACGGTACTGCATTCGTCTAGTTTACACCCTAAGCCAATGATTAACTCAATTCCCTATGGCGAATATTTACGGACAAAACACAACTGTTCCAACTACTCAGATTTTAAATATGAGGCCAACAAACTCAAAAGCCGACTACTCAAACCTGGCTATAGCCATAAATGTCTCAAAAAAGCCTTCAAAGGCGCTAATCTGAAGAACAGACATGAACTTTTAGTTCCCAAACAAACCCCAGCCACCAATGATAGTTTAAGAATAATCACCACCTATACCAATGACCATAGCAAAATCAGACAGATATGCCAAAAATATTGGCACCTATTGACCTCTGACCCCACTATAGGCCCCTTTGTGCCTCCAATGCCTCTAATCACCTACAGACGAGCCACCTCTGTGGGTAACTTACTGGTCCAAAGCAAATTTAAAGGCCAAGATAGAGGTGATCCTTGTACAACAGTAGGCACATTCCAATGCAGATCCTGTTCCTATTGTAAGTACATGGGCACGAGGAAAAATGTATACTTACCCAATGGCATGCACTTTGTACCTAGACATTATTCCAACTGTCAGACAACGGGAGTAGTGTATATGGTATTATGTAATTCCAATTGTTTTTACATGGGTAAAACCCTACAAAAGCTATGGCAAAGGCTTTACCGCCATATCAGGGCCATGCAAGCAGCTGACCCCGATCTCCCGCTAGGCAGGCATGTGGCCCAAGTACACGAGGGCATCTGCCCAAAAATATCTGTCCTGATTTTAATAAAATTCTCCTTCAACGAGAACTCCGTTGGATATCAAGACTTGATGCGACCACACCACCCGGCCTTAATGAAGCCTTTAATCTGAAGCCCTTTCTTTCAGGCTTTGCCACAGGGGGCTATGATAAGGAATTCTAAACCATTTACCCTAATTATGTTTTCTCCCCCTCCCCTCCCCCCCATCTTCTCTCCTCCCCTCCCTTCTTTTTCCTGTTTCAATCTCTCTTCCCCCCTTTCTCTTTTTCCACTTGGTCCCATTTTTTACAATCACCCTTTGAGCATCAACTGTATGAAGGCTGCCTTATAACAAGTTCCATAATAGACATATTACTGTGTTATTGCCAAGATAATATGATTGACTTTAGTACTTAAATAATCATTTGTTTTCTTTTTGTTTATTGTACATGTTCTAAGTGTAATTTTTTCCTTTTTTTCTCCCCCTTTTGTTCTTTAGGGAACATTATTATCCTGTACAGATGTGATCCCCACATCCTGCCAGTCGAGGTTATATTGACAAAATTCCACTTTTTTAACATTTATTATAATGCACATTTCCTTCCATAATAACTCTGCGCTGTCTGGGCTCCCTTGGTGCCTGTCAGAATGGCTCGTTGGTGCTCCCCGACATGGAAAGGCCTCTGTTTCCGCTCTGCGGGGACGGAGGCATCTCTTAGCAGCACTTATGCGCATGCGCCCGATTCAACATCCCGCGCCTGCGCAAGGGGCTTTCCAACTTAGCCCTGCCAGGCTGCTCTCTTTCCGTGTCGGTGGCCTCCTTCGATGTCTGACGTCATTGCGCCACCCCACGCGCTGATGTCGGACGCCGCTCAGGCCGGGGAACCGCAATTGGCCAGCGCTTCTAACCCACCACCATGCACTCCTTTGAGTGCTTAAAGTCTGCTATGTTTGCTCTTCATCAAAAGCTCACCTTCCTCACCTGGATCCATACTGCCCTAAACTATGTGGGATTGGTTATTCGATTACACCACTCCCACATCATCAGGTATTTAACCCCATTCAAAGTATACACACAACTCTGCTACACAGCTTGGAGGAGCACAGCTCCCCACATAGTGACTGGCTATTTTGAATGATTAGGGTTAGTTATCTATTTTTGTATATGCTCTATGCTTCACTTATATACAGTTACCTGGAGAGATCCCTCTCTCATCTCTCTTCATATCTTAATGCGCACTATGTTATGGTGCACGGATATACACAATGTCCCCTATTTTTCATTATCTTTAGATGTTTGCCATTTTTGCCTCTCTGTAAAGGTTCTCCTGAGCCCTGACCTGCTGTTTCGCCTGTTGGCAGATGGTTAGCCCCATTCAGAATCAAGGTTTTTCCTGTTTGCATATAATCCCTACCTCTGGATTTAGCTGTGAGGATTGCCTTTATCCACTGGACCTATGGGCGTGGGAGTTCCATCTCATAACATCACTGTGTACACTATTGTTGCAATAGAGAAACAAATGTCTTGTGAGTACCTTTTTGGATTAACATCTAACTTGATGTTTTTTCTGTCCCTTTATGTGAAATTGAAGTCTTCTAATCAATGTTACCACCTCTTTTATTGTTTATGCAGATGTAAAATATATTTACTTACATATATATTCACATATTTTTTCTTTTTAGAAATATAATATTCTGCTTACCTGAAACCCCTGAGGAAGGAAGTGCACACCATAAAAAGAAATGAATCTTTTTGTGTTTTTCTGAAACATGTAGGGTATTTTGTAGCAGTTCCACAATCATTCTTTGACCATTTTTTGGCCTTTTTTTTGTGGCTCACTGCATACTTTTCAGCGGCTATATTCTGACACTAATTGCTCTTATTGTCCTGTTTTTAGATGTCAGTATGTGTTTTGTACATTTTGTATTAATAAAATTTGATACTTTTATTTAATACATTTCTTGTATTTCATCTGCATTCTCTGATCCTTGTTGATCCACTGCCCATATTATCCCCTTGGGGTGCTTAGTTTCTGTGTCTTTCTCTTGTATTATGGGATGCGGCAGTGGCTCCTGGGATCAGCTCGACCTTAGTTCCTCTTTACCAATTTTTCTATCTTTGATCTTAAAAACTACGGGATAATGGTGTTGTGGTAACTTGCCCAAAAAACAAAACAAAAAAAACAAGCATAATAATATTATTCTTGCTATCACTAGAAAATAAAAGCCTTTTAAAATACATTTGGCAGAAGTCCATTGGTATCATCAGCAAAGCAGCTTCATTATTATCCCATTAAAGAAGAAGAGAATGTGCTCTGCATTTTGAGATTTCATAATTTGCCACATCACGAATGTTAATTCTCCATTATGAATGCTAGTTTAAAAAAAAAGACCGCTTCTGGCTCGTCCTTGCTTCCGAGCATGCGTGTTTGTACTTTGGACTTTTATCTGACGGACTTGTGTACACATGATCGGAAAATCCACCAGCAGATATTTGTCTGCGGAAATATTTAAAGCCTGCCAATGGAGCAGGCTTTGTCCTTGTCCGATGGAGCGTACAAATGGTCAGATTTTCCGCCAACAGCCTATCACACAATTCCCATCCGAAAATCCGATCATGTGTACGAGGCTTAGGACTGGGATGCAACTAAAGTTCATGTGCGTGTAAAGGCAGGCATCCCAATACTTTTGACAATATAGTGTATTCCTTTTAATTGGGAAATTTGCTGTAGCATTTTGGCAATAACAGAAGTAGTAATAGCCATAATGGGTAAGAGGTTTATAGTGTAGGGACATTTGCAGAGATTACACCTTTAGCTGTAGAAAAAAATTAACAAGGAGCAGAACATTCAGCAAAATGATCATCAAAGAAAGTAAGAAACATTGGAGAACACATCAACATAACCCATTGGAGTGCATAGCACCCTATTCATCAGTAAAAAAAAGGAAACTGTGCTTTTATGGGAGACCTGTAGCTAGAGCTCTTAGAACAGCTTTAGAAGAAAACGTCACCCTAATTAATGAAGCATACCTTATATTAAAGAGGACTCATACAGGTTGTGCGGTGGCCTTTGTGGACCAAGGTGCCTGAGTGCGTGGGAGAGGCTTCTGTGATTTTGGCATGGGGAGAGGGGCGGTGATGAGACCCCAAGCAGCCTTTTGATGCCATCCTTAGGAGTGAGGATAGAACTGGTTTAAACATGTGAGCACAAAAATGCTAAAAATGGCCCTGAAAGCAAAAGAGTTAATACTTTTATAGCTTGTGTATACTCTGGGCAGTGGGGGAACACATTTGATGTACTCAACTAGCTGAAAACTGGCTGAAATATGTGTGAAAAATGAACCACTATTTTTCAATAAGTTAAGTAGATATGTGTCTTTCATTTTCGATGAATAATAGACAATATGTATTGTTTTCACTCAGACTTCCATAACACCAACAGTATTGTACCTGCTGGGATCTCAGAAAAAAACATTTAGTCACCAGGACTTCTTTTATTGTATTTGAGTGACTACAAAGCCTTGCTGTCCTAGGCCAACTCTCTGCCTTCTACTCCTTTCGACCGGCTAGCCTTAGTATTACACTACCAACATTAGATATTGTAGTTGTACAAGACACATTAAGCTTGAGTGTCTACATATTAAAGTGACTGTGAAGCTTATTTTTTACATTAAAATAATACATATATTATACTTGCCTGCGTTGTGCAATGATATGGTACAGGGCAGTCCCTTACCTCATCTTCTGGAGTCCCATGCCAGAGCTCTCAGCGCTTTTCCGAATGCCTCTGCAGCAAGCCGACTGCTGAAGGGACATTTGTGCGGGTGCACTCCTGAGCCAGTCTGTGTGTGTCGGCCATGCCCTCCTCAAAGAATTTGACTGACAGATATAAGTCTATGGCTCCTACTGTTCTCAGAGACTCCTGTGGATGCAGGAAGAGAGGAGCAAATCTGCTGCACACAGGACAGCACTGGATGGAAAGGGGACTATGGTATTATGGATGTTTTGGGGGGTGGGGGGTGCCATTGGAAGGTTACCTTTTACCTAAATGCAGAGAATGCATTAGGGTAAAAAGAAAACTTTTAGAACCACTTTAATATGCAATATTTCATAGTTACTGTACCAAATTAAAAAAGATAAAAATAAATAATTATTTTTAAATGTTTATTTTTTTATTCTCAACCATAATTATTCAAAGAAAGCCACTATACATCCCATTCCCTTTAGGCTTATCAATAGGACCTTGCAGTTTGCTTTGTACTAATGAAATATGAGGTCATAGGGCCCCTGAACTCTGAAGGGCCCCTAAAATATGAGGTCATAGGGCCTCTGAACTCCTGAACAAATAATCATCCTTAAAATTAAAAGTTTTTATTTTGTATAATTTGTCAGTCTGACATATATTGAAAAGGCATTCTGTCAAATATCCTGTTGATGTTGAATATTTGTTCATTTGAAGCAAGGACAAGGTACTTGATCTAATAACAGCTACACTATGTTTAGATCTTTTAATATTTTTTATTTATTTTCTATCAAATAATGCTTGTTTGAAGACACTCATGTTTCTGTTATACCATATTCCTTTCCTACAAAGTACAGTGCTGGATGATGACAATACAATAGTAACAGTAATGAGATATGATTTGCTACTTTGCAATAACCAGAAGTATATTTAATACAAAGATATTTTTTTAAATGTGTCATACATCATAGGCTCCTGAGAATTCCCTGCTACAATAAATGACCATACAGAAAAGCTGAGTGTCCTGGTTGCATACACTAGAACATATGAATTTTAAGCATGAGAATGCACGCCTTGTTGACCATAGTTATTATTAAGATATAATGGGTGAAATCTGTCTCCTCCATCTGCGTTTTTGCTAGTGAGTTTTTACAGTACATCTTTACTGTTGGTTTTCAATTCTTTATATAATTCATTAGTTTTAGCAAATGTGTCTGCTAAGCATTATTACCATTTTTACAAGTAGGTTTGTGATAAAGCTAGACTAGTGATTTGAACTACTGGTTCATTATTATTTTTATACACAAATTTTAAACAATGACTCACTGTTGGTAAAGTACAGTCAAAATAGGCTGAAGCAAAAATAAAATTTTGGGATAAGAATACTTTTAAAACATTTGGAGCCATCTGTCCTGCCCTCTCTGTCTTGTTCCTATACACATGGTTCAGTTCATACTTAAGATCAGCTGATACCATTGTCAACCAACACATGCAAGCTCCAAGTTTGGGTTGAACATGAGTTCAACCTAAACCCAGTCTGTTTGCAGTTAGCAATGCCACCAAGCTTTTGTCTGTTGTCAAACCACCTGGTGCTGCTGTATGGAGTCATTGCCCAAATATGGTAATTTTTGATCAATAAAGCCCCCCCAGCATTCCTAGCATGAATGACCCTGGGTCTACATCACAGGAGAACCTGATTAGCCATTAATTTATATCTTGGGACATTTACATTTTATTGTAATGTAATTAAAGGACTGTCTAAGGAGTTGTTGTGTTTATTTAATTGTTAATTCTTTCTGTAGTAATTTATCATTTACCTCATACTTATTCCCCTGGGTGGTGCATATCTGGGGGCCTCCTCATCATAAAGGGGGTCTCTAGATTCGAATAATTCCCCTTTCATATGGCCCTATGTCCTCTTGGGGTTCAGATGTGTTGATGAGGCCCTTGTCCCCTCAACATGATGACAAGATGCCTTGCAAGATGGAGAGGCTATGTACAGGTTTAAGAAAAGGGGGTACACACTTACAAATCTCCCTTTCTTGACCATCCAATAGTCTAGTATTCATTTTAAAGGGGACCCTCACAATTTTTTAAAGGGACAATACACTTTTTAAAATATGAAACAGTGTGGGGTTCTGCTTAAAATTTAAACCAGGGTCTTATCCTGGCAAACTGCCTGGGTGGCCAGGAAAGGGTGAGCAGTGAGCACATGGCCCTCTATCCTGAAGCATACCAGGCCACATGCTTTTCAACATCCTTGATAGGCAACTTGTCCCAATGTTGAGTGCATACAAGTCTCATGCCCACATCTGGTCCCCAATAGGATGTGAGGGATTGCAGGGGGAGATTTGTCAAAATCTGGTAGCCCCTTTTATAATAACTGGGGCCCCAGATATCTGGCCTCCTATTTTGTTGTTAAAAAAGACACAAACCATTGTCTTGTGCAGTGAAAATATATTCCAAATTTGTTAAATTTATATATGTGAAACGTTAACAGCAAAAGGAAAGTGCTAGATTATTTACATTCATAGGGTAAATTTATACCATTTATGTAAAGAAGCTTGTTATAATATGACATAACCCTTATTATATACCAGCCAAACCCGCTTATATAACCTCCTAGACATCTATACTCCTGTGAATTTCAAAAGAACAGTGTCATTGCTTATTTGAAAGCTTAAAGCAGGGAACCGGTAATTCTATCTGTATTAACCACTTGAGCCCCGGACCATTATGCTGCCTAAGGACCAGAGGTCTGTTTCCAATTTGGCACTGCGTCGCTTTAACTGCTAATTGCGCGGTCATGCAATGCTGTACCCAAACGAAATTTGCGTCCTTTTCTTCCCACAAATAGAGCTTTCTTTTGATGGTATTTGATCACCTCTGCGGTTTTTATTTTTTGCGCTATAAACGGAAAAAGACCGAAAATTTTGAAAAAAAATGATATTTTCTACTTTTTGTTATTAAAAAAATCCAATAAATTTAATTTTAGTCATACATTTAGGCCAAAATGTATTCGGCCACATGTCTTTGGTAAAAAAATGTCAATAAGCGTATATTTATTGGTTTGCGCAAAAGTTATAGCGTCTACAAACTAGGGTACATTTTCTGTAATTTACACAGCTTTTAGTTTATGACTGCCTATGTCATTTCTTGAGGTGCTAAAATGGCAGGGCAGTACAAAACCCCCCCAAATGACCCCATTTTGGAAAGTAGACACCCCAAGGAAATTGTTGAGAGGCATGTTGAACCCATTGAATATTTATTTTTTTTGTCCCAAGTGATTGAATAATGACAAAAAAAAAAAAAATATTTACAAAAAGTTGTCACTAAATGATATATTGCTCACACAGGCCATGGGCCTATGTGGAATTGCACCCCAAAATACATTCTGCTGCTTCTCCTGAGTATGGGGATACCACATGTGTGGGACTTTTTGGGGGCCTAGCTGCGTACGGGGCCCCGAAAACCAATCACCGCCTTCAGGATTTCTAAGGGTGTAAATTTATGATTTCACTCTTCACTGCCTATCACAGTTTCGGAGGCCATGGAATGCCCAGGTGGCACAACCCCCCCCCAAATGACCCCATTTTGGAAAGTAGACACCCCAAGCTATTTGCTGAGAGGCATATTGAGTCCATGGAATATTTTATATTTTGACACAAGTTGCGGGAAAGTGACACATTTTTTTTTTTTGCACAAAGTTGTCACTATATGATATATTGCTCACACAGGCCATGGGCATATGTGGAATTGCACCCCAAAATACATTTAGCTGCTTCTCCTGAGTATAGGGATACCACATGTGTGGGACTTTTTGGGAGCCTAGCCATGCACGGGACCCCGAAAACCAATCACCGCCTTCAGGATTTCTAAGGGTGAACATTTTTGATTTCACTCTTCACTGCCTATCACAGTTTCAGGGGCCATGGAATGCCCAGGTGGCACAAAACCCTCCCACATGACCCCATTTTGGAAAGTAGACACCCCAAGCTATTTGCTGAGAGGCATGGTGAGTATTTTGCATCTCTCATTTGTTTTTGAAAATGAAGAAAGACAAGAAAAAACATTTTTTTTTCTTTTTTCAATTTTCAAAACTTCGTGACAAAAAAGTGAGGTCTGCAAAATACTCACTATACCGCTTGGCAAATAGCTTGGGGTGTCTACTTTCCAAAATGGGGTCATTTGGGGGGGGTTTTGTGCCACCTGGGCATTCCATGGTCTCCGAAACTGTGATAGGCAGTGAAGAGTGAAATCAAAAATTCACGCACTTAGAAAGCCTGAAGGCGGTGCTTGGTTTTCGGTGTCCCGTGCGCGGCTAGGCTCCCAAAAAGTCTCACACATGTGGTATCCCCGTACTCAGGAGAAGCAGCAGAATGTATTTTGGGGTGTAATTTCACATATTCCCATGGCATGTTTGAGCAATATATCATTTAGTGACAATTTTGTGCAAAAAAAAAAAAATTTGTCTCTTTCCCGCAACTTGTGTCACAATATAAAATATTCTATGGACTCGACATGACTCTCAGCAAATAGCTTGGGGTGTCTACTTTCCAAAATGGGGCCATTTGGGGGGGTTTTGAACTGTCCTGGCATTTTATGCACAACATTTAGAAGCTTATGCCACACATCACCCACTCTTCTAAGCACTTGAAGACAAAGCCCTTTCTGACACTTATTGTTTACATGAAAAAGTTATTTTTTTTTTGCAAGAAAATTACTTTGAACCCCCAAACATTATATATTTTTTTAAAGCAAATGCCCTGCAGATTAAAATGGTGGGTGTTTCATTTTTTTTTTTCACACAGTATTTGCGCAGCGATTTTTCAAACGCATTTTTTGGGGAAAAAACACACTTTTTTAAATTTTAATGCACTAAAACACACTATATTGCCCAAATGTTTGATGAAATAAAAAAGATGATCTTAGGCCGAGTACATGGATACCAAACATGACATGCTTTACAATTGCGCACAAAGGTGCAGTGGCAACCAAATAAATACATTTTTAAAAGCCTTTAAAAGCCTTTACAGGTTACCACTTTAGATTTACAGAGGAGGTCTACTGCAAAAATTACTGCCCTCGATCTGACCTTCGCGGTGATACCTCACATGCATGGTGCAATTGCTGTTTACGTTTGACGACAGACCGCCGCTTGCCTTAGCGCGAGAGCAGGGGGCGACAGGGGTGCTTTTTTTTTTTTTTTCTTTATTATTTTTTTGCTTTTTTATCTTATTTTTAAACTGTTCCTTTCATTTTTATTGTTATCTCGGGGAATGTAAATATCCCCTATGATAGCAATAGGTAGTGACAGGTACTCTTTTTGAAAAAATTGGAGTCTATTAGACCCTAGATCTCTCCTCGGCCCTCAAAGCATCTGACCACACCAAGATCGGTGTGATAAAATGCTTCCCCAATTTCCCAATGGCGCTATTTACATCCGGCGAAATCTAAGTCATAAAATGCTCGTAGCTTCCGGTTTCTTAGGCCATAGAGATGTTTGGAGCCACTCTGGTCTCTGATCAGCTCTATGGTCAGCTGGCTGAATCACCAGCTGCATTTTCAGGTTCCCTGTTGAGACAGGAGAGCCAGAGAAAAACACGGAAGATGGTGGGGGGGGCATTCCCTCCCACGGCTTGAAAAAGCAGTCTAGAGGCTAATTAGCTGCTAGGATTGCTTTTACACGAAAGTCGACCGCTGGCTGAAAAGAATGATACCAAGATGATACCTAAACCTGCAGGCATCATTCTGGTATAACCACTCAAAGTCGTGAATGGCGTACCTGAAGACAAAAAAATGGTTAACAATAAAGCACAGTAAACGGTAAAGTATAAAAAATTGCATACCTGAAAAGCAAACATGATAAAACATAATAACAATAAAACATTGCAGAATAGAATACAGTAAAAAAGAGCAGAACAATAGAGAGAGAATAGAGAGAGAGGGAACAATAAAACGACAACTATTTTTTTTTATTTTATATATTTTTTTTTTTTACACTTTTTTACACTTTTTTTGTAACTAACTTTTATAACTGTAACTGGTTCCAGGTTCGGGTCTCTCAAAATGCAATGGCATCTTGGGAGACCCTGTGAAAGTGTGCCTAGTCTGTGGAATGCTGTACCCTACGCTAATACTCAACTAGTGCATGGTAGCGTTCAAAACATTCACCAATGCAAAGACCAGGATTGTCAGGACAGGAGGGACAATAATAGCGGGTGTCACTCCTATATCCGCGCTTGCTGCAGACACAACATCTTTTTTGGGGGGGTTTGTTGGGTAGGGGTACTCGGGAGGACATAAAGAAAATGCCTCTCATGCAGCCGACTGCATTTGGTTGGGGATGTGAATGGGGGAAGTACGGGTGCTGCAGAAGTGGTAGGATTGGCGAATGTAGCAGGAAGGGCATTATGGGCACGACGGCCTGTGTTTGTCTTCTTGGTGGCAGCGGGACACTACTTGTGCTTGCCACCTCACCAGCTTGAACTGCACTTATGGGACTCGCAACATCACCACGTGTTACTGCAGTGCTGGTTTGACTATGACCGAGGTGTACTAGGCCGCTGGCGCTTGCCAGTTCCCCAAAACGCTACCAAAAAAACTGTTAGCGATCGCAGGGATCAGGCCTGACTCTGCGAACGCTGCAGTTATGCGTTTAGTCTTTTGTAAGTGACAGTGATCGATCGATACTGCACTTGGGTGGGCTGGGCCGGGCGGAGGGGTAAAACGCAGGTGCTAGCAGGTATCTGTGCTGATCCCGCTAACACTGCGTTTTTGGGAACCCTAAACTGCTGGGGATGCTAGTATAGATCTGATCGGATCAGATATTGATCCGTTCAGATACTATACCACTAAGGGAGGTGTACGGTGCGTGCGTGGGTGTTAGCGGTACTGGCGCTAACCTGACGCTGCCTGGGGCTGGTGCTTGCCAGTTCCCCAAAACGCTACCAAAAAAACTGTTAGCGATCGCAGGGATCAGGCCTGACTCTGCGAACGCTGCAGTTATGCATTTAGTGTTTTGTAAGTGTCAGTGATCGATCGATACTGCACTTGGGTGGGCTGGGCTGGGCCGGGCGGAGGGGCAAAACGCAGGTGCTAGCAGGTATCTGGGCTGATCCCGCTAACACTGCCTTTTTGGGAACCCTAAACTGCTGGGGACGCTAGTATAGATCTGATCGGATCAGATATTGTTCCGATCAGATACTATACCACTAAGGGAGGTGTACGGTGCGTGCGTGGGTGTTAACGCTACTGGCGCTAACCTGACACTGCCTGGGGCTGGTGCTTGCCAGTTCACCAAAATACTACCAAAAAAACTGTTAGCGATCGCAGGGATCAGGCCTGACTCTGCGAACGCTGCAGTTATGCGTTTAGTGTTTTGTAAGTGACAGTGATCGATCGATACTGCACTTGGGTGGGCTGGGCGGAGGGGCAAAACGCAGGTGCTAGCAGGTATCTGGGCTGATCCCGCTAACACTGCGTTTTTGGGAACCCTAAACTGCTGGGGACGCTAATATAGATCTGATCGGATCAGATATTGATCCGTTCAGATACTATACCACTAAGGGAGGCGTATGCTGCGTGCATGGGTGTTAGCGGTACTGGCGCTAATCTGACGCTGCCTGGGGCGACGCATATCACCGCCGGGCGATCAGGGGGCTAAACCTTTATTCGGTAATAAGCGGCGGGTGCCCTAACACTATAAAAAATAAACAAACTAACCAGCGTCACCCGTAACACTTATACGGTGATCAGTGGTGAAAGGGTTAACTAGGGGGCAATCAAGGGGTTAAAACATTTATTAGGTAGTATATGGGGGTCCCTGTCGCTATAAAACACTGACGGCGAACCTCAATATTTACGTCCCTAACTAGCGTCACCAGCGACACTAATACAGCGATCAGAAAA
The DNA here is from genome assembly GCA_037952925.1 of Lithobates clamitans. Taxonomy (NCBI): domain Eukaryota; kingdom Metazoa; phylum Chordata; class Amphibia; order Anura; family Ranidae; genus Lithobates; species Lithobates clamitans. The sequence goes on from JBBGZY010000406.1 coordinate 4,954,132, forward strand.
ATGATCACTTAGCGACACTGGTGACAGGGGGTGATCAAGGGGTTAAAACTTTATTAGGCGGGGTTAGGGGGGTATCCTAGACCTAAAGGGGGGTAATACTAACTGTCCCAACACTGTAACTGTCACAAACTGACACCAATGCAGTAATCAGAAAAAAAAAAAAAAAACTGCTGGTGTCAGTTTGTGACGGGGGGGGTGATCGGGGGGGATCGGGGGGCGATCGGGGGGGGATCGGGGTGTTTTGTATGCCTGGCATGTTCTACTGTGTGTGTGTAGTGTTGTGCACTCACATACCTGTTTTCTCTCCTCGGGCTGGAATGGAAATTACCGAGCCGAGGAGAGATGACATCATTTCCTTTGCTGCTGTTTAGCATACAGCAGCAAAGGAATGATGTGATTGGCCGGCGGCGATCGCGAGGGGGGGCCACGAACGGATGGCCTCCCCCTCACCTCCGATCGCCGTGGGACAAAAGACGACCGCCTCGGGCACCGGGGGGGGTCCGATCGGACCCCCCACCCGCGGAAGGCAAATCACGTACATGTACGTGATTTTGCCTGTCCGTGCCACCTTGCCGACGTACATCGGCGTGAGGTGGTCGTCAAGTGGTTAATGTGCCACATCCAATGTATAGACCAAGAATTACCCCTAATGTGGACTTTTTAGGCACAAGTATTATGAGAGGGAGTATTGCAGTAAAGAAATATTGTTTATTCAAACATATCATAAAAAAGTTTTTTACATATTGAATGTAATAGAATGTATAAACAACTGACTCCATCTTAGATTCCCCTCCATCTTACATAAAGTATAAATTAACTTTTTGTGTGTGTAAGTTTTGCCATAGTCAGTTTGCCTAGCAGTTTGCATAGAACCACACCCTATGAGATATTGTGTTTAAGCTGAATCTGTGTCAGAAAGTCATCAGCTATTTCTTGTTATCTAGTCAAGCAGTCTAACTCTTGATAAGAAAGTACTGAGTGTAAGTTTTGTAAAACCCTTAGACATGTATTTTTACTGGTATATATAATTCTGTTGTATTCAATAAAGACAGAGATCTTATGAACACACTCAAAACCTGTTTCCTGCGTCTCATTTGGTCTCACATGGATCCGAGGGTACCGGTTCCCTGCCTGCATAAACCAGGGTGGTCGTCAAGGTGTATAATTCCTTTCAAATGGGGGCTCGTCCCGTATAAAGCAATCATCCTTGGTAAGTAAAAGATTGTCTTATTTTGATGAAATATTTTTCTTGCCTCGGCTCTGATAGAGGTTTAGTCCTTTAAAAATGATATAGGAAGGAGACGCACCACGTCTTAAAGGTCTTTGGGAGACCTGAGTCCTAGAGAGAGGATTCATTAATATTCAGTACTGTAACTCCTTTTGGGAAGGAGAGAAAGAGTTTATGAGGTAATTACCATCATGACGCAAAACTCTGTTTGCGTTGTCTTTCTGTCACATAGAAGTATAAGATAATTTGTTGTGTGGAAGAAGCTGTAAGGTAAGCCTCTCGTTCGCTGTAATATGAGTCAAGAACATGGTAAAGAGGCTCTGCCTCCCCCTAACCCCAGGGAAATTTGTAAGGATTATGTTGCTAGTGGTACTGATTATGAATTTATAAATCCTTGGGTGTCAAATTTAGCAGGGTGGACTGAAACTATGCATAGTACTGATCTCTTCCCCCGAGATGGAGATAATGATGAATTTCATATGGATATGGTAAAAGGCTTATGTCTTGGTGACAAGAAGGCTTTCCCATGGTTTTCAGGAGACCCTCAATGGGATATGAAATACATTAAAGAGGGAGGGGAAAATTGGCTTACTTTTGCCCCATACTGGTTTCAGAGGGATAATAAGAAACAGAAGAAAGCAAAGAATTGTTTAACCTCCGCAACATCTCCAAACTACGTCCTTTTCTAACCAATGAAACCACAAAGCTCCCGATTCACTCCCTGGTTATCTCTAGCCTTGACTACTGCAACTCCCTCCTCATTGGCTTACCTTTAAATAGACTATCCCCCCTTCAGTCCATCATGAATGCTGCTGCCAGACTCATCCACCTTACAAACTGCACAGTGTCTGCTTCCCCTCTCTGCCAACCCCTCCATTGGCTGCCACTTGCCCAACTAATTAAATTCAAAATACTAACAATAAGTTACAAAGCCATCCACAACTGTCCCCAGCTACATCACTAGCCTAGTCTCAAAATACCAACCTAATCGCCCTCTTCATTCCTCCCAAGACCTCCTGCTCTCAAGCTCCCTCATCACCTCCTCCCATATCCTCCTCCAGGACTTCTCCCGAGCCTCGCCCATCCTCTGGAATTCGCTACCCCAATCTGTCAGACTATCTTCAAATGTATTCACTTTTAGACGATCCCTGAAAACTTTCCTCTTCAGAGAAGCCTATCCTGCCTCCATCTAACAACTGCACTATTTTCTCCATTAGCTCATCCCCCCCAGCTATTACCCTTTTGTATAACTTGGCCCTGCCTCCTAGATTGTAAGCCCTAGCGAGCAGGGCCCTCTGATTCTCCCCTGTATTGAATTGTATTGTAATTGTACTGTCTGCCCTAATGTTGTAAAGCGCTAGGTAAACTGTCGGCGTTATATAAATCCTGTATAATAATAATAATAATAACTAAGGAAGAGTATGACCTTAAACATAAGAAGGAATTTGAGGACAAGAAACCAGATCCCACGGCTCCACCATTGCCTTTATCTCATGTATCCCCACCACCTTACGCCAGTCAGATCTATCCTAGCCTTAGCAAGGATGAGATAGATCTTCTTGCTGGATATCATGCCACCCACCAAAGACCCTATCCACCAAGTGCCCAACAGGCTCTGCCACAACAACAAGCACTTCCACAGACACAACAGCTAGCGGTACAAACCACACAAGTACCCGCCACCCCACAAAGACAAGCATCACAAGATTCTGAGGATAGTGATAGCACCTCAGAAGGAGCAAAAGGGGGCCACACATCAACTACCCGATCCCCTCAACCCCCCTACTGAGGAAGATGATTTTAATATGATGGAAACTACAAAGAATATTGGGGCTGCTATTTTAAATGCATTAACTCATGATAGAACAAGGAGTGGAAAGAAATATGGGATGGATGCAGATGTACAGGGTGTCAGCACGCAAGCTGCTTTTATGATTATAGGCAATGATATGCTTAAAAAGGTGATAGACATTGAGGACATCAATCGAATAATTAAACATTGTCCTAAACCCACTCAATCATCATACGCTACACTGAGTTATTTGAAAAAAGCTTGTAATGGCAGAAACTATACACAATAAGATATGTGGTTGATTGTTGATGGGGTGATTGGACATACATCTGCTTTTGATTGGCTAAAGCTTCCCAGTATTAATGATATACAGGGCAATGCTGTCCGTGCAGATCAATATAGCCTAAATAAAGAAGCTGAAAGAACCATAATGTGGACCCAATTAGAAACAGAATTTTAAATTGCCTTTAAAGATAGAACCTCCCTCCCCACTGCCATAGCATGTAAACAGAAATCTGGAAAAAGTGTATTAGAATTTTGGAAAACATTCATGGATGTATGGACTCAGGAGGCTGGATTATCCACGCTGTCAAACATGCAAAGTTTGATGATCAAGACTTTCATTAGCAACCTTAGACCACAACATGGTTTAATGGTAAAGCAGATGATTTCTGATCATCTGATGGTCCACAAAATCAATAGGGGACTTTCAGAAAGCACTGCCTGAAAAGGACGCAGCAGGTTGCTTTGATATACCGAAGGATAAAGCTACAGGTGCCCTTTTTCAAGGAGGTCCACCTCAACAGGATACGAGACCTCAGGATAATTCTGGGAATGGGAGGCAGTGGGGTAGAGGAAGTGGTAGAGAAAGAGGCAGAGGGAGAGGACAAGGGAGAAGTTTTTCCCGAGGCCCCCCTCCCTTCAGAACCGGATGCTTCAATAGTGGAGCCTCCATCCTCCATTTTTAAGGATTACATATCCCATGCTATGGGAATTGAGCGTCCATGTACCATCCAGTGGACCCCATGAGCGGTGAACCTTGGAGACTCATTTCCAGCAGAGACCCAGTGGCTGGGGGACACAGCCACTTGCTCATACGATCTCCCTAACAAGAGATCAATAGTTCTTGTAAGGGGCAGCTTGTTTTGAGGTGAAGGAATTTTCCTATCATCACGTTCCTCAGGGTGACAACATTGCATGCCTCACACCGTTTGGATGATTGTTTTTTTTCTTTCTTTGAAAGACTTTCCCAGCAAGAAACTTTCTTTATGGACTTTGCTTATTTTATTCAGTTTTTGATTTCTCATACCTAATGATTAACTTTTTATGTTTAATTTGTGCGAATTGAGTTCAAGTTTTTGTCAACAATATAGTTTTCTTTTCACTGTTCCTTTATCACATATGGGTATATTAGTTGTGGTCATTCAAGAGATTCACGATTGCATTCACTTATTAGTAGTAGCGCAGCCTTTTCTATATACAGTATTACTAAGTGGAGGTTGTCTCACATTTATGGTTGCAGCAGCATTAACCATTTTTCGTTTTCACAGATACACATTTATCTTCATTGACCTTATTTAGGGATAGCGCAGTATTTTTTTAGTTTGAATTTATGCACATTTACAGATTGACTTCACCCATATGCCTAAGTTAGGTAAAAGACAGGAATATTTACTTGTGATAGTAGACATGTTCTCAAAATGGACAGAAGCATTTGTAACCACAAAAGAAGATGCACAAACAGTTGTAAAAATCCTCATGCAGGAAATTATCCCTAGATGGGGATGCGCGCTCCAAATAAATTTGGATAATGGTCCTGCCTTTATTTAAAAATGTGCCAAAATTTAGTGAAAAAACTTAAAATTGATTGGAAATTTCATATACCTTACCACCCACAAAGTTCAGGTATTGTTGAGAGAATGAACAGAACCATTAAAGATAAAATAAGAAAAGCAAAAGGAGGCACATATAATAAGTGGCAGAAAGTCCTACCAGCAGTCTTGGCTGAAATAAAAATGACCCCCTCTAAGAAAACAGGATACTCTCCATTTGAGGTTCTTATGGGTAGGCCATTTCCCACCCCGTGGGCCAGACAACCACTTATGCTAGAAAGAGGGGACCTAGAAGTAATTTAGGGACAGTATATTAGGAAGCTCATTGAAACTCTGGACACAGTTGAAAGAAATGTTTCTCGCACCTCTCCTTTCTCTTTACAGAAACCTACACACCCTTTCCAGGTAGGAGACATAGTGTTGGTCCAACAGCTGAATCGTACTAAGAAGCAAGAGTACCCATTTGGACCACTGTGATCACAGTCACACGTACTGCAATCCTTACCGAGGGACAACAGTCCTGGATTCATGCCAGTCATGTGAATAAGGTGTAGCAAACACCTAAGAAGCAAGCCAAGGATAAAGGAGGTGAAACAGGTGAAATAAATCCTCAAAAAGGGAGTGAAGCAGGTGAAAGAGTCTCTGAACAAGATTACCTCTCTTATTGCACCACAGACTTTTGGGAAGGCATTTTGCCTCCTGTTCCTAATCTCTCTGATAGTGTTCCTACCTATATGGATCATAACTAACTGTATTTATCATCCTGAGGACTTGGGAATCCTTAAAGGCATATGTGGGTCACCCAATAGCACCATCGATAATACACATACCAGACACAGAAATAACAGGATTGGGAGCCTAGTCCCCAACCAGGCTGCCACAAGAGCATGGGGGCAATTGGACTATCGTGGTACAGTAAAGCAACATAGTAGTAAAGCAAACATACCAGACACAAGAGAGATACACAATGAATGAAGGAGTTAAAACTGATAGTTTTACAGACAAAATGTTGCTACTGAAATACAAATATAATTATCAGTAGGTGATTAGGGAGATAAAACTGGCGCTGCCCACTAGATAGATGAAATAATAAACTAAGGCCTAAGTGGGGCCAGGATATATCAGAATTGAATCACTGATATTATTTAAAAAATAAACAATCTGTATATAAAAGCAAAATAGGAACTTTAATGCAGGTGTGGTGCTTCTGCATAAACGTAGTACCTAGAATGTAGAATCAGTATGTGAAAACAGGGAAAAAGTTATAAAAAAGAAGAAAGAATTTTTATAAAAATGCACCACAAGTGCAAAAATATTGGGACAAAATGGCGCCTCCCGTGATAAAATTATTAATATGTGAACATTATAATCAGTGCTAATTTAGTGAAGCTTCCACAAATACTAATTGCTAAAAATAATAAATAATAAATAAATGAAATACGGTGAAATATATCCTCAAGTTTCAAAAATACTGTGACATTTAGCGCCTGTAGTGAGTTCAGATTGAGAAACTACTTGTTGTGCATCCTATGCTATGGACTCTCCATGCATACCAACCACAACAAATAACAATCCCGGATTTGTCATTCACAAAATATAACAACAAATAGTAAAAATCAAAAATGGCGGTGATTAATTGTTAGCAGGTAAGTGATTATATAATTAATTTCTAGCAAAAAAGTGATTATATACATAAACTCCGTGTAAACAGTAAAAATATTCCAATCAAAAAACGGAACTAAATAAGTTCAATAATATATATTTTTTCTCCTTGAAAATTAATATCCGTGACTTCTGTGCTTGTAGTTCAGAATGGTGACTTGAGGTGCTCGACCCCCCAGTGCTCCCCCACTCACCAGAGTTGATCACCCCTGCAGGGGTACCGAGCGATAAGAGTGGGTGCTCTTGGGGTAGATGGTGGTCTCTCCTCTTGAATTGCTGTAGCTTTATTCAGTGCGATCCTTTATAAATAATCCTGGTTGAGCTATATGCTTCAGCATGACATGATCACTCCTTATCTCCTTAGCTGTAAACCTCTCCGGGATGCCGGAGCCAAGAGAGAAACAAAAGGGCTACCTTCGTGAAGTATGTCAAAAAAGTTTTATTGAATAAACCTTAATCCAGTCCAATGATGATGGTAGATTATAGCAAGTCTAAACAGAGAATTAAAACGAAACCGCTGTATGCAAGGATGTGACCAAACCGCAAGCTGTAAGCGTGCGTTCCACCTTGCATTCCAGCATACACTTCCTGGTCTGACGTGTGAGCGTGACTCCGCCTTACGCGTTTCGTCATCAGACGTTTTCAAAAGCGGTGACGACGCTCACGCCTCACACTCTAATGTAGTCCTACGGACAACATCGACCCTCCCCTAATTATGGTAATATCGCTCGGGGGGTAGGGAAGTGTTGGAGCCGAGGAAAGCCCACATTACTACACATGCAACGCGTGCATACTGTGACAATATCCTCTGACAGTACGATCTATACTATGCTATGGTAATCATATACAAACATTGTGCTGGTAATAAAAAGAAAAATAGGTGCAATATAAATCCTACCAGAATAATATATTATAATCATGGGACATCAACAATTCTCGTACCTTAACTGAGCCGAGACCCATTGATACAAACAATTACTATCTATTAATAACTGGAATATACATTTTTTGAGAAACATATTGATAAAATAAAAAATATATTAAAATAGATATAAAATCCCCAAGTAACATAAAATATGGTGCATGCATTTAAACTACCCTTAATTCATACTTGCTGTGTTGCTATTATTTGTGGACCATAAAACTAATATTTAATATGTATATAAAATTTTAATATATCTTTAATCTGGACCATTTAGCAGGATTTGTAAATGTATTAGTAAAATATTTATATTTACAATAGTAATATTTTAAAATCTTGTAAAAAAATTTTTTAAATATATTTTCCTCCTATGGTAGTGATCCTTGCGGATACTACTTACCTACCCAAAAAATAGAAGACGAGTGTAAATAGATGGATAAAACGACTCAAGATATATTAACAACTGTAGGTATTTAGGGGCTTTAGACTTCTGCATGTACTGGTGTTTACATGTAAATAAAAGAGGCGGGACTTCATAAGTGTGTATGGTGAAAAAATGTATATTCACTCATGTTATAGCTTCCCAAACCTCAAACCCCTATAGGTTTTGCCTAAATATAACATTAATGATAAAAGTGTCCTGCTTTAGGGTTGAAACTACCTCTAATAAATTAAGTCTGAATTACTCAGGTAATAAAATTGAGACATACAGGCAAGTGGGACTTAGGACATAACATTGGGGGACAGGGGGAATAATCCGATCTTATCTAAGGATCAACCCCTTATTTTCATATAGACTTATTACGGATAGTGTTCATGTTCTGATATTGAATATGAGAGGAGAGGGATGTACATGAGTTGTGGTCATCCATTGTTGTTTATAGTTATTTAGGGGTTAGCTATATAGCAGTTCAAATCTATGTCCAGGTTGAGCCCTTTTGGGGCAAGAGAACCCAAACGGTATATCCAGCTTGTTTCATTCCTGGAAATTGCGGTTTCTCTATTGCCACCACGCCAGTGTTCCTCCACTGAGTCAATGCCATAAAAAATGAGCCCACTTGGATCCCTATGGTGGACCTCATCAAAATGTCTGGATAGACTGTGGTTGGGGAACCCTTTCCTGATGTTTTTGATGTGTTCCCGTATCCGGACAAAGAGTTGACGTGTAGTTCTTCCCACATATTGCAAGTGGCACGGACATTCCACAACATATGTAACATATGTGCTTCTGCACGTAATCAGTTGGTTTATTCGATATTCTTTGTAATCACTACATGATTTGAATGTATTCTTCCGTCTAGGTTGTTTTTTGGCTACTTTACAGGGTAGGCATCTCTGGCATCTGAAGAATCCTTTCAATTCTGGACATATTTTGATAGGTTTTGGGGGGTCTATAACATTTTTGACTAGGTGATCCCTTAGATTGGGTGCCTTTCTGTATACAAATTTGGGTTTGGACGGCAACAGTTTTGACAAGGTGAGATCTTCCTTGAGTATAGGCCAGTATTTTTTTATTATTTTTTCAAATTCTCTGAACTGGCTGTTGAACCCTGTGATGAACGCTATATCCGGCCTCTTATCGTTTATTTTGTTCTTGTTGCGGAGGAGGGGAGACCTATCTGCCGCCATAATGTCTGTTTTTAGTTTCAGGAGTTTTTCTTTGTCGTATCCTTTTTCCTGGAATTTTTCAATTAGGATATCAGCCTGTGTATTAAAATCTTCAGATCTATCACAATTTCTTCGTATGCGCAAGAGCTGGCCTCTTGGAACATTGGTCTTCCATCTTGGGTGGTGACAGCTGGTGGTGGGGATATACCCATTACGGTCAGTCGGTTTAAAGAAAGTGCGAGTTGATAGCTTGTCTCCTGTTTTGAAAATTTCTAAATCAAGGTAGTCAATTTGGTCAGGGCTCCATTTCCCAGTAAACGTAATACCGTATTTGTTATTGTTTAGGTTGTCAAGGAATTTTGTAAGGCTATCTGTAGTTCCGTTCCATAAGATGAACACGTCATCTATATACCTCTTGTACATCCTAATCTGGGGTATGTTTTTACTAAAAATATATTGTTCCTCCCATAAGTCCATAAATAAGTTAGCTACGCTAGGAGCATAGCGTGCTCCCATTGCAACTCCCTTTGTTTGTACGTAGTATTTTCTGTCATGCCAGAAGTAGTTGCATGCCATGGCCATTTTAAGGCCCTCAAGGATGTACCCGATCTGTTCCTGCTTCATCCTTGTATTGCTATGTAGGGCTCTTTCCACACCCTTTAAACCATCTTTCTGTTCAATACTCGTGTATAAAGAGTTTACATCCACTGCCACCATCAACCAGTGTTCTGCTCCCTTTATCTCTTGCAGTTCTTGGATCAGTTGCATACTGTCCCGCAGATATGATTTCCCTTCTTTAACTAGAGGTTTAAGAAATGTATCTAGGTACTCTCCCAGTCTCGAAAAAATAGAATTAATCCCACTAATTATGGGTCTTCCTGGTGGTTTTTCTAGCCGTTTGTGGATTTTTGGTGTATGATATATTACTGGTGTCCTAGTTGAGTTGGATATTAAATATTCCGCTTCTTTGCTACTTAGGATACCCTTATCTCTCCCTTTATCCACATAAGTTTTGAGCTTCCTTTCATATTTTTTCTTTGGGTTCGCTTTGAGTGTTTTATAAGTATTTTCTATACTCAAAAGATTATTCATCTCGTCCAGATAGTCCTTCTTGTTTAGGATGACCAGTCCTCCCCCTTTATCTGCAGGCCTAATCACAACCTCATGTTTTTTTCCTATGTTTTTGATGGTTTTCCATATATTATTAGGTCTTTTCTTGTTGGTATTTCCCATTATTTTAATGTCTCCTTCAACCATTTTTTTAAAAGCATTAATGCATTGATTCCCTGGGGTTTTTGGGTTGAAAATGGAATTGTTCTTGAGACTTGTTTGTTCAAAGTCTGAATCTGCCCTTCTTACTTCACTTGGATTTATTGCAAAATGTTTTTTTATGTTTAATTTTCTCAGAAATTTTTGTAAATCAATAAAGGCCTCAAATTGATCAAATGGTTTATCAGGGGCATACTTGAGTCCCAGTTCTAACACCCTCAGCTCCTCCCTCGTAAACTGTACACTGCTTAAATTAAAAATGCCTTGTCCTAGTAATTTCTGGGTCTCTTTCTTCTTCTTGCCTCCTCGCTTTCCCCTTGCCTGTTTTCTCTTTCTGTGTGACTGTATGTCTGTTCTGTATTCATCTCCTGTTGGTATTCCCTCGTGATTTCGTTGCGAGGGTAAGTTACATATTCCTGATGGGCGTTGTACTCTCTTGTTCTTCTTGGGCTCCAATAACGCTCTTCCCGTCTTGGTCCTTCCCTGTTCTGTCCTCTCCATCCCTGATTCCTGTATGGGATACGGGGTCTCCATCTTCCTGGTGGCTTGTCTTGATAGGTGACTCTGGGAAAACCCCTCCTTTCTCCTTCACCTCTACCGTAACCTGAGTGCGGTCTCTTGTAATCATCCCTTGGGGGTTGTCTTCTATACTCTGCCCTCAAGGGGGAGTACCGATTTCTAACAGGTACATTATAGCTGTTTATTGGGGTTCTGGAGGTGGGGGGACCTCTCAGGTCTTCCCTTCTATTATCTCTTCTGTCTAATGGGATGTTGGGGGTATTTTGCCCCGCTGGGCTGTATGGTGGGTAGCCCATCCTCCTAGGTGTACTTAGGGATGGAATAGGTATTGCTTCTTCAGACTCCTCTTCCATGGAGGGATCTTCTGGTAGTTCTTCATCCTCTTCCCCATTGACTTGCCATTTGTAGACTTTAGAGTTTTTGTAATCCATTACGTCTCTTTTAAATTTTTTCTGTTTCTTTGCTTGTATGTTACCATCATACTTTTTTATGGACTCCTGTAATTCTTTTTCTTTATCTTTATACTCCTTCAAATGGTTGAAGGGTAAAAGTAGGTTTTTTATCTCCATGATACTTGTCTCAATTAATCGCATCTTAAATTGTCTCCTTTTAATAATATTCTGGAGCAGTTCTCCCTCACATTTGTTGAAGAGGGAGTACCAATCTCTCATCAAATCACTATTATCTAGCCCATCGTTGGGATGCATGTCCCACCTAAGCCTTCTAGGGGTGATTTTTTCTGTGACATACATTTCCAGTGTGGAAATATCCCACCACACCCTAAGTTGCTTTTCCAGGGTGTGTTTTAATTGTTTAAGCAAACTGTGCATGTCATTATTATTAGAAATCTGCTCTTGGCTAAAAATCGCCTCTACATTTATATTCCTGGTATTAAAATATCCGAAAATGTCCATAGCTGCAGACTAAATCCACCCAGAGGTGGTAGAAAGCACTGTATATATATAAAAATCCGCGCTTAGGACAGACAAAGGGCTGCTGCCTATCTCAAATTAGTACCCCTAAGGGTCTAATTACATAGCAATACAAGGATGAAGCAGGAACAGATCGGGTACATCCTTGAGGGCCTTAAAATGGCCATGGCATGCAACTACTTCTGGCATGACAGAAAATACTACGTACAAACAAAGGGAGTTGCAATGGGAGCACGCTATGCTCCTAGCGTAGCTAACTTATTTATGGACTTATGGGAGGAACAATATATTTTTAGTAAAAACATACCCCAGATTAGGATGTACAAGAGGTATATAGATGACGTGTTCATCTTATGGAACGGAACTACAGATAGCCTTACAAAATTCCTTGACAACCTAAACAATAACAAATACGGTATTACGTTTACTGGGAAATGGAGCCCTGACCAAATTGACTACCTTGATTTAGAAATTTTCAAAACAGGAGACAAGCTATCAACTCGCACTTTCTTTAAACCGACTGACCGTAATGGGTATATCCCCACCACCAGCTGTCACCACCCAAGATGGAAGACCAATGTTCCAAGAGGCCAGCTCTTGCGCATACGAAGAAATTGTGATAGATCTGAAGATTTTAATACACAGGCTGATATCCTAATTGAAAAATTCCAGGAAAAAGGATACGACAAAGAAAAACTCCTGAAACTAAAAACAGACATTATGGCGGCAGATAGGTCTCCCCTCCTCCGCAACAAGAACAAAATAAACGATAAGAGGCCGGATATAGCGTTCATCACAGGGTTCAACAGCCAGTTCAGAGAATTTGAAAAAATAATAAAAAAATACTGGCCTATACTCAAGGAAGATCTCACCTTGTCAAAACTGTTGCCGTCCAAACCCAAATTTGTATACAGAAAGGCACCCAATCTAAGGGATCACCTAGTCAAAAATGTTATAGACCCCCCAAAACCTATCAAAATATGTCCAGAATTGAAAGGATTCTTCAGATGCCAGAGATGCCTACCCTGTAAAGTAGCCAAAAAACAACCTAGACGGAAGAATACATTCAAATCATGTAGTGATTACAAAGAATATCGAATAAACCAACTGATTACGTGCAGAAGCACATATGTTACATATGTTGTGGAATGTCCGTGCCACTTGCAATATGTGGGAAGAACTACACGTCAACTCTTTGTCCGGATACGGGAACACATCAAAAACATCAGGAAAGGGTTCCCCAACCACAGTCTATCCAGACATTTTGATGAGGTCCACCATAGGGATCCAAGTGGGCTCATTTTTTATGGCATTGACTCAGTGGAGGAACACTGGCGTGGTGGCAATAGAGAAACCACAATTTCCAGGAATGAAACAAGCTGGATATACCGTTTGGGTTCTCTTGCCCCAAAAGGGCTCAACCTGGACATAGATTTGAACTGCTATATAGCTAACCCCTAAATAACTATAAACAACAATGGATGACCACAACTCATGTACATCCCTCTCCTCTCATATTCAATATCAGAACATGGACACTATCCGTAATAAGTCTATATGAAAATAAGGGGTTGATCCTTAGATAAGATCGGATTATTCCCCCTGTCCCCCAATGTTATGTCCTAAGTCCCACTTGCCTGTATGTCTCAATTTTATTACCTGAGTAATTCAGACTTAATTTATTAGAGGTAGTTTCAACCCTAAAGCAGGACACTTTTATCATTAATGTTATATTTAGGCAAAACCTATAGGGGTTTGAGGTTTGGGAAGCTATAACATGAGTGAATATACATTTTTTCACCATACACACTTATGAAGTCCCGCCTCTTTTATTTACATGTAAACACCAGTACATGCAGAAGTCTAAAGCCCCTAAATACCTACAGTTGTTAATATATCTTGAGTCGTTTTATCCATCTATTTACACTCGTCTTCTATTTTTTGGGTAGGTAAGTAGTATCCGCAAGGATCACTACCATAGGAGGAAAATATATTTAAAAAATTTTTTTACAAGATTTTAAAATATTACTAATGTAAATATAAATATTTTACTAATACATTTACAAATCCTGCTAAATGGTCCAGATTAAAGATATATTAAAATTTTATATACATATTAAATATTAGTTTTATGGTCCACAAATAATAGCAACACAGCAAGTATGAATTAAGGGTAGTTTAAATGCATGCACCATATTTTATGTTACTTGGGGATTTTATATCTATTTTAATATATTTTTTATTTTATCAATATGTTTCTCAAAAAATGTATATTCCAGTTATTAATAGATAGTAATTGTTTGTATCAATGGGTCTCGGCTCAGTTAAGGTACGAGAATTGTTGATGTCCCATGATTATAATATATTATTCTGGTAGGATTTATATTGCACCTATTTTTCTTTTTATTACCAGCACAATGTTTGTATATGATTACCATAGCATAGTATAGATCGTACTGTCAGAGGATATTGTCACAGTATGCACGCGTTGCATGTGTAGTAATGTGGGCTTTCCTCGGCTCCAACACTTCCCTACCCCCCGAGCGATATTACCATAATTAGGGGAGGGTCGATGTTGTCCGTAGGACTACATTAGAGTGTGAGGCGTGAGCGTCGTCACCGCTTTTGAAAACGTCTGATGACGAAACGCGTAAGGCGGAGTCACGCTCACACGTCAGACCAGGAAGTGTATGCTGGAATGCAAGGTGGAACGCACGCTTACAGCTTGCGGTTTGGTCACATCCTTGCATACAGCGGTTTCGTTTTAATTCTCTGTTTAGACTTGCTATAATCTACCATCATCATTGGACTGGATTAAGGTTTATTCAATAAAACTTTTTTGACATACTTCACGAAGGTAGCCTTTTTGTTTCTCTCTTGGCTCCGGCATCCCGGAGAGGTTTACAGCTAAGGAGATAAGGAGTGATCATGTCATGCTGAAGCATATAGCTCAACCAGGATTATTTATAAAGGATCGCACTGAATAAAGCTACAGCAATTCAAGAGGAGAGACCACCATCTACCCCAAGAGCACCCACTCTTATCGCTCGGTACCCCTGCAGGGGTGATCAACTCTGGTGAGTGGGGGAGCACTGGGGGGTCGAGCACCTCAAGTCACCATTCTGAACTACAAGCACAGAAGTCACGGATATTAATTTTCAAGGAGAAAAAATATATATTATTGAACTTATTTAGTTCCGTTTTTTGATTGGAATATTTTTACTGTTTACACGGAGTTTATGTATATAATCACTTTTTTGCTAGAAATTAATTATATAATCACTTACCTGCTAACAATTAATCACCGCCATTTTTGATTTTTACTATTTGTTGTTATATTTTGTGAATGACAAATCCGGGATTGTTATTTGTTGTGGTTGGTATGCATGGAGAGTCCATAGCATAGGATGCACAACAAGTAGTTTCTCAATCTGAACTCACTACAGGCGCTAAATGTCACAGTATTTTTGAAACTTGAGGATATATTTCACCGTATTTCATTTATTTATTATTTATTATTTTTAGCAATTAGTATTTGTGGAAGCTTCACTAAATTAGCACTGATTATAATGTTCACATATTAATAATTTTATCACGGGAGGCGCCATTTTGTCCCAATATTTTTGCACTTGTGGTGCATTTTTATAAAAATTCTTTCTTCTTTTTTATAACTTTTTCCCTGTTTTCACATACTGATTCTACATTCTAGGTACTACGTTTATGCAGAAGCACCACACCTGCATTAAAGTTCCTATTTTGCTTTTATATACAGATTGTTTATTTTTTAAATAATATCAGTGATTCAATTCTGATATATCCTGGCCCCACTTAGGCCTTAGTTTATTATTTCATCTATCTAGTGGGCAGCGCCAGTTTTATCTCCCTAATCACCTACTGATCCCTTAATTAGACCCTTAGGGGTACTAATTTGAGATAGGCAGCAGCCCTTTGTCTGTCCTAAGCGCGGATTTTTATATATATACAGTGCTTTCTACCACCTCTGGGTGGATTTAGTCTGCAGCTATGGACATTTTCGGATATTTTAATACCAGGAATATAAATGTAGAGGCGATTTTTAGCCAAGAGCAGATTTCTAATAATAATGACATGCACAGTTTGCTTAAACAATTAAAACACACCCTGGAAAAGCAACTTAGGGTGTGGTGGGATATTTCCACACTGGAAATGTATGTCACAGAAAAAATCACCCCTAGAAGGCTTAGGTGGGACATGCATCCCAACGATGGGCTAGATAATAGTGATTTGATGAGAGATTGGTACTCCCTCTTCAACAAATGTGAGGGAGAACTGCTCCAGAATATTATTAAAAGGAGACAATTTAAGATGCGATTAATTGAGACAAGTATCATGGAGATAAAAAACCTACTTTTACCCTTCAACCATTTGAAGGAGTATAAAGATAAAGAAAAAGAATTACAGGAGTCCATAAAAAAGTATGATGGTAACATACAAGCAAAGAAACAGAAAAAATTTAAAAGAGACGTAATGGATTACAAAAACTCTAAAGTCTACAAATGGCAAGTCAATGGGGAAGAGGATGAAGAACTACCAGAAGATCCCTCCATGGAAGAGGAGTCTGAAGAAGCAATACCTATTCCATCCCTAAGTACACCTAGGAGGATGGGCTACCCACCATACAGCCCAGCGGGGCAAAATACCCCCAACATCCCATTAGACAGAAGAGATAATAGAAGGGAAGACCTGAGAGGTCCCCCCACCTCCAGAACCCCAATAAACAGCTATAATGTACCTGTTAGAAATCGGTACTCCCCCTTAAGGGCAGAGTATAGAAGACAACCCCCAAGGGATGATTACAAGAGACCGCACTCAGGTTACGGTAGAGGTGAAGGAGAAAGGAGGGGTTTTCCCAGAGTCACCTATCAAGACAAGCCACCAGGAAGATGGAGACCCCGTATCCCATACAGGAATCAGGGATGGAGAGGACAGAACAGGGAAGGACCAAGACGGGAAGAGCGTTATTGGAGCCCAAGAAGAACAAGAGAGTACAACGCCCATCAGGAATATGTAACTTACCCTCGCAACGAAATCACGAGGGAATACCAACAGGAGATGAATACAGAACAGACATACAGTCACACAGAAAGAGAAAACAGGCAAGGGGAAAGCGAGGAGGCAAGAAGAAGAAAGAGACCCAGAAATTACTAGGACAAGGCATTTTTAATTTAAGCAGTGTACAGTTTACGAGGGAGGAGCTGAGGGTGTTAGAACTGGGACTCAAGTATGCCCCTGATAAACCATTTGATCAATTTGAGGCCTTTATTGATTTACAAAAATTTCTGAGAAAATTAAACATAAAAAAACATTTTGCAATAAATCCAAGTGAAGTAAGAAGGGCAGATTCAGACTTTGAACAAACAAGTCTCAAGAACAATTCCATTTTCAACCCAAAAACCCCAGGGAATCAATGCATTAATGCTTTTAAAAAAATGGTTGAAGGAGACATTAAAATAATGGGAAATACCAACAAGAAAAGACCTAATAATATATGGAAAACCATCAAAAACATAGGAAAAAAACATGAGGTTGTGATTAGGCCTGCAGATAAAGGGGGAGGACTGGTCATCCTAAACAAGAAGGACTATCTGGACGAGATGAATAATCTTTTGAGTATAGAAAATACTTATAAAACACTCAAAGCGAACCCAAAGAAAAAATATGAAAGGAAGCTCAAAACTTATGTGGATAAAGGGAGAGATAAGGGTATCCTAAGTAGCAAAGAAGCGGAATATTTAATATCCAACTCAACTAGGACACCAGTAATATATCATACACCAAAAATCCACAAACGGCTAGAAAAACCACCAGGAAGACCCATAATTAGTGGGATTAATTCTATTTCTTCGAGACTGGGAGAGTACCTAGATACATTTCTTAAACCTCTAGTTAAAGAAGGGAAATCATATCTGCGGGACAGTATGCAACTGATCCAAGAACTGCAAGAGATAAAGGGAGCAGAACACTGGTTGATGGTGGCAGTGGATGTAAACTCTTTATACACGAGTATTGAACAGAAAGATGGTTTAAAGGGTGTGGAAAGAGCCCTACATAGCAATACAAGGATGAAGCAGGAACAGATCGGGTACATCCTTGAGGGCCTTAAAATGGCCATGGCATGCAACTACTTCTGGCATGACAGAAAATACTACGTACAAACAAAGGGAGTTGCAATGGGAGCACGCTATGCTCCTAGCGTAGCTAACTTATTTATGGACTTATGGGAGGAACAATATATTTTTAGTAAAAACATACCCCAGATTAGGATGTACAAGAGGTATATAGATGACGTGTTCATCTTATGGAACGGAACTACAGATAGCCTTACAAAATTCCTTGACAACCTAAACAATAACAAATACGGTATTACGTTTACTGGGAAATGGAGCCCTGACCAAATTGACTACCTTGATTTAGAAATTTTCAAAACAGGAGACAAGCTATCAACTCACACTTTCTTTAAACCGACTGACCGTAATGGGTATATCCCCACCACCAGCTGTCACCACCCAAGATGGAAGACCAATGTTCCAAGAGGCCAGCTCTTGCGCATACGAAGAAATTGTGATAGATCTGAAGATTTTAATACACAGGCTGATATCCTAATTGAAAAATTCCAGGAAAAAGGATACGACAAAGAAAAACTCCTGAAACTAAAAACAGACATTATGGCGGCAGATAGGTCTCCCCTCCTCCGCAACAAGAACAAAATAAACGATAAGAGGCCGGATATAGCGTTCATCACAGGGTTCAACAGCCAGTTCAGAGAATTTGAAAAAATAATAAAAAAATACTGGCCTATACTCAAGGAAGATCTCACCTTGTCAAAACTGTTGCCGTCCAAACCCAAATTTGTATACAGAAAGGCACCCAATCTAAGGGATCACCTAGTCAAAAATGTTATAGACCCCCCAAAACCTATCAAAATATGTCCAGAATTGAAAGGATTCTTCAGATGCCAGAGATGCCTACCCTGTAAAGTAGCCAAAAAACAACCTAGACGGAAGAATACATTCAAATCATGTAGTGATTACAAAGAATATCGAATAAACCAACTGATTACGTGCAGAAGCACATATGTTACATATGTTGTGGAATGTCCGTGCCACTTGCAATATGTGGGAAGAACTACACGTCAACTCTTTGTCCGGATACGGGAACACATCAAAAACATCAGGAAAGGGTTCCCCAACCACAGTCTATCCAGACATTTTGATGAGGTCCACCATAGGGATCCAAGTGGGCTCATTTTTTATGGCATTGACTCAGTGGAGGAACACTGGCGTGGTGGCAATAGAGAAACCGCAATTTCCAGGAATGAAACAAGCTGGATATACCGTTTGGGTTCTCTTGCCCCAAAAGGGCTCAACCTGGACATAGATTTGAACTGCTATATAGCTAACCCCTAAATAACTATAAACAACAATGGATGACCACAACTCATGTACATCCCTCTCCTCTCATATTCAATATCAGAACATGGACACTATCCATAATAAGTCTATATGAAAATAAGGGGTTGATCCTTAGATAAGATCGGATTATTCCCCCTGTCCCCCAATGTTATGTCCTAAGTCCCACTTGCCTGTATGTCTCAATTTTATTACCTGAGTAATTCAGACTTAATTTATTAGAGGTAGTTTCAACCCTAAAGCAGGACACTTTTATCATTAATGTTATATTTAGGCAAAACCTATAGGGGTTTGAGGTTTGGGAAGCTATAACATGAGTGAATATACATTTTTTCACCATACACACTTATGAAGTCCCGCCTCTTTTATTTACATGTAAACACCAGTACATGCAGAAGTCTAAAGCCCCTAAATACCTACAGTTGTTAATATATCTTGAGTCGTTTTATCCATCTATTTACACTCGTCTTCTATTTTTTGGGTAGGTAAGTAGTATCCGCAAGGATCACTACCATAGGAGGAAAATATATTTAAAAAATTTTTTTACAAGATTTTAAAATATTACTATTGTAAATATAAATATTTTACTAATACATTTACAAATCCTGCTAAATGGTCCAGATTAAAGATATATTAAAATTTTATATACATATTAAATATTAGTTTTATGGTCCACAAATAATAGCAACACAGCAAGTATGAATTAAGGGTAGTTTAAATGCATGCACCATATTTTATGTTACTTGGGGATTTTATATCTATTTTAATATATTTTTTATTTTATCAATATGTTTCTCAAAAAATGTATATTCCAGTTATTAATAGATAGTAATTGTTTGTATCAATGGGTCTCGGCTCAGTTAAGGTACGAGAATTGTTGATGTCCCATGATTATAATATATTATTCTGGTAGGATTTATATTGCACCTATTTTTCTTTTTATTACCAGCACAATGTTTGTATATGATTACCATAGCATAGTATAGATCGTACTGTCAGAGGATATTGTCACAGTATGCACGCGTTGCATGTGTAGTAATGTGGGCTTTCCTCGGCTCCAACACTTCCCTACCCCCCGAGCGATATTACCATAATTAGGGGAGGGTCGATGTTGTCCGTAGGACTACATTAGAGTGTGAGGCGTGAGCGTCGTCACCGCTTTTGAAAATGTCTGATGACGAAACGCGTAAGGCGGAGTCACGCTCACACGTCAGACCAGGAAGTGTATGCTGGAATGCAAGGTGGAACGCACGCTTACAGCTTGCGGTTTGGTCACATCCTTGCATACAGCGGTTTCGTTTTAATTCTCTGTTTAGACTTGCTATAATCTACCATCATCATTGGACTGGATTAAGGTTTATTCAATAAAACTTTTTTGACATACTTCACGAAGGTAGCCTTTTTGTTTCTCTCTTGGCTCCGGCATCCCGGAGAGGTTTACAGCTAAGGAGATAAGGAGTGATCATGTCATGCTGAAGCATATAGCTCAACCAGGATTATTTATAAAGGATCGCACTGAATAAAGCTACAGCAATTCAAGAGGAGAGACCACCATCTACCCCAAGAGCACCCACTCTTATCGCTCGGTACCCCTGCAGGGGTGATCAACTCTGGTGAGTGGGGGAGCACTGGGGGGTTGAGCACCTCAAGTCACCATTCTGAACTACAAGCACAGAAGTCACGGATATTAATTTTCAAGGAGAAAAAATATATATTATTGAACTTATTTAGTTCCGTTTTTTGATTGGAATATTTTTACTGTTTACACGGAGTTTATGTATATAATCACTTTTTTGCTAGAAATTAATTATATAATCACTTACCTGCTAACAATTAATCACCGCCATTTTTGATTTTTACTATTTGTTGTTATATTTTGTGAATGACAAATCCGGGATTGTTATTTGTTGTGGTTGGTATGCATGGAGAGTCCATAGCATAGGATGCACAACAAGTAGTTTCTCAATCTGAACTCACTACAGGCGCTTAATGTCACAGTATTTTTGAAACTTGAGGATATATTTCACCGTATTTCATTTATTTATTATTTATTATTTTTAGCAATTAGTATTTGTGGAAGCTTCACTAAATTAGCACTGATTATAATGTTCACATATTAATAATTTTATCACGGGAGGCGCCATTTTGTCCCAATATTTTTGCACTTGTGGTGCATTTTTATAAAAATTCTTTCTTCTTTTTTATAACTTTTTCCCTGTTTTCACATACTGATTCTACATTCTAGGTACTACGTTTATGCAGAAGCACCACACCTGCATTAAAGTTCCTATTTTGCTTTTATATACAGATTGTTTATTTTTTAAATAATATCAGTGATTCAATTCTGATATATCCTGGCCCCACTTAGGCCTTAGTTTATTATTTCATCTATCTAGTGGGCAGCGCCAGTTTTATCTCCCTAATCACCTACTGATCCCTTAATTAGACCCTTAGGGGTACTAATTTGAGATAGGCAGCAGCCCTTTGTCTGTCCTAAGCGCGGATTTTTATATATATACAGTGCTTTCTACCACCTCTGGGTGGATTTAGTCTGCAGCTATGGACATTTTCGGATATTTTAATACCAGGAATATAAATGTAGAGGCGATTTTTAGCCAAGAGCAGATTTCTAATAATAATGACATGCACAGTTTGCTTAAACAATTAAAACACACCCTGGAAAAGCAACTTAGGGTGTGGTGGGATATTTCCACACTGGAAATGTATGTCACAGAAAAAATCACCCCTAGAAGGCTTAGGTGGGACATGCATCCCAACGATGGGCTAGATAATAGTGATTTGATGAGAGATTGGTACTCCCTCTTCAACAAATGTGAGGGAGAACTGCTCCAGAATATTATTAAAAGGAGACAATTTAAGATGCGATTAATTGAGACAAGTATCATGGAGATAAAAAACCTACTTTTACCCTTCAACCATTTGAAGGAGTATAAAGATAAAGAAAAAGAATTACAGGAGTCCATAAAAAAGTATGATGGTAACATACAAGCAAAGAAACAGAAAAAATTTAAAAGAGACGTAATGGATTACAAAAACTCTAAAGTCTACAAATGGCAAGTCAATGGGGAAGAGGATGAAGAACTACCAGAAGATCCCTCCATGGAAGAGGAGTCTGAAGAAGCAATACCTATTCCATCCCTAAGTACACCTAGGAGGATGGGCTACCCACCATATAGCCCAGCGGGGCAAAATACCCCCAACATCCCATTAGACAGAAGAGATAATAGAAGGGAAGACCTGAGAGGTCCCCCCACCTCCAGAACCCCAATAAACAGCTATAATGTACCTGTTAGAAATCGGTACTCCCCCTTAAGGGCAGAGTATAGAAGACAACCCCCAAGGGATGATTACAAGAGACCGCACTCAGGTTACGGTAGAGGTGAAGGAGAAAGGAGGGGTTTTCCCAGAGTCACCTATCAAGACAAGCCACCAGGAAGATGGAGACCCCGTATCCCATACAGGAATCAGGGATGGAGAGGACAGAACAGGGAAGGACCAAGACGGGAAGAGCGTTATTGGAGCCCAAGAAGAACAAGAGAGTACAACGCCCATCAGGAATATGTAACTTACCCTCGCAACGAAATCACGAGGGAATACCAACAGGAGATGAATACAGAACAGACATACAGTCACACAGAAAGAGAAAACAGGCAAGGGGAAAGCGAGGAGGCAAGAAGAAGAAAGAGACCCAGAAATTACTAGGACAAGGCATTTTTAATTTAAGCAGTGTACAGTTTACGAGGGAGGAGCTGAGGGTGTTAGAACTGGGACTCAAGTATGCCCCTGATAAACCATTTGATCAATTTGAGGCCTTTATTGATTTACAAAAATTTCTGAGAAAATTAAACATAAAAAAACATTTTGCAATAAATCCAAGTGAAGTAAGAAGGGCAGATTCAGACTTTGAACAAACAAGTCTCAAGAACAATTCCATTTTCAACCCAAAAACCCCAGGGAATCAATGCATTAATGCTTTTAAAAAAATGGTTGAAGGAGACATTAAAATAATGGGAAATACCAACAAGAAAAGACCTAATAATATATGGAAAACCATCAAAAACATAGGAAAAAAACATGAGGTTGTGATTAGGCCTGCAGATAAAGGGGGAGGACTGGTCATCCTAAACAAGAAGGACTATCTGGACGAGATGAATAATCTTTTGAGTATAGAAAATACTTATAAAACACTCAAAGCGAACCCAAAGAAAAAATATGAAAGGAAGCTCAAAACTTATGTGGATAAAGGGAGAGATAAGGGTATCCTAAGTAGCAAAGAAGCGGAATATTTAATATCCAACTCAACTAGGACACCAGTAATATATCATACACCAAAAATCCACAAACGGCTAGAAAAACCACCAGGAAGACCCATAATTAGTGGGATTAATTCTATTTTTTCGAGACTGGGAGAGTACCTAGATACATTTCTTAAACCTCTAGTTAAAGAAGGGAAATCATATCTGCGGGACAGTATGCAACTGATCCAAGAACTGCAAGAGATAAAGGGAGCAGAACACTGGTTGATGGTGGCAGTGGATGTAAACTCTTTATACACGAGTATTGAACAGAAAGATGGTTTAAAGGGTGTGGAAAGAGCCCTACATAGCAATACAAGGATGAAGCAGGAACAGATCGGGTACATCCTTGAGGGCCTTAAAATGGCCATGGCATGCAACTACTTCTGGCATGACAGAAAATACTACGTACAAACAAAGGGAGTTGCAATGGGAGCACGCTATGCTCCTAGCGTAGCTAACTTATTTATGGACTTATGGGAGGAACAATATATTTTTAGTAAAAACATACCCCAGATTAGGATGTACAAGAGGTATATAGATGACGTGTTCATCTTATGGAACGGAACTACAGATAGCCTTACAAAATTCCTTGACAACCTAAACAATAACAAATACGGTATTACGTTTACTGGGAAATGGAGCCCTGACCAAATTGACTACCTTGATTTAGAAATTTTCAAAACAGGAGACAAGCTATCAACTCGCACTTTCTTTAAACCGACTGACCGTAATGGGTATATCCCCACCACCAGCTGTCACCACCCAAGATGGAAGACCAATGTTCCAAGAGGCCAGCTCTTGCGCATACGAAGAAATTGTGATAGATCTGAAGATTTTAATACACAGGCTGATATCCTAATTGAAAAATTCCAGGAAAAAGGATACGACAAAGAAAAACTCCTGAAACTAAAAACAGACATTATGGCGGCAGATAGGTCTCCCCTCCTCCGCAACAAGAACAAAATAAACGATAAGAGGCCGGATATAGCGTTCATCACAGGGTTCAACAGCCAGTTCAGAGAATTTGAAAAAATAATAAAAAAATACTGGTCTATACTCAAGGAAGATCTCACCTTGTCAAAACTGTTGCCGTCCAAACCCAAATTTGTATACAGAAAGGCACCCAATCTAAGGGATCACCTAGTCAAAAATGTTATAGACCCCCCAAAACCTATCAAAATATGTCCAGAATTGAAAGGATTCTTCAGATGCCAGAGATGCCTACCCTGTAAAGTAGCCAAAAAACAACCTAGACGGAAGAATACATTCAAATCATGTAGTGATTACAAAGAATATCGAATAAACCAACTGATTACGTGCAGAAGCACATATGTTACATATGTTGTGGAATGTCCGTGCCACTTGCAATATGTGGGAAGAACTACACGTCAACTCTTTGTCCGGATACGGGAACACATCAAAAACATCAGGAAAGGGTTCCCCAACCACAGTCTATCCAGACATTTTGATGAGGTCCACCATAGGGATCCAAGTGGGCTCATTTTTTATGGCATTGACTCAGTGGAGGAACACTGGCGTGGTGGCAATAGAGAAACCGCAATTTCCAGGAATGAAACAAGCTGGATATACCGTTTGGGTTCTCTTGCCCCAAAAGGGCTCAACCTGGACATAGATTTGAACTGCTATATAGCTAACCCCTAAATAACTATAAACAACAATGGATGACCACAACTCATGTACATCCCTCTCCTCTCATATTCAATATCAGAACATGGACACTATCCATAATAAGTCTATATGAAAATAAGGGGTTGATCCTTAGATAAGATCGGATTATTCCCCCTGTCCCCCAATGTTATGTCCTAAGTCCCACTTGCCTGTATGTCTCAATTTTATTACCTGAGTAATTCAGACTTAATTTATTAGAGGTAGTTTCAACCCTAAAGCAGGACACTTTTATCATTAATGTTATATTTAGGCAAAACCTATAGGGGTTTGAGGTTTGGGAAGCTATAACATGAGTGAATATACATTTTTTCACCATACACACTTATGAAGTCCCGCCTCTTTTATTTACATGTAAACACCAGTACATGCAGAAGTCTAAAGCCCCTAAATACCTACAGTTGTTAATATATCTTGAGTCGTTTTATCCATCTATTTACACTCGTCTTCTATTTTTTGGGTAGGTAAGTAGTATCCGCAAGGATCACTACCATAGGAGGAAAATATATTTAAAAAATTTTTTTACAAGATTTTAAAATATTACTATTGTAAATATAAATATTTTACTAATACATTTACAAATCCTGCTAAATGGTCCAGATTAAAGATATATTAAAATTTTATATACATATTAAATATTAGTTTTATGGTCCACAAATAATAGCAACACAGCAAGTATGAATTAAGGGTAGTTTAAATGCATGCACCATATTTTATGTTACTTGGGGATTTTATATCTATTTTAATATATTTTTTATTTTATCAATATGTTTCTCAAAAAATGTATATTCCAGTTATTAATAGATAGTAATTGTTTGTATCAATGGGTCTCGGCTCAGTTAAGGTACGAGAATTGTTGATGTCCCATGATTATAATATATTATTCTGGTAGGATTTATATTGCACCTATTTTTCTTTTTATTACCAGCACAATGTTTGTATATGATTACCATAGCATAGTATAGATCGTACTGTCAGAGGATATTGTCACAGTATGCACGCGTTGCATGTGTAGTAATGTGGGCTTTCCTCGGCTCCAACACTTCCCTACCCCCCGAGCGATATTACCATAATTAGGGGAGGGTCGATGTTGTCCGTAGGACTACATTAGAGTGTGAGGCGTGAGCGTCGTCACCGCTTTTGAAAATGTCTGATGACGAAACGCGTAAGGCGGAGTCACGCTCACACGTCAGACCAGGAAGTGTATGCTGGAATGCAAGGTGGAACGCACGCTTACAGCTTGCGGTTTGGTCACATCCTTGCATACAGCGGTTTCGTTTTAATTCTCTGTTTAGACTTGCTATAATCTACCATCATCATTGGACTGGATTAAGGTTTATTCAATAAAACTTTTTTGACATACTTCACGAAGGTAGCCTTTTTGTTTCTCTCTTGGCTCCGGCATCCCGGAGAGGTTTACAGCTAAGGAGATAAGGAGTGATCATGTCATGCTGAAGCATATAGCTCAACCAGGATTATTTATAAAGGATCGCACTGAATAAAGCTACAGCAATTCAAGAGGAGAGACCACCATCTACCCCAAGAGCACCCACTCTTATCGCTCGGTACCCCTGCAGGGGTGATCAACTCTGGTGAGTGGGGGAGCACTGGGGGGTCGAGCACCTCAAGTCACCATTCTGAACTACAAGCACAGAAGTCACGGATATTAATTTTCAAGGAGAAAAAATATATATTATTGAACTTATTTAGTTCCGTTTTTTGATTGGAATATTTTTACTGTTTACACGGAGTTTATGTATATAATCACTTTTTTGCTAGAAATTAATTATATAATCACTTACCTGCTAACAATTAATCACCGCCATTTTTGATTTTTACTATTTGTTGTTATATTTTGTGAATGACAAATCCGGGATTGTTATTTGTTGTGGTTGGTATGCATGGAGAGTCCATAGCATAGGATGCACAACAAGTAGTTTCTCAATCTGAACTCACTACAGGCGCTTAATGTCACAGTATTTTTGAAACTTGAGGATATATTTCACCGTATTTCATTTATTTATTATTTATTATTTTTAGCAATTAGTATTTGTGGAAGCTTCACTAAATTAGCACTGATTATAATGTTCACATATTAATAATTTTATCACGGGAGGCGCCATTTTGTCCCAATATTTTTGCACTTGTGGTGCATTTTTATAAAAATTCTTTCTTCTTTTTTATAACTTTTTCCCTGTTTTCACATACTGATTCTACATTCTAGGTACTACGTTTATGCAGAAGCACCACACCTGCATTAAAGTTCCTATCTTGCTTTTATATACAGATTGTTTATTTTTTAAATAATATCAGTGATTCAATTCTGATATATCCTGGCCCCACTTAGGCCTTAGTTTATTATTTTATCTATCTAGTGGGCAGCGCCAGTTTTATCTCCCTAATCACCTACTGATCCCTTAATTAGACCCTTAGGGGTACTAATTTGAGATAGGCAGCAGCCCTTTGTCTGTCCTAAGCGCGGATTTTTATATATATACAAATATAATTATGCCCAGAAAGCAGGGTTTGCGAAATATTGTCTATGTAGTAAACTGCATCCTAGTGCAGCCCGTATTCCCTTTATGGCTGTAGCTTTAAATGTCACCTTTTTTTAAATAGAACTCAATTGTTTTAACCAACATATCAAGTTTATATGTAAGCAACATTGTTACTTTTCCAACAATGGGTAGAAGTCATTCCACTGACTGGTGTTTTCATTTAGGGAATGAGACACAGACTAACCGCTCTACATGCAGTCGTCAATATTTAACATTTCCATGTGTGAATCTAAGGGAAACTCTGCCTTTTCACTGTTCCACATATCTGATCCTGATTTAAACAACAGTTTGTCTAATTTTTCTTCCCTCCCTGATAATGCATCCCCTCCAAAGCTCCTACCCAATCCTGAATGGATGGGATTATATTATTATATATCTATAAGCAAGTTGCAGTCAGATGTTTTTGGTTTTTATAAATTTACATACATTTTGGTGTTTCTCGGCCGGAGTGACATGTTTTTGTTCCTCCTCCTACCTGGTGGATATGGATTCTCCATACCCACCTGGTGGGAATTTAACCTCATTTGATGAGGTTGAGATGACAGTTGGTACTAGGGGTGGAGAGAACCATGTTCTCTTCGGCCCATCGGTACTCCAAGTGGGCTCCCCTCTACCCTTTTCCCTTTTGTTTCTCGTTGCCTGTTCTTACCTATTTTCTCTTTTAGCCAGTCTCCATGAGCTCTCCATCTTCACAACATCAGCCAGGGTCTACACTTCACATGGGTCGGGCTCCCACGTGCAGTCTAGGTGATCCTCTGAGGTGAGTGGCAGAATGTCAGGTGAGATTCCTTCCCCTCTGCTTGATGGTTACCGACTCTATTCCCTCTCCTTCACTGCGTATTGCATCACACAATGCACAGGGGATGAATTTGCTGATAAAATAACATAACATTTTACAGTCTATGCATTCCCAAAAAATAGACGTCATCCTACTTCAGGAGACACATTTCCCAGAGCGGTATAACCCCTCTTTCCTGCATGCCAAATACCCCACGTTTTTTCTTGTAAATGCGGAAGGAAAATCCAAGGGAGCAATAACATTCAAGAGTACAGTATTATTGTTACAACTCAGTACTATACAAAATTTTACTTTTTAGGTTGCACTCACGTGTGTTAAGGTGATATAGCAGATGAACATACCATCAATTAAAAATATGAAAAGGAACGTGTTCTGTAATTTTCTTTTTTTTTTACATTTAAAAGGTGTTTATTGATGAAAATAAAGTGTACAAACTGAATTATGATGAGGTTATAATTAAACTCACATTTAAATCATACAATAATAGGCAACAAATATAGGTTGAATTTCAAAGTGTCGATGAAACACAGACAGTTAATCTAGAGTCTCGCAAGAATTATGACACTAAGGGTATTCTTATAATTTAGTGACTAAGTTTGTCTTAAATTCAGTCTGAGGGCTATACTTGAGGGAGAAAAAGATGAGAGAGGAATTTAAGTAGAAGAAACAGGATAAGAAAATCAGATGGGGAAGGGGAGTGAGAAGTTCTAAGAGTCACTAATAATGTGAAGTTAACGTAAAACACTAAGGTATTTTCTCAGATTTAATACAACCATATGAATCATGTTAAATTTGTATCTCTATACATCCACTGTCAGAAACGGCCTTTAGGGAAGGCCCCCATATATGCATATCATTTACTCATTTTTTCAAATTCTAAGGAGTATCTATATATGAACCAGGGAGACCAGGTATCATGGTATCGGCCCACTTTTTCTTCAGCTTGGGCTTTTGTGTCTTCCATTTTGCAAATAAAAGAGATTTTTTGTAGCCATTCTTTTATTGTAGGAGTGGTTGTTGATTTCCAGTACAACGGGATTAGGGATTTGGCAGCGTTTAGTAAATGTCTGGAAAGGGAATTTTTGTACTTCTGGAGAGTAAAGTTCGAAATGTGAAGCAAACAGCAGGCTACGTCGAGAGTGAGTTCGGTCTCCGTGATTTTATATATCAACTCCACAACCTTATTCCAAAATGGTACTATTTGTTCACACTGCCACCAAATATGCAATAGTGTACCTTTCTCTTTGTTACATCTCCAGCACATGTCAGATAACTGAGGGAACCATTTGTGGATCTTTTCTGGGGTGGTGTACCAGTGAGTAAGAATTTTGTACGCTGTTTCTTGCATCCTCGTGCTGAGAGAACATTTGTGAGCCAAGATACATGCTCTTTTCCACTGTGAGTCTGTGATTGTTATCCTTAGGCTGTTCGACCATCTCTCCCTGCACTTATCTACTGCCGACTCCCCCGAGGTCTGCAGACACACATAGGCAATTGAGGTAGTTTTTAGCACTTGTTCTCCTTTAAGGCACACCGACTCCACTTCAGTGAGGTCCCTAGTGAAGTGTCTTTTGTGTGTGGTGTTAATTATATAATTGCGTATCTGAAAATATGTCCACATGGGAAGAGAAGATATGTTATTTTCGATCCTGAACTCGGTCAGATCTTTTATTTTCTTGTTGGTGACACAGTGGTATGCTAAAAGTGGGAGTTTTTTATCAGAAGGTCGCAGTAATTGATTTCCCATCCCAGGTGGAAATTCCGGATTATTTTGAAGTGGTGTAAGGGGGCTAGGTGAGGAAGTGAATTTGAGCTGTTTGGACAAGTGGTGGAAGATTCCGAGTGTGGTCCCTACAAGGGGGTGGTTTTTCAGTATTGGTGGATAATTTTGCTTAGGTATCCAAGGAGAGAAATGTAAGGAAATTGGGCTTAAGTCATTTTCCAATGACACCCAATCTTTCATGTTTGCGTGGCAGTGCCAGTCTAAAATTCTAGCTATGTAGGTGGCGTGATAGTAAGTTTTGAAATCCGGTATCCCCATTTCCCCTGAGCCTTGGGTCTGGTTATTAGGGAGACTTTAATGCGTGGTGATTTGTTTGCCCATATGAATCTCATTATAATGGATTGGAGAGACTTAAAAAAGCTTTGGGGTATTTTGATAGGTAAAGAGCGTAACAGGTAAAGGAATCTAGGTAGTATGGTCATTTTGCAAATGGCAGCCCTGCCAAACCAGGAGAAGAACTTATTGTGCCAATTTAGTAGATCTCCCTCAATGATTTTGAGAAGAGGAAGAAAATTGCGTGAGAAAATGGAATCTAGTTTAGGAGTCAACCATATTGTGTTCTGTAATTTTCTGCCTCAATCACAAAAGATGGTATTAGTGCTGCACCGCGCAGTTTGTTCAAAAAGTGAACACTGTCAAATTCCTCCATGTTCCCCACAGAGATTGGCCAGAGGAACTCACCGAGGTCAAAAAATGGATGTGTCCTGCAAGTAAGAGCAGAGTAGTTCTAGGATATAATGTGAATTGTGTAACATTGCTAGAGTATCATAGTGCTGAAAATAAGTATCAGTATGAGTGTATCTTCATACATATATCCTAGAATTTAGTTGTACAGTACCTGAGTATTTCAGCTGAAACAAAAAACAGAGCCGAGAAGTTCATGAGTATGAGAGTAGACTGAAAAAACAATGTATATACAAAAATAGTTTAGTTCAATATTATTCAAGAGTGGACATATCAGCTAGCTATGTGTTGGTAACTAGCTAATTGGGCTATATGGCTCAAAATTACTGCATTATGTCAGAAGTAAGGTTAGTGTAATAATTATGCATGCTAAAAAGCATCATACTTGGTTTAAAGAAAGGAATAGGTAAATTAGGTATTTGTATGATCAGATACATACTGCCCAGAAGTTACTGCCATTGCTGTGTGACCAATGCATATATGGAATAAACACCAAGAATTACCATGCTACTCTATGCGATGATACTAAAGTTCTATAAAATTAAAGCTGCAGTCCTAGGGTGAGGCGTGCACATAATAGACAAAAATAATCAAAAAAGACTGCGCTAAAAGGAATGACATGTGTTGTAACTATACAAACATGAATAAGTGGATAAATGAATACAATCTATCAAGTAATACAAAATATTAATATTAAATTAAACACAAAAAATCTAATGAAAATAAATAAAAATAAAAATAAAAGTGAATAAATAAGAAAAGTCCCAAATGAAATTAAGTATTGAGCACCGAATAACAAAAGTGACTGAAGATGGGATAGGAATGGTCGAAAAGCAAACAATCCTTGGAGCCAAGGCAGATACAATTGGTGATCGTAGATGTTAAACGACAAACACCCAGTGAGGAATCCTCCACCTAATAAGATGTACGCTTACCAGAGGTAAGCTGTATGTCAGCTTATTTATGGACATCCACTCAGGGGAAATCAGCTCCTCAACGGAATTTGAAATCAGATCATTTATCACATGCTCCACAGAGCGGGTGGTGTATCTTCTCCAATGTCCTTGCGGATTACAATACGTGGGGAGGACCAAACGCCCCCTATCTGTAAGACTTAACGAGCACATCACCAACATCCTAACTGGTTTCCCCAAACATCCGGTCTCCAGACATTATCTCGAGGTACATAATCGAGACCCCAGGAAGACCATTTTTCTTGGCATTGATAGATACACCCCACATTGGAGGGGGGGTCTATAATACGTGGGATCTCTAGGCTTGAAATGACCTGGATACACAGACTGAAGTGCTACACCCCCTTTGGACTTAATGTAGATGTAGATCTGAACGCGTTTTTAGATAACTCATGAATAATTACATTGTAGGTTGATCATTATTATTCATTTCACTATTTTTTTCATTACGCTATATTCTTTTTAGTGAACTATGAGTGAGGGGTGATGCAATAATAACATCTAACTGCAAATCTCTATTTCTAAATTTTTATCTTATTTTACTACCATATGTAAATATCAATAATTTATGACGTTTTTAATCATCATATATATCACATTTTGTGAACTTGCTCTGAATCTCTGGTGGCGTTATTGTTCTAATACCCATAATAACAATCAGAGAAAGTATCCTAGCTTTTCACCAATTCTAGTTGTATTTATGTCTCCAAATGATATTTCTTATATGGTGTTGAAATGGATTTTAAGTGTAATCTCCATTTGTTCCACTAGAGGACACATGAGAGCACTTACACGTGTCCCCTTTAGTGTTCTTTTATTTTTATTCCACCTTTTTATTTTTACTATTTATATAATATATATTTTATATATATATTCTTTATTTGGGTTTTATTTAAGTTTTGGATCCGGTTCACTTGGTGTGATCCTTTGATCTTTCCAGTTCTGTTAGCGCTGGGAGGGTCTAATAGTGCTGGCGGATGTACCGTCTGCCCATTCCATTATTAATATGTCACACACTTCCTGCTTCTATGGAGGATGCTGTGGTGACGCCATCTGAGCTTCAGAGCGAGGCTTGGTTTTGTCTTCTGGTCTATAAATAGCGATGAGTCAGTGCGTCGCCCGTTCCCATGACGACGTCCAATAGGACGAAACGTACGTCGGAAGGCTGACGCACTGACGTCATCATTTTTATCCTTATTCGTTCCGAACGGGTGCATGCTAGCCGGCCGGCTGTTTTACTTCCTATGTACCTACTACCGTGATTTTACATGTAAGTGTGATTATTCCTTTACTTTAATAAATGGTTATACCGATTTACACTATGGAGAAAATTCTTTATTCTTCTGGGTCCTCCCGATATGCCGATTGAATCCAATACACGGAGAGATCCTGTCTGCCCCTTCCCTGCGAGGAGACTTGAGGAGCTGATTTCCCCTGAGTGGATGTCCATAAATAAGCTGACATACAGCTTACCTCTGGTAAGCGTACATCTTATTAGGTGGAGGATTCCTCACTGGGTGTTTGTCGTTTAACATCTACGATCACCAATTGTATCTGCCTTGGCTCCAAGGATTGTTTGCTTTTCGACCATTCCTATCCCATCTTCAGTCACTTTTGTTATTCGGTGCTCAATACTTAATTTCATTTGGGACTTTTCTTATTTATTCACTTTTATTTTTATTTTTATTTATTTCATTAGATTTTTTGTGTTTAATTTAATATTAATATTTTGTATTACTTGATAGATTGTATTCATTTATCCACTTATTCATGTTTGTATAGTTACAACACATGTCATTCCTTTTAGCGCAGTCTTTTTTGATTATCAATGCATATATGGGTCAGTGAAGTCTCCATATGCATTGTCCACAGCTAGTGATGGGATTGAGAGTTAGCATAGCAATATGTCAAGTTTTTTTACCTTGCTAGAGTCCAAACTTGCTGAGACACACGTCCTGTCATCCAACAACCAGGGTGGATGCAGCGTGTGCTCGCTGAACTGCCTTAAAAGTACCTCACCTTCCAATCAGCTGGTGGCACTGATGGCAACAGATGATGCTCATGCTGAGGGAGGGGAGGAAACAGGCAGGCACATCCCAGTTGGCCCCCTGAGCTGCACGCGTGCGGCCCCGTCCTGGGCCCGCATGCGCTAATACGTCAGCACGTCATAAAATCACATGCATGCAGCCTACCAACACGTCAGACTGGCAAGATGTCAGAGTGGCAAGATGGAGGCCAGATAAAAATGATGGAACTGACATCTGTAGCCTCAAAAACCCACCGCGGGTTCCCTGGTTTCTGTGCAAGAGCATCATATCTGTCATGTGTTATGTATGGTGACAATATTACAGATGTGTATACATTCCATGTTCAATATGTAAAAAACTTTTTTATGGCATGTTTGAATAAACAATATTTCTTTACTACAATACTCCCTTTAATAATACTTGTGCCTAAAAAGTCCACATTAGGGGTTTTTGACTTGAAGCAAGATAACCCAGATTCCCAGAGTCTTTATTGCTCATAACTACTTGACATGAATCACTATAGTCCTGATTCTCTTTATTTAAGTAGTGTTTGTAGTACTTTCCCTTACAGATATGGAAAGTATGACATACATTTGCCCATGAAATTAAAAGTGACTTATTTTAAGGGCAGTTGTCCAATATAGGAAATAAATGTTATTAAGAAGAACTATGGTATCTATGGAGCACCAATAAACATTCTGAAAGTTACATTAAGAAACAGCATACTTTAGGGCAATCATTTAGTCCTCATGCACATTGGACGTTTTTGATGCTGCTCTTATAAGTGTCTGGTGTTTTTCATATCTGCCTCTAAACACCCTTGCATGTTAGCCTATGTATCCATGCACTCATAGGCATTTAGAGACATTTAGAGGCAGGGGCATTTAGAGGCAGAAAAAACTCCACTGCCAGTGCGTCCAAGAGCAGTAGCATTTTGGCCAAAAAAACTATTGACTCATGTAACTCTGTGTGCGTTAACTATAGGCGCGTGTAGCACTTGACCAATAATTTATTTTAATGGGCAGTATAAATTATTATTCTGTTGAATGAAATGAGTTAAAGCCCAAGCGCTTTACATGCCTAAAGCCTAGTAAACATGATCAGAAAATCTGACAAAAAATACCACTTTCAAAGCAATTGTACGATAAGCTGATCATTAGTACACAGCTTTTGAGGGCCAATCACGACAGTTCATGCAAAATTTTCCGAAGGAACAAACACTAAAAATGTTCTTGTATGATACCAAAATGTATAATATTTGTTTAATCAGTACAGTATTTGTCCGAAAAAAATCAGAAGACCAAGACCAGCCATGCTCAGAAATAGGGATGGTCCCGATGTTCAAGTCCAACGTAAGTTGGACTTGAACATCGGGTGTTCATTTGTTTGTAGAACAAACAAGCATATGGGGTAATCGCAATAAGTTTGCCCGCCGCGATGTGCCCCATAATGCACTGCGAGATCGCGGTGCATTGACAGCTGCTGATTGGCCAAAGCACGTGACCTGAATGCTTTGGCCAATCACAGCGCAATGTTATGTGATAGCCATGATTGGCCAAACGGCAGGGTGCCTTTTGCCAATCATGGCTCAGGGGCTAAGACCAGGCCCCACACTATATAAGGCTGATGCTTACATGGTGGCCATATATAGTGAATGAATGGAGATTAGGCAGGGTAGTTAGTGCAGTGTGCAGTCAGTCAGTGTAGAATATATTATACAGTTCAGAGTATATAATGCAGTCAGTGTAGTATATATAATATAGTTAAGAGTATATAGTGCAGTCAGTGTAGTGTATATAATACAGTGTAGAGTATATAGTGCAGTCAGTGTAGTATATATAATATAGTGCAGACAGTGTAGTATATATAATACAGTGGAGAGTATATAGTGCAGTCAGTGTAGTATATATAATACATTGGAGAGTATATAGTGCAGTCAGTGTAGTATATTTAATACAGTGGAGAGTATATAGTGCAGTCAGTGTAGTAAATATAATACAGTGCAGAGTATATAGTGCAATCAGTGTAGTATACATAATACAGTGGAGAGTATATAGTGCAGCCAGTGTAGTATATATAATACAGTTCAGAGTATATAGTGCAGTCAGTGTAGTATATAATATAGTGCAGAGTATATAGTGTAGTCAGTGTTATATATATAATATAGTGGAGAGTATATAGTGCAGTCAGTGTAGTATATATAACACAGTTCAGAGTGTGACAGAAACCACTATCACTATGTGTTTTGGAGGGGGCTGTGGGCTGGCCTCCTACCCACAGACTATGGCCCAGCAGAGAATGAGAGACTTGGGGACAAAATGGCATTAGGGTAATGTAATTATGTCTCTATATACGTTGCATCCCTTCTCCCCATCCTCTCCCACTTGTTATTGTGTTTAATTATGTTAGGTCATGACACATAGACAAAAGGTGTGGAGACACATCCCAGCGGGGAATGTGTAGGGAGGGGCTGCCTTCTTATCATAATCCCTTTATGTGTTTCAACTGTAGTTTCTGTTTGAATGTACAAGTGTCAAGTTCCCATTGGTTCTTCCTTGTCCTCTACCCCCTCTATGACAAGGCTAAGGGGAGTGCCCCTAACTGTGTTTAAAAGTGTATCTTTTGTACTTAATAAACTGTTTTATGCTCTGCATGTTTAACCCTCAACACCTGTGTGATTTGCCTTGTGATTGGGGGGGGGTTAAGGGCTGGTTATGGCGAGTCTGCCAGCTGTGGGTCACACAGAGTATATAGTGCAGTCAGTGTAGTAAACATAATACAGTGTAGAGTATATAGTGCCATCAGTGTAGTATATATAATACATTGCAGAGTATATAGTGCAGTCATTGTAGTATATAATACAGTGGAGAAAATATAGTGCAGTCAGTGTAGTAAATATAATACAGTGCAGAATATATAGTGTCGTCAGTGTAGTATATATAATACAGTGGAGAGTATATAGTGCAGCCAGTGTAGTATGTATAATACAGTTCAGAGTATATAGTGCAGTCAGTATAGTATATAATACAGTGGAGAGTATATAGTGTAGTCAATGTTGTATATATAATATAGTGGAGAGTATATAGTGTAGTCAGTGTAGTATATATAATACAGTTCAGAGTGTGACAGAAACCACTATCACTGTGTGTTTTGGAGAGGGGCTGTGAGTTGGCCTGCAACCCACAGACTATGGCCCAGCAGAGAACGAGAGACTTGGAGACAAAATGGCATTAGGATAATGTAATTATGTCTCTTTTTACATTGCATCCCTTCTCCACATCCTCTCCCTCTTGTTATTGTATTTAATTATGTTAGGTCATGGCACATAGACAAAAGGTGTGGAGACACATCCCAGCGGGGAATGTGTAGAGAGGGGCTGCCTTCTTATCATAATCCCTTTATGTGTTTCAACTGTAGTTTCTGTTTGAATGTACAAGTGTCAAGTTCCCATTGGTTCTTCCTTGTCCCCTACCCCTTCTATGACAAGGCTAAGGGGAGTGTCCCTAACTGTGTTTAAAAGTGTATGTTTTGTACTTAATAAACAGTTTTATGCTTTGCATGTTTAACCCTCAACACCTGTGTGATTTTCCTTGTGATTGGGGGGTTAAGGGCTGGTTATGGCGAGTCTGCCGGCTGCGGGTCACACAGAGTATATAGTGCAGTCAGTGTAGTAAACATAATACAGTATAGAGTATATAGTGCCATCAGTGTAGTATATATAATACATTGCAGAGTATATAGTGCAGTCAGAGTAGTATATATAATACAGTGGAGAAAATATAGTGCAGTCAGTGTAGTATATATATAATACAGTATAAAAAACGGTGTGTGAGGTCCCCCCAAAATCCATACCAGGACTTCTAGGTCTGGTATACATTTTAAGGGGAACTCCATGCCAAATTTAGAAAAAGAAAAAAGGCGTGGGGTCCCCCCCAAAGTCCATACCAGGCCCTTTGGGTCTGGCATAGATTTTAAGGGAAATTCCATGCCAATTTTTTTTAAATGGCATGGGGTCCCCCAAAAATCCATACCAGACCCTTATCCAAGCATGGCAGGCCAGGAAAGGGAGGGGATGAGTGAGCGCCCCCCCTCCTGAACCATACCAGGTCACTTTCCCTCAACATGGGTAGGGTGCTTTGGGGTGCCCCCAAAGCACCTTGTCCCCATATTGATGGGGACAAGGGCCTCTTCCCGACAACCCTGGCCGGTGGTAGTTGGGGTCTACGGGCAGGGGGCTTATCGGAATCTGGAAACCCCTTTTAACAAGGGGGCCCCCAGATACCGGCCCCCCTATGTGAATGGGTATTGGGTACATTTTACCCCTAACCATTCACCAAAAAAGTGTCAAAAAGTAAATACCACAAAAGACAGTGTTTGACAATTCCTTTATTAAAAAAGAAAAAAGTGTCCCGCTATTTACATCCATCTTCAATCATGCCGCCTGATGGACCCAAAAATTAAAAAAAAACTAAAAAGCTCTGCCTCCATGGGAGGCCTCCCGGCGACTGTTGTCTCTTTGCTTTGACAGCTGTTATATAGCCAAGGGAGGGACCACCCAGTGACGTAACCCTCTTCTGACATCTTGTGATCTCAGAGGGGACAGGGTCATCCAGTTACGTCAGCAGGTGGCCCCTCCCTTGCCTATTTAAGAGCTGTCAAAGCCAAGAGACAGCGGTCACCGGGAGGCCTTCCATGGAGGTGGAGTTTTTTTTTTTTTCTATTTTATTGGTCCGTTGGGTAGCGTGATTGAAGATGTACATTGCAGGACACTTTTTCTTTTTTAATGAAGGAATTGTCAAAAACTGTCTCTTGTGGTTTTTACTTTTTGACACTTTTTTTTGGTCAATGGGTAGGGGTACGATGTACCCGATACCAATTCACATGAGACGCACAGGATCTGGTAGCCCCCTTGTTAAAGGGGGCTTCCAGAGTCTGATAAGCTCCCCACCTGCAGACCCCGACAACCACAGCCCAGGGTTGTCGGGAAGAGCCCATTGTCCCCATCACAAGGTGCTTTGGGGTGTTGGGCACAGAGCCCCCTGCCCCAAAGCACCCACCCCCCATGTTGAGGGCATGTGGCCTCAGGAGGGGGGCGCTCACTTGTCCCCCCCTATCCTGACCTGCCAGGCTGCATGCTCAGATAAGGGTCATGTGGTTCAGAAGGGGGGACGCTCGCTTGTCCCCCCTTATCCTGACCTGCCAGAATGCATGCTCAGATAAGGGTCTGGTATAGATTTTGGGGGGACCCAAAGCCATTTTTTTTACATTTTGCTGTGGAGTTCCTCTTAAAATCCATACCAGACCCAATGGGCCTGTTATGGCCTGGGGGGGACCCAATGCCGTTTTAATTTTTTTTTATTTTTTCATCTATATTGCTGGGAGTCGGCAATACATTCCAATCGCAAGCAAGTTTAAATTACATTTTTTCCTTTAGAAATGTCATTTTGATGCAGCACTGTTGCGCCACTTTACAGGCAGACTAAGGGGATCCCCAGGCACGATATGTAAAGGACTATTTAATTTTTATGTTTTTATGGTTTTACTTTAGGCATCAATAAAATCACTGCTCCTTTAAAAACGATTGTTTTAAAAACCTTTTTTTTTGCATTGATTGGTGTCCCCCAGGGCAGTACCCAGGTCCCCATATACTTTTTATGGCACTAACTTGCATATAAGCCTTTAAAATGAGGACTTTTGATTTTTCATGTTCATGTCTCTTAGACTTTAATAGCATTCACATGTTCGCTAGAACTTTTTGCCTGTTCAAGGTGTTATGGTGCAAACCGAATCGGGGGGTGTTCGGCCCATCCCTACTCAGAAACAATAGAATACATTACGATACAATACAACACATGACATGACTTATGAATTTGTATTCTGCCGTGAGAGAATTTTTGGAACTTAAGTGACCTCTTCATTTTCAATATGAGACTAACATGCAAAAAAACCAACTGGACGATCATTCGTCTGATGCTCTCATCGTGTGTACGAGGCTTTAATGAGTTTAAACAAGTTAACTGCATTTACAAATGTCAAGCGTTTTTATGCCAAAACACAGCTGTCAGGAGGAAAGGCATCTAGGAGGGATAGCAAAAATGTACAGTGTGCATGTGGCCTTATACCTTTGCAATAGGTGTTACTATACCTATAGACTCTCAGACCATGAGAAACAAAATATCTGGTCTCATGATAACAAAGATTGAACACTTTGGGGGGGCGCATGCACGGCTTGTAAGATGGCAGACGTGTAAGTGGAGAGCTCCGGACCTATTTCCCTGTTGGAGACTCCTGTTCCACACCATCAGCTACATTAGCTCCAGGAGTACCACCAATACCTGCCTGAAGCCCCAGGGCAACTTATGGGCAAAATCGGCTACCAGAAAGGTACATACAGAGGCTTTATTCTGCCGCCATCCTCGAGGCCTACTCACGCCATGGAACGCTTCCTATATAGGCCACAATCCCCGGCCTCGAGTACAGCGGCCGGCCCGCTGGAACCCATCGAATTACATCTAATGGTTGAAACTGCAGCCATGAAACACGCAGTCTCCCAACTCCAGCTACAACAGGAGGATCTGGAGAACAGAGAGAGACGTCAGAACCTCTGAACTCGAGGGGTGCCTGAATCGGTCACCGACAAGGAACTGTGTCCATATCTTCTGGGCCTGTTTGTCACTCTGGTCCCCCATATCCTGAAATAGACTGGCGCCTTGACCGGCTCACAGGTCACTGGCACCTAAACCTCCCCTGGCTCCAATCCCAGAGACATAATTGTCCGCTTCCATTATTACGAAAGCAAAGCAAAGAAGCCCTCACTGTTGCTACTCTTAATAAATCTCATATTGAATTTAAAAAAGCCAAGATCCAAATCTTCAATGATCACTCCCCTTTCACCTTGGCAAAAAGAAGAAGCTTTCGCCCTGTCACAACCCATCTGCAAAATCATCAAGTGCCTTATCGCTGGGGTTTCCCCTTCCATCTGTCTGTCATGAAAGATGGGGTCCAACACTCCCTGAGGGATCTTTATGAAAGCGAGGCCTTCATTAGCAGCTTGGATCTTCCTCCCATCCCTGACGAGGACCTACAGCTTCCAGCCATGAATTCCAAGCCTCTCGCAACACAGCCAAGATCTGGACCCCTGTACAACGAAGATTGCGAAAAGCTTTCTCCACTCCTCAACAGGTCAATACTTCCAGATTCCCAACCTGATAAAGATCACCACTCAAGATTATGACCTACCTACCTTCATGGCCGATTGTTGCTCAACATGGTCGTCACAGTGGTCTTACAATTTTGGATCACTTTGTTTTCAAGTAACAATTTTTTTTGATACCCAGGTTAATTTTCCTTATACTGTTTTCTCCTTTTTCTGGAATGGAGTGATCCCCACTCCTAACTTTCTTTTCAATGCTTAGCCGCATGCCCTTTACAGTACAGTATGGTGATGAATGTTACCTTAGATAAGACGGGGACCCCTTCGTCAGTCCTTACAGGCTGCCATGCCCCTCAACCAGACCCCAGGCTGCTGTCTGGGTTCCCTGCAGTTTTTTTACATGCAGGGTCTTTAAAAAAATGTTCTCAAATGTTTTTTGTAATTTTTTAATTTTGTTCTTTTTTTTCTGTTTCTTTTTATTACCTTGTTGTACTTCCTTTTATAGGTCTTTTTTTACCTTACTCAGGTTATCAGTGCTTTTCATTTGGCACCATTTCAACTTATCAGGCTACGTGTTATAACAATTTTTGCATCATGTTTACTTAGATGCACATTTAAAGTAAATGTTATGATGGCTGTTTATACACAGGATTTACCATGGCTCCGAAAATGTATTCCTGTAATGTGAATGGTCTGAATTCTATTGGAAAAAGGTGGCAAGCTTTGAAGGAATTCAGATCCTCCAATGCAGTGGTGATTATGGTTCAGGAGACCCAATTTAGACCTGGTGGATCCTTTAAATTTGTTTCCAAACACTTTCCCATAGCATATATGGCTTCTGATCCATCTGGTAAAGCTGATGTACCAATCCTATTGAAATGGTCCTGTCCGATCCAAATTATTTCTTCCTGTTTAGATCCCCATGGTCGTTTTGTGCTCCTGAACTGTAGTCACCTAAACACCCAATTTACTTTGGCTAATGTCTATGCCCCAAAAGTGGGACAAATTGGATTTCTCATGACAGTATTTGAGAAGCTGAAAACAATTTATCACCCTTTTACGATCATAGGAGGGTATTTCAATGTGTGCATGTCCCCGACCAAGGATAGACATGCCCAATCCAAGACACCCCACGAACTGCTGTCCAGAAATTATCTGCCTCTTTCCGTAAACTGACAAGATCATACAACCTTTTTGACACATGGAAAATAAAACACCCAACTCAGAAAAGTTATACTTTTTACTCTCCTCCTCATAAGCTATATTTCAGACTGGACTATTTTTTTGTAACGGCTCCCCTCCTTCCTTATATTGTCTCTTCGGAAATCACTCCGATCACTTGGTCAGATCATGCGCACATTGAACTTGACCTAATATTATCTGCCTCCACCCCCAAGACCTGTCATTGGCGTCTTAATGAGTCACTACTTAAGAACCCAATGATTCAGACTCAACTGCATCTGAATTTTTCACACTAAATGAGGGATCGGTCTTGGAATCTTCCACTCTGTGGGAAGCCCACAAGGCTTATTTTAGGGGTGAATGCATCTCTGCGGGCTCCCGGCTTAAGCAAGATTCCTTGAAACTAAAAACAGACCTTCTTGCTTAGTTGAGTACTGCAGAGACGCACCTTCTTAACTCCCCCACGGTGGAACGCTTGAGAGTGGTAACCTCAATTCGAAACCGTATCAAATTATTTGATATGAATAAGATATATAAATCTATGCTATGGGCTAAACAAAAGTTTTACGAATATGCCAATAAACCACATAAAATGCTGGTTAACAGACTAAAGCCACTCCCCTCCCTCTCGATTCCTGATTATTTGATAATGTCAGACGGTACTCCTACGTACTGCCCTAAGAGTATGTCCCAAACATTTGGAGACTTCTATAAGAAACTGTATAACTGTTTAAGCTCTGAATCGGCACTTAATTTTTCTCAAGATAAATTTGATGAGTTTATGACCCTTTTAGATCTACCTAGACTGTCCAATGCCCAAAATTCTACTCTCAATGCTCCCATTACTATAGAAGAGATAACTGAGGTGATCAAAGCTTTACCGGCTCATAAGTCTCCAGGCCCAGACGGACTCCCTTATGTTTATTATAATACCTTCTCCGAAATTCTTATTCCCCATCTACAGTCTTTATATTCTTCCCTCCTCAAAGGTTCCATCCCACATTCACAATTCTTACATGCATACATGACTGTCATTCCTAAACCAGGTAAGGATCCCTCATTGCCAGATAACTATCGCCCGATTGCACTATTGAACTCAGACTACAAGATCTTTACTAAGGTATTAGCCAATCGACTATCCCCATTACTAACGACGTTGATCCACAAAGACCAAGTTGGTTTTGTCCCCACAAGACATGCAGGTGACAATACTAGATGAACTGTAGATCTTTCAAACAAAACTAAACAACCTGCCATTGTCCTAAGCTTAGATACACAAAAGGCTTTTGATCACCTAAGTTGGCCTTTCATGTTTGCAACCCTCTCTAGATACGGATTTTCTGGCTCCTTCATCCAGGCCTTGCATGCTTTATATTCTAACCCTTCGTCTCAGGTTCTTCCCATTTGTCGCAGCGATTCCCCCTCAGTAATGGTACCAGGCAGGGGTGTCCACTGTCATGTGTGTTCATATTATGTTTAGAGCCTCTGGCAGTAGCCATTAGATCTAACTCAACAGTAAGGGGGGTTTCGCTGTGACAGAGGGATTATAAGCTATCACTTTTCGCAGATGATATTTTACTGACTCTTACCCACCCACACACCTCTTTACCTGCCCTACATGATATTCTTTCTACATTTTGAGCTCTTTCAGGGTTTAAGATTAACCAGTCGAAAACGGAGG
This sequence comes from Lithobates clamitans, assembly GCA_037952925.1. Lineage (NCBI taxonomy): Eukaryota > Metazoa > Chordata > Amphibia > Anura > Ranidae > Lithobates > Lithobates clamitans. Next base: position 4,998,190 of record JBBGZY010000406.1, read on the forward strand.
CTTTGCCTATAAATATACCTCCAGATCTGCTTAAATCTCTTCAAGACTTCTTCAATTACCGCTGGTGCCATGCTAAATTGAAATACTTAGGAGTATATATTACGCCCTCATATCCTACTCTATACCAAGCCAACTTCCCCCCTATGTTTGCAGAAATAACCCGTCTCTTAAACCTCTGGACCCCCCTTCCGCTCTCCCTCTTGGGTAGGATTAACGTCCTCAAGATCTCGATACTTCCTAAGCTGCTCTACCTATTCAAAACACTTCCAACTTCAGTCCCAATGTCGCACTTGAAGCTTCTCCAGAGGCAATTCCTCAAGTTCATATGAAACAATTCCTCCCACAGGATTGCACGATCAGTAGTATTTGCCCTTAAACATAGCGGAGGCTCCAGATATCATTAAATATTATTATGCCTCTCACCTCCGAGTATTAACCTCTTGGATTTCTAGAAAAGCACCTTGCAGATGGGCTGAGATTGAGATGGGGATTACCGTCCTGGTACATCTCTGTTGTATGCTATGGCCTTCCTCTTCTAAATTTATGCCTCAGTTGAGATCCCTCTGCCTGGCGCCAATGCTCTTTACCCTTAATATTTGGTGGAGATGTGCAGAAAAATTCTCTCTTTGCTCTATATGTTCTCCCCTCTGAAATATACTTTTTAACCCGGACATCCCAGATGGAATGTCCTATGCGAGAATGTATCCCTGGACTCGAACGGGAATCTTTCAGCTGCAACATCTTGTGCACCCGGTTATGCATACTCTTTTAACTTTCTCAGAGCTACAAACAAAGCATGATCTTCCTGCTTCCCTTTTATACTCCAACACACAATTTAAACATTTTTTTCTTTCTGAATCTCCCTCATTTTCCCTAGAGAAACCCACAGATTTTGAAATCTTATGTGCTGGGGCCGACATAAATCCAAACAGATCTCATCTATCTATAGAATTCTACATGTAAATCCACCCGTAAAGGAATTTACACATAACTATATGAACAAACGGTCTCATATACTACAAAGTCCAATTTCATTACTAGATTGAGGAAAAATTTGGGATTCTACGTCCAAAATCTCACATTGTATAGTACAGAGAGAAACTGATTTTAAAATCCTGTTTTTCTGGTATAGGACCCCGGACTTGATGCATGCCCGTGATCCCACCCTTTCAAAGTTTTGCTGGAGATGCAATAAGGCCGTGGGCTTCCTCTTTCCTTTTTGGACTAAAATCCAAGAACTTCTGCAAATATTACTAACCACACCTATACCTCTCCAGGGAATACCTAAATTCTCGAGAAAAATTATGTCTTTTATCAAATTGGCTGCAAAAAGAGCCATTCCTAGACACTGGCTTTCCACCCCCCCTACATTTCAACATGTTCTTTCAATAATGGCTGATACTCGTGGGATGGAACATTTGACTGCTAAGATAGAAGACACTCTCCCCCTCTTTAACAAAACGTGGAAAATATGGGATGATTCGGAGTTCTCATTGGAGTCTGAAAATATCCTTAACTCCTGAGATCCCTGATAATTTTTTTTTTTCCTCTGAGTATACGGTGTTATCCTCATCCCATTTTTTTATTTTTTTTTGTTTGCTTTTATTGTATTTTATTTTATTTTACTGACTTTTCTCTCTTTTACTCAGAGCCATATAAGCTTCCCACACAATGTCTGTTTTAAGATACAGTATGTTAAATTAGCTTCGATGCTCATTTATTTGCAATAACTTCATCTGAATGTACTTGTATCTATATTGCATTATACAATACATACAATACATAACTGCTTGTAAGTGCTGTACTAAATTTGAGACAGTTGAAATGTGTTTATTTTTCTATGAGACATAATTTGTAATGTAAACAAATTTCTATAAATAAACAATTAAAAAAAAAAACAAAAAAAAAATGGAACACTTTGGCCAGAATGGTCATCTGACCAATACCATCCCAACAGTGAAGCTTGGTGGTGGAAGCATCACGCTGTGGGGATGTTTTTCAGCGGCAGGAACTGGGAGACAAGTCAGAATCAAGGGAAAGATGAATGCAGCAATGTACAGGGACATCCTTGATAAAAACCTGCTCCAGAGTGCTCTGGACCTTCAACTGGGGCAAAGGTTCATCTTCCAACAGGACAACGACCCCAAACAAACAGCCAAGATAACAAAAGAGTGGCTACGGGAGAACTCTGTGAATGTCCTTGAGTGGCCCAGCCAAAGCCCAGACTTGAACCCAATTTAACATCTCTGGAGAGATCTGAAAATGGCTGTGCACCGACACTCCCCATCCATCCCCATGGAGCTTGAGAGGTCCTGCAAAGAAGAATTGGAGAAACTGCCCAAAAATAAGTGTGCCAAACTTGTAGCACCAAACTCAAAAAGACTTGAAACTGTAATTGGTGCCAAAGGTGCTTCAACAAAGTATTGAGCAAATGCTGTGAATGCTTATGTACATGTGATTTTTTTCATTTATTTTTTTTTAAATTTGCAAAGTTTTCAAACAAACTTCTTTCACCTTGTCATTATGGGGTATTGTTTGAAGAATTTTGAGGAAAATAATGAATTTAATCAATTTTGGAATAAGGCTGTAACATAACAAAATGTAGAAAAAGTGAAGCGCTGTGAATACTTTCCAGATGCACTGTATACTGTTAAGATTTCTCCAGGGAACAGTGTTTATTGATTTTTATAAACAAGCTATTATGTTTTTTGGACTTATTATCATTTAAAAAAGTTAAACTGAGAACAGAGCAGTCGGTAATTATTACATAATTGTGCTAATGTCTGTTTGTTGTTGTAGAAATTGTAGGACATGAAATTAGTAAACCTGGACAAAAAGGAAACTGCTTTATAAAAGTGAATGTGCTCAATATGTATAAGAAAATTATTAAGTTGGATATAAAATTATTCATTTTTCTAAGGTCATTTTTAAGTCAGTACTGAACACTGACTACTACAAAATTTGTATTAGTTTTATTTTTTTCGAAGAGAGAACATCAAGGCCATTTTTAAGTTAATACTGAACGCTTCTAAAATACATAACTTAACCTGTATTTTTTTTACCACATGCAATATTGAAAAAGATAAACAAGGACTACTGTGAGTACATTCTAGAACAAATAAATATTTTTTCAGAATGAATAACCAGCTACAACATTATATGTCAGCCCCCAAAATATGCCTCTGTTTAGCAAACAGTTAATTTTTTTCTAATAATGAAAATTATGGAATTAAACAGGTGTTCGTGACATTCTTTAAAAAAATAGGCATTCATTTTGAAGGGCCCGTGCATGTTTTAGGTAACAGGATGCACCTGGGCCTAAGGGCTCAGTCACACAGGGGTTCTGATTGTCAGTTTATCATCTATCCCTTTTCTGATGAAAAAAGAACAGCAATGCATTCCCATGGGCTTGTGGATGCTAGTTTATCTTCAAAACTCCCACAGGTCTGACTAGCAGGAGTACAGACGAAAGAGATACCAGCCTTTTATTAGCATGAGAGGGACATGCACACTGTCACAGACAGAAAAATCACAGGCTTGGCTCTTTCTAGGCACACCATACCTACTTTCCCAGAAGATGGCTACTGTCCTTGCCTTTTTTTTCTTTTTCCCAGTCTGATTGTCTCATTGTCTGGTAGTTCTCTTTAGAGTTAATTAATAAGGTCCCACCTCCATGTACAAGTTTATCTGTAGCAGAACTTCTTAAAGGTCCATGCTTTTGTGAATCTACAAACTCAGTCAGCAAAGTTTACAAGGTCCCTATTGAGTGCTACACATATAACAGAAATTATTAAAGAAAAGGAATAAAAAAAAATGGAATACAACTTATTATATCAAGCATAACAGTCAGCAGAATGTAAGTACACATTTTTTTTGGTTCAGCCAACCGTAGAACTCACAGCAAGATAGTATTCAACAGAATGTCTGTTTTGCTAATTGTCAAACTGAAAATGTAATTCAAATAATAACTTTTGCATTTGGTCAACAGACAATTTCCATCTCCCTCTTGGTATTTCTATTTATTTATTTTAAGGCAGTATATGCCAGAGGGACTATATCCATTTTAATTCATAAGAAGAACACAGCAACTATGATATGTGTGAATGTATTTTATTGGAACCCTTAATAGTGGTGAGCCTCAATGTTTATGGGTGTGGTGAAGAGAAAATGCATGTAAAAGGTGTGCGTACATGGATTTACTTACTAAGACTAGTGGTGAGATAACTGATTATGCTCTAGCTTTCTTTATACTTGTTACACAATTGTTGTGCAATTCTGGAAGAGAAGTGGTAAAACATAATTTGGTGAACACTAGAAGACAACATCATCAATTACATTTTATATTGTTTTTAGGGATGAGCTCAGTGCTTGGTCCAAACACTGGCTGTTCAGATATTCATGTGAATGCTGAACATTTAGGGCATTTAGGGTGGATGAACATGACAGCTTCTGGCTGTCAATGCTTGCTAAGAATGCAGTGATTACTTGCACCTGATATGTCTTTACCAACCACTGTCTTCAAAAGGAAGCAGTGGCTGCTTTCACCCACTTCATCCTTACCAACTACTGAGATCCCTCAGAGCATTCCCTTACATAGACGGGGATACCCAGGCAAGAAAGAAAATGGGAGGAGAACAGAACATTGCATCATGGCCTAAATATGGCTACATGGCCATATTTGGGCATTGATGTCACCGCTATCCCTGACCCTTTTTTTTATATAACTAAAACAGTTCAGAGAGCTGTCATTTATTTATTATTCTATAGGTACTTACATAGCAATGTCAATTTACACAGTGCTTTACATATTTATTATACATTCACATCAGTCCCTGCCCTTACAATCTTGGCTTTGTGTGTAGCAGGTCTTCTATTTATTTATTTTTTGGCAAGTTTTGTTTAATAAAGGACTTGACAAAGGTTTGGGTGTCTTTATTTCTAGGTGACCTTTTTTTGGGGGGAATGAGTAGGGGTGTTATATAACCCATTATCATTCACATGGGGGGCAATATCTAGAGACCCCCTTATTATTTAACCACCTGCTATCCGCGCTATGGCCGAATGACGGATGACGGACCTGCATTCCAGGGAGGCCATCATATGACGGCCTCCCCTGTGCACGCTCCCAGGCGCGCTGTGATTACCGAGTCACTGAGACTCGGCTGATCACCGATCCCTGTAAGGGGCCGGTCCCGGTCCCTTACCATGTGATCAGCTGTCAGCCAATGACAGCTGATCACATGATGTAAACAAAGATCGGTAATCTTTTTTTTTTTTTAATCACGCTGACAGCGCGAGTAGAAAAAAAAGGCGATCACCGGCTCGGATGTCAGGGACATTAGTCCCCAAGTGCAAGAGGCACATCTGGCTCATCAGTGCCACCTAAAAGTGCCACCTAACACTGCCCACAGTGCCACCTAACAGTGCCCACAGTGCCACCTAACAGTGTCCACAGTGCCACCTAACAGTGCCCACAAGTGCCACCTATCAATGCCAACAAGTGCCACCTATCAATGCCCACAAGTGCCACCTATCAATGCCCACCTGTAGCGCCAATCAGTGCCACCTGGCAGTGCTGCCCATCATTGCCACTCATCAGTGCCCATCACTGCCACCCATCAGTGCCCATCACTGCCGCCTCATCAGCGTACATCAATGAAGTAGAAAAATGACCCGTTTTAAATTTTTTATAACAAAATATAAAAAAAATATATATTTTTTTTTTTTAAATTCAGATTTTTACATTTTTTTAACAAAAAGTAAAAACCGCAGAGGTGATCAAATACCACCAAAAGAAAGCTCTATTTGTGGTGAAAAAATGATAAAAATTTCATTTGGGTACAGTGTTGTATGACCCCGCAATTGTAATTCAAAGTGCGCCAGTGCTGAAAGCTGAAAATTGGTCTGGATAGGAGGGGGTTTTAAATGCCCTGTAAGCAAGTGGTTAAGAGGCTTCCATATTCTAATAAGCTCCCCACTCACAAAACCACACTTCCACTGGGCAAGGGTTGTGGGGATGAAGTAAGGCACCCCCCATGTTGAGGGCATGTGGAATGGTATGGTTCAAAGTGGAGAGGGCACATGCTCATCACCCTTTCCTGCCCAGCAAGATTGCAAGATTAAAAATGTGTAGGAAATCCCACGTTACCTTATAGGTAATGATTTGTGGCTTGTCTTGTAATGGGTGGCTGCATACAACCTAATTGTGTTCCCACAATGTGAATCAAATAATGAGAGTGTATGTTGTTGCTCCTAGTGCCTTAGTAGTGTCAATAAAAAAAGTTGTGTTTAACCACTTTACCCCCGGAAGGATTTACCCCCTTCTTGACCAGAGCACTTTTTTGCGATACAGCACTGCGTCGCTTTAACTGACAATTGTGCGGTCGTGTGACGTTGTACCCAAACAAATCTGACGTCCTTTTTTCCCACAAATAGAGCTTTCTTTTGGTGGTATTTGATCAGCTCTGCGTTTTTTTATTTTTTGCGTTATAAACAAAAAAGTGCGACATTTTTTTTAAAAAAGCAATATTTTTTACTTTTTGCTATAATAAATATCCCCAAAAAATATATAAAACACAAATTTCTTTCTCAGTTTAGGCTGATATGTATTCTTCTACATATATTTTGGTAAAAAAAACCCCGTAATAAGCACATATTGATTGGTTTGCACAAAAGTTATAGCGTCTACAATATAGGGGATAGATTTATGGCATTTTTATTATTCATTTTTTTTGTTAGTAATGGCGGCGATCTGCGATTTTTCTCATGACTGCGACATTATGGTCGGACACATTGGACACTTTTGACACTATTTTGGGACCATTGTCACTTATACAGCGATCAGTGCTATAAAAATGCACTGATTACTGTGTAAATTACACTGGCAGGGAAGGGGTTGAAAACTAGGGGGCGATCAAGGGCTAAGTGCGTCCTAGGGAGTGATTATAACTGTGGGGGGGATTGAATCACTAGACCATGACAGAGATCACTGCTCCCAATGACAGGGAGCAGTAGATCTCTGTCATGTTGCTAGGCAGAACAGGGAAATATCTTGTTTACATAGGCATCTCCCCGTTCTGCTGCTCCATGACACGATCGCGGGCCCCCGGCGGACACTGAGTCCGTGGGACCCTCGGGCGTGGTCACAGAGTACGCGGCGGGTGCTTGCCCACAATGCCACGATTTAAAGGGGACGTACCTGTACTGCCATTCGCCCAGCTGTGCCATTGTGCCGAAGAATATCGTCATGTGCTTGTTGGCATGTGGTTATTTATCAAGTGCAAACAAAGTCTAAAACCTTCCTCCTTAGTAGGGATGAGCTTCAAGTTCGAGTCGAACCCATGTTCATCTCAAACATCGCATGTTCGACCGTTCAGGGTTTGAAACAGGAAAATCTGGATGCCGCACACTGGATAAAGTTGAAAAAATCTTCTTTATTGTAAAACTTGGATCATCAAAAAATACAGGACAATCAGGCAGATAGTACAGACACAGCTGACGCGTTTCGCACTCTAATTCGAGCGCTTACTCATAGCTCACTAGTACACACCTGCGAACGATATGGGCCGAAAAAAGGAAAACCAATTATATAAAATGCTATATAAGCATGTAAGACACGAAAAGTACATATGAAGAATGAAAAAAAAAAAAAGTGAAGAAAGAGGCTATATATATATATATATATATGTATATATATATATATATATATATATATATATATATATATATATATATATATATATATATAATTTTTTTTTTTTTTTTTGGTTTCACAATATCCTCACACAGCATTAATATCACATTATTGTGATATTGTTTGCATACACAGAAACCCTATATTTTTCTTTTTCCTTCACCCCCCAAACACACTTCACACGCATTGTTCCTTTTTTCTTTTCTGGTGTAATTTATATTTATTTTTATTTTTACACCAGCATTCACTACCTATTAAGATTTCTCAATCTTTTCATTCACTTTTCATCATCACGTTAATCCAAATATAGCCTCTTCTTCACTTTTTTTTTTTTCATTCTTCATATGTACTTTACGTGTCTTACATGCTTATATAGCATTTTATATAATTGGTTCCTTTTTTCTATATTTTGCTGCTGCTTACACATATACACCGTGCACTCACAGAGATTTTCACCCCTGTGCTCATCAACCACTGACCAACGTTCACACCCTTCACAATCAGATCTCAGCTGTTCTGCATTTTAGATTTACCACTTGGTCACATGATTCATGATAAATGGTATATATGTGGTTTCATTTTTATTATTGTTAGCTATGAGTAAGCGCTCCGCAGATCGTGAAACGCATTAGCTAATTATCTGTACATTCTATCCATGGTGCTTTGCACATGATTTGTTCCTGATTTTACAATAAAGAAATTTTGTTGGATTATATTCTCCTGTTGTGCGGCTGTCCGGACTTTTTTCTTCCCTCACAACATGGATTAGCATTAGCCAGCACCTGGGGCTTTTCAACTCTGGAGAGCAAAATCAGTTTATACCTGGTTTGGATACAACCTGGTTCGGGGAAAATGCTTGTGCTGCAGGTGCACCTAAAGCTACCTGAAGAAAATTGGTGGTGTTCTTCTGATCCTATTAGTACCACAGGCAGGCAGCTGCAGTATTTACAGTTAGTGTACTGTGTCTTCTGCACAGTGTGCACCTAAAGCTACCTGAATAAAATTGGTGGTGTTTGTCTGATCCTATTAGTACCACAGGCAGGCAGCTACATTATTTACAGTTAGTGTACTGTGTCCTCTGCACAGTGTGCACCTAAAGCTACCTGAAGTCAATTGCTGTTGTTCTGCTCCTATTAATACCACAGGCAGGCAGCTACAGTATTTACAATTAGTGTACTGTGTCCTCTGCACAGTGTGCACCTAAAGCTACCTGAAGAAAATTGGTGGTGTTCTTCTGATCCTATTAGTACCACAGGCAGGCAGCTGCAGTATTTACAGTTAGGGTATTGTGTCCTCTGCACAGTGTGCACCTAAAGCTACCTGAAGAAAATTGGTGGTGTTTGTCTGATCCTATTAGTACCACAGGCAGGCAGCTACAGTATTTACAGTTAGTGTACTGTGTCCTCTGCACAGTGTGCACCTAAAGATACCTGAAGAAAATTGATGGTGTTCTTGTGATCCTATAAGTACTGCAGGCAGCTGTAGTATTTACGAGTTAGTGTAGTGCATCCTCTGCACAGTGTGCACCTAAAGCTACCTTTAGGCAATTGTTATTGTTCTGTTCCTATTAATACCACAGGCAGCTACAGTATTTACAGTTAATGTACTGCATCCTCTGCACAGTGTGCACCTAAAACTACCTGAAGAAAATTGGTGGTGTTCTTCTGATCCTATTAGTACCACAGGCAGGCAGCTGCAGTATTTACAGTTAGTGTACTGCGTCCTCAGCACAGTGTGCACCTAAAGCTACCTGAAGACAATTGCTGTTGTTCTGATCCTATTAAAACCACAGGCAGGCAGCCACAGTATTTACAGTTAGAGTGCTGCATCCTCTGCACAGTGTGCACCTAAAGCTACCTGAAGACAATTGCTGTTGTTCTGCTCCTATTAAAACCACAGGCAGGCAGCCACAGTATTTACAGTTAGTGTACTGTGTCCTCTCCACAGTGTGCACCTAAAGCTACCTGAAGACAACTGCTGTTGTTCTGCTCCTATTAATACCACAGACAGGCAGCTACAGTATTTACAGTTAGTGTACTGTGTCCTCTGCACAGTGTGCACCTAAAGCTACCTGAAGAAAATTGGTGGTGTTCTGATCCTATTAATACCACAGGCAGGCAGCTGCAGTATTTACAGTTAGTGCACTGTGTCCTCTGCACAGTGTGCACCTAAAGCTACCTGAAGACAATTGCTGTTGTTCTGATCCTATTAAAACCACAGGCAGGCAGCCACAGTATTTACAGTTAGTGTGCTGCGTCCTCTGCACAGTGTGCACCTAAAGCTACCTGAAGACAATTGCTGTTGTTCTGCTAATATTAAAACCACAGGCAGGCAGCCACAGTATTTACAGTTAGTGTACTGTGTCCTCTCCACAGTGTACACCTAAAGCTACCTGAAGACAACTGCTGTTGTTCTGCTCCTATTAATACCACAGGCAGGCAGCTACAGTATTTACAGTTAGTGTACTGTGGCCTCTGCACAGTGTGCACCTAAAGCTACCTGAAGAAAATTGGTGGTGTTCTGATCCTATTAATACCACAGGCAGGCAGCTGCAGTATTTACAGTTAGTGCACTGTGTCCTCTGCACAGTGTGCACCTAAAGCTACCTGAAGACAATTGCTGTTGTTCTGATCCTATTAAAACCACAGGCAGGCAGCCACAGTATTTACAGTTAGTGTGCTGCGTCCTCTGCACAGTGTGCACCTAAAGCTACCTGAAGACAATTGCTGTTGTTCTGCTCCTATTAAAACCACAGGCAGGCAGCCACAGTATTTACAGTTAGTGTACTGCGTCCTCTCCACAGTGTGCACCTAAAGCTACCTGAAGACAATTGCTGTTGTTCTGCTCCTATTAATACCACAGGCAGGCAGCTACAGTATTTACAGTTAGTGTACTGTGTCCTCTGCACAGTGTGCACCTAAAGCTACCTGAAGAAAATTGGTGGTGTTCTTCTGATCCTATTAGTACCACAGGCAGGCAGCTGCAGTATTTACAGTTAGTGTACTGTGTCCTCGGCACAGTGTGCACCCAAAGCTACCTGAAGAAAATTGGTGGTGTTCTTCTGATCCTATTAGTACTGCAGGCAGCTGTAATATTTACAAGTTAGTGTAGTGCGTCCTCTGCACAGTGTGTACCTAAAGCTATCTGAAGGCAATTGTTATTGTTCTGCTCTTATTAATACCACAGGCAGGCAGCTACAGTATTTATAGTTAGTCTACTGCGTCCTCTGCACAGTGTGCACCTAAAGCTACCTGAAGAAAATTGGTGGTGTTCTTCTGATCCTATTAGTACCACAGGCAGGCAGCTGCAGTATTTACAGTTAGTGTACTGCGTCCTCTGCACAGTGTGCACCTAAAGCTACCTGAAGACAATTGCTTTTGTTCTGATCCTATTAATACCACAGGCAGGCAGCCACAGTATTTACAGTTAGTGTACTGCGTCCTCTGCACAGTGTGCTCCTAAAGCTACCTGAAGAAAATTGGTGGTGTTCTTCTGATCCTATTAGTACCACAGGCAGGCAGCTGCAGTATTTACAGTTAGTGTACTGCGTCCTCAGCACAGTGTGCACCTAAAGCTACCTGAAGACAATTGCTGTTGTTCTGATCCTATTAAAACCACAGGCAGGCAGCCACAGTATTTACAGTTAGAGTGCTGCGTCCTCTACACAGTGTGCACCTAAAGCTACCTGGAGACAATTTCTGTTGTTCTGCTCCTATTAAAACCACAGGCAGGCAGCCACAGTATTTACAGTTAGTGTACTGCGTCCTCTCCACAGTGTGCACCTAAAGCTACCTGAAGACAATTGCTGTTGTTCTGCTCCTATTAATACCACAGGCAGGCAGCTACAGTATTTACAGTTAGTGTACTGTGTCCTCTGCACAGTGTGCACCTAAAGCTACCTGAAGAAAATTGGTGGTGTTCTGATCCTATTAATACCACAGGCAGGCAGCTGCAGTATTTACAGTTAGTGCACTGTGTCCTCTGCACAGTGTGCACCTAAAGCTACCTGAAGACAATTGCTGTTGTTCTGATCCTATTAAAACCACAGGCAGGCAGCCACAGTATTTACAGTTAGTGTGCTGCGTCCTCTGCACAGTGTGCACCTAAAGCTACCTGAAGACAATTGCTTTTGTTCTGATCCTATTAATACCACAGGCAGGCAGCCACAGTATTTACAGTTAGTGTACTGCGTCCTCTGCACAGTGTGCTCCTAAAGCTACCTGAAGAAAATTGGTGGTGTTCTTCTGATCCTATTAGTACCACAGGCAGGCAGCTGCAGTATTTACAGTTAGTGTACTGCGTCCTCTGCACAGTGTGCACCTAAAGCTACCTGAAGACAATTGCATTTGTTCTGATCCTATTAATACCAAAGGCAGGCAGCCACAGTATTTACAGTTAGTGTACTGCGTCCTCTGCACAGTGTGCTCCTAAAGCTACCTGAAGAAAATTGGTGGTGTTCTTCTGATCATATTAGTACCACAGGCAGGCAGCTGCAGTATTTACAGTTAGTGTACTGCGTCCTCAGCACAGTGTGCACCTAAAGCTACCTGAAGACAATTGCTGTTGTTCTGATCCTATTAAAACCACAGGCAGGCAGCCACAGTATTTACAGTTAGAGTGCTGCGTCCTCTACACAGTGTGCACCTAAGGCTACCTGGAGACAATTTCTGTTGTTCTGCTCCTATTAAAACCACAGGCAGGCAGCCACAGTATTTACAGTTAGTGTACTGCGTCCTCTCCACAGTGTGCACCTAAAGCTACCTGAAGACAATTGCTGTTATTCTGCTCCTATTAATACCACAGGCAGGCAGCTACAGTATTAACAGTTAGTGTACTGTGTCCTCTGCACAGTGTGCACCTAAAGCTACCTGAAGAAAATTGGTGGTGTTCTTCTGATCCTATTAGTACCACAGGTAGGCAGCTGCAGTATTTACAGTTAGTGTACTGTGTCCTCTGCACAGTGTGCACCCAAAGCTACCTGAAGAAAATTGGTGGTGTTCTTCTGATCCTATTAGTACTGCAGGCAGCTGTAATATTTAAAAGTTAGTGTAGTGCGTCCTCTGCACAGTGTGTACCTAAAGCTATCTGAAGGCAATTGTTATTGTTCTGCTCTTATTAATACCACAGGCAGGCAGCTACAGTATTTACAGTTAGTGTACTGCGTCCTCTGCACAGTGTGCTCCTAAAGCTACCTGATGAAAATTGGTGGTGTTCTTCTGATCCTATTAGTACCACAGGCAGGCAGCTGCAGTATTTACAGTTAGTGTACTGCGTCCTCTGCACAGTGTGCATTTAAGCTACCTGAAGACATTTGCTGTTGTTCTGATCCTATTAAAACCACAGGCAGGCAGCCACAGTATTTACAGTTAGAGTGCTGCGTCCTCTGCACAGTGTGCACCTAAAGCTACCTGGAGACAATTTCTGTTGTTCTGCTCCTATTAAAACCATAGGCAGGCAGCCACAGTATTTACAGTTAGTGTACTGCGTCCTCTCCACAGTGTGCACCTAAAGCTACCTGAAGACAATTGCTGTTGTTCTGCTCCTATTAATACCACAGGCAGGCTGCTACAGTATTTACAGTTAGTGTACTGTGTCCTCTGCACAGTGTGCACCTAAAGCTACCTGAAGAAAACTGGTGGTGCTCTGATCCTATTAATACCACAGGCAGGCAGCTGCAGTATTTACAGTTAGTGCACTGTGTCCTCTGCACAGTGTGCACCTAAAGCTACCTGAAGACAATTGCTGTTGTTCTGATCCTATTAAAACCACAGGCATGCAGCCACAGTATTTACAGTTAGTGTGCTGCGTCCTCTGCACAGTGTGCACCTAAAGCTACCTGAAGACAATTGCTGTTGTTCTGCTCCTATTAAAACCACAGGCAGGCAGCCACAGTATTTACAGTTAGTTTACTGTGTCCTCTGCACAGTGTGCACCTAAAGCTACCTGAAGACAATTGCTGTTGTTCTGCTCCTATTAATACCATAGGCAGGCAGCTACAGTATTTACAGTTAGTGTACTGTGTCGTCTGCACAGTGTGCATCTAAAGCTACCTGAAGAAAATTGGTGGTGTTCTTCTGATCCTATTAGTACCACAGGCAGGCAGCTGCAGTATTTACAGTTAGTGTACTGTGTCCTTTGCACAGTGTGCACCCAAAGCTACCTGAAGAAAATTGGTGGTGTTCTTCTGATCCTAATAGTACTGAAGGCAGCTGTAATATTTACAAGTTAGTGTAGTGCGTCCTCTGCACAGTGTGTACCTAAAGCTATCTGAAGGCAATTGTTATTGTTCTGCTCTTATTAATACCACAGGCAGGCAGCTACAGTATTTATAGTTAGTGTACTGCGTCCTCTGCACAGTGTGCACCTAAAGCTACCTGAAGAAAATTGGTGGTGTTCTTCTGATCCTATTAGTACCACAGGCAGGCAGCTGCAGTATTTACAGTTAGTGTACTGTGTCCTCTGCACAGTGTGCACCTAAAGCTACCTGAAGACAATTGCTGTTGTTCTGATCCTATTAATACCACAGGCAGGCAGCCACAGTATTTACAGTTAGTGTACTGCGTCCTCTGCACAGTGTGCTCCTAAAGCTACCTGAAGAAAATTGGTGGTGTTCTTCTGATCCTATTAGTACCACAGGCAGGCAGCTGCAGTATTTACAGTTAGTGTACTGCGTCCTCTGCACAGTGTGCACCTAGAGCTACCTGAAGACAATTGCTGTTGTTCTGCTCCTATTAATACCACAAGCATGCAGCTACAGTATTTACAGTTAGTGTACTGTGTCCTCTGCACAGTGTGCACCTAAAGAGGCAACAGTGCTGGTCGTGGAGACGGTGCATCCTCATGAGCATGTGGCCGTGGGACCCGCTTGTCATTTTGTTCGGCAGCTGGCCGTGTTGAGCCGCAACATGTGGAAGACTTGGTAGAGTGGATGACCAAGCCATCCTCATCCTCCTCATACGCTCTCACCCAGGCTCTGAATACTTTGTCTGGCAAAGCAGCTGCCAATGCGGCCTCTTCCCTCGGCTCAATTGCACCAGTCTCTCCTTCCCTAGCCCCACCATGTCCTCCTGAGGAGTCCCCCGAACTGTTTGACCACAGTGTTGGGTACATGCTCCAGGAGGATACCCTGCGGCTCCGATGATGGCATCCAGCTAGAGGAAGGCAGTAATGTGAGCCCAGAGAGAGGGGGTGCCCAAGAAGGACAGCAATCTGGCAGTCATGTTCCCCCAGCTGCAGCATACTGCCAGCTTTACTCCAGTGATGAGGAGGGAGGGGATGATGAGGTCACTGACTCCACGTAGGTGCCTGATAGTTGAGAGGAGGAGAAGGAGGAGGAGGCACATCTCCAACGAGGCAGGATGCCCTCCAGGGGCCAGCTTTAGGGCAGCACACCGACTGCATCACACCGCAGAGCTCCACATGTGCAGGGCGCTGCTGTCTCTGCACATTATTTCAAAAGTTCTTTGGTGTGGTCTTTTTTTGAGACAAGTGCATCAGATCCCACTGCTGCTATTTTCAACATATGTCTCAAGCGCATCTCGCATGGCCAAAACATCTCCCGCTTGGGCACCACCTGCTTGACCAGACATATGTCGACCTGCCATGCAGTTCGTTGGCAAGCGTACCTAAAAGACCCACACCAAAGAACAAAGCGGACCTCTCCTTGCTCCTCATCGGCTGGGATCTCCAACCCCACTATACCTTCAGTCCTCTCTAAAATCTGAAGAAAAATACTCCTGCGCACCAGTGGGTAGCTGAACAAGCGGTGTATAGACACAGGCCTTGCTGCCCTCAAGGATGGGGGATCCTAGCAAACAATGAAAAAGAGAAAAGAAAGGGCGCACCAGCCATGTGCATTATCTTTTGGATGCATTTTTTTAAAACTAATGATAAAAAGGGACTACTTACAAACAGTAGTAGTAGTCTTCTTTTTATCATTAGTTTTAATAAAATGTATCCAAAAGATAATGCACATGGCTGGTGCGCCCTTTCTTTTCTGTTTTTCACTCTCTGAAACCTGCACTAAGAGGAATAAGGTGTAGAATTAGATGTGTCACAGCCAAGTACTTGCGGGCAATCTGCTATCGGTAAAACGACCTCAGATTGTACCAGGCAAATTTCCCTGCCCCAGCTGCTGCACCACCAAAAGAAGTTTGCTCCCAGCCATCCACATGCCCAGCGGTTGAATGCTAGCTTGGTTAAATTGCTAGCTCTTCAGCATCTGCCTTTTCAGTTGGTAGACTCTGCCCCCTTCCGTGAGTTTGTGGAATGTGCGGTTCCTCAGTGGTAGGTTCCCAAACGCCCCTTTTTCTTACGGAAGGCAATTCCGGCTCTCTACCGGCATGTGGAAGACAATGTCTTGGCCTTGCTGGACAGAGTGGTCAGCGGTAAGGTGCATATTACCGCTGGCTCATGGTCCAGCAGGCATGGACAGGGACGTTACCTATCTTTCATCGCGCACTGGGTGACTATTCTTTTTTTTTTTTTTTTTTGCAAGTATAAATTTTATTCGTTTTTCGTAAAAGAAAAGGAGGGCAGAACCCCAGAAGTACCACAACTGTACAGAACAATTCAATGGGGGGTCGCAGCCTCCCGACGGTGTATCATAACAATAGATAACACATAGTGAAAGACTTGCCAAGTCGTTTCCGTTAGCATGTTACAGTTACTAAGATACATATGTTTCTTCATTTCGCCATCCTAGTACTTAAATACTGTAGATATATAGAAATAAACCAGTCAAATTCTAGCTGAATATAGAGTCTTTCACTGATACTCGTTTGCTTTGCTCAGGAGGTAGCTACCCGAGATTAACACAGAGAAATAGAAAAGATGGTATTAGAAAAGAAAGAGAAAAAGAGCAGGTTGGGAGGGGGGGGGGGAGGAGATGATAAGGTAAGGTGGGGGGGGTTGAGAAGGGGGGGGTATTAGCAGAAAAACACAGAAGGAAAATAGAAAGATTACAAGAAAAGGAGAAGGGAGGGAGGGGGGAAGGTGCATGCTCGACGCGCGCGCGATGGACTTATTCAGGATCTCATCCCTTACAAAAACCCCATCTCAGGGGCTCTCAAGAGTTCAATAAAGTTTGTCCTTCATCTGAGAAAATGTACATATTCCAGGCCAACCAGTTTTTAAATGCTTGTCTTGTTTGTTTTGGGCAGTCAATATCAGGTCTTCCATCTGTTTTATTTCCTCAACCCTGCGCAGCCACATCCCAGCTGAGGGGGGTTTACTCTGTTTCCATAAAGCTGGAATACAAGATTTGGCTGCATTGAGCAAATGTCTAACCACAGACTTTTTATATGTTCTAATTGGGCTTGTAGTGGCGTGTAGCAGGAAAACTGCTGGATCTCTCTGTATTATTTGATTCGTAAATTTTTTGACTATTGTCTCAACTGCTATCCAAAAAGTTTGTAATGAAGGACAGGTCCAAAAAATATGTAGTAGTGTTCCCACCTCTGAGCCACACCTCCAGCATCTATCAGAGGTGTTAGGGAAGAATTTGTGCAATAATTGAAGTGTGTAGTACCATCTGGTGAGAAGTTTATAGTTTGTCTCCTGAATCTTTGTACAAATCGATGATTTCAGTGTGAGATGGATTATGTTCTGTGTTTGTACTGCTGTGAAACTGCATTGAAGATCACCCTCCCATTTTCTCAAAAATAATAAATCTGGTTGTTCCTGTTGAGTAGGGAGTATGTTTTGGAGAGCACCTGAGACAATGTACCCTCCCCTCTACAATATTCCTCCAAAGTCGTCATGTTACGTTTAAATCTTGTAGGTTCAGGTATTGAATGGATGAAGTGATGCAACCTTATCGCCTCCCAGAATGACAACCGGAAATCCCCATTGTCACTCGTAAGAGACTGAATTGAGACCCACCTGTCCTCCTCTACGTAATGTGTTGCACAGTCTTTACCCATGTTCCAAAGTGTCACATATGCTACTTGGTCTAGACCTGGTTTGAACTCTGGATTTCCCAAAATGGGAAATAATGGGGACTGTCTAGAGGTCAGCGCAGTGGTTCTAAGTATACCCGAACCCACATATAGGGTGGCCCCTATGGTCGGGTGCATTGTCATGTCCTTGGGTAGTTGTTCGTAGCACCAGATAGCTCCTTTCAAGGGGACTTTGGCCTGGTGGCCCTCTACTTGGACCCAAATTTTGGCTTTCCCGTGTCTGTTCCAGTCAATGATCCTCCCTAAATGTACTGCTTGGTAGTAGTGTTTTGCGTCAGGTAGGGCAAGACTCCCACACTGCTTCGGCAGTGTCATATAGCACCTTTTAAGTCTAGGTTTCGACTGTGCCCACACAAATTTTATAAACAAAGAGTGTATTTGGTTGAAGTAGGTAGCTGGTATTCTTATTGGCAGGGCCTGGAACAGGTAAAGGAATTTTGGGAGGATGCACATTTTAATTAAATTGCATCTCCCAAACCACGAGTGCAGACCTTTGCCCCATTCTTCAAGGAGCTTTTTAACTTTACAAAGTATTGGAGGGAAGTTTAATTCGAAAGTGCGTTTCAGATCTCTAGGTATGTTAGTACCCAGGAAGGTAAAGTGGCTGTCTGACCATTTAAAATTGAATTTAGACTTCAGCAGGGATAGCTGTTCAGTCGACATATTGATTCCCATTGCCATTGATTTATCGAAATTAATCTTTAAATTGGAGATATTCCCATATTTCTGAAATTCTCCAATTAAGACCGG
Source organism: Lithobates clamitans (assembly GCA_037952925.1). Classification (NCBI taxonomy): domain Eukaryota; kingdom Metazoa; phylum Chordata; class Amphibia; order Anura; family Ranidae; genus Lithobates; species Lithobates clamitans. The sequence goes on from JBBGZY010000406.1 coordinate 5,016,592, forward strand.
GAGAGATATGATTGGCTTCGTTATTGAGAATAAAAGATCATCAGCATAAGCCGAGACCTTATATTGCTGACGATCTATAGTAATTCCCGAAATATCTGGATTGTTACGTATTGTGTTCAGAAAGGGCTCGAGTACTAGAGCAAAAAGAAGAGGTGACAGTGGGCATCCCTGTCTGGTGCCATTAGAGATATTAAAGGAATCCGACAGGATTCCATTGGCTTTGACCTTGGCTGTTGGTGTTGAGTAAACATTGGAAATCCATTGTAACATGTGTCTACCTAGTCCTATGTGTTTAAGTACTGCATTCATAAATTCCCAACTCACCCGATCGAATGCTTTCTCAGCATCTATGCTGAGAAAGGTACAGGGCACTTTAGTTATATTTGCTCTATGTATTAGGTTAAGCACCTTTGTGGTGTTGTCTCTGGCTTCACGCGTAGGGACAAAGCCCACCTGATCTAAATGTATCAAGCCTGTCATATGTTGGGATAATCTATTTGCCAAAATTTTGGTGAGGAGTTTGAGATCTATATTTAGGAGCGATATGGGCCTGTAACTGCCACATGCTGAGGGATCCTTCCCCTCCTTAGGTATAAGGGAAATGTGGGCGCTCAAGGTGTCCCTCTGTAAATGGCCTCCTTCTGTGAGATTGTTAAAGAGTTTCAGCATATGCGGGCCTAGTATTGGTAAGAGTGTCTGATAATACTGTAAGGTCAGTCCGTCCGGTCCAGGGGCCTTCCCCGGTTTCATGTGCTTGAGTGCGCTCTGCAGTTCTATTATTGTAATGGGTTCTTCTAGGGCCGCTGCCTCTTCTTCTGAGATTTTAGTCATGTTGGAGAGGGCAAGGTATTCCTTTATTGCAGTGTTAGTGACACCTGCCTTCGGGAGATTATAGAGAGAGTGGTAAAAATTTTTGAATTCCTCAGCTATTTGTGTGGGTAACCCCCTTTTCTGCCCTGTTGGGGAGACAATTTGAGGTATATATGCCCTTAATTTCTGTTGTCTAACTGCTCGTGCCAGGAGCTTCCCGCATTTATTTCCCGATTCATAAGTGAGTTTCCTACAGTACCTGACCGCGAGATTGTGTTTCCAGTGCGATACAATCGCGCTGGTTCTCGGCAACAGGGTACTGTGAATGTCGAGCTGGCTCGCTCATCGGGAAAGGAAAACTTTGTTTTCCTTCCGCGATGAGTGACAGGCAGCGCTGACAGCTGTCTAGTATGAATCCTGAGGCGGGAACACCGCGCCAAATTTTCAATGAAAAAACCGGCGTGGGTTCCCCCCTCGGAGGCATACCAGGCCCTTAGGTCTGGCATGGATTGTAAGGGGAACCCCCTATGCCGAAAAATCGGCGTGGGGGTCCCCCCCAAATCCATACCAGACCCTTATCCGAGCACGCAGCCCGGCCGGCCAGGAAAGGGGGTGGGGACGAGCGAGCGCCCCCCCCCTCCTGAGCCGTACCAGGCCGCATGCCCTCAACATGGGGGGGTGGGTGCCATGGGGGAGGGGGGCGCCCTGCGGCCCCCCCACCCCAAAGCACCTTGTCCCCATGTTGATGAGGACAAGGGCCTCTTCCCGACAACCCTGGCCGTTGGTTGTCGGGGTCTGCGGGCGGGGGGCTTATCGGAATCCGGGAGCCCCCCTTAATAAGGGGGCCCCCAGATCCCGGCCCCCCACCCTGTGTGAATGAGTTTGGGGTACATAGTACCCCTACCCATTCACCTAGGGAAAAGTGTCAATATAAAAAAAAACACACTACACAGGTTTTAAGAGTAATTTATTAGTCAGCTCCGGGGTCTTCTTCCGACTTCGGGGGGTCTCCTTCCGACTTCTCCCGGTGTTCGGCCTCTTCTCCCGGTGTTCGGCCTCTTCTCCCGGGCCCCGCCGCTATCTTCTTCCAGCTCTATTGCCAGCGAGGGGCCCGGTCTGCTGCCGCTGTCTCGCCGCCGCTGTCCCGGTGTTCGGCCTCTTCTCCCGGGCCCCGCCGCTATCTTCTTCCAGCTCTATTGCCAGCGAGGGGCCCGGTCTGCTGCCGCTGTCTCGTCGCCGCTGTCTCGTCGCCGCTGTCTCGCCGCCGCTGTCTCGCTGCCGCTGTCTCTCCGCTTCTTCTCTTCTTTTCTTCTTCCCCGATGTTGACACGACGCTCTCTCCGGCTCGAATGCTGTGTGCGAGCTGCGGAGCCATTTATATAGGCGGTAACCCCGCCCCCTTACGACGTCATGGTCCCAGCATGCGCAGGGACTCTGGCGTCATAAGGGGGCGTGGCCCCATTGAAAATTTGGCGCGGTATTCCCGCCTCAGGTTTCATACTAGACAGCTGTCAGCGCTGCCTGTCACTCATCGCGGAAGGAAAACAAAGTTTTCCTTTCCCGATGAGTGAGCCATCTCGGCGCTGGCCTCTGCGACGGGGCTCGTAGGTGTCAAATCTCGCCGAGAAGTGCGGCGAGATTGACACAATATCGCGGTCACCTACTGTACATGATTGTAGTGCTGCTTTTGCTTTGTATTGTAATATGTCAACCGTCTGTCTGCGTACAGTGAGGAGTTCTGTCTCTACTGTTGGGGTTGGGTTACTCTTGTGCTTTTTTTCTAAATCGTGGGTTTTTTGTAAAAGGGTCAATAACTGTTTTTCCCTTTCCCTTTTAATATAAGTGCCATGTTTAATCAGAATCCCTCTCATCACCGACTTGTGGGCTTCCCAGAGTATCCCAGGGTCACAATTCTCAACATTATTTGTCAGAAAATATTGTTTAAGCTCTTTTGTGACGTCGGCCAGTACGGTAGGGTTCTGTAATAAACTTTTGTTCAGTCTCCAAAATCTCGTTTTTGTCGTCACTGTCTGTGAGAGGGAGTAGCATAGTATAACCGGTGCGTGGTCTGACCAGGTGATGGTCCCTATGTCTACCCTCTCCACCGCTTCCAATTGATTGTGAGGTAAAAGAAAGAAGTCAATGCGTGAATATTATTTGTGTGGTGGTGAGAAGAACGTGTAGTCCCTCTCCCCTGCATGTAGGAGTCTCCACACGTCTATCAATCTGGCCTCATGTAGCGACTTACTGATACGTTTATGTGCGACACCTCGCACTGAGGTGGATCCCGTTGACGAGTCAACCCTTGGGTTCAAGGTAACATTAAAATCGCTGCCTATGATCAGTCCTTCCGCAAAGGTCAACAGGTCAGTCAGTGTTTTGGATATGAAAAAGTCCTGTCTATCATTTGGAGCATAGATCGTCGCCAGCGTCACTAATACCTCCCCTATCAGTCCTTTAAGGAATACATATCTCCCTTCTGTGTCAATTTTAGTGTCTCGGCATGTCCAGGGCACTTTTTCCGCAAGGAGTATAGACACTCCTTTTGATTTGGCTGAGGGGTTGGTAGCGTGATATACGAAAGGAAAATGGCGGTTTTTCAAGCACATCAGCCCACCCTTTTTGAAGTGGGTTTCTTGAACAAACGCAATATCGGCTTTGGATCTTTTAAGATCATTCATGAGCATGCGTCGTTTTTGAGGCACGTTCAGCCCTTTGGCATTCAATGTGAAGATAGTAATTTGGTCCATCGCGCACGCGTCAGTTCCAAGATCCGCACCAAGGATATGGGGAGAGAGGGTTGAGGAAAGGTCAAGAAGATAGTAAGAGAGGAGAAAGAGAAAAGTAAGCAAAGGTAGACAATCAATGGACCGTCTTTACAAGTAATAACTGTCAGTAGACAGTTATGTGCAATTCCTTGCAGTGAAACACACTCCGGCTATCACCGGGAAGGTGCTTCGGCCTAGTGGGGATGAGGTTAGACTATGACCAGAGAAGCTAGCCCCAGCCCGTCCCCCCCCTCCCGCCCCTAGACATAATAAAGGCACGTGAGTGTTTTGCCTATATAGAACATGATCTTAAAAAAACGATAATAAACAACATGAAGAAACGTGAAATACAGCTTTGTTATTACTAGTATAAGTAGCTTCCCTTATACATCTCCTGCATAATCCACCTCATGCCCAGTGTCCATTACCTACAGCATAATCAAATAACAGCAATACGTAAACTGGCCCATCCTGCATCAACCTGAATCACATCCCCGTCCTCCCCCCAACTTACGTATTCTTAAATATAACCGTAATATTCTGATCTTCCAATTAACCCTTTCCTTAGTAGTCAGTTGCTTAATAAATGACCGCCTTCTATATTGACTCGCTGGAATCCTGGAAGGTGGCTCACCTAGTTAACCCCACTAGGTATGCCTCGTGTCTGGGTGACTATTCTGGCAGCTGGGAAGGATGCAGGACAGGGTGCAGTAGTGTTGGAGGTTGTTCAGCCACCATGCCTCCAAAATTCTACTAGTGGTGATTCTGCCCCGCCTCTCTCCTCCACCCCCCTCCTCTTCTTCTTCCTCCATGCCCTCTTCCTGTGCTGATTTATCCTCGGAACCAGCGGTGCTCTGTAGGCATTCAAGGGGCTATGCAAGCACACAGGCATAAAGATGCCATGCGGTGCTTGAGCTTGTGTGCTTGGGGGACAGGAGCCACACTGGTGCAGAGAGTCTGTCAGCTCTGCAGGGGCAGGTTCAGAGGCGGTTGACACCACGCCAGCTTAAGGCAGGTATGGTGGTTTGGCACAATGGCACCAACCTCCTCTCCACCCTCCAACAGAGACAACTGACCCATGCGCCCTGTTTGGCTCACATCCTTAACTTGGTGGTGCAGCGGTTCTTGTACAGGTACCCGGGCTTACAGGATGTTCTGAGGCAGGCCAGGAAAGTCTGTGTGCATTTCCGCAGGTCATATAATGCCAGTGCTCAGCTGGCTGACCTCCAAAAGGAGTTTAACCTGCCCAAGAACCGCCTAATCTGTGACATGCCCACCAGGTGGAACTCAAAGTTGGCAATGCTGCAGTGGCTGCACATGCAGCAGAGGGCCAGCAATATGTACCTATGCGTCTATGGCACCAGGACAGGGTCAGGGGACATTGGTTTTTTTACCCACGCCAGTGGGCTATGATCAGGGATGCATGCACTGTCCTGTCACTATTTGAGGATGCCATGAGGATGGTGAGCAGTGACAATGCATGCATCAGTGACACTGTTCCTCTTGTCCACCTGTTGGAGCACACGCTGCGTGGAATAATGGACAGGGCACTTGAGGCAGAACAGAGGGAGGAAGAGGAGGACTTCCTTACCTTTCAAGGCCCCCTTTATCCAGACAGTGTTCCTGCGTGCCTGCCGATCACACAGTAAGAGGACGAGGAGGAGAAGGAGGATTGTGTCAGCATGGAGGTGGAGCCTGGCACTCAGCATCAGTACCAGTCTTCAAGGGATCATTTACAGTCCGAAGAAACCCATGGACTTGTACGCGGCTGGGAGGAGGTGGCTGCAGATCATGCCGTCCTTAGTGACCCAGAGGGCTCTGGACCGAATGCCTCAGCAAACCTGCATGGCCTCCCTGATCCTGCAAAGCCTGAGGAAGGATCCTCATATTCGTGGTATCAAGGGCAGGGATGATTACTGGCTGGCAACCCTCCTTGATCCACGTTACAAGGGTAAGGTTGCGGACCTTATCTTGCCATTGCAGAGGGAGCAGAGGATGAAACATCTTCGGGAGGCCTTGCAGAATGGGTTGTGCAACACGTTTCTAGAGCCTGGGCGGTTACAATTTCCTGGTCCTCCTGGACAACGTGTTGCTGAGGCTTCGGTCAGTCACAGAAGGAGCAGTGGAGTAGGTGGCCGTCTGACTTATGCGTTCAGAAAATTTTTTAGTCCGCAGCCCCAAGGTCTGATCGGTTCCAGCAACCATCGCCAGTGTCTGATTCACATGGTGCAGGATTACCTAGGGGCAAGATCAGACTTGGACACCTTTCCCACTAAAAATCCTCTGGGTTACTGGGTCTTGAGGATGGATCACTGGTCAGAGCTTGCACAGTATGCAATTGAGCTAATGGGACGAGAGAGCGCCCCCCCTCCTGAACTGTACCAGGCCAAATGCCCTCAACATTGGGAGGGTGCTTTGGGGTAGCCCCCCAAAGCACCTTGTCCCCATGTTGATGGGGACAAGGGCCTCATCCCCACAACCCTTGCCCGGTAGTTGTGGGGGTCTGCGGGTGGGGGGCTTAGCTCTGAGGAAGAGGGGACATTCCCCTCGAAACGCGTTAGCGGATTGCAGCATCTGTGCGTTCCTCCACGACCCCTGGAAGGCTCCGCTCTTTCCAAATCGCAGACTGTGTATCGGTGCGATTTTTGTTTTGCCTCCTCTACTAATCGCCTGTGAGTTATTTCATTTAATATTTTTTATCAAATAAATGTTTTAAAAGTTAATGCACTAGGCTGGTGCGCTTTTGTCTTCTTTTTATCTCGGTTTTCACTAGGATCCCCATCCTTGAGGGCAGCAAGGCCAGTGCTTTACCTACTACATATGGTGATCCACCTGTGCGCAGGAGTTGCTTTTCTTTTCTCTTCTGCAACGGTCTTTAAAAGCCCTAGATCCTGAGCGGCCAGTCTCATTCCTACACAGGCGTCAGACTGACCACTAAGCTGTAGTAATCCTCAAGGTAACTAATTTGTCTTTACCTCTATAGACTGGATGCTCTGTCTTTTGACAGGGGCTATGTGAAATTTGCACATGGTGCGGACTTGCTGTGCTTTTTGCACATTGTTTTTCTTGGTGATTTTAATCAATCACACGACATTTTCTGTTTTCTGTTTTTGTTTTTTAGCCATCATAGGCTGATGGGTTTAAGGGTGTCACCTGCCCCCCCGGTGTGAGACCTGGTCACACAGAGTCACCTAATACTCATCCCTATCTTGCCAAGCTCCATGCGATTCTCCCCTATTTGATATGAATGATTTTCATTCTATGTAAATTCATAGGTAAGCTACGGGACGGATTGATATCTTTATTACACTTATACTTATATTTTTTATATATATTAAATGTAAGGTAACGTTCCTTGCCTTTGTTTTTTGCACTTAATGCTGATTATGTTTTTTCTTTGATATCCTTGGGGCATTTTCCATTAGATTATATATTTTTTCTCTTTTGTCTTAGGTGACATATAAGTATTCACCACAGTTGTCTTTAGTGGTTTTGGTGTGTGGGGGGGAGGACGCCCTTTGTGTCCTGTTGTTGGGCTGCTTGCCTACACTGTGTCCTTGGAATTGGCTTTGGTCCATGGGTCCGTCTCTCGCCAGCGGGCCACTGTACCTGCTACTTCCCTTTTAAAGTTGGATGCTTTCTAGTACAGTTTCAAAAATTATATGGTGAGAATATCATTTCATATTATATTAAATAAATATTTTTGATTGTTATTATTACATGCCGTTTCTTATATTAGGAACGTTCTTTAAGATGTCTTACCCTCCTCTTTTTGTAAATGTACAGATAACCACTTATCTTATCATCCTCCCCTGAAGAAGAGGTTCCAATCCAATTAAAACCTCGAACCGCGTCGGGCTCTTTACATGCGCAGACTTTAGCCGCATACGCTGGTGTGGTGTTTTTTGTGTTTATCATTGTACTGCAAATCATGTCATCATTATTGTGATCATCATGTGTACTGTCAGGCATCCTTGTCTTTTTTACTAAAGTTTTTAACGTTTTTTATGTCATGATTTTAAATATTTTTAATAAATAAAATAAAAATAATAATAAAATTATACATGTGATTTTGATATACATTTTGAAGACTCTTGCCTTATAAAGTCCCACTTAGAGGAAAACAATGTTTCTAGTATATTGGTACAGTTCAGATTGGGGGCACTCTCTCGTCCCCCCTCTTTTCCTGTGGCTTGCCTGGTTGCGTGCTCGGATAAGGGTCCGGTATGAATTTTTGGGGGGACCCCACGCCATTTTTTTTTAATTTTGGCGCAGGGTTCCCCTTAAAATCCATACCAGACCTAAAGGGCCTGGTATGGAATTTAGGGGGATCCCCATGCCATTTTTAAAAAAAAAATTTGGTTCGGGGTTCCCCTGTGGGGAAATCCCATGCCGTTTTTATCAATGAACTTTTATGTGTATTGTCGGATCAACAATTCATTAATAGCCATGAGTAGTTTTAAATGACTTTTTTTCCTTTGAAATGTAATTTTGCTGTCAGACTGTTCTAAACACGGGAAACATGCGCCCCTTTACATGCATACTATAGACACCCCCAAGGTATGAAATTTAAAGAAATATTATACTTTTATTGTTTCACTTTAAGCATTATTAAAATCACTGCTCCCGAAAAAAACGGCCATTTTTAAAACTTTTTTTTGCATTGATCCATGTCCCCTGGGGCAGGACCCAGGTCTCCAAATACTTTTTATGACAATACCATGCATATAAGCCTTTAAAATTAGCACTTTTGATTTCTCCCATAGACTTTTAAATGGTGTTCCGCGGCTTTCAAATTTGCCGCGAACACCCCAAATTGTTCGCTGTTCGCCGAACTGGCAAACAGCCCATGTTCGAGTCGAACATGAGTTCGACTCGAACTCGAAGCTCATCCCTAATGCTGAGTCACATTCCTCTTCCTCCTCAATTTTCATGCTGATAGCTTGTAAGAACATTTTTTGTACTGGGCACCGCCACCAGTGGCCAAGGCTCAATTTTTCTGCCCTTGTTTAACAGGAGCATGTAATTACAATTTTTGATGCAATACTTTGCAGCAGGGCTCATTCCTGCGCTCCAACTAGAGTATCTGTGAGGGGTGGCAGTGTTGTGGCACCAGCACCAGTGCCCAAGGCCCAGTTTTTCAGCCCCTGTTTAACAGGGGCATATAATTACAATTTTTGATGCAATACTTTGCAGCAGGGCTCATTCCTGCATTCCAACTAGAGTATCTGTGAGGGGTTGCTGTGTTGTGGCACCAGCACCAGTGCCCAAGGCCCAAATTTTTAGCCCCTGTTTAACAGGAGCGTATAATTACAATTTTTGATGCAATACTTTGCAGCAGGGCTCATTCCTGCGCTCCAACTATAACATCTGTGAGGGGATGCAGTGTTGTGGCACCAGTGCCTAAGGCCTAATTTTTCTGCCCCTGTTCAACAGGGACATGTAATTACAATTCTTGGTCTAATATTTCACAGCAAGGCCCATTCCTGCACCCACCAAGAGTAACTGTGAGGGCTTACAGTGTTGTGGCAACACCACTACCACCATCACCACCACCAAATGCCCAATTTTTCTGCCCCTGTTCAACAGGTGCATGTAATTACAATTCTTGATATAATATTTCACAGCAGGGCCCGTTCCAGCACCCACCAAGAGTAACTGTGAGGACTTATAGTGTTGTGGCACCAGCAGCAGCACCACCACCACCACCACCACCAAAGGCCCAATTTTTCTAACACTGTTCAACAACGGCATGTAATTACAATTCTTGATCTAATATTTCACAGCAGGGCCTGTTCCTGCGCCCACCAAGAGTAATGCCACGTACACAAGCGGACTTTCTGGCATACTTGGTCTGACGTTCTTCCTGCCGGACTTTCCGGCGAACTACCCCCGGACTTTTTGAAGGGACGGACTTGCCTACACACGACCGGACTTTCCGGCAGGCTAGGTCCGCCCGTCTTTCTGACGGACTCTCGCCGGAATTACGGCGGATTTTCAGAATGAACAGACTTACCCACACACAGACAAGTCCGTTCATTTTGAACGTGACTCGGGTACGACGAGACTAGAAAAGGAAGTGAATCTTGCCGCTTTTATAGGCGAGATTGACACATTGCAAGCCCCGTCGTGGGGCATACCAGGCCCTTAGGTCTGGCATGGATTTTAAGGGGAACCCCCTACGCCGAAAAATTGGTGTGGGGTCCCCCAAAATCCATACCAGACCCCGATCCGAGCGCGCAGCCCGGCCGGTCAGGAAAGGGGGTGGGGACAAGCCAGCACACCCCCTCCTGAACCGTACCAGGCTGCATGCCCTCAACATGGGGAGGTGGGTGCTTTGGGGGAGGGGGGCGCCCTGCGGGCCCCCCCAAAGCACCTTGTCCCCATGTTGATGAGGACAAGGGCCTCTTCCCGACAACCCTGGCCGTTGGTTGTCGGGGGTCTGCGGGCGGGGGCTTATCGGAATCCGGGAGCCCCCTTTAATAAGAGGGCCCCCAGATTCCGGCCCCCCACCCTATGTGAATGAGTATGGGGTACATAGTACCCCTACCCATTCACCTAGTGAAAAAGTATCAATAATAAAACACACTACACAGGTTTTTGAAGTAGTTTATTAGACAGCTCCGGGGGGGTCTTCTTCCAGCTTTGGGGGTCTTCTTCTGACTTCGGGGGTCCCTCCGGTTCCTCTTCTTCCGGCGTCTGGTTTGTTCTTCTCCGCTCTCTCTGTCCTCGTCTCCCGGTGTTCCAGTTCTTCGGCCGGCTCCTCCGCTGTCTTCATGCCGCTCTCTTGCCAGCGGAGGTCCGGACTTCTGGCTTCTTGTCTTCTTGTCTTCTTCCCTCTTCTCTTCTCCAGATGTTGACACAACGGTCTCTCCGGCTGGACTGGTCTCTGAGCGCTTCGATGTGACTTATATAGGCGGAGACCCCGCCCCCTTATGCCGTCACAGTCTCCGGGCATGCTGGGACTGTGACGTTTTAGGGAGCGTGGTCACCGGGTGATGTTGACCACGCCCCCTAAAACGTCACAGTCCCAGCATGCCCGGGGACTGTGATGGCATAAGGGGGTGGGGTCTCCGCCTATATAAGTCACATTGAAGCGCTTTGTTTTACTCTGCCCTTGTGTCGTATCTGGTCCGTCGGACCAGCATACAGACGCATGCAGACTAACGGGCTTTCCGTCAGAAACTGAGTCCGCCGGACTAAGATTTAAAGCATGCTTTAAATCTAGGTATGGCGGACTTTTGGGAAAAAAAGTCAGCCGGAGCCTACACACGGTCGGATTGTGCGGTGGACTCTGGTCCGCCGGACCAAGTAAGTCCGACCGTGTGTACGCGGCATAACTGTGAGGGCTTACAGTGTTGTGGCAACACCAACACCTAAGGCCCCAATTTCTGCAGAGTATATATGGCAGGCCTCTACTTTTAAACATCCAACTTACAAAGGACTCCTACTTGCAAACGGAAGGAGACAACAGGAAGTGAGATGAAATCTACCCCTAGGAAGGGAAATTCTCTCCTGTAAGAGTTAATATGGGAAAAACGTGTCTTCTCTTCACTGATGCTTTATCACCAATCCTTGTTTCACAAAAAAACCCAAATTTTCAAAAAACATTTGTTATTGGGACAGAAAGTGAGGTGAAATCTTCTGAAGAGGTGCACAGACAGCAAAACAAATGTTACAGGGGTGATAACCCTTCCCTATGTTTTCCAAAAAGCTTAAAAATAGATTTTTTGGCTGGAGCTACACTTTAAAAATGTACCAGTTCAAAATTACAAACAGATTCTACTTAACAACAAACCTACAGTCCCTGTCTTGTTTGCACCGTCTGCATACTGCTGTTCAGAGTACATAGGGCCTGGGGGCCCACGCCTTTCCTTTTTTTAATTTGGGTGCGGGGTTCCCCTTAATATCCATACAAGACCCAAAGGGCCTGGTAATGGACTGGGGGGTGGGGGTACCCATGCCTTTTCTCACTGATTTTCATCCATATTGCCAGGCCCAACATTACATTAAAGCCGCAAGCAGTTTTAAATGACTTTTATTCCTTTAAAAATGTCATGTCAGGGACTGTTCTAAGCACGGGAAGCATGCACCACTTTACAGGCCTACTATAGACATCCCCCAGGTATGATATTTAAAGGAATATTTCACATTTTTTCACTTTAAGCATCATTAAAATCACTGCTCCCGAAAAAATGGCAGTTTTTAAAACTTTTTTTTGCATTGATACATGTCCCCTGGAGCAGGACCCAGGTCCCCAAACCCTTTTTAGGACAATAACTTGCATATTAGCCTTTAAAATTAGCACTTTTGATTTTGAACGTTCGAGTCCAATAGACTTTAATGGGGTTCTAAAGTTCGCGCAAACTTTCGGTCCGTTCGCAGGTTCTGGTGCGAACCAAACCGGGGGGTGTTCGGCTTATCCCTACTCTTCAGTGTCCTTGATAAATAGTATTGGTGAATACACAAATATAAGTGGATCATGTATAAATATCAATATCATAAAATTAAACACTGATTCCTAGATATAATCTAATACAGTGATTAAAATGTGGAACACAATGGGGGTCATTTACTAATCACGCTAATTAGCACTAAAACGGTATTTACTATACTTGAAGCCTGAGGAGAAGTTCACACCACAGCCTGCTGGAGCAGCAGTGTGGTCGGATTGGGAAAGGATCCAGAGACCCTTGATGGAGGTAACAAAGGACTCCCGGTCATCTTGTGAATGGAACAGAGTGACAGCGTGGCTGCAGCAAACAAACTGAGATCTTGTGGAGCGAAGGCATCCATCTGTCTGGACCTAGTGTGGTGAGAGGGCTGATGCCCAGAAGTTTGTATCGCATTTCACACATTTAGACTGATTGCAAAGTGTTGCTGGGACTGGTAGTCCCACGGAACAGTTCAGTTAAATAGAGTTACACTTACATAGGCCTCAAGCTTGATTTCATTACCAAGTGACTGCTGCTGGAAGTTCATTCCCAGGATAGGAGTTCACAAATACTTTACATGATTGCAGTGACTGCTGTATATTTTTCTACACTGCTTTATTGGTCGGAAATCCTGCGGATTATAAGTATTACAATACAATAGCTAGCAGAAGACAGAAGACTGCATCTTTTATCGCAAGGCCTTGCCTTTATTCACAATAAGTAAGGACTGTATTATAAAGCAGGGGGAGCTCCTTAGTAACTGTGTTGTACTGGGTAGATAGCTTTACATTTCCCTGTTCATTACAGCGTGCTGGAAGTGGGAAGGTGTTCAGAGTCAAGGCATTGTCATTCTGAGCATTGGTCCCACTTGGAGACGCGCCGGAGAGGGTCATCCAAGAGTTCTTTATATGTTTAGAGATCTTGTGAGTACCTACTGTGTTGTCGCATTACATTTGTGTGATGGTACAGCATTGTAATTATTGTTTTATACCAGTTCCAGTAAAGAATACATTCTGGTTAAGTACCATTGGTGTGAAACGTTGTCCCTTTTCCCTGCAGGTGGAACAAGGGATATCGAAGGTAAAGGTGAAGGTACACTATTGTAATATTGTACATTGTGTGGTTATCCTTTGTTGCTAGCTTCACACCAACACTATACCACAGCTGTGTCAAGGGGATTAAGCCAAGTATTGGGGGGTGTAGGAGCAGAGTACAGGCCCAATCAAAACCAGCAGCTCCTTAGGGGGTAAGTGCTACATAGACATCCCAAGGTATTTAGTAAGAGGCATGGTTAGTCTTTTGAAGTTGTCATTTTTTCCCCACAATTCTTTGCAAAATGAAGATTTTTTTCATTTTTATTTTTTTCTCACACCAAATTGTCATTATAACAGTTTTTTTTCTCTCAAATAGCATGTACATTCCACAAATGACACCCCAAAATGTAATCTGCTACTCCTCCTGAGTATGGCAATACCACATGTGTGAGACTTTTACACAGCCTGGCCACATACAGAGGCCCAACATTGAAGTAGCACATTTAGGCTTTCTAGGAGCATAAATTACACATCTAATCACTCAACCACCTACTACACTTTTGAAGGCCCTGGAGCACCAGGACAATGGAAATGCTCACAAAGTGACTGAGAACTTTAACGGCACCAGTGTGAAATTAGCTGATAAGACCAAGTTTTACCTGACACACCCAAAGGGACCAGGTGAAAGCCCCACCAGCTCCACGCAGGTGAAATCAGCCAAAGAAAAGGTGTCCACCCGGTCACCTCTGGCCATGGTTGAACCAGAGCTTTTGACAGCCCTTTGTGGGACTTTGTGGCCAAATGCCAGAAGGGACACCCCACATATTCAGGAAATGCATACCAGAAACTTAGCATTTTCTCTGGAAAATGGCCCATACCTACAGAGGAAGCCAGCTTTGAAGAATGGCTGGAGCAGACCACACAAGCTCTGGATAAATGGGACATCCCTGAGGCTCACAAGAAGCAGAGAATCGCAGAGAGCTTAAGAGGACCTGCTTCGGAAGCTATTCAAAATTTGAAGCTCAGCAAATGGGACTGTGTGGCTCAGGACTACTTAGACATTCTTCAGGATGTGTTTGGAAGAACAGAAAAAGTTTAACCTAGTTTGTCAGTTGGAGCACACTTATTAGGATGAGGAAGAGAAGCTGTCAGAATACATGAGGCATTTTGATAAAATCATACACCAGATCTTGCTGAAAAGGGGTTTAGACCCCTGGAAGGTGGATAAAGTCTGAGCCAAGCAAGTCCTGAGGGGTGTCCAGCCTTTGGACCCCATGATGCTCCAGTTAAGAACCCGCCAAGATGGTGGCACCCTGAAGTACCCAGACCTAATCCAAATTGTGCAGGAAGAGGAGGCCATCCTTGAGAGGAAAAAAGGTAAAATCCAAAGGGCAAAACCTGTAGTCAGGACGGCTAGTGCAACTGATGGTGACCATCAGATCGAGCTTCTCAAGACTCAGGTGTCGCAACTAATGGAGATGATGGCTCTGTTGACCGCCAGGCTCACTATTCCACCTGATGGAAGAGTTCAAGTACCAAAAACACTGTTAAGCCCTGCAGTTGCGGAAAAAAACAAGTCCTGTTTCAACTGTGGAGGGGTTGGGCATCATAGGCGAGTGTGCCCAAGTCCAAAAGCTGAAACAAAATGCCAAAAGCCGGCGGAAAACTTCGGAGGGCCCCAGTGAAGGAGTCAACTGGGCGCCCTGTCACAGCAGCCAACTCCAAACAAACCTATATGTACCAGGTCCTTGAAACGATGGCTAGGCTGAGGCACAAGAAGGAGAGTCTGTGGAAGAAAGGTGTGAAAACTAACAGATGGGTTAAATCTGTCACTCCTCATGGGTCTCCCCCCCAGCTAGTGGGACCTTCTCCAATTGTCCCCATACAGGTAGAAGGGATCTACACTAAAGCCCTGTTGGACACTGGAGCCCAAGTGACATCTCAAACATCTGCCACTACAGAAGCTGGAGGACATGGAGATATGGGGCCTAGGGACCCAGAATTTCCCTTATGACGGCTACCTACCCATCAAGCACGCCTTTGACCCGAGTGTGGCAGGGAAGGCCAAAACCTTTGATACCTTGGCAGTGGTGTGTCCTCACCCTCAAGGGGCTGATAGAAGTTCCCTCATCATTGGGACCAATACTGACCTGGTCTGAAAACTCCTGACACCACTTGTACAAGGGAAGAGCAACCCAGCCATGAGTGTGCACCCTATGTTAACACAAGTGTACCAGGATCTTGTGCACAAGCAGAAGGCCCCACCAGAAGGAGTGGGAAAAATCTGGTGCCTAGACAGGTGTGAAAAGCTGGTGCAACTGGGTGAGGTAGTCTGCCTAAAAGCCTCTATCAATCTGAGTTGGGGACGACCTGGCCCCTTCATCGTCCTTGAGACGGACAGACACAAGGAAGATAAAGGTCTGGAGATAATTCCAGAAGTGTTGTCGACCAAGGCACATAAGAGGAGCAGAGGAAAAGTCTCAGTCAGTGTCCGAAACACAACAGCCTCACCTGTGAAGGTGCCAGCCAGAGTGTTGCTGGGACAGGTAAATCCAACAACCCCAGTCTCACCGTGTGGTATCATGGGAGGACAAGAAGGAAAGATTCCTTTGGAAGAGTTCTACTCGAAAAACACACCCCTCACACCTGCTTGGATGGAGAGGGCCAAAGCTCAGCTCCTAAGGTGGAAAACTGCCTTTTCCAAAAGTGAATTCGATGTGGGGCTTGCAAAGAGTGCTGAACACAAGATTCGATTGGAGGAAGTCAAACCCTTCCAAGAGAGAGTCAGACGGATTCCACTTTGAGATCTGGAAGACCTGCGGGAACAGCTGGCTGAGCTGAAGAGGACAGGGATTATCAGAGAGTCCCGGAGTCCATATGCCTCCCCAATAGTAGTCGGGAAGAAGAATGGGTCATTACGGTTGTGTATTGACTACAGGACACTGAACCGAAGGACCATTCCTGACCAATACACCACACCTCGGATAGAAGATGCCTTACAGAGCCTGTCAGGGGCAAAATGGTTCAGTGTGCTGGTCCTGAAAAGCGGATATTACCAGATTCCCATGCACCCTGAAGATAGGGAGAATACCGCTTCCATTACCCCTGTGTGATTCTTTGAATTAAATCGCATGCCGCAAGGTCTGTCTGGGGCCCCAGCAACTTTTCAAAGATTGATGGAGAAGACTGTGGGCGACATGAACTTGATCGAAGTACTGGTGTATTTGGATGATGTCATAGTGTTTGGCAGAACACTGAAAGTGCACGAAGAGCGCCTGGTGAAAGTTCTGAAGAGACTCCATGATGAAGGCCTGAAGCTCTCCATAGAAAAATTCTATCAACCTTCAGTAAACTACTTAGGCCACATCGTATCCACTGATGGAGTGGCCGCAGACCCTCAGAAGCTAAAAGCTATCACCTCTTGGCCCAGACCCACGAATGTGACCGAGCTTAGGTCATTTTTAGGGTTTTGTTCATACTACCGGAGGTTCGTAGAAGGGTTTGCCAAGATAGCTCACCCACTCACTGAGCTATTGAAGAACCAAGAGGAAGCTGGTGTAGACTCAGATAAACCTGGAAAACCAAAAGAGGGTCCCAGGAAGAAGAGGGAGTCCATCCAGGACCAGTGGAATCCGCAATGTGAAGAGACTTTCAGACAGCTAAAGTGGAGTCATACCACTGCTCCGGCCTTAGCTTATGCGGATCCTACCAGGCCCTATGAACTGCTTGTGGATGCCAGATGAGACGGGCTGAGCAGAGTGCTCTACCAAGAGCATGAGGGACATTTAAGACCCATTGCTTATGTGAGCCGGAGCTTAGCACCTGCTGGAAGGAATTACCCCACCCACAAACTTGAATTCTTGGCCTTGAAGTGGGCTGTGGTGGACAAGCTAAAAGACTATTTGTATGGGGCTGAATTTGTGAGAAAGACAGACAATAACCCTCTCACGTACTTGCTCATTCAGACCAGGGAAGAGACTTCGAAAGCACTCTGATTATTATTATTATTATTATACAGGATTTATATAGCGCCAACAGTTTACGCAGCACTTTACAATATAAAAGGGAGACAATACAGTTATAATACAATAAGATACAAGAGGATTAAGAGGGCCCTGCTCAGAAGAGCTTACAATCTAATAGGGTGGGGCAGGTGGTACAAAAGGATGTAACTGTGGGGAATGAGCTGATGGAAGTGGTAAATGATTAGTTAGAGACGTTATAGGCTTTCCTGAAGAGATGAGTTTTCAGGGATCGCCTGAAGGTAGCAAGAGTAGGGGATAGCCGGACAGGTGGAGGTAGCGAGTTCCAGAGGATGGGAGAGGCTCTGGAGAAATCCTGGTGATGAGCATGAGAGGAGGAGATGAGAGAGCTTGAGAGTAGAAGGTCTTGAGAAGAGCGGAGAGGACAATTTGGGTGATATTTGGAGACAAGATTGGTGATGTAGCTCGGGGCAGAGTTGTGAGTGGCTTTGTATGTTGTGGTTAGTATTTTGAATTTAATTTGCTGGGTGATTGGGAGCCAGTGTAGGGATTGGAGGAGAGGGTTGGCAGACACTGAGCGGTTGGTAAGGTGGGTAAGTCTGGCAGCAGCATTCATGATAGACTGAAGAGGGGATAGCCTATGGGGAGGCAGGCCAATAAGAAGGGAGTTGCAATAGTCAAGGTGAGAGATAACAAGGGAGTGACTGAGGAGCTAGGTGGTTTCATTTGTTAAAAGGGGCGAATTTTAGAGATGTTACGGAGGTGAATTCTACAAACTTTTGACAACTAATGGATTTGAGGCTGAAATGACAAGTCAGAGTCTAGGATTACACCTAGTACCCTGGCATGAGAGGAGGGACTGATGGTTGCATTGTTGATTTTGATGGAAAAGTCATGGAGGGGGGCACGGGCGGGGGGAATATTAATAGCTCAGTTTTAGAGAGATTTAGTTTAAGGAAGTGGTGCGACATCCATGCTAATATGTCAGTAATTTAGTAATGCGAGAGGAGACTGAAGGAGTGAGGTGAGGAGTAGATAGATAGATTTGGGTGTCATCGGCATATAAGTGGTACTGGAAGCCATGGGCGGTTATCAAGTGACCAAGGGAGGAGGTGTAGATAGAGAAGAGAAGGGGTCCAAGAACAGAGCCTTGGGGGACCCCTACAGAAAGGGCAATGGAGAGGAGGAGACAGAGTTGTAGGTGACACTGAAGGAGCGCTGTGATAAATAGGCAGAGAACCAGGATAGAGCAGAATCTCGGAGGCAGAGGGAATGTCATTTATTGAGAAGGAGCGGGTGGTCAACAGTATCAAAGGCTGCAGAGCGGTCAAGTAGTAGGAGTATGGAGTACTGGCTGTTGGTTTTAGAAGTTAGTAAATCGTTAGTGAGTTTTAGTAAGGCAGATTCTGTGGAGTGCTGTGAGCGAAAGCCAGACTGTAAAGGGTCAAGGAGGTTATTTTCACTGAGGTAGGAGCTAAGACGGTTGTAGACTAAGTGTTCTAGAATAGGGATGAGCTTCGTGTTCGAGTCAAACCCATGTTTGACTCGAACATCGGCTGTTCGGTCGTTCGCCGAATTGCGAACGATATGGGCCGTTCGCGCCAAATTCGCGTGGCGCGTCACGGCCCATAATTCACTGCGGCATCGGAGTGCATTGCTTGCTGATGATTGGCCAAGCATGCACTATGACCCGCATGCTTGGCCAATCACAGCGCCGCCTTAACAGAGAGCCGTAATTGGCCAAAGCCAAGGAGGCTTTGGCCAATTATGGCTCAGGGGATTTAGTACACGCCCCACACTATATAAGGCCGCCTGCACGGCGGCCCTGTGCAGTGTGTTCCGGTGTGCTTAGAGAGAGAGAGAGAGAGAGACAGTGTCATTTCATTTGAGTTAGCTAGATTAGGCAGGACAGTCAGTCAGTTAGCTGCACTTAAAGTGTATTGTGTATATATATATGCATCCCAGGTGTTGCATATATATATATATATATATATATATATACACTGTATTCAGTTTAGCTAGATCCGTTCCTGTTATCTTCTAGACTATTTACATTTAGTGCAGTGCGTCCTGCTCACAGGGTTCAGCTAGATCCGTTCCTGTTATCTTCCTACTGACAGGCAGGCTTGTCTTGTTACAGTATATAAAGCTACCTGAAGAAAATTACTGGTGTTCTTTTGATCCTATTAGTACCACAGTCAGGCAGCTAGACTATTTACATTTAGTGCAGTGCGTCCTGCTCACAGTGTTCAGCTAGATCCGTTCCTGTTATCTTCTTACTGACAGGCAGGCTTGTCTTGTTACAGTATTTTGAAGAAAATTACTGGTGTTCTTTTGATCCTATTAGTACCACAGTCAGGCAGCTAGACTATTTACATTTAGTGCAGTGCGTCCTGCTCACAGTGTTCAGCTAGATCCATTCCTGTTATCTTCCTACTGACAGGCAGGCTTGTCTTGTTACAGTATATAAAGCTACCTGAAGAAAATTACTGGTGTTCTTTTGATCCTATTAGTACCACAGTCAGGCAGCTAGACTATTTACATTTAGTGCAGTGCGTCCTGCTCACAGTGTTCTGCAAAACCTACAAGTTAGTGGGGTGCGTCCTGCTCACAGTGTTCAGCTAGATCTGTTTCTGTTATCTTCTTACTGACAGGCAGGCTTGTCTTGTTACAGTAAATACAGCTACCTGAAGAAAATTGCTTGTGTTCTTTTGATCCTATTAGTACCACAGTCAGGCAGCTAGACTATTTACAGTTAGTGCAGTGCGTCCTGCTCACAGTGTTCAGTAGGGATGAGCCGAACACCCCCCTGTTCGGTTCGCACCAGAACATGCGAACAGGAAAAAAGTTCGTTCGAACACGCGAACACCGTTAAAGTCTATGGAACACGAACATGAATAATCAAAAGTGCTAATTTTAAAGGCTTATATGCAAGTTATTGTCATTAAAAGTGTTTGGGGACCCGGGTCCTGCCCCAGGGGACATGAATCAATGCAAAAAAAAGTTTTAAAAACGGCCGTTTTTTAAGGAGCAGTGATTTTAATAATGCTGAAAGTCAAACAATAAAAGTGTAATATCCCTTTAAATTTCGTACCTGGGGGGTGTCTATAGTATGCCTGTAAAGGGGCACATGTTTCCCGTGTTTAGAATAGTCTGACAGCAAAATGACATTTTGAAGGAAAAAACACATTTAAAACTACCCGCGGCTATTGCATTGCCGACAATACACATAGAAGTTCATTGATAAAAACGGCATGGGAATTCCCCACAGGGCAACCCCGAAGCAAAATTAAAAAAAAAAATGATGTGGGAGTCCCCCTAAATTCCATACAAGGCCCTTCAGGTCTGGTATGGATATTAAGGGGAACCCCAGCCAAAATTTAAAAAAAAAATGATGTGGGGTTCCCCCTAAATTCCATACCAGACCCTTCAGGTCTGGTATGGATTTTAAGGGGAACCCTGCGCCAAAAAAAAAAAATGGCGTGGGGTCCCCCCAAAAATCAATACCAGACCCTTATCCGAGCACGCAACCTGGCAGGCCGCAGGAAAAGAGGGGGGGACGAGAGTGCGCCCCCCCCTCCTGAACCATACAAGGCCACATGCCCTCAACATTGGAAGGGGTGCTTTGGGGTAGCCCCCCAAAACACCTTGTCCCCATGTTGATGAAGACAAGGGCCTCATCCCCACAACCCTGGCCGGTGGTTGTGGGGGTCTGCGGGCGGGGGGCTTATCGGAATCTGGAAGCCCCCTTTAACAAGGGGACCCCCAGATCCCGGCCCCCCCCTGTGTGAAATGGTAAGGGGGTACTTACCCCTACCATTTCACTAAAAAACTGTCAAAAATGTTAAAAATGACAAGAGACAGTTTTTGACAATTCCTTTATTTAAATGCTTCTTCTTTCTTCCTTCATCTTCTTCTGGTTCTTCTGGCTCTTTTGGTTCTTCCTCCGGCGTTCTCATCCAGCATCTCCTCCGCGGCGTCTTCTATCTTCTTCTCCTCGGGCCGCTCCGCACCCATGGCATGGGGGGGAGGCTCCCGCTCTTCCCTTCATCTTCTTCATCTTCTTCTTCTTCTTCATCTCTTCTTCCTTTCTTCATTTCTTCTCCGGGCCGCTCCGCAGCCATGCTGGCATGGTGGGAGGCTCCTGCTGTGTGACGGCGTCTCTTCGTCTGACGGTTCTTAAATAATGGGGGGCAGGGCCACCCGGTGACCCCGCCCCCCTCTGACGCACGGGACATGACGGGACTTCCCTGTGGCATTCCCCGTGACGTCACAGGGAAGTCCCGTCAAGTCACCGTGCGTCAGAGGGGGGCGGGGTCACCGGGTGGCCCCGCCCCCCATTATTTAAGAACCGTCAGACGAAGAGACGCCGTCACACAGCGGGAGCCTCCCTCCATGCCAGCATGGCTGCGGAGCGGCCCGGAGAAGAAATGAAGAAGAGAAGAAGGAAGAAGAGATGAAGAAGAAGAAGAAGATGAAGAGAAGAGCGGGAGCCTCCCCCCCATGCCATGGGTGCGGAGCGGCCCGAGGAGAAGAAGATAGAAGACGCCGCGGAGGAGATGCTGGACGAGAACGCCAGAGGAAGAACCAGAAGAGCCAGAAGAACCAGAAGAAGATGAAGGAAGAAAGAAGAAGCATTTAAATAAAGGAATTGTCAAAAACTGTCTCTTGTCATTTTTAACATTTTTGACAGTTTTTTAGTGAAATGGTAGGGGTAAGTACCCCCTTACCATTTCACACAGGGGGGGGGCGGGATCTGGGGGTCCCCTTGTTAAAGGGGGCTTCCAGATTCCGATAAGCCCCCCGCCCGCAGACCCCCACAACCACCGGCCAGGGTTGTGGGGATGAGGCCCTTGTCTTCATCAACATGGGGACAAGGTGTTTTGGGGGGCTACCCCAAAGCACCCTCCCAATGTTGAGGGCATGTGGCCTGGTACGGTTCAGGAGGGGGGGCGCACTCTCGTCCCCCCCTCTTTTCCTGCGGCCTGCCAGGTTGCGTGCTCGGATAAGGGTCTGGTATGGATTTTTGGGGGGACCCCACGCCGTTTTTTTTTTTTTTTTGGCGCGGGGTTCCCCTTAAAATCCATACCAGACCTGAAGGGTCTGGTATGGAATTTAGGGGGAACCCCACGTCATTTTTTTTTTTTAATTATGGCTGGGGTTCCCCTTAATATCCATACCAGACCTGAAGGGCCTTGTATGGAATTTAGGGGGACTCCCACATAATTTTTATTTTTTTTTTTTTTGGTTCGGGGTTGCCCTGTGGGGAATTCCCATGCCGTTTTTATCAATGAACTTCTATGTGTATTGTCGGCAATGCAATAGCCGCGGGTAGTTTTAAATGTGTTTTTTTCTTCAAAATGTCATTTTGCTGTCAGACTGTTCTAAACACAGGAAACATGCGCCCCTTTACAGGCATACTATAGACACCCCCCAGGTACGAAATTTAAAGGGATATTACACTTTTATTGTTTGACTTTAAGCATTATTAAAATCACTTGATCCATGTCCCCTGGGGCAGGACCCAGGTCCCCAAACACTTTTTATGACAATAACTTGCATATAAGCCTTTAAAATTTGCACTTTTGATTTCTCCCATAGACTTTTAAAGGGTGTTCCGCGGCATTCGAATTTGCCGCGAACACCCCAAATTGTTCGCTGTTCGGCGAACTTGCGAACAGCCAATGTTCGAGTAGAACATGAGTTCGACTCGAACTCGAAGCATATCCCTAGTGTTCAGCTAAACCTACAAGTTAGTGGGGTGCGTCCTGCTCACAGTGTTCAGCTAAACCTACAAGTTAGTGGGGTGCGTCCACCTCACAGTGTTCAGCTAAACCTACAAGCTAGTGGGGTGCGTCCTGCTCACAGTGTTCAGCTAGATCCGTTTCTGTTATCTTCTTACTGACAGGCAGGCTTGTCTTGTTACAGTAAATACAGCTACCTGAAGAAAATTGCTGGTGTTCTTTTGATCCTATTAGTACCACAGTCAGGCATCTAGACTATTTACAGTTAGTGCAGTGCGTCCTGCTCACAGTGTTCAGCTAAACCTACACGTTAGTGGGGTGCGTCCTGCTCACAGTGTTCAGCTAAAGCTACCTGTAGAAGGTTGGTGGTGTTCTCATACTACAGGCAGGCAGTTGATTTTGCTAGCTGCAGTATCAGTACATACATATACATATACATATACATATATCGAACTGTTTGACCACAGTGTTGGGTACATGCTCCAGGAGGATGCCCAGCATTTGGAAGGCTCTGATGATGATACTGAGCTCGATGAAGGCAGTAACATGAGCACGGACAGAGGGGGTGCCCAAGAAGGACAGCAATCTGGCAGTCATGCTCCCCCTGCTGCAGCATACTGCCAGGTTTGCTCCAGTGATGAGGAGGGAGGGGATGATGAGGTCACTGACTCAACGTGGGTGCCTGATAGGAGAGAGGAGGAGGAGGAGGCACATCACCAACGAGGTAGGATGCCCTCCAGGGGCCAGCCTAAGGGCAGCACACCCCAAAGCTCCACATGCGCAGGGCGCTGCAGTCTCTGCGCGTTATTCAAAAAGTTCTTTGGTGTGGGCTTTTTTTGAGATGAGTGCATCAGATCGCACCGCTGCTATTTGCAACATATGTCTCAAGCGTATCTCACGTGGCCAAAACATCTCCCGCTTGGGTACCACATGCTTGACCAGAAATATGTTGACCTGCCATGCAGTTCGTTGGCAAGCGTATCTAAAAGACCCACACCAAAGAACAAAGAGGACCTCTCCTTGCTCCTCATCAGCTGAGATTTTCAACCCCACTAGACCTTCAGTCCTCTCTGAGACCTGCACTGAGAGGAATGAAGGTGTAGAATTAGGTGTGTCACAGCCAAGTACTTGTGGGCAATCTGCTTTTGGTACACCGACGTCAGATTGTACCAGGCAAATTTCCCTGCCCCAGCTGCTGCACCGCCGAAAGAAGTTTGCTCCCAGCCATCCACATGCCCAGCGGTTGAATGCTAGCTTGGCAAAATTGCTAGCACTTCAACTGCTGCCTTTTCAGTTGGTAGACTCTGCCCCCTTCCGTGAGTTTGTGGAATGTGCGGTTCCTCAGTGGCAGGTACCCAAACGCCACTTTTTCTCATGGAAGGCGATTCCGGCTCTCTACCAGCATGTGGAAGGCAATGTCCATGCCTCGCTGGACAGGGCGGTCAGTGATAAGGTGCATATTACCGCTGATTCATGGTCCAGCAGGCATGGACAGGGACGTTACCTAAGTTTCACGGCGCATTGGGTGACTCTGCTGGCAGCTGGGAAGGATGCAGGACAAGGTGCAGTAGTGTTGGAGGTTGTTCCGCCACCACGCCTCCAAAATGCTAATGATTGTGACACACCTCTCTCCTCCACCCCCTCCTCTTCTTCTTCCTCCATGGCCTCTTCCTCGGAATTAGCGGTGCTCCGTAGTCGTTCAAGGGGCTACTCAAGTACGCAGGCCAAAAGATGCCATGCGGTGCTTGAGCTGGTGTGCTTGGGGGACAGGAGCCACACTGGGGCAGAGGTTCTGTCAGCTCTGCAGGGGCAGGTTCAGAGGTGGTTGACGCCACGCCAACTTAAGGCAGGAATGGTGGTTTGCGACAATGGCACCAACCTCCTCTCTGCCCTCCGACAGGGACAAATGACCCATGTGCCCTGTTTGGCTCACGTCCTTAACTTGGTGGTGCAGCGGTTCTTGGGCAGGTACCCGGGCTTACAGGATGTCCTGAGGCAGGCCAGGAAAGTCTCTGTGCATTTCCGCCGGTCATATAATGCCAGTGCTTGGCTGACGGACCTCCAAAAGGAGTTTAACCTGCCCAAGAACGGCCTAATCTGTGACATGCCCACCAGGTGGAACTCAACGTTGGCCATGCTGCAGCGGCTGCACACGCAGCAGAGGGCCATCAATGAGTACCTGTGCGACTATGGCACCAGGACAGGGTCAGGGGAGCTTGTTTTTTTTTCCCCATGCCAGTGGGCCATGATCAGGGATGCATGCACTGTCCTGTCACCATTTGAGGAGGCCACGAGGATGGTGAGCAGTGACAGTGCATGCATCAGTGACACTGTCCCCCTTGTCCACCTGTTGAAGCACACGCTGCGTGGAATAATGGACAGGGCACTTGAGGCAGAACAGAGGCAGGAAGAGGAGGACTTCCTTAGCTCTCAAGGCCCCCTTTATCCAGACAGTGTTCCTGCATGCCCGCCGATCACACAGGAAGAGGACGAGGAGGAGGAGGAGGAAGATTGTGTCAGTATGGAGGTGGAGCCTGGCACTCAGCATCAGCAGCAGTCTTTAAGGGATCAGTCCCAAGAAACACATGGACTTGTACGTGGCTGGGAGGAAGTGGCTGCGGACCATGTCGTCCTTAGTGACCCAGAGGACTCCGGATCGAATGCCTCAGCAAACCTACGCTGCATGGCCTCCCTGATCCCGCAAAGCCTGCGTAAGGATCCTCATATTCGTGGTATCAAGGCGAAGGACCAATACTGGCTGGCAACCCTCCTTGATCCACGTTACAAGGGTAAGGTTGCGGACCTTATCTTGCCATCGCAGAGGGAGCAGAGGATGAAACATCTTCGGGAGGCCTTGCAGAAAGGTCTGTGCAACGCGTTCCCAGAGACTGGGAGGTTACAAACTCCTGTTTCTGGACAACGTGTTGCTGAGGCTTCGGTCAGTCAAAGAAGGAGCGGTGGAGAAGGTGGCCGTCTGACCGATGCGTTCAGACAATTTTTTGGTCCGCAGCCCCAAGGTATGATCGGTTCCAGCAACCATCGCCAGAGTCTGTTTTACATGGTGCAGGAATACCTTGGGGCAAGATCAGACTTGGACACCTTTCCCGCCGAAAATCCTCTGGGTTACTGGGTCTTGAGGATGGATCACTGGCCAGAGCTTGCACAGTATGCAATTGAGCTACTGGCCTGTCCTGCATCCAGCGTTCTTTCGGAATGCACATTCAGTGCTGCTGGAGGCGTGGTAACCGATCACAGGGTGCGTCTGTCCACTGACTCGGTCGATCGACTGACCTTCATAAAAATGAATCAGTCTTGGATCACCACCAGCTACCAAGCACCTGATGCTGATGTAACCGAATATTTTTTTTTTAAATCTCAGATCCCTTCAAAGACTGCCTATGCTGATGCTGAGTGACTATCCCTGAGTAATTATCCTCCTCCTCCTCAATCATCACGCTGATAGCTTGTAAGAACATTTTTGGTTCTGGGCGCCACCACCAGTGCCCAAGGCCCAATTTTTCAGCCCCTGTTTAACAGGGGCGTGTAATTACAATTTTTGATGCAATACTTTGCAGCAGGGCTCGTTCCTGCGTTCCAACTAGAGTGTCTGTGAGGGGTTGCAGTGTTGTGGCACCAGCACCAGTGCCTAAGGCCCATTTTTTCTGCCCCTGTTTAACAGGGGCGTGTAATTACAATTTTTGATGCAATACTTTGCAGCAGGGCTCGTTCCTGCGTTCCAACTAGAGTGTCTGTGAGGGGTTGCAGTGTTGTGGCACCAGCACCAGTGCCTAAGGCCCATTTTTTCTGCCCCTGTTTAACAGGGGCGTGTAATTACAATTTTTGATGTAATACTTTGCAGCAGGGCTCATTCCTGCATTCCAACTAGAGTGTCTGTGAGGGGTTGCAGTGTTGTGGCACCAGCACCAGTGCCTAAGGCCCATTTTTTCTGCCCCTGTTTAACAGGGGCGTGTAATTACAATTTTTGATGCAATACTTTGCAGCAGGGCTCGTTCCTGCATTCCAACTAGAGTGTCTGTGAGGGGTTGCAGTGTTGTGGCACCAGCACCAGTGCCTAAGGCCTAATTTTTCAGCTCCTGTTCAACAGGGGCATGTAATTACAATTCTTGATCTAATATTTCACAGCAGGGCCCTGTGAGGGCTTACAGTGTTGTGGCCACAGCAACACCTAAGGCCCAAATTTCTGCTGAGTATATAGGGCAGGACCCTACTTTCAAACAACTAACTTACAAACGACTCCTACTTGCAAACGGAAGGAGACAACAGGAAGTGAGATGAAATCTACCCCTAGGAAGGGAAATTCTCTCCTGTAAGAGTTAATATGGGAAAAACATTTCTCCTTTCCACTGATGCTTTCCAATCCTTGTTCCACAAAAAAACCCAAATTTTCAAAAAACATTTTTCATTGGGACAAAAAGTGAGGTGAAATCTTCTGAAGAGGAGGAAAGACAGCAAAACAAATGTCACAGGGGTGATAACCCTTCCCTATGTTTTCCAATAAGCTTAAAAAAGATTTTTTGGCTGGAGCTAAACACGTTAAAAATGTACCCGTTCAAAATTACAAAGAGATTCTACTTAACAACAAACCTACAGTCCCTGTCTTGTTTGCACCGCATGTATACTGCTGTTCAGAGTATATAGGGCCTGGTGGCCCCACACCTTTCCTTATTTTAATTTGGGTGCGGGGTTCCCCTTAATATCCATACAAGACCCAAAGGGCCTGGTAATGGACTGGGGGGTACCCATGCCGTTTGTCTCACTGATTTTCATCCATATTGCCAGGACCCGACATTACATTAAACCCGCAAGCAGTTTTAAATGAGATTTTTCCTTTAAAAATGACATTTGGTGCAGGGACTGTTCTAAACACGGGAAACACGCGTCACTTTACAGGCATACTATAGACACCCCTTCAGGTACGATATTTAAAGGAATATTTCACTTTTTTTTTTCACTTTAAGCATTATTAAAATCACTGCTCCCGAAAAAATGGCCGTTTTTAAAAGTTTTTTTTGCATTGATACATGTCCCCTGGGGTAGGACCCGGGTCCCCAAACCCTTTTTAGGACAATACCATGCAAATTAGCCTTTAAAATGAGCACTTTTGATTTCGAATGTTCGAGTCCCATAGACGTCAATGGGGTTCTAACGTTCGTGCGAACTTTCGGTCCGTTCGCAGGTTCTGGTGCGAACCAAACCGGGGGGTGTTCGGCTCATCCCTATTCTAGAAGTTTAGAGGTGAATGGGAGCAATGAGATGGGTCTTAAGTTGTTCAGGTTGGTAGGGTCCAGTGAGGGCTTTTTAAGTATGGGAGTGATCTGCGCATGTTTTAGAGGGGAAGGGAAGGTGCCACTAGAGAGGGAGAGATTGAAGATGTGAGTGAGGGAGCATAGGATAGATAGAAGAAGAGGGTGACTGTAGTACAGTAGTTTTGAGGGAACAGGATCCAGGGGACAATTGGTTAAGTGAGCATCTGAGAAAAGTTTTGTAACCTCTTCAGTAGTAGCCAATTCAAAAGAGGAGAGTGTTGAATGTGCTGTTAGGCAAGGTATGTTGGGTGGGGAAGATGTACGCACAGTAGAGGTATCCTCATGAATTGCATCAATCTTGTCTTTGAAGTGATTGGCAATCTCTTGGGCAGTGAGTGAGTTAGTGGGCAGAGCGGGTGGGGGACGAAGCAGAGAGTTAAAGGTTGAGAAGGGTCAACGGGGACTGGATGACAAGGAATTAAAAAGAGAGACAATATAGGCTTGTTCGGCAGCATGGAGGCATGAATTGTATTTTAGAAGGGCAGATTTATATAGGGTAAAGTCTTGCAGGCATTTGGTTTTACGCCACAGTCATTCAAGAGCACAGCAATGTCTCTTGAGATTTCTAGCGTTGTCAGTTTGCCAGGGTTGTAACGGTCGGGGCCTGATTCTGCATGTGGTTAGAGGAGCAAGTGCATCTAGTGATGATGAGAGTGAACTGCTGTAGACAGAGGTGGCCAGGTCAGGACAGGACAGGGGAGAGATTATGTCATATAGGTGGTCAGTAGCAGAATAGAGCAGAGAAGGGTTAAAGTGGCGAAGGTTTCTACAAGTAATTGTTTACTGCTTGGAGGGATGGGTGGTTGGAAGCAAGGATACAGTCTTGTAAACGACTGTTGGATCTACTAGGTATTCAGAAGTCTACGACCACTCCCTACCACCCACAAGGGGACCCTCATCCAGAGAGGTTTAACAGAACCTTCTCAACATGTTGGGGACACTGGCCTCTGAACAGAAACCGCATTGGAGTAAGCACATCACTGCCTTAGTACACGCTTACAACAGCACTAGGAGTGACGCTACAGGGTATTCACCCTACTGCCTGATGTTTGGGCGGGAAGCCAGGTTACCGATAGATTTGGCTTTTGGAACCCCTTTGGATCACACCTCAGAGACTTCTCATCGAGGATATGTGAATAGATTGTGGAAGAGTCTGAAGACCGCATATACCAGAGGAAGTAGGAACAAGAGGAACTTCGACCTCATAATACAGATTCAGGACCTGCAACCTGCTGATCGAGTCCTATTGAGAAATTTGGGCATCCCAGGGAAACATAAGCTGGCTGACCGTTGGAGGTCACAGTCATATGTTGTGTGTAGACAGCTTCCAGGGATCCCAATGTATCAGATCAGACTGGGGAGGACTGGACCACTTAAGACCTGGCATCGGAATCACCTTCTTCCTCTCACAAAGGCGGTCAGGATAACTTCACGGGAGGATCTACCATCTACATCCACTGCTGTACGTTGACCAGTAACTAGGTCTCGGCCTAAACCCTTAGAAACTGAAGACTGTGAGGGAGAAAAAACAGAGATAAGCTGGCTGTGGTCATGGAAGATACCCGAAGCTGAAGCCGGTGTTTCACCTCAGGCAGTAGGAGGAAATAATGGGACTCTTAGGGCAGAAGACTCAGAATTTGTGCCACTAACTGGGCACTCTGAAGAGCAATTGACTCCTACTGACAGTGAAGTGCAAAAGCCTGAATTGAGAAATGAGGATGCTTGCTCAAGAGTGGTAAAAATGCCCAAAGGACAAAGGGTTAAAAGAGAAATTCGCCCACCAAAAAGACTAACCTACGATACGTTGGGCGAATGTTCTGAAGTGACCCAAGTTACCAACAAAAAAAACTCTGAGATGGCTGGTCCCTCTAATACCAATTCAGAAAGGGAAAAGCCCATCTCACCCCTTGACACATCTGTACCAGACACCATAGTGTCAGCAGTGGGTACACAGAACAGTCTCCCATCATATGAGAATTGGTGGGAGGCTCCTCTGTTGGTATTTTACAATCGCCTAGAGGCAAAAATGTGTTATAGAGATAAGATTTTAAATGTCTTTGGGGACCAAAGATTTAAAGCAGGGGGAGTATGTAGCGCTGACATTTTTGCTTTCTAATGCCATATAATGCAAAGGTGATAGACAATGTTATATACTGGTATTTGGTTCCCTCCAGTGGTAAAAATGTGAATAGACTTCTTTATTTTTCACACACAAGATGAGCAGAAAGTGACTTACTGTTTACCTTGTGAAAGAACTCACTTACCCAGAATGCTCACCTACCTACCCGTGAACACTGGGTGACTGAACTGCATGCTGGGTAGGCAATAAAAGGGCCAGTGTGGCCATTTTACTTCTCTTGTTCCTGGGACGCATGGTCTGTCAGCGGGGCCCTGTGGGTGTGTGTGTCCCACAGAGCCACGGCCTACATTGTGCGGAGCGAACTTGAAGCCTGAGGAGAAGTTCACACCACAGCCTGCTGGAGCAGCAGTGTGGTCAGATCGGGAAGGATCCAGAGACCCTTGATGGAGGTAACAAAGGACTCCCGGTCATCTTGTGAACGGAACAGCATGACAGCGTGGCTGCAGCAAACAAACTGAGATCTTGTGGAGCGGAGGCATCCATCTGTCTGGACCTAGTGTGGTGAGAGGGCTGATGCCCAGAAGTTTGTACCACATTTCACACATTTAGACTGATTGCAAAGTGTTGCTGGGACTAGTAGTCCCATGGAACAGTTCAGTTAAATAGAGTTACACTTACACAGGCCTCAAGCCTCATTTCATTACCAAGTGACTGCTGCTGGAAGTTCATTCCCAGGGAAGGAGTTCACAAATACTTTACATGATTGAAGTGACTGCTGTATATTATTCTACACTGCTTTATTGGTTGTAAATCCTGCAGATTATAAGTATTACAATACAATAGCTAGCAGAAGACAGAAGACTACATCTTTTATCACAAGGCCTTGCATTTATTCACAATAAGTAAGGACTGTATTATAAAGCAGGGGGAGCTCCTTAGTAACCGTGTTGTACTGGATGGATAGCTTTACATTTCCCTGTTCATTACAGCGTGCTGGAAGTGGGAAGGTATTCAGGCCAAGACATTGTCATTCTGAGCATTGGTGCCACTTGGAGACGTGCCAGAGAGGGTCATCCAAGAGTTCTTTATATGTTTAGAGATCTTGAGTACCCACTGTGTTGTTGCATTATGTTTGTGTGACGGTACAGCATTATAATTATTGTTTTATACCGGTTCCAGTAAAGAATACATTCTGGTTAAGTACCATTGGTGTGAAGCATTGTCCCTTTTCCCTGCAGGTGGAACAAGGGATATCAAAAGTAAAGGTGAAGGTACACTATTGTAATATTGTACATTGTGTGGTTATCCTTTGTTGCTAGCTTCACACCAACACTATACCACAGCTGTATCAAAGGGATTGAGCCAGGTATTGGGGGTGTAGGAGCAGAGTACAGGCCCAATCAAAACCAGCAGCTCCTTAGGGGGTAAGTGCTACATAGACATTCCAAGGTATTTAGTAAGAGGCATGGTTAGTTTTTTAAGGTTGTCATTTTTCCCCACAATTCTTTGCAAAATGAAGATTTTTATTATTTTTATATTTTTTTTCACACCAAATTGTCATTATAAAAGGTTATTTCTCTCAAATGACATGTACATTCCACAAATGACACCCCAAAATATATTCTGCTACTCCTCCTGAGTATGGCAATACCACATGTGTGAGACTTTTACACAGCCTGGCCACATACGGAGGCCCAACATTGAAGTAGCACATTCAGGCGTTCTAGGAGCATAAATTACACATCTAATCTCTCAACCACCTATTACATTTTGAAGGCCCTGGAACACCAGCACAATGAAAACGCCCACAAAGTGACCCCATTTTGGAAAGCAAACACTGCAACGTATAATCTATGAGGCATAATGAGTCTTTTGAATGGTTCATTTTTTCCAGAAGTTTTTGGAAAATGTGGAAATAAATGAAAATGTAATTTTTTTACACAAAGTTGTCCAGTTCCAAGATATTTCCAACACATAGCATGTACATAGCAAAAATGAAAGACCCAAAATATATTCTGCTACTCCTCCTGAGTATGGCAATACCACATGTGTGAGACTTTTACACAGCCTGGCCCAACATTGAAGTAGCACATTCAGGCATTCTAGGAGCATAAATTACACATACATTTAAATTTATCTAATTTCCTTACAATCTATCACACTTTGAAGTTCCTTCATATTTATAACACATAGCATGAACATACCAAGAATTACACCGTAAAATACATTCTGCTGAGCAAAGGGTAAACAAAAGATTACCTGTGGTTTTAGCAGTGCAGTTGTCCACAGGAGGAGAGCCCTGATCCAGGCAGCAGGCAGGGACGTGGTCAGCGACAGTGAATGGAATTGTCCAGGCAGCAGGCAGGAATATTGTCCATAGTCAGTACAGGCAGGAAAACTGTCCATATACAGTCCAGGGTCAGTGCAAGTAGAGACATTGCCAGCAGTGCCAAAATATTGGTCCTGGTAGTAAGCAGGAACATGATCCAAGTAGCAGGCCAGGAAAGTATGGAGACAGGGGTAGAGGCTTCTCCCACCTAAATCTCTTTGAAGCCTCCGAGTCTCCAGACCCTAATCTGGGAATGAGAAAACTAAAAAATGATTTTTCTTCATCCAGAAAAACATTTCTGGAGCCCCTCACATATGTGAGACCCTTGTGTTCCCACTAGCATAGCAGGGTAAATGATCAGTCCAAGAGGCAGGCAAAAAACATGGTCAAACAGTCCAGGGTCCCAGAGCAGGCAGAGGTAGGTACAGTTTAGCATTAGGCAGAAGCTTGGTCGTATAACAGGCCAGGGTCAGTTCCGGAGAAGGCAGAGGTATGTTTATCATTAGGCAGAAGCTTGGTCGTATAACAGGCCAGGGTCAGTTCCATAGAAGGCAGAGGTATGTACAGTTCAGTGCAGTGGCATAGGGGGTGTGGAGGAAAAACGACAGGAAATGAGAATTACATTTACCATACTTCCTTAATGATGTAGAGAAGTATGGTAATGGTGGAAACATTCACCTATACAGAGGCCTGGTTGGGAGGGACATTGGGGACAATAATATGTGGTGTCTCTTCTAACTCCTCCTCTGGAGCACACCCGACATTTCTTCTGACGTCTGTTACCTGTTTCGGGGGGGATTTTCTCAGGAAAGTGGCGTTCGTGAATTCTGCTCACGGAATCAGAACGAATATTTTTTGGTGGGTTTCCAGGGTACAAAAGGGCGGAGATTACTTGTTCCTGGTAGTGCAGATAGGATATGGGGGTCTCAGTAGATTTTCTAGTAAATAACATAAGTATTATGCATGGACAAACTGAAAAAATAAATGGACACTTTTTTATACCAATGACGGGATTTTCTTGTGGAAAGGTAGGGTTCAATCATCTGATTATTGAAGTCCACTCCCCCATAAACAAATTATAGTCATAGATACAAGCTGGCTTCTGGATTGGGCCGTTTCTTCTGGAGACTTCCACCTAGGTGTCATTATGGATTGACATGAGCATGTGGACGTTTAGTCTGTCCCTCCACTTGACAGCCAATAGCTCCTGGTTCCGCAAAGACGCCATCTCCTCATAGCCTTTCATTGACAAGTTTTTGCGGGAAGCCCTTTCTATTGGCTCTTACTGTACCACATGCTGGGGTATCCCTCCGGTGAAGATTGCGGAAGAGGGGCAAGCTTGTATTAAAAATTATCCACATAAAGATGGTATCCCTTTCCAAGGAGTGGATAGACAAGCTCCCAGACAACTTTGCCACTGGCTCCAATATACTCTGGACATTCAGGGGGATGCTGTTGGGAGTCCTTCCCTTCATACACCCAAGAGGCGTAAGTTCACCCCGTGGCTTGGTCACAAAGTTTGTACATTTTTACCCCATATCGGGCCCTTTTGCTAGGAATAAACTGTTTGATGCCCAGCCTGCCTGAGAGGGACTCATCCACGGATATATTCTGTTCGGGGGTATATAACTGGGGGAATTTTTCAGAGAAATAATTTAGGAGTGGCCAAATTTTAAATAATTTGTCAAAAGCTGGGTCATTTCGGGGAGGGCACTGGGTGTTGTCATTATAGTGGAGTAAAATAGTGTAAAAAACTACGCTATAAGAACCAAACTAAATTAAACTAAATTGAAAAAGTGGTAGCAGGATGATTGACACCCGACCCACATGTAGGGAGCAGCAATTAATATGTACACATCAATACACATGCAAACAGGAAAAAATATAAAAAAAATTGCGCTACCCTTAAAAAATATATATAGTACTGTGAAAATATATATGTGAAAACCTACGTGATAATAATAACATACAGGTCATAAGTTAAATTGGTGAATTAATATACGGCGTGAACCATGAAGAATGTCAAGTGATCGATAAACATAAATCGGCAAACGATCATTAATCAATGGACAATATAGTGTAGTGAGCACGAGTAAAAATAAAAAATAAAGTCCAACAAAATAGCATAAATCAATAACAACAATAAAAAATGTCCAGTGGTCAATAAATAGTAATGGCAAACGATCAATGATCAATGAACAATATAGTGTAGTGAGCACCAGTGAAAATAAAAATTAAAGTCCAACAAATTAGCATGAATTGGTGAAACGGTTCCTGTTTCCCAATAGTGAGGTCCACCACCACAAATCAACGAGAATGCACCCTTACTGGAATACCATGATCCCCCATCACAGAGGACCAGGGAAGACATGTATTGTCCTAAACCCCGGCTCCATGGGATGGCAAGCAGACACCAGATGGTAGGAAATCACCCAAGGCAGCTCGAACCGGCAAAGCAAAGTCGTGGCACATAGGAGAAAATCGATGCTCCTATGCTGTTACTTTCAGTGATTTCTTCTCTTTCTCTCCAAGAGAGAGATAGATTATTTTATTTATTATTATTTTTATTATTTTCACTGGTGCTCACTACACTATATTGTCCATTGATTACTGATCATTTGCCGATTGATGTTTATCGATCACTGGACATTCTTCATGGTTCACGCCGTATATTAATTCACCAATTTAACTTATCACCTGTATGTTATTATTATCACGCAGGTTTTCACATATATATTTTAACAGTACTATATATATTTTTTAAGGGTAGTGCGATTTTTTTATATTTTTTCCTATTATAGTGGAGGAACTGCAAAATCATAAGGTATCTTGATTTTAGCATAATCGATGAGAAGAGTGGCATGCGGTGGATGGGTTTGCTAGACCAATAGGAGTACAATTCTTTTTTTGTGGGTCCCATAGTAAAAGTTAGGCCTAAGAAAATTTTGAATTCCTCTACGGTAAGTTCCCTCCACTCAAAGGGACAGGCGTAACTAGAACCAGGGTTGCTTACTATGTACTGCTGTGCATAAAGGTTGCACTGGGCCACAATGGTCGATAGTAAGTCTTCGGTGAAAATCAAATGAAAAAAATGAAGCATGACAAAATCATCTGTGTTCACCTGGACACCTGGCTGGGTGGTAAAAGGGGGGATATTTGCTGCTCCAGAATTAGGGGGAAGCCACGGGGGGTTTTGAAAGGCATTGGGAAGGCTGGCATGGCCCCTATCCCTTTGGAGCTGAGATGACACCCTACTGGTGCCTGGCCTTTGTTTCAGTGGCACTGTGCTTGAGGTGGACAGCACTGCACTTGAGATGGACAGCACTGCTCTCAAGGTGGACGGCACTGCTCCTGAGGTGGACGGAACTGCGCTTGAGGTGGATGGCCCTGCGCTGCTGGTAGTAGGCTGCTGCTCCATGCCAGAACGCCTTCTTTTCACGGGCACATGTTCCTCTTACGATTCTATATCAGACCCACTGCTTGTCATAGGTTCATAGGCTGAATCCGAATCGGACTGAGACTCAGAGAGCTCCCCACTGCTCTCATCGGACATGCTTAGATGCTGGTAGGCCTCCTCGCTAGTAAAATATTTTTTGCCATACTGGTGGCTGGTGAGGCTGCACTGCAGAGTACTGATGTGCACTATTGGGCACTGTAGTGGCACTAATGAGTTGCACTGATGGCACAGTAGTGGCACAGATAGGCACTGATTATACTGTAGTGGGACTGATTGTACTGCGGTGACACTGATGGTACAGATAAGCACTGTGGTGGCACTGGTGGACACAGGCAGCACTGGTGGGCACAGGTGGGCACAGGTGGCACAGGTGGGCACAGGCGGCACTGGTGAGCATTGTTTACACTGATGTGGCACTGCAGTGGTGCAGATGAGCACTGATGGGCACAGATAGCACTGATGGGCACAGATGGCACTGGTGTGGTACTGGTGTGGCTCTGATTGCACTGCTGTGGCTCTGGTGGCACAGAGGTGGCACAGGAGGCACAGGTGGCACAAGTGGAACAGATGGCACAGATGTGGCACAGATGACACTGTTGTAGCACTGTTGGGCACTGTTGTGGCACTGTTGGGCACTGCTGGGCACTGATATATATTAAAAAAACTCACAGTTGGGTACACGATAGCTCTCCTCTCCTCTCACGCTGCATTGGTGTGAGGAGAGGAGAGCGATGAACTCCTGATGTCCCTCTTTCCCTGCATTGTTTACATTTGTGATTGCTCCATCATTGAACGGAGCAATCATGTGGTAAAGGGTCATTGTCATTGGCCCTTTACCGTGTTCCATGTTGCGCCGGGTCCCGTGAACCCAGCGAGCACGGATGTTCCCGTGTGCACGCCCCAGGGGGCGTGCGGAATGGTTTCCTGGGAGGACATTAGTGTACGCCCTCCCAGAGTTATCAAACCGCCCTGTAGCCATCTTTCGGCTATGCACCAGTTGGTAACTGGTTAAAGATAATCTGCTTTTAAACTGTGTAAAAAAAATATTTCTACACTGAAATATATTTAAAAGTCTGAGAAGAGATAAATGCCCCATCTCTGTACAACTAGGTGCCAACACAACTGTTCATGCTCAGACCTGCAAACTACTCTCATTTTAGCTCCCATGGCTTTTTTACGGGGCGCTAAAGTAAATACCAAAATGAGCGCTGGGTTAAAGAGCGTTTTTTGGGAGTGAAAATGAGAGTTATGTAGCCCAATGCAAGTTTCAGCCATTGATTCTAATGATACAATTTTAACTTCCCCAAATAAATACTTTTCTTGCTGAGATAAAATGTATCTTTCTCTGAAATAAATTGTTATTGCAACAATGTTGCTTCTACTTAATCTCTATTTTATTTTTAAGCATGCTAGAATGTGGAATGTTTTCATGTTTTGGTAAAATATATTTTTCTCTGCCACTTTCACTTGTTAGGCCTCATGTACACTGCTGCTGGGAAAAGGACATTTAGGAGCAGTTGAGCATTTTTTTCAACTGCTCCTGAACTCTCTTCTATGTTATCTTATCAGTATATGTACATAGGTTTGTTTATAGTCGTTTCTAGGCAGTTGAGTTTAGAGACTTTTTTTGTCGAATTGTATGCGATGTAGGAACCCGCACTGGATTCGCAGGGTTCCTGCATCGCTCCAATGTGGCCCTGACCCTAGGTTCACACATATGCATTTTTAGTGCATTTTGCAGTTTGCATAAACGCTGTACAGTCCATTTAACAAGGTTTCCTATGGTACTAGTCCACATCCATGCGTTTTGCGGCCAGTGCATTTTTAGAAATAGTTGGGGACTTTTTTTGCGATTTGTGGGTAGATTTCAATGGAACCGCACCAGAAATGCAACTCTTGCATTTGGGATGCGATTTTTGATGTATTTTGCAGTTCATATATTAACACTGTATATAGCTGGTTGCTAACCGGGGTGCCGTCAAGCCATCCGCCGTGTCCTTAACAACCAATGAGTCATCAGCTGTCAGCGGCTTCCCCACTGAAAGTTAAAAAAAATTCCACCAAAAAAATTGCAAAAAAACTGTGTGGGGTTCCCCCCCAGGTCTGTACTAGGCCCTTTGAGTCTAGTATGGATTCAGAGCAGACCCCCCAAAAAAAGTTTTAAAAAATGGATGTTTTTTCAAGAGCAGTGATTTTAATAAAAATGAAATATTCCTTTAAATATTGTGCCTGGGGGGTCTCCTTAGTCTGCCTGTAAAATAGCACATCTTCCCAGTATTTATAATAGTACCACAGCAAATTACATTTCTAAAGGAAACAATAAAAATGAAAAATTCCTTTAAATATCGTGCCTGGGGAGTGTCCTTAGTCTGCCTGTAAATTAGTGCATCTGGTCGATGTGTTAAACTGCTCGTGGTGGTAATGTATTGTCTGATCCCTGCAATATAGATATCTATATTGAAATATATATAGATATATAGAAATCATTAAAAAAAACAGTGTGAGTTCCACCCCTAGTCCACAATAGGACCTTTGGGTCTGGTATGAATATTAAGGGGAACTCCACACCAAATTGTTAAAAAAAATTGTGTTGGGGTCATCCTAAAATCCATACCAGGCCCTTCAGGTATGGTGTGGATATTAAGGGGAACCATGCGCCAAAATTTAAAAAAAAATGGCGTGGGGGTTCTCCCCAAAATTCACACCAGGCTCTTCAGGTCTGGTATGGATTTTAAGGGGAACCCAGTGCCAAAATAAAAAAATGCCGTGAGGGTCCCCCCAAAATCCATACCAGACCCTTATCCAAGCATGCAACCTGGCAGGCCACAAGAAAAGTGAGGGGACGAGAGTGCGCTCCCCTCCTGAACCACACCAGGCCACATGCCCCCAACATGGGGAGGATGCTTTGGGGTCCCCCAAAACATCTTGTACCCATGTTGATGGGGACAAGGGTCTCATCCCCACAACCCTTGCCCGGTGGTTGTGGGGGTCTGCGGGTGGGGGACTCATTGGAATATGGAAGCCTCCTTTAGCAAAGGGGTTCCCAGATCCTGCCCCCTATGTGAATGGGTACCAGGTACATTGTACCTCTACCCGTTCACCAAAAACAGTAGTGAAATGTGACAAAAGACTAGCCTTTTTTGACAATTCCTTTATTAAAAATGTCTTCTTTCCCCCTCTGAGTTCTGTACGTTTGGTTTGGTGAACCCAAGATGAGATTTGAAGATCACTGCTAGGCCTCCTCCTTTTTTTCCGATTCTATGCTCGGTTAGGATACTGTAGTTCTCGGGCACCAGTTCAGTTAGGATGGTGTTGCAGTCAGGTGTTAGCCAGCTTTCTGTAATGAAGAGGCAATCTAAGTTGTTTTCGATGACGAAATCGTGGATTTCCAGCCTGTGCTTGACTGCAGATCTGGTGTTGATCAGGGCACATGCTAGTTGTTGCGGTTGAATCGGTGTCTCCTTGCATTTTCTGGTTGATTGTGGGTTGGTTCTTAGTAATTGTCTTTTTTGAGTGGCGCTCGGTAAAGTTGCGGCGGTGTTTCTTAGCCTGTGGATGGTGTCTGCTGTGTATTTAAAGTTGCACATGATGAGGAGGATGGTGTTGCTAGTAGGAAAGGCGTTCTGATGATGGTACTGATGTGGTTATGATCCACTTGCAGGGAGATGGCGGGGTCTGATGGCTACCCGCTGCTTCTGGAGTGGTGTGGCGATGGGCTGGAGTGGGTGCGGAGGTACTTGGGAGGTACGGCTGCCTACCCCCTTGTCATTGATCCAGAGAAAGGCGAAAAACCCCTAGCTGCGAGGCCAATAATGCAGCAGAGGAAAAAATTCCTTCCTGACCCCCCGAGGGGCGATCGGACTGGCCCCTGGATCAACTGATGCAGTACCCCTGGTGGCTTACCTGTAGGATGGTCCGGCGGACGACGGGGGGGGATCAGACACTACTTACTGGTAGGTGGTGCAGTGGCTGCATCAAGGATGATTGAGTTGGAGTAGCCTCTGGTGAGATACCGGAGCCTTTGGGATGATGTTCAGTGTTGGCGGGAGGGGTGATTCGGGTGTAGAGGGGTGCGGGCTCTGTTGGACAAAAAAAGGAAGGGGGGGATGAGTGGCTGGCTGCAAGAAACTAAGCCGCAGCCGTGGTCTATCCCACAGAATCTAGCAGCTAGCCTATGGTGATTAGACTGCGGCTGCGGTGGTGACCCAGGGGGGGTGCCGGAAGGAGGGATCAAGGATGGTGGGTCCAACCAGGGGGGTTACCCTGCTGGGGGCCTCAGATGTTGCACCGGGGGTCTTTAGTTGGTGCACTGATGGCCTGGGTGTGCCAATATGGCCGCCGGTAGGCCTGAGCTGCGGCTGGGCGGCGGTGGGTGTACCAAAATGGCTGCCGGCCAGGCCCGAGCCGCGGACTTTCCTGCGGTGGTCCCGGCCGTCCAGCGGAGGTGTGCGTGATCATCCGGAGGTGAGGTAAGCAGGAGGTGGGGGAGCGCCTGCCGGGCGGGCAGACCGGTCGATGAAGGGGCAGTGAATTGCTGCCTGTTAGCAGCCGAGCTGGGCCGGAGCCGCGGAGTATCCTGTGCGGCCGGCCGGCTGGCTAAGAGCGGCGTCAGGGAGGGAGGAGCGGGAGGGGGGTCCAATGGTAGTGCGAGGGGGGTGTTAAGCCGGACCACGGAGCTGCCTGGCGGCCGGCCGGTTAGCTGGACGGGGCGGGGGACCGAATGAACCGAAGAGAGCGGGGAGGGGGGGTCCCGGATGCAGGGGGTCCCAGATGCAGCTACAAGGGGAGCCGCTCGGACCTGCAAAGAGCCCCGAGCGGCCGGCCTGCTGCTATGTGGTGAGGGATGAGAAGATGACAGATGGAGAGGAGGGGAGCGGTGAGCTACCGCAGGGGGGGTCGTGATGAGTCAGGACCCAAGGATGGGAGGCCGAGTGGCCGGGCTGCTCACGAGCCGCTGCAGCAGGCTACAGCAGAGGTCTGCTCTCTACAGTGTCAGCACTCAGACTGACGAAGAATGACAAAAAAAAAACAATGTGCCCCATACCAATTCACATATGGGGTTGGGATCTGGGGGCCCCTTTGTTAAAGGGGGCTTCCAGATTCTGATAAGCCCCCACCCGCAGACCCCCACAACCACTGGACAAAGGTTGTGGGGATGAGACCCTTGTTTCCATCAACATGGGGACAAGGTGTTTTGGGGGGACCCCAAAGCACCCTCCCCATGTTGAGGGAATGTGGACTGGTATGGTTCAGGAGGGAGGGGGCTGTTCGCTCATCCCCCCTTTTCCTGTGGCCTGCCAGGTTGCGTGCTCAGATAAGGGTCTGATATGGATTTTGGGGGAGACCCCCACAACCACGAGCAAGGGTTGTGGGGAAGAGGTCCTTGTCCTTTGGGGACAAAGTACTTTGGGGGGACCACAAAGAACCCTCCCCATGTTGAGGGCAAGTGGTCTGGTATGGTTCAGGAGGGGGGGCGCTCACTCGCCCCCCCATTTCCTGGCCTGTCATGGCTGCTTGATCAGATAAGGGTCTGGTATGGATTTTGGGGGGACCCCTACACCTTTTTTTTATTTAATTTTTTGATGTAATTTTTTAAATTTTAAGTTCCCCTTAATATCCATACCAGACTCGAAGGGCCTGGTATGGACTGGGGGGAGGGTGGTGGGCCGCACACGTCCTTTCTTTTCCTTGATTTTTAATTTATATTGCCGGATGCGCTACTTTACAGGCAGCCTAAGGACACTCCCCAGGCATGATATTTAAAGGAATTTTTCATTTCTATTGTCTCACTTTAAGCATTATTAAAATCACTGCTCCTGAAAAAACGTCCGTTTAAAAAAAAAATTCCATTGAAACATGTCCCCATACACATTTTATGGCAAAGAACTTGAATATAGGCCTTCAATGACATCTTTGGATTTTGCAGGTTTGAGCCCCATTGACTTCCACTTTTCCCGCATATGCAATCTGACAGGCATGTTTCCTGGCAATAGCGTGCTTTCCATTTGCATGTGCACCCAGTTTCTAAGAGTTGAAGTCCAAATTGGCCTTAATTGGGACTGCAGGATCATATATTGGCACTATAGTAAATGACCCCATAGTGTTTCACATATATTTCCACTGGTAATCACTAGGGATGGGCCGAACACCCCCGGTTCGGTTCGCACCAGATCATGCAAACAGGCAAAAAATTTGTTTGAACACGCAAACACCATTAAAGTCTTTGGGACACGAACATGAAAAACCCTAAACCAAAATTAAAAAAAAAAATGCAGACCCTTCAGGTCTGATATGGATTTTGAGGGGGACCCCCACGCCATTTTTTTTAAATTTTGGTGCGGGGTTCTCCTTAATATCCATAACAGACCCTTATCTGAGCACACAACCTTGCAGGCTGCAGGGAAAGAGGGGGAATGAGAGAGCGCCCCCCCTCCTGAACCGTACCAGGCCACATGCCCTCAACATTAGGAGGGTGCTTTTGGGTAGCTGGTGGTTGTGGGGGTCAGCAGGCGGGGGGCTTATCGGAATCTGGAAGCCCCCTTTAACAAGGGGACCCCCAGATCCCGCCCCCCTGTGTGAAATGGTAACGGGTACAAATGTACCGCTACCATTTCACAAAAAATGTGTGAAAATGGTAAAAAAACAGAATACATGCCTTGGGACAAGTTCTTTATTAAAAAAAATAAAAAAATAAAAGTGTCCCACGGAATCTTCTTCTTCTCGCGCTCCGATGGACCAGAAAAAAAAAGCTGCACGTCGTCTACGATCTGCCTCCATGGGAGGCACCCACCGTAATGACCGGCAGCTCTCAGGTGACAGCTCTTTTATAACTGAGGGCAGGGCCACATGATGACATTGTCGGGTGACCCCTCCCCCTCTGACACACAGGGACATCCCTATGGCTTTCCCGTTCAGTAGGGGGCGGGGCCACCCAGGTACGTAACCGAGTGACCCCGCCCCCTATGACGCTGCGTGCGTTCCATGCTCGGATAAGGGTCTGGTATGGATTTTTGGGGGGACCCCATGCCATTTTTATTTTGGCGCAGGGTTCCCCTTAATATCCATACCAGACCTGAAGGGCCTGGTATGGAATTTGAGGGACCCCCACACATTTTTTTTTTAATTTTAGTTTGGGGTTCCCCTTAATATTCATACCAGACCCCAGAGGGACTGGTAATGGACTGGGGGGATCCCATGCCAATTTTAATTTTGGTTCGGGGTTCCCCTGTGGGGGAATCCCATGCTATTTTTATCAGTTAACTTTTATGTGTATTGCTGGGACCGACAATGTATTATACCTGCGAGTACTTTTAAATAACTTTAGAAATGGAAACTGTTGTAAACACGGGAAACATGTGCCACTTTACAGGCATACTATAGACACCCCAGGTACGAAATTTAAAGGAATATTAAACTTTTATTGTTTCACTTTAAGCATTATTATAACCACTGCTCCTTAAAAAACGTCAATTTTTAAAACTTTTTTTGCATTGATACATGTCCCCTGGGGCAGAACCCAGGTCCCCAAACACTTTTTATGACAATACCATGCATATAAGCCTTTAAAATTATCACTTTTGATTTCTCCCATAGACTTTTAAAGGGTATTCCTCAGCTTTCGAATTTGCCGCGAACACCCCAAATTGTTCGCTATTCGGCGAACACCCGATGTTCAAGGCGAACTTATGTTCGACACGAACATCGGGACATCCCTATTAATCACTGTATTAGAGTGTATCTAGGAACCAGTGTTTGATTTTGTGTAATCTATATTTATACAGTATCTAACAAAAGTGAGTACATCCCTCGCATTTTTGTAAATATTTTATTTTATTTCATCTTTTCATGTGACAACACTGAAGAAATGATACTTTGCTACAATGTAAAGTACTGAGTGTACAGCTTGTATAACAGTGTAAATTTGCTGTCCCCTCAAAATAACTCAACACAGGGGGCGTGGCTAACCACCGAGCAGTATGGAAGCCTAATCTCACAACTCTAGCGCTGAATGGAGAAACCATCAGCATCACTGCTAACCTACCGACCAACGATGTCATCCACGGACCCCCACACACTGGGACACCAACCCGGATCATCTCGCAAATGGAAAGAATACCGGCAACCAAAGAAACAAACAGATTTCTTCACAGTGCCGCCCGGAGGCCGAATCCAAGATGGCACCCACGGCTCCTCACAGCATAGTGTCGCCACTTACACTGACCTCCCTGATGCAGATGGATCTGAAATATTCCCATCAGATGAATCTCCAAACTCCCCTTCAACACCACAACCATCCTCTGTCAGCAACAGCCCTGCTAAGGCGCGGATGCAACTGGATTCTGGCACACAGCCTCATGAGGTAAGCCCTGCTTTGGAAACTCTCATCACACAGCAGGCCCAGCCATCCCCCATAGCTACATTTCCCACTTCTAATTAACCAGTCCTAGATACCACTATGAAGGAGATGCTTATGTCTCTGCACAGCTCGCTTCATAATGACATATCCTCTATGTTCACAAAATTCAAATCAGAAATTAACTTTATGGACCAGAAAGTATGTCATATTGAACAATAAATGACTGTCATGACTGAAACTGTAAATGATTTAGTAGATGCCCATGACCATACCCATGAGGAACAACAATGGGTTAGAGCCAAGATGGCGGACCTGGAGGACAGCTCGAGACGAAATAATTAAGTAAAAGTAAGGGGCATACCTGAAACGATCCTGCCATCTGACCTCAACTCATAAGCCAGAAAGATAATA
The DNA here is from genome assembly GCA_037952925.1 of Lithobates clamitans. Classification (NCBI taxonomy): domain Eukaryota; kingdom Metazoa; phylum Chordata; class Amphibia; order Anura; family Ranidae; genus Lithobates; species Lithobates clamitans. The sequence continues at coordinate 5,061,325 of JBBGZY010000406.1, forward strand.
TCTACACTCCTCCTTGGCCTGACACCAATGGAAATCATCATAGACCACATACACCGCCTTCCCAAACCTCCCCACCTCCTGCAGGGACCCCACAGGATGTTTTGATGAGAATCCACTTATACCACACAAAGGACCTACTCCTGGCCAAAGCAAGACATCTTGGGCAGCTACAAACACCATACATGAAGTTGCAACTATATGTAGATCTCTCCCAATACACTCGTCAACAGCGACGACAGTTGAGCACCATCACTAAACCTCTCAACAACCACAAAATCCCATACCAATGGGGATTCCCAACCAAACTTGTAGTAACCAAAAATGGAGTGAAACACAATATAAATACAGTTGAAGAGGGCATACATCTGTTGTGCACCCGGGGAATTATACCTGACGAGGTCACATCAGCACAGCCCAGCCTCAAGGAGAAGGAGCACGCTTCCGTACACAGCCATCATACAACTAATGCCAACTCAGTACCAGGTTAGTGGTGTCAATCCATTTATACCAATTTTGTACTCCGTCTTGGCGCCTGCTCGATGCAGCTAGTTCACGAACTTAAACCCTCACAACATCCAGCAGTTGCCTTAGACAGCTGCTGATCCTTGCTCCCCCTTACCCCTACTGTTACTTTTGTCTTTACCACAGACTTATCGTTTACCTCCTTACCCACCCTCCTTCTAAAAGCACAAGAGGAAGCCCAGCTAAGATCTACCAACAACATCAATGCAACAAACCCACCTACTCTAAGGAAGACCAAGTTCAACGTCTACTAAACTGAACCACATACCCACCGAACTGTAAGTACTGCATACTTAACGTAGCTTCAGCATCCTACCATCCAAGATGCCAAAATTCTTATCGCTGAATGCAAAAGGGCTGAATCACCCAGCTAAAAGACTGTCCATGTGGCGTACAGCACAGGACTCTCATAGTGAAGTCTTATGCATTCAAGAGACTCATTTTAAACTAAATGCAGAACCCATATGCACCAATAAATACTTCACCCAAATATTCCGTGCATCTGGACCCTCAAAGAAAAACAGAGTCACGATAGCTATTAAAAATACAATACAACACCCGATATACTATAATGAATATCTACACACCCAACTCTAAACAAATCAGATTCCTAAACTGATGAAGAAAATTAATGTTTTCCACCAAGGCCACCTCATTATATGTGGAGACTTCAATATCGTACTGGACAATTCTCTTGACACCTCTTCCCGTACCAGCAGACTCATATCACCAATAGGATCCTTCATAAGGAACAATGACCTCTATGATGAAAATCAATTATTCCGCGCTTAGGACAAAGAAAAAAGGAACTGCAGCCCCCCCAAAAAAGAAAATCACCAAAGTGAAATCCACAAAACAAAAAACTCTAATAGGGGAATTGGCGCTGTTCAAGAAGTATATATATACAAGTGTATGTAAAATAGGGAGTGTGTGTGCAGCATACCCATGGTTGGTTGCTCCGCCTCCTACCAACCCACAGGACCATTTTAACTCTATAAAAAAAGAGTTCCTCCCCTTAGTCAGTATTCTTGTAACTAGATCTCATAACGCTAAGGATCATTGAAGGGAGGGTGTACGCTGCCATGGGCAGGCACCAGGAAAGGAAAATTACGGAAAGGTAAGTATTCAATTTTCTGTTTTCCTGGTGCCTCCCATGTTAGCATACCCATGGTAAATAACTCGCTTACAGGGAGGGTACTGCAATGAAGCAATTTAATTAAACAAAAAAGCTACAGTACAGATGACTGCAAAGTCCTTTCCCCAAACTCTCGGGAAGTAAGGACTGCTGGGTCCACGCTATAATGGGACATAACGGTGCTGAAGGACGACTAGCTGGCCACTCGACAAATTGTCTCAGGGGAGACCCGCGCCAAAGCTGCCCAGGAGGAGGCTATTCCACGCGTTGAGTGCGCATTGACCGCATCTGGAACTGGGAGACCACTAGCCTGATATGCTCTTTGGATTAACCTTACAATCCAGCTTGCCAAGGTCGTCTTAGATGCTGCCATTCCCTTCCTGGCACCCTTGGGGATGACAAATAGCCGTTGATCTTTCCTGAACTGCTGCGTCAAATTTAGGTAGTGACTTAGGGATCTGGCTATATCCAACTCATGCAGTTTTGAGAAGGCTGGATCCTCCCCGAATGCTGGAAGAACCCATTCTTGGTTCAGATGGAAGACTGAAGGTACTTTAGGGATGAACTGATGAATAGGTTGCAACACCACCCTGTCCGGGAAGAAGGTAATGTAGGGTTCTTGTGACCCTAATGTTTGGATCTCTGATACCCTGCGACCCGAAGTGATGGCGACTAGAAAGACTGCCTTCAGAGAAATATCCTCCAAGGTGCTTTCTTCTGTGGGAGCAAACGGAGGTTTTGAAATGATATTAAGCATGATAGTCAAATCCCATTTGGGTATAGCGTCTTTCAAGGCGGTCTCAATCTTAGAACTGCTTTCAAGAAACGTTCCACCAGAGGATCTAGCGCCCACCGGGTGTCTGTTAGAGCCGAAAGGGCTGAAACCTGGACCTTAAGTGTATTCAGGCCCAAACCTAAGTTCAATCCACTCTGTAAAAATGTTCTAAGTATGTTCTGGATTCCGGGGTTTAGAGGATCGAAATTGTTCGTTTCTGCCAATTCCGTAAACTTTCTCCAAACTCTATAGTAAGTGGAATTCGTAGATGCTTTTCTGTCCTGTAGTAGTGTTTGAATGACATTATACGAACATCCTAACTCGCCCAACCTTTTCCGCTCAACTTCCAAACCCTCAAATCTAGGATCTCCGGGTGCGGGTGACAGAACTTGCCTTGAGACAGAAGGTTGTCTATGCGTGGAAGGTGAAGCGGTTTGCACAAGGTCATCTTGATTAGCAACGTGAACCGTGGTCTCTTGGGCCAGTATGGAATCACTGCTAAAACTGTGATCGCTTCTGTGGTTAGACGTTGGAGAAACCTCAGTATCAGTGGATTTGGTGGGTATGTGTATGCCATCTGAAAGTTCCATGGCTGGGTTAGGGCATCCACCCCTGCTGATTTCAGAGATGGGAACCTTGAAAAGAAAAGCGGTGTCTTTGCATTGAGCAGGGAGGAAATTAGGTCTATTTGGGGAGTGCCCCATTGCTGGCATATCCAGGAGAAGACCCTCGGATTCAGAGACCACTCGTTGTTGTGGCTGAAAGCTCTTGAAAGCTGATCGGCTAACTGGTTCTCTGGCCCTGGGATATATGAGGCTCGTAGGTTGACTAAATTCCTCTCGGCCCATGTCAGAATGGGTGTCACTTCGTTCAGAAGGGACCTGCTGTGCGTTCCTCCTTGATTCTGAACATAAGCTACTGCCGCTTTGTTGTCCATCTGGAGAAGGATGGATTTTCCCCTGAGGAAGGTGGCCAGAGACAGGATTGCTAACCAAGCCGCCCTTAGCTCCAAGGTGTTTGATACTACCTCTATCGCATTGAATTGCCATCTGCCCTGTACCAACTGGTCTTGGTAATGTACCCCCCATCCTAACTGACTTGCGTCTGTCGTCAGAACAGTCCATGGAATGGGGCTAAGGGGACAGTGAAGTAGAAGGTTGGATGGTCTTGTCCACCACCAAAGGCTGGATTTCATTGTAGGTGTAATCAATATCCTCTGCTATAGGCGATCTTTCTTCCACTGTGATAAGAATACCCACCTGGAAAGTCTGTAGATGCCTTCTGGCCCATTTCACCATAGGTATGCATGAAGAAAGGAACCTAGCAGGCTCAGACAGTCTGATGCTGCCATAGAATGGCTCGCTAGCGCCCTTTTCACTTTCCCTATCAATGAAAGGATTTTTTCTGCCGGGAGTGAATCTGCTCTTCCTGGAGTGTTGAAGAATGCCCCTAGGTAAATTATCTCCTGTGTGGGCATAAGTTGACTTTTGGCGTAGTTGATTAGCCAGCCAAACTTTATCAGTGTGTCTAGGACCAACTGTACATGTATCACCAAGGTCTGCCTGTGCTGAGAAAGAACTAGAATATCGTCCAAATAGTGTAGTACTCGAATCCCCTTCTCTCGAAGAGGAGCCATGATCGCTACTAGCACTTTGGTGAAAGTTCTGGGCGCTGTTGAAATCTCGAAGGGAAGGCATTGGAATTGAAAGTGTAAGTCGCCTATTCTGAACCAAAGAAAAGGTTGAAACTGAGGGCGGATAGGTATGTGCAGATACGCATCCTGAAGGTCTATGGACGCCATCCAATCTCCTGGCTGAACAGATAGAATGACCGTGTTTAAGGACTCCATCTTGAAATGTTCCACCCGGATATACCTGTTCAGCCTCTTCAGGTCTAGAACCGGCCTCCAACCCCCCGATTTTTTGGGGACCAAGAAGACTGGGGAATAAAAGCCTAAGTGTTTCTCCAAGTCTGGAACTGGTACTACTGCCTGCTGGAGAACAAGCATTTTGACATATTGAAGAAGGGCCTCCTTCTTCTCTCTGGAGGTTGGAATCTTGGTGGCCTGAAAGGAATAGAGGGGAGGCTGCCTTTTGAATCCCCAGAAATGACCTTGACAGACCGTGGACACTGCCCACTGGTCTACGCAACCTTCCACCCAAACCCGGGCAAACGCCTTTAGACGGGCTCCTACCGGACCGGTTTGGGTTGAGAGGGCGTCAAAAGGACTTCTGGCCATAAACTGTGGATGTAGAGGCTTTTGGTTTAGCCAACCTCAGTAAGGTAGCTTGTGAACCTTTCCAGCCCCTTCTATACTCCCTTCCCGGACAGTAGGATCTGGAGTCCTTCCCTCTTAACTGGCCCGCTGGGCGGTTTGCAAATCTTTTCCTCCTGCTTCTGTCCTCGGGAATTAGCCCCCTTTTCCCCCCTGTGACTCTGGTAATTGCCGTATCCATTTTTTTGCCAAACAGGGCTTTCCCATCGTATGGAATACGACACCATGATTGCTTAGATGTTGGGTCGGTCGGCCGACCATGGTTTTAGCCACAACGCTCTTCTGGCCGTTATGGAATACAGCATGGCCCTGGAAGAGCATTTTAGGACGTCAATAGCCACTTCTCCTATGAAATCTGAGGCCAGCTTTAATTCATCCAGTGCCTTAATGATTTCTTCTGAACCTACCCCTTGTCTGAGGGCCGTTTCCACGTTGTCTGACCATACTCTGGTGGCCCTTGAGATCGAAGTCAGAGCTACCGCCGGCTTGCATGCTCCCCCAGCCGCCTGATATGTTTTTTTCAGGTCTGAGTCAATCCTTCGGTCAAGGACATCTTTAAAGGAGACTGCGTCTTCTAGTGGCAAGGTTGAGTTTCTAGCCAACCTCATAACTGAGGCGTCCACAGTTGGTACAGCATCAAAAAGTTGCGCATCTGCTTCTGCCAGTGGATATAACTTAAGAAAATGATTATACGCCATAGGTCTTCTGTCTACCTTCTGCCATTCATCTGTTACCACCTCCTTGATTTCTTCCATCAAAGGAAAAGTTGATACCTTCTTTTTCAGATGTGGGAAATATTTCTTTGTTTTAGAAGGTGGCTCCGGATTTTCCTCCCACTGGATTGCATCCTTGACCGCGGTTATGAAAGGCTCAACTAGAGCGAAGTCAAAAGCTGAAATATTGCTATCCACCCCCTCCACCTTGTCTTCAGAATCCACCTCTGCATCTGAATGAGGAGTGGACGCGCTTACTGCTGCTTCAGGCGAGGGTGGGTTAATTTGGTCTTGGGAGAGGGCCAACTCCCTGATTGAATCCTTGATCAAGCTCTTAATTGATTCCATAGACTGCTTCTTATCTTTCTCTTTATCCCCTGTAGCCTCTAGTAGACACTTCTCGCATACCAATTTTTCCGGCAGCGCTTGTCTTCCACATACCCAACAGGTCTTCTCTTTTGGATACACCTGTCTGTGGGATTCGTGTCTGCTAGGGGTATGTCGGGGTGACCTCTGGCCACTGCGGGAGGCATGAGCTGAGGATGAGTGAGAGTGTCCTGAGCTCCTATGACCTTTGGATCTCCTATCTGAGGAGCTATGGTGAGATGATCTGCGGGATGATCCCCGCTGCGGGCTGTAGAAACAAAAAATATGTTCTAATTTGCCCGTAGTGCTCTTTTTTATTTTCCTTTAAAACTTACCTGATTGTTGCAGCCCTTACCTAGTGGTATGATGAGGATCTTTTTGTTGCAGTATCACATTACTAGGGGCAGCTGGGCAAGAGGAAAAAAAAAAAAAGGATAGATTTCTTTCTGCTTTCCTTTTTAACCATATACACACACATATATATATATATATATATATATATATATATATATATATATATATACATACATACACACAGAGATACACATATCTACACAATACATATACATAACATTAAACAAAAGTACCCATTTGCAAGCCCCTAAATACCTTGGTCAAGCTCCATTGCAAAAAGTAGGGAAGACACTTAAGGGAGATGTCTTCACCTTGATAGCTGGCCCTGTAATGAATCCCAGGCTCTCCATTTATGCTGAGAGTACCAAGATGGCCACCGACAGCTTCAGTTTGCTACTGGGCATGTGCCGTACTGTCACATGACATCACGCCGTGACTCTGCCCCCCCGCTGAGTAAACAGAGCCGATCGGTGCACGCGAAGCGCCGCACACTGCTACAGGAGGAGGGGGGACATAATCCATGGAGGGGCACTGCAATGCAAGTAACAGCCTGCTCACATACGGATAAGAGACATACCATCAGGGAAGAGCATAGAGGAGAGGCTAAGCTCCTGTTAATCTTCCAATATGGCCCAAAAAAAGATCCACAGAAAAAAATGGCCTCCCATACTTATGTGGCGCCTTTAGCAGCCCAAGCGATAGGACTCCATACTGCAGGAGAACATGAACCTGCAACGGTTACACCATAAAGCGGTGAGGTAAGGCTGATAATGATCCTGCAGGCATGAGGACAAAGTAAAGAATACTGACTAAGGGGAGGAACTCTTTTTTTATAGAGTTAAAATGGTCCTGTGGGTTGGTAGGGGGCGGAGCAACCAACCATGGGCATGCTGACATGGGAGGCACCAGGAAATGTGTGTATCAAATGAACTGTAATCACAAAAAAACACAAAAAATAATAAAAAATTAAACATCAATTAACGTGTTAAAATCTCAACCACTGTAGAAGTCCCAAAAAATTGATATTTAATATAAACAGTGTGACACAGTGTATCAAATGGCATCTATTGATTCTCTCAACCAATATATAAGAAATGACAAAAAATCCCAAATGGTGATGATAAGTGTATAAATAAGAAGCAAAAAAATGTTTTTTTTTGTTTTTTTTGAATAATGAAAAAATGAGAAAAACTGATATAGTGTCCTATGAATGTGAAAAAAGTCTGCAATAAAATAGCGATGTGTTCATCCAAATAGTCCAATAAAGATCTTATAATAATGCTGTGATTGGTGCTCACCGTCTTCTATTATACCCCCACTCGTGCCCTCACTCACCGGAGCGCCCAACCCCTGCAGGGGTAATAGGCATGTGGATATGAATCCAGTAGTGATGTTCCTTAGCGATTGATGTTCCTCTCAGCGATATCCTTATCTCCTTTCCCAGTATGCCACTGATGTCCTCTTAGCAGTCCCCACCGAAATGTGTCCATATATAGTGAGAAAAGAGGAGCCTCATAGCGTAAATTCAAAAAGTAATATTTATTTAAAACAGTTAAAAAGTGGAGCTGACACTGCTCCGCCAGCTGGCTCAAAGCCAATCACCGCAGCTGCAACGTGGTAGTGGCGTGCGTTCCACAGCCTGCCTACCAAAAACCGGAAGACTCTAGCAAAGCCAGAAACAGAAGCGACGTATGCGTACCACGTGACCACGCCTTACGCGTCTCGTCATCAAGACGTCATCTGAAGTGCCTCAGATGACGTCTTAATGATGAAACGCGTAAGACGTTGTCACGTGGTACGCATACACATATATGCGCACTGCGCATGCTCAAACTGCATTTGCGCTTGTTCAAATGCATTGGTTCAGTGTGCTGGCAAAATCTTAGTAAATGTCAAACAAAGAAATGCATTTGCATAGGTTGAATGGGCGCACCTCTACACTTTTTTTTTTTTAACGCTGGTTCAACGCGGTTATAATGAAATGTCGGTCCGACAATACACATAGAAGTTCATTGATAAAAACAACATTAAGAAAAAAAACAAAATTAAGAAAAAAAAATGCGTGGGGTTCTCCCGAAAATCAATACCAGGCCCATCAGGTCTGGTATGGATATTAAGGGGAACTCCACGCCAAAAAAAAAAATGGCGTGGGGGTGCTCCTCAAAATCCATACCAGGCCCTTCAGGTCTAATATGGATTTTAAGGGGAACCCAGCGCTAAAATTTTTAAAAAAATGGCGTGGGGTCCCCCTAAAAATCCATACCAGACCCTTATCCGAGCACGCAACCTGGCAGACTGCAAGAAAAGTAGGGGGGACGAGAGAGCGCCCCTCCTCCTGAACCGTACCAGGACACATGCCCTCAACATTGGGAGGGTGCTTTGGGGTCCCCCCAAAGCACCTTGTCCCTATGTTGATGAGGACAAGGGCCTCATCCCCACAACCCTTGCATGGTGGTTGTGGGGGTCTGTGGGCGGGGAATCTGGAAGCCCCCTTTAACAAGTGAAATGGTAAAGGAGTACAAAAGTACCCCTACCATTTCACAAAAAAGTGTCAAAAATGTTAAAAATGACAAGACACAGTTTTTTATAATTCCTTTATTTAAAGCCTTCTTCTTTCCATCTTCTTCGAGTCTTCTTCCTTCTTCCTTTCTTCATCCTTCGGTTTCTTCCTCCATCTTTTTCTTCCTCTGCTTCTTCCTCCGATCCTTGGCTTCTTGCTCCGGTGTTCTCGTCTGGCATCTTCTTCAACGGCGTCTTCTTCCCGGCTTTGTTCTCGGGCCGCTCCGCATCCATGATGGGAGGCTCCCGCTGTGTGATGCTTCTCGTCTTCTGACACTTCTTAAATAACGGAGAGCGGGGCCACCCGGTGACTCCGTCCCCTTTGAAGCACGGTTCCATTATATAAGTGTCAGAAGAAGAGAAGCCTCACATAGCGGGAGCCTCCCATCATGGAAGCGCAGTGGCCCGAGAACTAAGCCGGGAAGAAGACGCCGTGGAAGAAGATGCCGGATCAGAACACCGGAGCAAGAAGCCGAGGATCGGAGGAAGAAGCAGAGGAAGAAGAAGATGGAGGAAGAAATCGAAGGATAAAGGAAGGAAGAAGACCCGAAGATGGAAAGAAGAGACTTTAAATAAAGGAATTGTCAAAAACTGTCTCTTGTCATTTTTAACATTTTTGACACTTTTTTTGTGAAATGGTAGGGGTACTTTTGTACCCCATTACCATTTCACACAGGGGGCCGGGATCTGGGGGTCCCCTTGTTAAAGGGGGCTTCCAGATTCCGATAAGCCCCCCGCCCGCAGACCCCCACAACCACCGGGCAAGGGTTTTGGGGATGAGGCCCCTCTGTTTTCTTAACCTTAATTAAGGACAAGTGTGTTGCAGTGCATTTTTGGTGCATTTAGGTGCGTTCCAGTGCATTTTTGATGCATTTTACAGCGTTCCAGTACAGTCAAGAGCATAAAAAATGCAGCATGTTCTACTTTTTTTTCTGGAACTGGAACGCACTGGAAATGCAAGCACTGGTGTGAACTATGCCATTGAAAACCATATAATCGACTTTCCATGCATTTTTGATGCATAAAATATGCACTGGACTGCATTGGTGTGAACTGGCATATTTAAAGGCATTTCTCCTTGTTTCATTTTTGGGGTTGTCTAATTGGTGACATTGATATATGTCCCTTAGGGTGGGACCTGGGCCCCATACCCATTTTAAGGCCAATAACTAGAAGATAAGCCAGCCAAGTGGGGACTAGTAAAATTACCAAGTCAGTTCCCTTAGACTGCAATGGTATTTGTTGTATAACTTTTGCACATGTTAGGCTCTTTAGTTGCCCCCTGGACTGGGGGGTGTTTTGCCCCATCAGTCCCATCTTTGGCCTGGTATGGATTGTAGCGGGAACCCCCTACGCCGAAAAAACAGCATGGGGGGTCGCCCCAAAATCCATACCAGACCCAAAATCCATACCAGGCTCCTCCGCTATCTTCTGCTCTTTTGCCGCTCTTTTGCTAGTGGTGGCCCCGGCAACCAATGGCCAGGGTTGTCAGGAAGAGGCCCTTGTCCTCATAAACATGGGGACAAGGTGCTTTGGGGTGGGGGGGCCGCAGCACGCTCCCTTCCCCAAAGCACCTATCCCCCATGTTGAGGGCATGCGGCCTGGTACGGTTCAGGAGGGGGGGGGGCGCTCGCTCGTCCCCACCCCCTTTCCTGACCAGCCGGGCTGCGTGCTCAGATAAGGGTCTGGTATGGATTTTGGGGCAACCCCCCATGCCGTTTTTTCGGCATAGGGGGTTCCCCTTACAATCCATACCAGACCGAAGGGCCTGGTATACCCCTGGAGGGGGAACCCATGCCGGTTTTTCTCTGCTTTAATAGGAAGATGTGTTTTTCCTATTACAGCGAGCGCGAGATGTACCTCGCCGAGAACCAGCGCAATGGGATTTTGCTGGAAACATTCTCGCGGCCAGGTACTGCTGTGCGTGCGCCGGTTCACACACTCAATTAAAGATTTATCCAGCGTACCAATTAAGGTATGAACCGGCGCAGCACATTCATCTTAGTAAATGACCCCCAAAGAGTCTACAATGCACCCGCCAAAGACTATTTCACATATTACAGATTACAACAATGTCTATCAGCGCATCCCCTTTTAGAAGAAACAATACCTACAAAGATTTGGAACTTCCTTTTCACCGACAACATGGATTCCAAAGGAATTTCCCTGTTTTACTCTAAACTACAAGAAAAGACTGTTTCAGAAATACAAACCCATTACTGAGTGGGAAGAATATTTACAAACACAGTTGGCAAATAGCTATAAAATCAATATATAAAACATCTAACTTCACTTCCTTATGGGAACTAACACAAAAAACCAAGATGAGATGGTACTTGACACCACAGAGAATGGCTACATTTCAGACACACTCCTCATCTAACTGTTGGAGGAAATGCAATCAAATAGGCACCCTGTTACATACTTTGTGGTCATGTCCACCACTGAGGAAACTCTGGAAAGAGGTAGAAAACATGCTACAAAAAGTACTATATCTTTAAATCACCCTAACTCCACAGCTAAGCATTCTAAACCTAACCATAGAATCAATCCCATCCAAGCTTAGACTAGTCACCACTTACATACTGCTGGCAACAAAACTCTTAATAACTAGACGATGGAAGACAAAGGATGTTCCCCAAATTGCAGAAGTAATTGCTCTAGTGCAAACACACTACACATATGACACTATACTTTCGTGAGGAAAACCCTCAAATTCCCGACTTCATGAATTATGGCTCCCTTGGGAACATTGGTATGTAAAAAGTCATACTATTGTGAACACTTGCTACAGTAAATATAAACTGTTGTGTTCTCTCTCTTTCTCTTGCTCTCTCTCTCTCCCTTCCTCTCCCTCCCTCCCTACCCCCTTCTCCCTGCCCTACTTTCCCCCCTCCTCCCATCCTCCAAAGTAGTATATATCATACTTTTGTTTCTATACACACCATTACTACAGTTCAAAATGGCAACCACGCACCCTGTTATGTGCGTACCCTTGCGAATGCAAGTTTATGTTATGCAAAGTTATCTGTATTGCTTATTGCCATGCATATACCTGATTCTACATCTGTATCACCAAAAAAACTTCAATAAAAACCTATTGGAAAAAAAATAACTCAACACACAGCCATTAATGTCTAAACTGCTGGCAACAAAAGTGAATACACCCCTAATTGAAAATGTCCAAATTGGGCCCAAAGTGTCAATATTTTGTGTGGCCACCATTATTTTCCAGCACTGCCTTAACCCTCTTGGGCATGGAGTTCACCAGAGCTTCACATGTTGCCACTGGAGTCCTCTTCCACTCCTCCATGATGACATCACGGAGCTGGTGGATGTTAGAGACCTTGCACTCCTCCACCTTCTGTTTGAGGATGCCTCAAAGATCCTAAATAAGGTATAGGTCTGAAGACATGCTTGGCCAGTCCATCACCTTAACCCTCAGCTTCTTTAGCAAGGCAGTGGTCGTCTTGGAGGTGTGTTTGGGGTCGTTATCATGTTGGAATACTGCTCTGTAGGGATGAGCTTCGAGTTCGAGTCGAACTCATGTTCTACTCGAACATTGGCTGTTCGCAAGTTCGCCGAACAGCGAACAATTTGGGGTGTTCGCGACAAATTCGAATGCCGCGGAACACCCTTTAAAAGTCTATGGGAGAAATCAAAAGTGCTAATTTTAAAGGCTTATATGCAAGTTATTGTCAAAAAAAGTGTTTGGGGACCCGGGTCCTACCCCAGGGGACATGGATCAATGCAAAAAAAAGTTTTAAAAACGGACGTTTTTTCAGGAGCAGTGATTTTATTAATGCTTAAAGTCAAACAATAAAAGTGTAATATCCCTTTAAATTTCGTACCTGGGGGGTGTCTATAGTATGCCTGTAAAGGGGCGCATGTTTCCTGTGTTTAGAACAGTCTGACAGCAAAATGACATTTGGAAGGAAAAAACTCATTTAAAACTACCCGCGGCTATTGCATTGCCGACAATACACATAGAAGTTCATTGATAAAAACGGCATGGGAATTCCCCACAGGGCAACCCCGAACCAAAAAAAAAAAAAAAAAAATGATGTGGGGGTCCCCCTAAATTCCATACAAGGCCCTTCAGGTCTGGTATGGATATTAAGGGGAACCCCAGCCAAAATTTAAAAAAAAAATGATGTGGGGTTCCCCCTAAATTCCATACCAGACCCTTCAGGTCTGGTATGGATTTTAAGGGGAACCCCGCGCCACAAAAAATCCACCCAAAAATCCATACCAGACCCTTATCCGAGCACGCAACCTGGCAGGCCGCAGGAAAAGAGGGGGGGACGAGAGTGCGGCCCCCCCCCTCCTGAACCGTACCAGGCCACATGCCCTCAACATTGGGAGGGTGCTTTGGGGTAGCCCCCCAAAACACCTTGTCCCCATGTTGATGAAGACAAGGGCCTCATCCCCACAACCCTGGCCGGTGGTTGTGGGGGTCTGCGGGCGGGGGGCTTATCGGAATCTGGAAGCCCCCTTTAACAAGGGGACCCCCAGATCCCGGTCCCCCCCCTGTGTGAAATGGTAAGGGGGTACTTACCCCTACCATTTCACAAAAAAACTGTCAAAAATGTTAAAAATGACAAGAGACAGTTTTTGACAATTCCTTTATTTAAATGCTTCTTCTTTCTTCCTTCATCTTCTTCTTCTTCTGGTTCTTCTGGCTCTTCTGGTTCTTCCTCCGGCGTTCTCGTCCAGCATCTTCTCCGCGGCGTCTTCTATCTTCTTCTCCTCGGGCCGCTCCACACCCATGGCATGGGGGGGAGGCTCCCGCTCTTCTCTTCATCTTCTTCTCTTCTTCATCTTCTTCTTCATCTTCTTCTTCTTCTTCTCTTCTTCCTTCTTCTCTTCTTCATTTCTTCTCCGGGCCGCTCCGCAGCCATGCTGGCATGGAGGGAGGCTCCCGCTGTGTGACGGCGTCTCTTCGTCTGACGGTTCTTAAATAACGGGGGGCGGGGCCATCCGGTGACCCCGCCCCCCTCTGACGCACGGTGACATGACGGGACTTCCCTGTGACGTCACGGGGAATGCCACAGGGAAGTCCCGTCATGTCACCGTGCGTCAGAGGGGGGCGGGGTCACCGGGTGGCCCCGCCCCCCGTTATTTAAGAACCGTCAGACGAAGAGACGCCGTCACTCAGCGGGAGCCTCCCTCCATGCCACAGCATGGCTGCAGAGCGGCCCGGAGAAGAAATGAAGAAGAGAAGAAGGAAGAAGAGAAGAAGAAGAAGAAGATGAAGAAGAAGATGAAGAAGAGAAGAAGATGAAGAGAAGAGAGGGAGCCTCCCCCCATGCCATGGGTGCGGAGCGGCCCGAGGAGAAGAAGATAGAAGACGCCGCGGAGAAGATGCTGGACGAGAACGCCGGAGGAAGAACCAGAAGAGCCAGAAGAACCAGAAGAAGAAGAAGATGAAGGAAGAAAGAAGAAGCATTTAAATAAAGGAATTGTCAAAAACTGTCTCTTGTCATTTTTAACATTTTTGACAGTTTTTTAGTGAAATGGTAGGGGTAAGTACCCCCTTACCATTTCACACAGGGGGGGGGCCGGGATCTGGGGGTCCCCTTGTTAAAGGGGGCTTCCAGATTCCGATAAGCCCCCCGCCCGCAGACCCCCACAACCACCGGCCAGGGTTGTGGGGATGAGGCCCTTGTCTTCATCAACATGGGGACAAGGTGTTTTGGGGGGCTACCCCAAAGCACCCTCCCAATGTTGAGGGCATGTGGCCTGGTACGGTTCAGGAGGGGGGGGGCCGCACTCTCGTCCCCCCCTCTTTTCCTGCGGCCTGCCAGGTTGCGTGCTCGGATAAGGGTCTGGTATGGATTTTTGGGGGGACCCCACGCCGTTTTTTTTTTTTTTTTGGCGCGGGGTTCCCCTTAAAATCCATACCAGACCTGAAGGGTCTGGTATGGAATTTAGGGGGAACCACACGTCAATTTTTTTTTTAAATTTTGGCTGGGGTTCCCCTTAATATCCATACCAGACCTGAAGGGCCTTGTATGGAATTTAGGGGGACTCCCACATCATTTTTTTTTTTTAATTTTGGTTCGGGGTTGCCCTGTGGGGAATTCCCATGCCGTTTTTATCAATGAACTTCTATGTGTATTGTCGGCAATGCAATAGCCGCGGTAGTTTTAAATGTGTTTTTTCCTTCAAAATCTCATTTTGCTGTCAGACTGTTCTAAACACGGGAAACATGCGCCCCTTTACAGGCATACTATAGACACCCCCCAGGTATGAAATTTAAAGGGATATTACACTTTTATTGTTTGACTTTAAGCATTATTAAAATCACTGCTCCTGAAAAAACGGCCGTTTTTAAAACTTTTTTTTGCATTGATTCATGTCCCCTGGGGGAGGACCCGGGTCCCCAAACACTTTTATTGACAATAACTTGCATATTAGCCTTTAAAATTAGCACTTTTGATTATTCATGTTCGTATCCCATAGACTTTAACGGCGTTCGCGTGTTCGAACAAATTTTTTTCCTGTTCGCATGTTCTGGTGCGAACCGAACAGGGGGGTGTTCGGCTCATCCCTACTGCTCTGTAACCCAGTCTCCGAAGGGAGGGGATCATGCTCTGCTTCAGTATGTCACAGTACATGTTGGCCTTCATGGTTCCCTCAATGAACTGTAGCTTCCCAGTGTAGGCAGCACTCATGCAGCCGCAGACCATGACACTCCCACCACTATGCTTGACTGTAGGCAAGACACATTTTTCTTTGTACTCAGTGGTGGCCCGCGCATTGTGGGTGCACAGGCGCCGCCCCCTCTGACACCTCCGCTGCCCTCCCTATTCATGTGCCCGGCCCCTTTCAGGACACCGGACACATGAAATACTATGGCGGGGATATGTATTTTGAAGCATGTCATTAGAGCCAGAGGCTCTAATAGGCTTAAAAATAGAGTGGGCTTGGGGGCGAAGGGGGTTAGTGAGGTGACAGCCCAGCCGGGGGACGCGCCTGGCTGCATTTGATGGGCACAAGTGGCTGCATATACTGGGCACAAGTGGCTGCATTTGACGGGCACAAATGGCTGCATTTGATGGGCACAAATGGCTGCATTTGATGGGCACAAGTGGCTGCATTTCATTGGCACAAGTGGCTGCATATACTGGGCACAAGTGGTCACATTTGAACGGCACAAGTGGCTGCATTTGACGGGCACAAGTGGCTGCATATGATGGGCACAAGTGGCTGCATATGATGGGCACAAGTGGCTGCATATGATGGACACATGTGGCTGCATTTGATGGGCACAAGTGGCTGCATTTGATTGGCACAAGTGGCTGCATTTGATTGGCACAAGTGGCTACATATTTTGGGCACAAGTGGCTGCATATGATGGGCACAGGTGGTTGCATTTTATTGTTACAATGGCTGCATTTGATTGGCACAAGTGGCTTCATATGACGGGCACAAGTGACTGCATATGATGAGCACAAGTGGCTGCATATTCTGGGCACAAGTGGCTGCATATACTGGGCACAATTGGCTGCATATGATGGGCACAAGTGGCTGCATTTGATGGGCACAAGTGGCTGGATTTCATGGGCACAAGTGGCTGCATTTCATTGGCACAAGTGGCTGCATATACTGGGCACAAGTGGTCGCATTTGAACGGCACAAGTGGCTGCATTTCATTGGCACAAGTGGCTGCATATACTGGGCACAAGTGGTCGCATTTGAACGGCACAAGTGGCTGCATTTGACGGGCACAAGTGGCTGCATTTGACGGGCACAAGTGGCTGCATATGATGGGCACAAGTGGCTGCATATGATGGGCACAAGTGGCTGCATTTGATTGGCACAAGTGGCTGCATATGATGGGCACAAGTGGCTGCATATGATGGGGCACAAGTGGCTGCATATGATGGGTACAAGTGGCTGCATATGATGGACACATGTGGCTGCATTTGATGGGCACAAGTGGCTGCATTTGATTGGCACAAGTGGCTGCATTTGATTGGCACAAGTGGCTACATATTTTGGGCACAAGTGGCTGCATATGATGGGCACATTGGCTGCATTTGATGGGTGCAATGGCTGCATTTGATGGGCACAGTGGCTGCATTTGATGGGCACAATGAGGCTGCATTTGATGGGCACAGTGAGGCTGCATTTGTTGGGCACAGTGGGGTTGCAAATGATGGGGAGGTTTCAGTAATTTTCAGTTTGTTTGCATCCCAAAAAAATTTTGAGCACCAGCCGCCACTGTTTGTACTCCTCACCTGGTTGCCACCACACACGCTTGACACCATCTGACCCAAATAAGTAGGGATGAGCCCGATGTTCGAGTCAAATATAAGTTTGACTCGAACATTGCGTGTTCTCCGAATAGCGAACAATTTGGGGTGTTCGCGGCAAATTCGAAAGCCGCAGAACACCCTTTAAAAGTCTATGGGAAAAATCAAAAGTGCTCATTTTAAAGGCTTATATGCATGGTATTGTCATAAAAAAGTGTTTGGGGACCTGGGTACTGCCCCAGGGGACATGTAACAATGCGAAAAAAAGTTTTAAAAACTGCCGTTTTTTTCGGGAGCAGTGATTTTATTAATGCTTAAAGTGAAACAATAAAAGTGAAATATTCCTTTAAATTTCGTACCTGGGGGGTCCATAGTATGCCTGTAAAGTGGTGCATTTTTCCCATGTTTAGAACAGTCCCTGCACAAAATGACATTTCTACAGGAAAAAAAGTCATTTAAAACTACTCGCAGCTATAATGAATTGTCGGTCCTGGCAATACAGATAAAAGAAGTCATTGAAAAAAATGGCATGGGATCCCCCAGTCCATTACCAGTCCCTTTGGGTCTGGTATGAATATTCAGGGGGACCCCAAACCAAAATTAAAAAAAACATTGCGTGGGGTTCCCCCCAAATTCAATACCAGGCCCTTCAGGTTTGGTATGGATATTAAGGGGAACCCCGCACCAAAATTTAAACAAAATGACATGGGTGTCTCCCTCAAAATCTTTTAATTTTAAGGGGAACCCTGCGCTAAAATTAAAAAAAATATATGGCATGGGGTCCCCCCAAAAATCCATACCAGACCCTTATCTGAGCACGCAACCAGGCAAGCCGCAGGAAAAGAGGGGGGACAAGAGAGTGCCCCCCTCCTGAACTGTACCAGGCCACATGCCCTCAACATGGGGAGGGTAATTTGGGGTAGCCCCCCAAAGCACCTTGTCCCCATGTTGATGGAGACAAGGGCCTCATCCCCACAACCCTTATCCTGTGGTTGTGGGGGTCTGCAGGCGGTGGCTTATCGGCATCTGAAAGCCCACTTTAACAAGCGGACCCCCAGATCCCGGCCTCGCCCCTGTGTGAAATGGTAACGGGGTACAAATGTACCCCTACAATTTCACAAAAAAGTGTTAAAATGGTAAAAATGACAAGACACGGCTTGGGACAAGTCCTTTATTAAAAAATAAAAGAATTAAAATGTCCCACGCAGTCCATTCTTCTTCTTCTCTCGCTCCGCTGACGGACCGAAAAAGAAAAAAAAAGCCACGCCGACCTGCCTCCATGGGAGGCTCCCGCCATATGATGCGTCTTCGCTTTGACAGTTCTTTTATAACTGAGGGCGGGGCCACACCATGACATTCCTGGGTGCCGCCCTCTGATACACGGGGACTTCCCTATGGCTTTCCCAGGGCGTCAGAGGGGGGCGAGGCTACCTGTTTACATAGCTGGGTGGCCCCCCCTTCTGACGCCCCAGGAAAGCCATAGGGAAGTCCCCGTGTGTCACTCGGGAATGTCACTGTGTAGCCCTGCCCTCAGTTATAAAGGAACTGTCAAAGTGAAGACGCGTCATACGGCGGGAGCCTCCCATGGAGGCAGGTCGGTGAGGCTTTTTTTTTTCTTTTTCGGTCCGTCGGCAGGGTGAGAGAAGAAAAAGAATGGACTTCGTGGGATATTTTAATTTTTTTATTTTTTAACCAGTTGCCGACCACCGCACGATGATGTACGTCGGTAGAATGGCACGGGCAGGCATAAGGACTTACCTGTACGTCCTTGCCTGCCTGTGGGAGGGGGATCGGACCCCCCCCCGGTGCCTGCAGTGGTCGAATTCTCGTCAGGGGTGATCAGAGGTGAGGGGGAGGCCACTCATTCGTGCCCCCCCTCGTAATCGCTCCTGGCGAATGAAATGCTTCCTCGGCTTCTGTATAGTAAACAGAAGCAGAGGAAGTGATGTCATCTCTCCCCGGCTTGGTATATTCCGTTCCGGCACCGAGGAGAGAAAACATCAATGCAAGTGCACAAACACTACACACACAGTAGAACACGCCAGGCATACTGTACACCCCCCCATCACCCCCCGATCACCCCCTGATCACCCCCCGATCACCCCCCCTGTCACACTGACACCAAGCAGTTTTTTTTTTCTGATTACTGCATTGGTGTCAGTTTGTGACAGTTAGTGTGGTAGGGCAGTTATTGTTAGCCCCCTTTAGGTCTAGGGTACCCCCCTAACCCCCCTAACCCCCCTAATAAAGTTTTAACCCCTTGATCACCCCCCGTCGCCAGTGTCACTAAGCAATCGTTTTTCTGATCGCTGTATTAGTGTCACTGGTGACGCTAGTTAGGGAGGTAAATATTTAGGTTCGCCATCAGAGTTTTATAGCATCAGGGACCCCCATATACTACCTAATAAAGGTTTTAACCCCTTGATTGCCCCCTAGTTAACCCTTTCACCAGTGATCACCGTATAAGTGTTACGGGTGACGCTGGTTAGTTAGTTTATTTTTTATAGTGTCAGAGCACCCGCCGTTTATTACCGCATAAAGGTTTAGCCCCCTGATAGCCCGGCGGTGATATAAGTTAGGCTTTAGGGTCAGATAGGGTCTGCGTCGCCCCAGGCAGCGTCAGGTTAGTGCCAGTAGCGCTAACACCCACGCACGATCACACCTCCCTTAGTGGTATAGTATCTGAACGGATCAATATCTGATCCGATCAGATCTATACTGGCGTCCCCAGCAGTTTAGGGTTCCCAAAAACGCAGTGTTAGCGGGATCAGCCCAGATACCTGCTAGCACCTGCGTTTTGCCCCTCCGCCCAGCCCAGCCCAGCCCAGCCCAGCCCACCCAAGTGCAGTATCGATCGATCACTGTCACTTACAAAACACTAAACGCATAACTGCAGCGTTCGCAGAGTCAGGCCTGATCCCTGCAATCACTAACAGTTTTTTTGGTAGTGTTTTGTTGAACTGGCAAGCACCAGCGGCCTAGTACACCCCGGTCATAGTCAAACCAGCACTGCAGTAACACTTGGTGACATGGCGAGTCCCATAAGTGCAGTTCAAGCTGGTGAGGTGGCAAGCACAAGTAGTGTCCTGCTGCCACAAGAAGAAGACAAACACAGGCCCGTCGTGCCCATAATGCCCTTCCTGCTGCATTCGCCAATCCTAATTGGGAACTCACCACTTCTGCAGCACCCGTACTTCACTCATTCACATCCCCAACCAAATGCAGTCAGCTGGATGAGAGGCATTTTCTTTATGTCCTCCCGAGTACCTCTCCCCACGAACCCCCCCCCAAAAAAGATGTCGTGTCTGCAGCAAGCACGGATATAGGCGTGACACCCGCTATTATTGTCCTTCCTGTCCTGACAATCCTGGTCTTTGCATTGGTGAATGTTTTGAACGCTACCATGCACTAGTTGAGTATTAGCGTACAGAATTGCACAGACTAGGCGCACTTTCACAGGGTCTCCCAAGATGCCATCGCATTTCGAGAGACCCGAACATGGAACCGGTTACAGTTACAAAAGTTACAGTTACAAAAAAAGTGTAAAAAAAAAAAAAAAACACAAAAAAAATATAGAATAAAAAAAAATAGTTGTCGTTTTATTGTTCTCTCTCTCTCTCTATTCTCTCTCTATTGTTCTGCTCTTTTTTACTGTATTCTATTCTGCAATGTTTTATTGTTATCATGTTTTATCATGTTTGCTTTTCAGGTATGCAATTTTTTATACTTTACTGTTTACTTTGTTTTATTGTTAACCATTTTTTTTGTTTTCAGGTACGCCATTCAGCTGCAGCGCGGATTTATTTATCTTGACAGCAACAGCGTTTGCTCCCACGATATATAAAGCCGTGACTCCAGCGGAGGTGATATATGCCGAAGCATGGGGGCAGCAGGGACGGAGGAGCGATTTACTCCTACCTTTTGCGGGAGGATGCCCCCATGCTTCGTCATATATAAATGGTGCATGGGTGGATGAAGGGAGGTATTCTAATGGTGGGCATACCCACCGATCAATCTCATTTTTTCGTTCAGCCCACAGGCTGCATGAAAAAAAAAGATTACAATATATGCCCAACAAGGACCAGCAACGTACTGGTATGTTGCTGGAATTGGAGTGGTTATACCAGAATGATGCCTGCAGGTTTAGGTATCATCTTGGTATCATTCTTTTCAGCCAGCGGTCAGCTTTAATGTAAAAGCAATCCTAGCAGCTAATTAGCCTCTAGACTGCTTTTACAAGCAGTGGGAGGGAATGACCCCCTACCGTCTTCCATGTTTTTCTCTGGCTCTCCTGTCCCAACAGGGAACCTGAGAATGCAGCTGGTGATTAAGCCAGCTGACCATAGAGCTGATCAGAGACCAGAGTGGCTCCAAACATCTCTATGGCCTAAGAAACCAGAAGCTATGAGCATTTCATGACTTAGATTTCGCCGGATGTAAACAGCACCATTGGGAAATTGGGAAAGCATTTTATCACACCAATCTTGGTATGGTCAGATGCTTTGAGGGCAGAGGAGAGATCTAGGGTCTATTTTTTTTTTTCAAAAAAGAGTACCTGTCACTACCTATTGCTATCATAGGGGATATTTACATTCCCTGAGATAACAATAAAAATTATTTAAAAAAAAATGAAAGGAACAGTTAAAAAATAAGAAAAAAAAGCAAAAAAATAATAAAGAAAAAAAAAAAGCACCCCTGCCCCCCCTGCTCTTGCGCAAAGGCGAACGCAAGCGTCGGTCTGGAGTCAAACAGCAATTGCACCATGCATGTGAGGTATCAGCACGAAGGTCAGATTGAGGGCAGTCATTTTAGCAGTAGACCTCCTCTGTAAATCTAAAGTGGTAACCTGTAAAGGCTTTTAAAGGCATTTAAAATGTATTTAGTTTGTCGCCACTGCACGTTGGTGCGCAATTTTTAAGCATGTCATGTTTGGTATCCATGTACTCGGCCTAAGATCATCTTTTTTATTTCATCAAACATTTGGGCAATATAGTGTGTTTTAGTGCATTAAAATTTTAAAAAGTGTGTTTTTTCCCCAAAAAATGCGTTTGAAAAATTGCTGCGCAATTACTGTGTGAAAAAAAAATGAAACACCCACCATTTTAATCTGTAGGGCATTTGCTTTAAAAAAATATATAATGTTTGGGGGTTCAAAGTAATTTTCTTGCAAAAAAAATAATTTTTTCATGTAAACAAATGTCAGAAAGGGCTTTGTCTTCAAGTGGTTACAAGAGTGGGTGATGTATGACATAAGCTTCTAAATGTTGTGCATAAAATGCCAGGACAGTTCAAACCCCCCCCAATTGACCCCATTTTGGAAAGTAGACACCCCAAGCTATTTGCTGAGAGGCATGTCGAGGCCATGGAATATTTTATATTGTGACACAAGTTGCGGGAAAAAGACAATTTTTTTTTTGTCACTAAATGATATATTGCTCAAACATGCCATGGGAATATGTGACATTACACCCCAAAATACATTCTGTTGCTTCTCCTGAGTATGGGGATACCACATGTGTGAGATTTTTTGGGAGCCTAGGCGCATACGGGACCCTGAAAACCAAGCACCGCCTTCAACCAATAAATATACACTTATTGACATTTTTTTTACCAAAGACATGTGGCCGAATACATTTTGGCCTAAACGTATGACTAAAATTGAGTTTATTGGATTTTTTTTATAACAAAAAGTAGAAAATATCATTTTTTTTTCAAAATTTTCAGTCTTTTTTCATTTATAGCGCAAAAAATAAATACGGCAGAGGTGATCAAATACCAGCAAAAGAAAGCTCTATTTGTGGGAAGAAAAGGACGCAAATTTAGTTTGGGTACAGCATTGCATGACCGCGCAATTAGCAGTTAAAACGACGCAGTGCCAAATTGTAAAAAGTGCTCCGGTCAGGAAGGGGGTAAATCTTTCCGGGGCTGAAGTGGTTAAAAAAGGACTTGTCCCAAGCCGTGTCTTACCATTTTAACACTTTTTTGTGAAATGGTAGGGGTACATTAGGGGTACATTACCCATTACCATTTCACCAGGGGCGTTGCTAGGTGGCAAAAAGACCAGGGGCTTCAGCCGAAGTCCGATGTTGGCACCGATGGGGGGGGTCATGAGTGGTCATGGCACGGGGTTTTTTGGCTGAGCGCTGGGGTTGTGTGGCGGGGGGTAAGCTTACTTGCTGGTTGCTGCCTGGGGCTTAGCAGTGCCCATCAATTTTGACCACTAATCTCAGCTACCTGACACACTGACCTACCTAACATACACTGACCTGACATACATACATACACCTACCTAACATACACTGACCTGACATACACTGACCTGACATACATACATACACCTAGCTAACATACACTGACCTGACATACATACACCTACCTAACATACACTGACCTGACATACATACATACATACACCTACCTAACATACACTGACCTGACATACATACATACACCTACCTAACATACACTGACCTGACATACATACACCTACCTAACATACACTGACCTGACATACATATATACACCTACCTAACATACACTGACCTGACATACATACATACATACATACATACACCTACCTG
Source organism: Lithobates clamitans (assembly GCA_037952925.1). Taxonomy (NCBI): domain Eukaryota; kingdom Metazoa; phylum Chordata; class Amphibia; order Anura; family Ranidae; genus Lithobates; species Lithobates clamitans. The sequence goes on from JBBGZY010000406.1 coordinate 5,084,866, forward strand.
ACATACACTGACCTGACATACATACATACACCTACCTAACATACACTGACCTGACATACATACATACATACATACACTTACCTAACATACACTGACCTGACATACATACACCTACCTAACATACACTGACCTGACATACATACACCTACCTAACATACACTGACCTGACATACATACACCTACCTAACATACACTGACCTGACATACATACATACATACACCTACCTAACATACACTGACCTGACATACATACATACATACACCTACCTAACATACACTGACCTGACATACATACATACATACACCTACCTGACATACACTGACCTGACATACATACATACACCTACCTAACATACACTGACCTGACATACATACATACATACATACACCTACCTAACATACACTGACCTGACATACATACATACATACACCTACCTAACATACACTGACCTGACATACATACACCTACCTAACATACACTGACCTGACATACATACACCTACCTAACATACACTGACCTGACATACATACATACACCTACCCAACATACACTGACCTGACATACATACATACATACATACATACACCTACCTAAATTACACTGACCTGACATACATACACTGACCTGACATACATACATACACCTACCTAACATACATACACCTACCTAACATACACTGACCTGACATACATACATACACCTACCTAACATACACTGACCTGACATACATACATACACCTAACATACACTGACCTACCTAACATACACTGACCTGACATACATACATACACCTACCCAACATACACTGACCTGACATACATACATACACCTACCTAACATACACTGACCTGACATACATACATACATACACCTACCTAAATTACACTGACCTGACATACATACACTGACCTGACATACATACATACACCTACCTAACATACATACACCTACCTAACATACACTGACCTGACATACATACATACACCTACCTAACATACACTGACCTGACATACATACATACACCTAACATACACTGACCTACCTAACATACACTGACCTGACATACATACACCTACCTAACATACACTGACCTACCTAACATACACTGACCTGACATACACTGACCTACCTAACATACCGTGACATACATACACTGACCTCACCTACCTGACCAGGAGACAGACTTCATGTGTCCAGGTGTCCTGCAGTTCAGTTCAGCTGTAGTGTGCGGTGTGCAGCCCACGCATCATGTGGCACAGCAGGCAGCCAAAGGAGAGGAGAGGAGACTGCTTGAATTTCATCGCCTGGACCTTGGAGCTCCAGGCTTTGTCCTGCACGTAGATATACAAAGTATAGCCTGCCTCCCAGTCCCAGCACGGCCAGCAGGCACATGGCGGTATGGAGAAGACTCTTCTGCCTCCTGCTGCACACTCCGGTGCCCATGATCAGACACACCGAGATCCGGAGCTCTTCACTCTGCCATCCGCCCCCAGCACAGCTCCTCTTCAGGTTATTCTCATCCCCGCCTCCTCTACAATAATCGGTGCAGTCACTGGCAGTGGCACATCTCGCCAGATTGCTCCTCCGCTGCCCTGATCTATCTGAGCGGGGAGCGGGGATCTCAGTGATGTGGCGCGGCGGATTGTAATTCCCGCCTTCTGGAGCGTGCAGCGCCTATGATGGACGTCACACGTCCCGCGGTCCCAGCATTGGACCAGTGGGATGTCCATCATAGCTCCAGAAGGCGGGACCTGTGTGTCATTCGGCCACACTCGGCCGCACTCGGAGCAGTTCAGTCCCCGCTCATCAGGGGCCGGCGGCGCTCGGGGCTAACAATTAAACGGTGCCTTCTTGACACTCGGGGCTTTTCGGGGACCAATTCGTGGCTTCAGCCCCCCCTAGCCACCCCCTCCCGACGCCCCTGCATTTCACACAGGGGAAGGCCGGGATCTGGGGGTCCTCTTGTTAAAGGGGACTTTCAGATTCTGATAAGCCCCCACCCGCAGACCTCCACAACCACTGGGAGAGGGTTGTGGGGATGAGGCCCTTGTCCCCATCAACATGGGGACAAGGTGCCTTGGGGGGCTACTCCAAAGCATCCTCCCAATGTTGAGGGCATGTGGCCTGGTATGGTTCAGGAGGGGGGGCGCTCTCTCATCCCCCCTCTTTTCCTGCGGCCTGCCAGGTTGCGTGCTCAGATAAGGGTCTGGTATGGATTTTTTGGGGGACCCCCATGCCATATTCTTTTTTTAATTTTAGCGCAGGGTTCCCCTTAATATCCATATCTGAAGGGCCTGGTATGGAATTTGGGGGGACCCCATGCAATTTTTTTAAAAAATTTTGGTTCGGGGTTCCACTTAAAATCCATACCAGACCTGAATGGTCTGGTATGGATTTTGAGGGGGACACCCATGTCATTTTGTTTAAATTTTGGTGCGGGGTTCCCTTATTATCCATACCAGACCTGAAGGGCCTGGTATGGAATTTGGGGGGAACCCCACGCAATTTTTTTTTTAAATTTTGGTTTGGGGTTCCCCTGAATATTCATACCAGACCCAAAATCGACTGGTAATGGACTGGGGGGATCCCATGCCATTTTTTTCAATGACTTCTTTTATCTGTATTGCCAGGATT